>CM031538.1:2400000-3000000 GCA_018361395.1 Boechera stricta
CTAACACTTTTTTTCTAAACCCTGAGAGCCAAACGGAGATTGGGTTTTCTCTCGTAAGAACTGCCAAGTCCACTCTTCCGCCAATCGTTAACGCTCTAGAGATCTACATCGCAAATAGTTTCTCGCAGTCTCTCACTAACCAAGAGGATGGTATGTACTAGTAAAATGACTAACAAACTTCAATATTTTTTCCCGGTTTGATTAATGCATTCACTTGAAACTTATAGGTGACGCGGTTACGAATCTAAAGACAAATTATAAAGTAAAGAAAAACTGGCAAGGAGATCCTTGTTTACCTAATGACTACATTTGGGAGGGTCTCAATTGTAGTTATGACAGTCTTACTCCTCCCAGAATCACATCACTGTAAGTGTAATTTAATCCTCATAACTTATTGATCAATCCTTAAATTTTGTATATTAATATTAAAGTTCGTTGCTTGGAGGCAGGAATCTATCGTCGAGCGGGTTGACGGGTCACATATCTCCCTCCTTCTCTAACCTCACAATGATTCTAGAGCTGTGAGTTTGATCTAATTTAAGATTCCGATCATACCAATAATTTTGTACTTTGTTAAAGAGTTTCTTGAACTGAACAAGGCAACTTTATTATCTTTTTCTTAACCGGCAGAGACTTATCAAACAATGGCTTAACCGGAGACATTCCAGAGTTTCTGTCAAGACTGAAGTTCTTGACGGCCTTGTAAGTTCTAGACAAATCGATACAACGATAACAAATTAGATCGATAACTATGGACTCTAACTCTTAATAACATCTACAGAAACCTTGAGAACAATAAGCTAACCGGTTCAGTCCCATCCGAGTTATTAGAAAGATCAAAGAGCGGATCGCTCTCACTAAGGGTCGGGGAGAATCCCGACCTCTGTACCGAGATTTCTTGCAGAAAAAGTAACAACGTGATCCCACTTGTTGCATCATTCGCAGCACTGTTCATTCTTTTGTTATTATCTGGTGTGGTTTGGAGAGTCAAGAACCGGAGAAACCAATCCGGTAAAAACCTATCTCGATATCTTTCTTTGTACATATCTATCTGTTTATCACATATCCAATTGTTAAAACTTTATTTTGCAAAGTAAACTCTGCGGTGGAAGGAAATGCAGACAACGGAGTAAGAAACAATCTAATGGCGAAACCGGAGAACAAATTATTGTTTACCTTTGCAGACGTTGTAAAGATGACAAATAACTTCGGTCGTGTCCTCGGCAAAGGAGGTTTCGGAACAGTCTACCATGGCTACTATAACAACCTTCAAGTCGCTGTTAAACTTTTATCAGAAACATCAGCTCAAGGGTTCAAAGAGTTCTGCTCCGAGGTAACGTAGTAGAATCCTAGGTGTTGATTCCAAAAAGATATGCAAATTATTACTTCCTCCAAGATAATAACTACCTATAAATATTCGTATAGGTCGAAGTTCTGGTGAGAGTTCATCACGTACACCTCACCGCGCTGATTGGTTATTTCCATGAAGCTGACCACATGGGATTGATCTATGAGTTCATGGCTAATGGGAACATGGCAGATCATCTCGCGGGAAAGTATGACCATACATTGACCTGGACTCAACGGCTTCAGATTGCACTTGATGCAGCACAAGGTATAACCACAGTGTGATCTTTTATCTTTTCGGCTATTAATTAGTCCGAAAGTTTTCATCTTTAACGAAAATCTCTATGAAGGGCTTGAGTATCTTCACTGTGGATGCAAACCTGCGATAGTACACAGAGATGTGAAAACTTCGAACATATTGTTGAACGATAAAAACAGAGCAAAGCTTGCGGATTTTGGACTCTCCCGGAGTTTTCATACCGAGAGTCGTTCTCCCGTATCCACTCTAGTCGCTGGAACTCCCGGATATCTCGACCCGCTGTTAGTTTTCTCACTTATCTCAGCCGTATTTACCAAACATAAATTTTTTTAGTGATTGTTTGCTGTTTTTTAAACGATGTGTAGATGCTTTGAGACAAATGGGTTAAACGAGAAAAGTGACATTTACAGCTTTGGAGTTGTTCTATTGGAGTTGATTACAGGCAAAACCGTGTTCAGTGAGTCACAAACGAAGCGTGTTCATGTGAGTGATTGGGTGATATCGATCTTGAGGTCTACGAATGATATAAACAATGTTATAGATTCGACGATGGCAAAAGATTTTGATCCAAACTCTGCTTGGAAAATTGTGGAGCTTGCTTTGGCCTCTGTTTCTAAGAATGTGTCTGATAGGCCAAACATGCAACAAATTGTTATAGGTTTGAAAGAGTGCCTTCAAAGAGAAGAGAACTACAAGAATTATTGATGTCACAAGACTTACAACACAAGGGTGTAGTGTAGTAGAAGTAAAAGGGGTTGGAAATCGAAAGATGTTAAAAAATTGGGGGGTATTTTTATAATTTTTGAGGGCTAAAAAGTTTGTGTTGCTATATCTAAAGCCCAAAGTAATGGAATGCAAAAGTATTCTCGTTTGTTATTTTCTTACCTATAAGTACCTATTGATACCTAATCCGGTCGCCACAAGGAAAAAGGAGGACAAGACGATGATGATAGTGACAACAAGACAAAGACCAAAACCGCGTAGGCCCCCCCAAAACGTATCTTTTGAAGAAAACTCTGATTCCTTTGGACTTTTGCGTCGCACGGTCTGTGCCGCTGTCCCCACAAATCTCTATTTTACTCACGCGATCGATTTCTCTGCGTCTGCGTTTCAAAACGCATTTCATTCTAAACCGCTCCACGTGAGTGATTCATAGAGCGAGTTTGGTGTTTCGTGCGCACACTCGCGCTTCTCCTGAGTCTCTATGCGAAGTTGCATTGACTAAAGATACTTTTGTCTTTCAGTTAATTTAATACTAGTGTGTTCCTTAAGAAATTTAAAAATCAAATCTAACTAATTTATCATAACTCCTACACTCATTAATTACTCATGATTAATCGACGGATATAACGTAATGAACTAGTTTAACTAGATTAGAAATAATTGTGTGTTTTATAGTTGGTAAAAAAAATAGTGGTAGACGTTAGAGAATAGTATAATGCGGAAGTAATGTTTCTTACCATTTATGCAGCTGATTTTGACTTGATTGATTGATTGATTTTATATATTTATCTTGAAATATCAACAACCAATTATCTTGAAATTTTGGTTTGATTTCAAATAGTAGAAGAGAACAAAAAATTCAAAGAAAGAAAAAGCAAAAAGTGGAAAGTAGAAACGAAAGGATTGATGGTGCAGAGAGTTGGTCAAATATGTTGACAAAATAAATAAACCTTCCAAATGTCACTATCAAAAAAATGAAAAATAGTTCTATCTATAATAATAACGAGCCATGTTGGAAAAAAATAATAAGTAAAAGCAAATTCTACAACCTGGGACTGATATAACTACGAAGACCTCTGTCTCTCTTCGATGGGGTTGTATGATAGCTGTCAAATAATAATTAATTTAGTGTAGTTCGAATTTTTTATTTACTTTTAGCATAGATTAAATTTTGACTACAGATTCAACAATAAGTGTGTAGACTAAAGACTAATTCTGAAACTAACCTAATTATATTAGTCTTTACTCTTTAGTCATCTGATTCATCTTTTTACTATAAAAAAGTTTGCAGAGTTGTCAAATAGGAGTAGATGATGTGGGGTCATGCAGCATATGCTTCCAAAATATCGTAACTACGTCACTAACTTGCATAATCATAGATGTTAATATTGGAGATCTTAAAAAACTCGTTTGTGAATATTAAGCAGTTTCGTTGGACACAAAATTATAAAATATTTGATAGTAGACAAGAGGAAAAAGACATATAAAAAAGCAGTTCACTTCTATTTGCTTTCGTTTGGAGCATAAACAGACACGGTTTCCTCTCTCTCTATCTCTCCTTTTCTCACGCCGAGATTTCTGCTACTGCTCTAATCTCTCACGGCCTTTTTAAGAAACGACGCCATTTTCACCAAGTCTGAGCTCTTCATGGACGCCGTCTAAGCTCAATGACTAAGCTGATGTATATAGTAAATTCGGGTTTGGAGCTTTACCTTTTGGACTGAGAAAACTCAATTGAGAGAGAGAGAGAAACGTTTTTGTGTCTTCTTTCTTATTGGGTTTTGTATTGTCAGAAGCTCTATCTAGGACAAAATAAAAGGCTATTATTTTAAGGGTTCAAACGAAGAAAAATTGGAGCTTTGAGAAGTTGTGGGTGGTGGCTTTTCAAAGAACAAAGCTTTTTTTCGTTATAGACTCTTCTCCCAATTTGTGAGTCGATCTCTATCCGTAAGCTCTTTACTCTTACTTTATTTGCTATGTTTCGTTCTTCTTTTACTCTGTTTCTTTACTCAAACTTTTTGGCTTAATTATACAATACTTTAGTCGCTTAAAAGCTAATCTCTAGAATATTTACTTTTCTCTCCTCTTCTTGTTGCTAATCTTCAGTTGGATTAGCTTTTCATTTCGCTTATACCAAAAAAGTTACCATCTTTGATTATGTTACCAGATTCTACTCATAGATTAAGTTGAATTCTTGTTTACATTAACTTCAATAATTCTCTGAGAGTGACTTTTTGTTCTCCTCTGATCCGTGGAGGATTCTGTGTTCTGTTTTTTGGGGTTTTTTCTCCTGTTTTTGGGGACTCTTAAGTGATTCATGCATATATGATGTTATTGTCAGTTTATGAGTATTTGGAAATAATTTAAGCAAGGTATGATAACATATTTAATCTTTTGTTTGAGCTTATAATTGTGCTTACAAATCTTAAAATATAAGCTGATGTGAACTTGAGGCCTAGCATTTGACCACAAACTCTTCGTTGACCATACCTTTGTCTTGGCTTAATATTCTAATCGAAATCTTGTCTCCTAATGCATTGGTTGTTCCAAAACAAGATCCTCATTCATAAACATTGTAACCTTTCTGGTCTGTATTTTACATTAGGATGATGGTAACGTCGTACCTCATGTGAAATGTCTGGTAGAATAATTTTTTGGTCATGTTGTGTTTATGATTTTTAGCACTTCTTATTGACAAAGGTATGGAATTCTCTAGAGACGCCGGAATGATGATGGAGAATAAGCGGAATGTCTGCTCTCTCGGAGAAAGCAGCATCAAACGGCACAAGTCTGATCTCTCTTTCAATTCCAAGGTCTTGCTTTTACCTAGTTTTCATGGATTTATTGGCCAAAATACTCTTCGGTCTTTGGTTCAACAGACCAAAGAGTGCAGTTTTTGCGAACCAGCATGGTAATGATCCTCCATCTTTGTTCTCTTAATGGTAAAACAGGAGAGGAAGGACAAAGTTGGAGAACGTATTTCAGCTCTTCAACAGATAGTTTCCCCTTATGGAAAGGTAACTTTTTTTTTCTTAAGCAAATCAAGAGAACTCATCTCTCTGCACATACTTGTGCTAAATCTTCTTTGAGTCCATGCCACAGACCGACACTGCATCAGTTCTTCTTGACGCGATGAATTACATAGAGTTTCTACATGACCAAGTGAAGGTGTGGGACTTTCTCTTCATTACTTCAATACCAAGATTCATCTTTACTGAATAAACATCTGAGTTCTCATGTTCGTTTCTATAGGTTCTAAGTGCTCCGTATCTTCAAACGATACCTGATGCTACGCAGGTGAGCATGATCTTGAATCTTCACCTCATTTATACATAGTTCACATATCTCTTGCACAGACTGATTTTTCCGTTCTTTTATAACCAGGGGGAGCTGGAGCAGTACAGCCTGAGAAACAGAGGATTATGTCTTGTTCCAATGGAGAATACAGTAGGAGTTGCTCAAAGCAACGGCGCTGATATCTGGGCGTCCGTGAAGACTCCTCTATCTCCAGCTTTCAGTGTCACATCTCAATCACCCTTTAGATGACCAATTCGACTCTTCAACTACCAAGATCTTTGTGTTAAGCTCAAAGAAGATCAACAATTGTTATTATTCTGATGATGCCTCTGCAACATATATAAACAGAGAGGCACATGAAGTTGGTTTAGAACAGTTCATGGTTGGCGATGGCTGTTATTATTTGACTGCTTTATGCATTCCCTTACTCGGACTTATGTAATATGCCCAAATAGAAACCAAATGATTCTAATGCAAAGTAATCTTTATGCCTAAAATTGCCTAAGATATCTAAGCTTTGTGTGATCTTACCAAAACTATCATATACATCTTTCTATACCTAAAGATCCAAGACAAGCTTTCTTAAAGTATTGAAAGAGCACTGATATCCCTATTATACACAGCCACCTTGAAATTGAGAAGACATAAGACGAGAAAGGTGATGGATTTTGCTAGTAATTGTACCAAGCAGGCTAAGCACAAAATCCAGATTACCTTTCATAAGAAATTGGATTTGATTACATTATCACTGAGATTGCAGGTTCAGAACATACAGACTGTTGATGCCAAGGGGCCAAATAATTTGGAGAAAGATAAGATAACTCATAATGTGTTTTCAACTACTAGATCACAATGCTTTGGAATATATAAATGTGACAGGAAAGATCATCTTCAGCCCTACAAGGGATAAGACTAACTTGCTGAAGTAGGCTTGACCTTCTCCCGCATATACTGCAGTAGATGTTCGCGTTTCCAGTTGTCGATTCTGCAAAGCAAGCAAATCAAGAAACAAAGAGGGTCAGCTACAACTTTCGAGGAATGAAGCTGTTTTGCTGATAGCAGACGAGATGCTAAATACGTCACTAGTTTCGATTTATTCTTGTTCCTTCCTAATGATAGCATCATCCTATAAAAACCAACGTCCATCAGAGGTTTCAGTAATCATCCAGCATGATGTACCAGAGCACCGAGAAAGTGAGATTAGATATTGCTGCAGATCCCATGGATACATTTACACATTTATCTACCATATGCTAACAAGGATACATCATGTCACCTTGATAGTCTTAAATCAGGTCCACTCGAGCTCGCCCAAACTAATATTAAACATTATTCCAGAGCAAAGTGTTAAGCAAAGAGGGTAAAGCAATTTACCTTATGGTTTCCTTATGTTCACCATCTTCATCCAGCATGATCAACTTGGGTGGTGAATTGAAAATGTACTGAACTTTTACGCTAGGGAACTTCTCTTTCTCTTCTTCAATAAAACCAACAATTTCAGGATAGAAAACCAACTTTCTCATACACACCTCTAATATAGCGCCCGAATAGGTAACCTGCAATCACAAAAGAATGCAAAAGAGTAATCATCACTCTCCTTCTCTTCATTTAATGAATGTTATCGAAGATGTTTCTGTCTCCAACTAACACCTATTCCCAGTAAAATTAAGTTTCAAAAAGCATTGCAAATTCCATGGCTAGTAATCATACCTTGGTCATGGAATCCTCAGAATCATCAGCACAACATTTCAAGCAATCAGACACCAACTCTGCAAACAACATCAATAACCAAGTATGTACATCAATCAAAAGATTTGATATTCCAATTCAGTAAATTCACAAAAATAAACACATTCTTCTCTTCTTAAATCTGGAATCATTATGGGGGAAAAGCGAAACTGCAATAAACCGAGATTCAGATCAAATCAAGCATGAGGGAACGAACCTTGGTCCTTAACGTATTCAGAGAGTGAGTGGCAATCGGAGCAGAGAGCAAGACCTGTAAACCCTAGATCCTCGCATTCTTTAGTGCTGAGCTGCTCTTTTGCTGAGATCGTCAATGCCAACATCAAAATCATCACCACCATCATCTTCGCTGATAATAAAATCATCGTCTTCATCTCTCTCTGTGCCTTATCAACAGATCCAAGTCTTCGCAGATCCGACGCTACTGTAATGTTGCTGCCTTGCTATGATCCGATCCGGTCAATTCCGGTTTATAATCTCCGAAACTGAAATAGAAAAATCATCTCCGGTTTATAAATAGAAAACCGGAAAATCTTGAACCGATGCCAAAAAGTGTTAAAACCCAAATTACATGACATCATCACGCCTACGACTGCGAGCATCTAAACCCCCTAAAACCCTAAAACCCTAAAATCAAAATCGTTCTCCGAGTCCGAGAGAGAAGATGGATCACATAGCAGCGGCGGAGGAGCAAATTGTAACGGAGAGGATTAAAAGAAAACTCGAAGAAGTTAATGCATCTGCTCAATCGCAACTCTCTCCTATTCAAGATCACATCAATTTCACCCTTCAGGTATACACAAATGTGCTAAATTTGATCAATTCAAGGCTCTGTTTTCAATTCAAGGCTCTGTTTTAGTCAAGTTCTCTTTTAGTGAATCTCTTTTCTAATGAAGTTTTAACTAAGTTTTCTGAGCTAAATTTTTCATACAATCTGTGTAGTTCAATTTTTTAACATAAAAGTTTGGTCTCTAAAGTATTTTGTTAAGAAGCTGTGTCTTCTTGTAGTCATGCTAAGTTCCTGGAAACTAAACCTTGATAGTTTTGATTATATCTCTACAACTATATAACTCAAAGTTTTATGAAAGTGTTTTGTTTTCATATTTATCTTTTAAGTTGATGACCCCAACCCCCCGGAATAATGATTAATTTCAGCAAGCATATTTCAAATGTGCGTACGAGTGCTTTGACAGAAGTAGGAAGCAAGAGGAGATAGCCAACTGTGTTGAGCGCTGCAGTGTTCCAGTTGTCAACGCTCAACAGCATTTCGAAGGCGAAATGGCTCAGTTTCAGGTTAATATGATTTAAACTCACAACTACTGCATACTTTTGCTATGTACTGAGAAACTGTAATTTTAATTTGATGCAGGAAAGGATGAACAGATCTCTCATGGTCTGTCAAGACAAATTTGAGGCTGCAAAGCTCCATAAGAACAGGGTTGATGCCGCGAAAGCTATGGAGGGTTGTGTGAACACATCCATTGAGGATAATCTCGATACATTGCCTCACATTGTGCAGAGAATGAAGACGTCATTCTCCATTGGCGACTAATAATCCTCTGTTGGGAAAAAGGGGCATCTTTACTTTTGTTTCTTGCTAATCATATTTATGCCTTTTCATTATCACTCAATAGATAAATACAATGGATGGTAGTTGGGTAGTGGTTAAATATATCAGACCAAATGCTAAACATTTTTAACTTGATATAAGATTATAAAGATCTTGAACAACAAGCTTTTCACAATATGTGGTATGAGGCATAAACAAATCAAGAGTCTCAGAAACCAGTCCTGTATTCAACTGAAAGATCTAAACCAATGTGTTTTTAGGACGAAAAATTGGTAAAGCAAACCTAGTAGTTGTTCTTTCTTTAAAGTTGAGATTTTGAAGAAAAGTATGATACTTTCAATTGTCTGTTATTGGTCATTGTTTGAGTCGGGATTCTGAGGATTGCAGCGAAATTGCTGAAGCAAAACGGCATCTTATTGATCTTGCTTGAAGTAAATCTTCAAACCGGACTAAACCGGATCCGCTTTTACCCGGTCTTCGAAGTCCAAAGTCGGGTTTAGGTAGAGATAAAAGAAAAATAAATCATAAATAATCCATCACCGTCTCACTCGAATGGGTCTCCTTCCCGTCGTCGGAATTACTTCGCCGGCGCTACCGCAACAAGTACCCTTCATCACCCGCAGAAATCACGGCAATCAAAAGATACAGAAACTTAATCAATCTACCTCCGAGACCACTGTTTCATGGACTTCTCGCATCACTCTCCTCACACGCAATGGTCGATTAGCGGAGGCAGCGAAGGAATTCTCCGATATGAGATTCGCCGGCGTAGAGCCTAACCACATCACTTTCATTGCTCTACTTTCTGGTTGTGGTGATTTTCCTTCCGGAAGTGAAACCTTGAGCGATTTGCTTCATGGGCATGCTTGTAAACTTGGTCTTGATAGAACCCATGTCATGGTTGGCACCGCAATTCTCGGCATGTACTCCAAACGCGGTCATGTTAAGAAGGCTAGATTGGTGTTCGATTACATGGAAGATACAAATTCGGTTACTTGGAATACAATGATCGATGGGTACATGAGGAGTGGTCAAGTCGATAATGCTGTTAAGATGTTCGACAAAATGCCTGAACGAGACTTGATCTCTTGGACAGCTATGATAAATGGGTTTGTTAAGAAAGGTTTCCACGAGGAAGCTTTGGTATGGTTCCGTGAGATGCAGATTTCTGGAGTGAAACCAGATTACGTTGCTATTATTGCTGCTCTTAACGCTTGCACAAACCTAGGTGCTCTTTCGTTTGGATTATGGGTACATCGTTATGTTATGAGTCAGGATTTCAAGAACAATGTCAGGGTGAGTAATTCACTGATTGATTTGTATTGTCGATGCGGGTGTGTTGAGTTTGCTCGAGAAGTTTTTGACAAAATGGAGAAACGAACTGTAGTTTCATGGAATTCAGTCATTGTTGGTTTTGCTGCTAATGGAAATGCACGTGAATCTTTAGTCTACTTCAGGAAAATGCAAGAAGAGGGGTTTAAACCTGATGCAGTCACTTTCACCGGGGCCCTAACGGCTTGTAGCCATGTAGGTCTAGTTGAAGAAGGTCTTCGATATGTCCAAACGATGAAAAGGGATTACAGAATCTCGCCTCGAATTGAGCATTATGGATGTTTAGTGGATTTGTATAGTCGGGCTGGGAGATTGGAAGACGCTTTGAAGGTGGTACAGAGCATGCCGATGAAGCCAAATGAAGTTGTGATTGGATCGTTACTTGCAGCCTGCAGGACTCATGGGAACAATACCGTCTTAGCAGAGAGGCTGATGAAGCATCTTAGTGACCTGAATGTGAAAAGCCATTCAAATTACGTGATTCTCTCGAATATGTATGCGGCTGATGGAAAATGGGAAGGAGCAAGTCAGATGAGAAGGAAAATGAAGGGTCTCGGATTAAAGAAGCAGCCTGGGTTTAGTTCCATAGAGATTGATGATTGCACGCATGTCTTCATGGCCGGTGACAGTGCCCATGTTGAGACCGCTTATATCCGCGAGGTCCTCGAGCTTGTTTCTACTGATTTGCGATTACAGGGCTGTGTAGTTGAAATCCTTGCTGGTGATCACATCAGTGAATGAATTCCAGGGACTTTCACATCCTAATTTTTGTTCAAGTCAGATTGGCGAATTACTGAGCTTCATATTATACAGATGATAGTGATTCAGACTTCAGAGTAAGTGACAATGCATCCATTAGCTCAAAAATGGTTGACCACAAGGAACCCTTATCGTGGTCTTAACCTCACTACAGAACCATTGTTGCTATTTGCTTGCACCAACCTTTTTGCCAGGCCCTACCAATAAGTAGATTGAGTAAAGATCCGGGTGTATATCGCGCTATCTAAACCTAAGGAATAGAGGCTAGACAGTGATATCGTGCTCTTGTGCTTTGATAAGCTTCGAATCCAAGCTCTCTTACCTCGGTGGCCATCTCTTCGTGCTAATATAATAACCTGAATCCATGTGCATTCTTCTGTGTCTGGTCATGTTATGGTGAAGTTATTGCTGGATACTGTCAAGTTAGTAAATAGTTCAATAATTCCCACATTTTGCAACACTTTGTTGTTCTGTTTGCGTGGGTTTTTGTAAAACCTCGGGCACCTTCTAGCATTTGTTTATCTAGCAGTGATCATTGCACAGGATTGATGCAGTGAAAAATATAGGCATTAAAACATCTACAAGACCTGTTAGCTTGAGAATGTAAATATTCCCAACAATTTCCTTGATAATGCATTTTCCTAAAGATAGTGTTGTTCTAGGTATTGTTACTGTTGTATCATAATTCATAAAGGTTAAATTATCTTTGACGATTATATGTAACACGTATCAATTTATTCATATAAGCGTTTGCATATTTAAGCATGCATAATCGGCAGAACAATATATAGTATACAAACACTTTCAACCCAAAACAATTTTTGACTCCATTTCCTCTGCATTGTTCGGATCGGTTTTGGGTTGAACGGTTTTTGGCTGGAGATAAACACCAATGTACTGTAGTCCTGAGGCATCGTAAGTCCCATGGAAACCGCCAAACTGAGGAGATTTGCCAAGTTTAAAAGCAAATTTTTCGTAGCTCGAACCAGATGTGCCAAAAGGACCGTACTCACTAGTGTTGGTAATGAATTTGAGAGACCTTATGTGAGGATTGCTAGCTTCATACTTGTAATACTCTCCACTGATTCCAGTTATGTACTCATGCGGATAGTTCAGCTCTATCTGCTGGGTCCAAATCACATATTTAGTTATAGACTTAATTATAACCATGCATGTTCTTAGCGTTTTAGTTGGAAGAAGAAATTGCGACGAGGGAAAAAGAAGAGTCAAAATCAGACTTACGACGTCAAACATGTTGCCGGAAAATGGACCGTGACGGTCGGATAAAACAAGCTTTCCGTCTATCACGAACTGGAATTGTATAGACATAATTCCTCCGACGCTATGAGATAGAAATATCTGAGAGATGAAGCCGTCGTGTTTTCCTTCGTCCCAGTTTACAATTGTACTGCTTCTAGCATCATGCTTCCCTACGGGTCCTATCTTCATCTTCCCTTCCATTCTTTTACGGCCAAAACTCTAATTAAGCTTTTTGATTGGTTACATAACAAAACTAGGATTACGTTAAATTAAATATATACATATAGAGATATCATAGTTCTCTTAAGTTTGAAGTCTCAGATTGGGATATATTCGTATCCAATCTTGCATAACTTCATTTAACGATTCATTGTTTTTCCTTTCCTTCATCTCTTTTATCCAATTTTAATAGATAATAAATACATACACTTACTCTAAAAATATACCATGAATATTTTTAGTTTTTAAATTGTTATCGGAGTTTTTTTTGTTTTTTTTGATAATGTTCTTATTTTGACGTCTCCGCTTGGAATATTCGTTTCCAATCTTGCATATAACTTAATGTAGCAATCTATTCCTTTATTTCATTTTCTTTTGTGGAAAATGGTTACTAATATTTAATTTATATAGAAGCAATTTTTGCTGTGTTGTAGCAATATTTTATATTTTTATATAGAAGCAAGAACATAGAACTGTTCCAGTTTCCTCAAGATTTTTGCAATCGTTGATCCGTTGGTCAATATAGATGTTTAAAGAACAAAAATATCTGTTTATTTTCATAACAAATAATAATATTAGTCTGGATTTCAACTCAAAATCTTTAGAGTATCATCAAATAAAAATGTTTATATAGGGATTTTTTTAATAAATGTTCTTATTTTTATTTTTTCCATACGTTTTGCAAAGGCTAATAAGTTGTTTATTCAAATAGTTTGAGGTTATGATGTACAATAATGTATTTTTCTGTTTGTCAACAATATGCAGAATACGGATTCGGATGGTAACATAGTGACGATATTAGCATAAATCGCTGGGTCACAAGTCCTCATCGGATAATGTTTTAATTTGCATGCCTCAAGTTATAATAATATACTAATTCAATATTGTATACTCAATGTGACAAATTCATTTGTACTAATGGGTTATGGCTAGAGATATTTTTCAGGATAATCCCATATATATTACATTTATAAATAAACACTAAAAAGTGTAAATATTTACATCACATTGTCATTACATCAAAGAACAAATTTTAGGAGCGGTTATTCAATCATGAATTTTAATGGATTTGAAAATCCTTGTCAAATCATGTGTTATTCAATCATTGATTTTAAAATCTTTATCAAAATTATGTGCTATTCAATCATTGATTTTAAAATCTTTATCAAAATCATATGTTAATAGTTCTATGATTTACAAATACTAGTTAAAATCACCCTTTATTCAATATTAAAGATTTGAATATAGATTTGATTTCACATTTTGAAAATCTATTTTACTTAAAAATAGAGAAATTGAAATCTGTAGTCTCAACTATGTTCTTTCAGTGGATTTCTAAAAAAGTAATATTTTATTATTTTAAAAAACCAAAATTCAAAACACGTGATTCCAGAAAAAAAAATAATGAATCCAACCTAACAAGTAATAATAACTAGTACTCTATAACGTTACGTTTAATCCAACCATAACGCTCATTAGTAGACATACTAACAAGTTGGTGAATTATTTTAACTGCATCGTAACGAACATTTTCTTCCAAATTAGGGACTTCTTTAATAGCTTCCATACGTTATTTCTTTTCTCAGCGTCTCTTTGTTCATATTCTCTTGGTTGTCTTGTTTCTCTTTCTTGTATTAGATTGAAAAGTTTTTGAGTGATTGTTGTCAATGAATTTATCTCAGAATGAACTTCTTCTGCATCTTCACTCTTCAGTATACTATATTTTTATTTTATCATAATGTTTATTTTTGAAATCTCTTTATATGATTTTGAAATCAGTTTTGTATGATTTTGAAATCTCTTTGTATGATTTTTAAATCCAAGTTAATTAACTTTCAAATCCACTTTGTTTGATTTTAAAATCAATGAAAATCCATGGATTTCCAAATCCGATAAAAATTTCCAAATCCATTAAAATTCATGATTGAATAACTCCCCTTAATCTCTCATAAAATGTATTTTAGTCATTAGTTCTTTTGTGATCATTTAATTAAAACATGACTAATTTTAGTAAAAATCTAATAATCTCATTACTCATTTACCTAAACCACTAACTGAATTTTCTATAATTATTATTGAAATTTTAGGAAAAAATCACTTCTAATAAATAAATAAAATCAAAATAACATGTAATGCATGAATTTTTAAATATCTTTTGTTTTTAATCAAAATTTTTCTAAAAAGAAGATATTATAATCGATAATGTCAATAAACATGTAAATATTCTCAAAGATTTTATTTTACAAAACCTAAAACCTACATTACATATTTATCTTTAAAAAAAACCAAAATAAAACCTAAAACACACGATTTGAATTCTAACCATTATTAAAGAAAACTAGATTAAGATTTTCTTCATTTATTGATTTATAGATCACGAGTATAAACCTTATATGTCATCAATATTCTTTATACTCTAGATTACGATAATCATAATCTTAACAAAAGATTATATTCTCTCATTATAATAAAATCTTAACGAAAATTCATCTTACCGTGTAGAAGATTTCAAAATAAATATAAATATGAATATATATTTACGAATTTTAAAAGATAAAAGATACATACTAATTCTAGTATGTATTTATTTGAACGTCTCAGATTAAAATATTCACTTTCTACACAAAAAAATGATTAGATTATAATATTCATTAAAATGTTTAATCAAAATTTAAATTATAAACTGAATTGGGCCAGAGGTATCCCAAATTAGGTCTGGTCATTTTACCTGAGATCCAAAAATCCGATCCGAACCGAACCAAAAGTAGCCGACCTGACTCGACCCGATTTTTAAAAGTACCTGAATGGGTCCTAGATTTTTATACCCGAAAAACCAGAACCCTAACCGATCCGAACCCGAAACCCGAAGGTACTCGAAATTATTTGAAATACAAGTATATAGCAAAAAATATTAGTTATACTTATACTTGTAATAATTCAAATACCCAAAATTACAATTATAAAAACCCAAATGTATTAGATACTTTTGGGTAATTTTGGTAATTTGGATAGATTTGAGTAAAAAGTAACTAAATATTTAAGTTTTTTCCGGGTATTTCAGGTATTTTCGAGTAGATTTGGGTATATGGGTAAAAAAACTCGAATTCGACCCGAACCCAAAATATTTTATGTATATTCCGGTTATCAACACAACTACCCGACCCGACACGAACCCGACCCGACTTTTTCAAATATCCGAACGGGTATTAGATTGAGATACCTGAATTATCCGATCCGACCCGACCCAAAAATCCGAACGCCCAGGCCTATCCCAAATATATCTTCTAATAGAAATATAAATCTGCAATATATATATACTAGATATTCGATCCGTGCGATGCACGGGTTCTTTCCATTATCCACAATTACTTCAATCTTAAATCTGAAAAAGATAATATGTTGTTAGTATCCACAATTTTAAAACTTCAATGATATTGCTAATATGAAATTTTACATTTTTGACCCAAAAGAAGAAAATGAATTTTTACCTTAAAACTTCAACCGCATGTGTTTTATTACATTTTTTTTATTTAAATGAGGTTTCTGTTTTTATTAATTTATTGAAACAAACTGAACATGATATGTAGTTTCACCCGTTACGCAAACAGTATCGGTGATAGTTGCTTTACATATAAATTCTTTTTTTTGCCATTATATTAATCGAAACTATGTTAGGAATAATATAACAATATAAAAATAGAATTTTTTTTGTCTATTATGTCACGATTATCCAATAAAATATAATCTCAAATAACATTAATGGATTGTTGATCTTTTTTAAGTTTATCTTGCTGAATCGTACTCCCAAAATTAACTGAGTACCCACCATTATATTCCAAACTGATATAAAAGATTAAAAATTAGTATATTTTTATTTTTATTGTAATTCTAACGATATATATATATATATTAATATAGAAGAATTTAAAATACCATTTTTTAAATCGAGTAACAGACTCTAATTCATGATTCAAATAAAACTTAGTGGAAGAAGATGCTGATAAAATTTTTTTTTCCGATAAATCTTAACTAAAGCGCTTGTCATAATGAGAACAATGCTATTATTTTCCACCACACGATATTTGTCTTCAAATCATTCAGCTTGTTCCGTCCAGATTGTAACATGTATTTCAACTTGACTATAAAAATGAGAACAACATCTTATCTTTAGTTAATTTGAAAGACACTATTAAAATATTTAAAAATATTTATTTAATTTATTAATTTTCTAAAAATATTATAAATATCTTATCCCGCGTAATTACCTAATCTTAATTTATTATATATTCTATATTTTTTTATAGAAAATTGCCATTAATTTTTTTTCTATTATTGTGATCTTTTAATTAAAATGGAAAATCATCTATTTTAATTATCCGTTCTATATTTTTATATAGAAAATTACCATTATCGAAAAATTGACACGTATCACAATCTAAGATTAGCAATGACACGTGTCAAAATTTAATGAGTTATCATTTTGACACTGTCACGCTCACGTTAAACGCGTTCAGGTTTATATAATAAGATTTTTTATAGAAAATTAAATTTAAGTTTTTTTTTTCTATTATTGTGATCTTTTTATTAAAATGAGAAATCATCTATTTTAATTATTCATTCTATATTTTTATATAGAAAATTATCATTATCGAAAAATTGACACGTGTCACAATCTAAGATTAGCAATGACACGTGTCAAAATCTAATGAGTTATCATTTTGACACATACACGTTAAACGGTTCATGTTTATATAATAAGATATATATACATACACACGTCATGTTAATTTAATCATAGAAGCATTTCTATAGATACATTACACACAGAGATATATGTATATTATAAGCATGTAGAAAGCGCATAAGAAGGTTTTGAATAGAAACATTTTTTCAGTTAGCTCAAAACAATCTTTGACTCTATTTCCTCTGCATCGCTCGTACCGGTTTTAGATTTGCTTTTAGGTCTAACTGTTGTTGGTTGAAGATAAACACCGATATATTGTAGTCCAGATACATCGTATGTCCCGTAGAAACCGCCGAACTGATTCCCCAATGTGAATTTGAACTCTTTATCGGAGCTAGAACTCGAGGAGCCAAAACCACTATACTCATTAGTTTTGGTAGTAAACTTGCCAAAAGGACCATACTCATTAGTGTTGGTAGTAAACTTGAGAGACTTTATGTGAGGACATGCTGTAGAGTAAGAGGAAGTGACAAGCGTTCCACTGATTCCAGTTATGTACTCATGTGGACAGTTCAACGATATCTGCTAGGTCCAAATCACATTTGTCATACTATGTAATGACATCAATATATATTATTACATTAAAACAATAATTAAGTTCTAATAAAATTACTAACATTTGAATAGAAGCTTGTAACTTAATGGTTTGATTAACATCGCTGTCTCCGATTCAATTAGGTAAACAAAAACTACTTTATTGCTCCCGTTTCTAAATCTTTCTATGAAGATTTTAAAACCCCAAAAAAGAAAGACCAGTCAGACTTACGACGTTAAACATGTAGCCAGTATTCTGACCATGGAGGTCGGATAAGATGAACTTATCGTCGAGCACGAACTGGAATTGGATAGAGAAAATTCCCTCGGAGTCATGAGATAAAAATATTTGAGAGATGATGCCATTGTGACTTCCTTCGTCCCAATTGACCATTACTGCTGTGCCTCCTTGATTATATCCCACTGGTCCAATCTTGATTTTCCCTTCCATTTTCTTTTCTACGTTTTTTCTTTAGGATATTTACTCTCTCAGTTTGCAAGAATTAATGACTTTTACGTTTATATGTGTAGGATAATCTTCTACATTTGTAAATATTCCAATCTTGCATATAAGGCAACAATCTATTCCTCACTTTCTTTAACAAACAAAAAAAGGTATTCTTTACTTTCAGTTGTTTTGTTCCTATGGCTAGGTGGTGTTTTATGTAAAAGTTTAAAATCCCCTTACTATTATCTGGGGAGTACAAATTTGAAAATAACCCTAACATATGTTAATATTTATTTTCTTATGTCATTGGTATTGATAGAATTCATATTTACATGTCTTCTTGCATACATTTAGGTTAGTTTTATGCATTCTAACATTCATTTAGTATAGTTTTAGTGTGTTTGCATATGTTTATATGTTTTTAGGTAATTTGAGCTAAACACAAGTGTTTAGAGTGTTTTGAGAGTCTACTAAGCCTATGGTAAAGATGGAGCCATCACTTGGATAAAGTACGTTTGCAGAAGGATTTCGTAAAGACTGACAAGTTGAGCATCAATCCTGGTATCGACCAGTTGATAGTTAGAGTTTTCACTCGGGTCTATGCAAATAACCCTAGCACGTTGTAGTACTTAGGGATCGAATCCACGAGAATCTAGTGTTGCACTACAAATTACAGAGAATGATTGAGAAGCTAAGACAAAATAAAAGAGTTGTTTATAAGTGAACAAAAGAATAAAATAAAGACTTGTAAACAATGAATTAAAAGGTGCTAGGTTTCAGAAAAATTCGCAGGAAGTCACAAATCAGGAATTAGACAATTATTCAGGGAATGAATTAAACACCAATCTCGAACTCAAACAGAATTGTATAATCAATCCACTGTCGTGACACCAATTACTTTGTCTAGCAACCTAAGATTCTAAACTGTCGTTTGAACTCAGAATTACAGACAAGCATTCAACAGGTAGGTTCAATCTGTTCACGAATTGCCTTAACATCAGCTTTCGTTGGTTAAGGACAATTCGCTCTCCTAATATTCTATCAAGCAACCTATAAGCTTTTGGAGAATAGGTTAAACCCTAAATCAGAGACTAAGTGATCAATTTAGTCTAAGCTATGAGAACAACAATAGGAGAAGATTAACAATGATAAATCCCTATCTATGTCTAATTCAGTGATTCATGAAATCTTTTGAAACCCTAAAACCTAACTAGGAGATTACTCAGACATGAAAAGAGATGAACAAGAAATGAATGAATAAAACTCCATAACAATTGAATTGAAATAAGAAAAGAGTATAAGAAATCTTCTCTGAGAGATGATGTATGAAAAGTTGGAATAGAGATGAAAAGCATCCTAAACAATGGCTTAAGAACCTTTATTTATAGTTCTAAACATGTTTTGGTCGAGCCCTAAAGAGATAAAGACAATCTGGGGCAAATCTGGAGGTTTTCCTTTTGTATTTTCTCGTTTTTGGACTGGATCGGTCGATCTGGGTGTGGATCGATCGATCAGGGTGTGGATCGGTCGATCCTGGGTGCCGTGGTCGATCTTAAAGTGTTACTCAAATGTGGATCGATTGATCCAATAGTGGATCGATCGATCTGAGGTCTCACTCTGCATCTACTTCAGCTGCTGGCTAGATCGACATGTCTTCAGTAAAACGGGCATAACTATTGAACGACTGATGATAATGACATGAAACCGGTCCCAAATGAAAGCTAACTCAAATAGCTATCTTGTATCCAAAAATTATTAAAATCTGACATCGGGAAGATGTTCATTGAATGGCAAATTTCTGACCCTTCTACACTGTCCTGCATCTCGAAAACTGCATTTTCGCTCCAAAATTCCAAATTCTCTTTCAAATCAACCTAAAACCTGTAAAAACTTTGTAAAGGACTAACGGACTCTAAATAAGTATAAAAACTCAAAAATACTCGAAAAAGAATGGTTAAAAGACGTAAAATATGGAATATATCACCAGTTGGGGTCGATATGCTTCCTGGATCAAATCCCGAATGAGTGCATCGACCAGTCTTGGTCGATGTTAAGCTTGATGGACCAATATATCGACCAAGAGCATCAACCAGTCGGAGTCGATGCTATCCCAAGAAAAATGGAAATTTAGATTATATGGCATCTAACACGAAGAAAACTTGGCATACTCGTGTTTTAGGCTTCTAGAAACATGATAAGCTCGACTTTGTTAGTTCTAATAACCCTAGATATAAACACATGTAAACACAACCCTAAACATCATTTGTTCATCCTTTGTTCAATATACAACTTTTGCACTTTGAAAGAGTTATTGTTCTTAGGTTTATTTCTTCTCTTTTGTTTATGTTTATGTTTATGCTTTAGATCTAATTATTGTTAAGTAGTTAGCTTAGTTTTATTATTTATTGCTTTATGTCAAATCTTGTTGCATCTGTAACCTCGCAGAGAAACTAGGGAGTAGATCCTTTAGATCACAAGGGTGGTGGTCGATGATGGGATCTCGATCTATGTTTTGATAGATGTTCAATAGGTCTTAATTGATTTAACTACCAATCTATATCATCTTAATGTTAAGTGTTCTCTTATGGAAGATGCTTAAGTATATAACCGAATCCAGTAGGTGTGATTGTGTTATTAGAAGTTCTTATCGTCACGAGACTAGGTTTAGACTTCAGATCTGCATATTTAGGAGTATTAGTTAGTATCGAGTTTGTTATTTGATAGAGTAGCTCTATGCTTGTCTAGTTGTGGCCAGGTTAGAATAAGATCTCAGAAATACGTCATTACGAGAGTGGGATTGTATTCTAGAAAATAGATATATCATTCAATTTGTGTCTTAGGCATGTTTTTAACTTAGTTAATCGTTCGATGGCGTGACAATCCAAACGATGTGTCTCTCACACGTGAAAGTATTCGATGATGGGATTGCGTGTAATGCGTAAAGGTCGCCACGAAAGTGGGTCTGACATAGTGATTAGATACCACGAGAGTGGACTGATCTATAATCGATATCCCTAAAATGACAAACACAAACTATTAGGTAGAACATAAATCATAGATCTAGATTTCGTGACAAATCGACTATCACCCATATTCTGTAATTTAATTATGTAATTTAATATATGTTATTTAATTTGTGATTTAGTTTAGTTTAGTTAGTTTATTTTTGTTAGTCTTTTATTTATGCTTTAGTAGTTTAGTTATTTATTGCTTTCGTAGTTTAGTTTAATGCTTTATTTATTTTATGCTTGTATGTTATTTTATTTTCTTGCTTAGTAGATTAGGAACATCCAAAGCTTAAATGTCATGCCTAGATTAGATCTGCATTTGTATTCTCTGTGTGTTATTTCATGTCACTGTGGATCGATCTCGTTTGTATTACAATTGCATTTAGACTGTGCACTTAAAGTCGATATGGGTTAAACTCTCGAGACTACCTTATAGGTTGCGCTCGGGTGAACCGGGGAAGATGTGGAATTAATACCTTCGTATTAGGTATTAAGACCATTTGTTATTTTATTATTAAGGTTATAATTGTAAATTTAATTAGCATCTAAAGACATAATTAAAACGGTTTAAATTCTTTCAAAAAAATTCGCTATCTACGTTAAATCTCTTATTTTTAAAAATTAAATCAACATTTAATTTAATTTAATTAATGTGTTTAATTTTTAAATTAAATCAATAATAAAAATATCTTAACAATTATCATTTTTTTTTTGTCAACAACATATATAATTTATCATTTTAATTAAAAATAGATATATTTAAATAAAAATCTTCAAAAAAATTAAAATAAATAAATTAGTTTAAACAAAAATTATAATCTAGAGAGAAGTAAATATGTTAACTATTATTAACTAAATTGTAATTTCAAAAATAAGAAAAAAAATTAAAAAATATTTTTAATTTACATAATAAAAAATAGATATACATATATTAAACTAATTTTTTTACTTAAATAACATTATAATTTAAATAAAATTATTTAATGATTACATATTTGTTTGTTAAAAAAAATTATCCTCTTAATAATATGACGAAAATACTTTGGGAATCTAACATTAAAGTTTTTAAAAATTATATAATAATATTATTAGAATAAATCATTTAAAGAACAATATTAATTGTACCATTAAGAGTATTATTGTAATTTCCAATGGATAAAAACAATAAAATATCTTAATAATAGTATTTATCAAATTTTAAAAATTTATTTGATATCAACTAAAATATACATAATTTTGATATAACTAATCTAAAATATCAAACTTAATTAAATACATATTTTTGTTGATACATTATCTATATATATATATATATATTTAGAACTTATCTTATTAATTTATAATATATAAATAAAAAATTTATAATATCGAATCTTAAAAAAAACATCAATCCGTGTTGTAACACGGGAAATATTTTAGACGGATATTGGACGACGCGGATTAACCCACACCAACTTTTTAAGGTTACATTAAGTTAAATATATACATATAGAGATATCATAGTTCTCTAAGTTTGAAGTCTCAGATTGGGATATTCCTATCCAATCTTGTATAACTTCATTTAACGATTCATTGTTTTTCCTTTCCTTCCTCTATTTTATCCAATTTTAATTTATAGTCTATCAGAACAACATAAAGAACATTTATGGTCATACGAAGAAGAAAAACATCTAAACTATCTTTTATATTTGATTAAGAGAACGTACAATTATATATTTGTTTACAATAACTACAAATAAATAATGTGGTATAATTAGATATCAAATATTAATTTTTCCATTTTGATTGGTTAACAATTTTTAAAATATTTATATTTTGATAGAAAGTGGATTGATATTTTGAAAATTAATATTTATTTAAAAGACTTATTTTCGATTTTTAATTTAATTATATTAATTTTGTGATTAGTATTGTATCCATATTGAATTTATTTAAAAACACTAATAATCAGTGGCAATATATTTAAATTTTACACCTTTAAGGTCTGTTTATATTTAGTGCTTTCCAAATAATAGTATAGATTAGAACATTCTTTCTTTTGTTTCATTAAACCTGATGTTTGAGAATTCCTCACCCAGAAAATGACTAATTTTAACCCAAAAAAAAAAGTAAATAAATAAAAAGATGACTAAAGGTATATACCAATCAACATCACCAATATATATAAACATGGATTAGAGAAAGAAAAAAAAAATTGTAACAAACTATCGACCTACTAGGCGACGATGAAAACACAATATTAGCGTATCTTCAACAAATTCTAAGTTCTCCATTTGATAAGAGCAATAAAAACTTCCATCCCCAAAGAAAAATTTGACTTGGGATTCTCGTCAAAAGATAGTCAAGAATGTATGTGTTCGGGTTTGGGTTTTTTTGCCCAGCCCTTCATCATCTCGTTTTGATCGGTTTTGAAGTCTCGGTTCTAAAACCCAACTAAAGAAAAGAAAGAAAGAACATGTATAAACAAAATAAAGCCGGCAAAAAGACTACCATTACAAATTTTGTTTATTGTATTACAAATTTTTAATCATAAAACTTTTATAATATGTGTTGCAATTATGTTTTT
The DNA here is from genome assembly GCA_018361395.1 of Boechera stricta. Classification (NCBI taxonomy): domain Eukaryota; kingdom Viridiplantae; phylum Streptophyta; class Magnoliopsida; order Brassicales; family Brassicaceae; genus Boechera; species Boechera stricta. Next base: position 2,423,813 of record CM031538.1, read on the forward strand.
GTAGGTTGGTTGTCGAACTATTAACTGTTAGATTCAATAACGGAGTTTTATACTCTAAGAAACAATGTCAGTTTTTTTTTTTCTTCAAATAAATTATTTTTATATATAAGTTGGAATTTCAACAAATTAATTCCTTTTATTGGAATTTACTTGGAAGGTCTATCCCGAATTACTCCGAGTTCATTTCTAGCTTTGACAACCCTATTACGTCTAATTCGGCCCAAAATCCCAATCCCCATCAGACTCCACCCCAAAATCATGCATCTGCATCTAGAGCTTTTGCGGCTGAGTCTCAGGCATCTGCTTCACGTCCTCCTCTCACTGTTGAGCAGATCATTGCTCAGGAAGGTCGTCAACGTTTGCGACGCCTTGATCCTGACCTCCAAAATGGTGCTATGTGGTAAGTTATTTTATTTTACATTAACATTTTGTTAAATAAATAATAAATATGATTTATCCAATGCCTTTTTTTAAGGTTTGGTCGCACAAAAAGTAAGATTAGCAAATCTATTGGTCGAATGATGCAAGGGTTGCTCCGACACCCTTACGCCACCTTCTCTGAGATGCCTGCTGTTGATCAAGAACTATGGTTCAAGACTTTTGCGGTAACTATTTAAACATTTGTAAAAATTTTGTTTTCTTACTTATCTTTTATTAATGTTTTTACTATAAAAAAACTTTTTTCAGCAAGATTTTAACTAGGAACCTACTATTACAAGTAGGGTCCGTAAGAGATTCTTTAAGGAGGCTAGAACCCTGTTCTCACGCTACATGACCCAGTGGAAATCAAAATGGCTACGAGAGAAGCCCAAGCCAAAAATTTGCAATTTAACGGTGTGGCAAGGGATGCAGCTACATTGGGTGAAACCCAAAACTGCCCGAGTTGCTGCAACAAACTCAGAGAATCGATTAAGTGAGCGAGGTGGTAAGGGGATTGCGATTCACAACTCAGGTGCGATGAGTTTTCAGTCTCGCGAAGATGAACTAGTAAGTTTTTTGTTTTAATTATTTATCATTAACACGTCTATAAGTTTAATTTGTTATTTTACTCACTAGGTGATTCCCGCGTTATACGCGGGATAAGATATTTATAATTTATTTTAGAAAAAAAAATTAAATAAACATTTTTAAATATTTTAATAGTATATTATTGTACCAATAATTGAAATCTAAAATTAAAGTTTTTACATATTTATGTTACTAATTAATTATTTAGTTAAAAAATATTTTTTAAAAAATAAAATTTTAAAAACTAAATTTTGGAAACAATCAAATCAGCAATAATTTTATGGAATATTTACTTACTAGATTTTCCATTAGTAAATAAAGCTAATTTAGGTAATATTATAATCTTTAAAATAAAGACAGTTTATATATGATTGATCTAATGACATATTATGTAATTAGTCTCGTAATTAATGTCCTATAAAATATATTTTCTGAGAATCACTCTGGCGACGACACGTCAGCATGGCACTGTTATAATATTCCACGTAAACATAAGGTTATTTTGTTAAAATGATTCTTAATTAATATATAGGGGATGTGTTTAATTGTGAAAAAGTTATAGAGTGGATGTAAAAATCTAATAAGATAAAACCGAAACTAAGGGACGATCCTCTAATTGACTATATAAATGATCCTTGAGGATGGAATCTTGAAATTATCCTTCCCTGCTTTGGTGGCCCATTGATTAGAGATAATTCAGATGATTCAGAGGGCGACACCTGATTAGCTCTGACTTTGTTTTTCTCTACGTGTTTGCCTTCCGCTTTGGAAGACTGCCAAGAATAAATGAGTCTACAAATATACTTGACATACCAAATAACTGAATTTCAGGATAAAGAAACTCAATAAGTGTTGGAACGCAGACCATGCTAGTTGTGAACGCCAACATTTGGACGGACACATGACTTCTTTGGTGATGTGGTTTTAACTTGGCATAAACTAATACCACACCTAATTTAGATTTACTATCCATAAAAAGTTTATTCTCTAGAAATTTTAAAATGTTTGATATCCTGAAGTAGAAAGAAAGAGAATAAGTTTGAGAAGAATGTGTTTGGGTAATAGTTTGTTAGAGGTTTTTTTTAATTGTAGATATTAGTGAGGTATATAGAAATAAATAAATCTTACTCTTCTATCTTCACATGTAAGAACACCATGTCCTTTTATCTACCAGGATCGGCCATTGGAGGTGTAGTGTTTGGTGTGGAATCTTGTAGGTTGTCTCGTTTTATGAGGTATATGTGACCGATGATATCTATAATACAAAAATATATATAAGTTTTATGTATGTGTTTTATTCGATTTCAAGTGATGTTTACCAAAAAGCTCTCCGTTTCAGTCAATTATTGGTGCCAAATCTTGCACGGTACGTAACCTAAATTGTTGGGTATCTTTTATGTGGAAGCTTTCATTTGTCTCAACCAAAGATGTCTGATCAGTGAATAAAATGTCGAATTTGTGAGCTGCGACATTGAACATTTTTTGGCAGGGTTGAGCATAAACTTTTTTAACTTGTAGATCGAGTTTGGTTTCAGGGTCTCTTTATATCGGAATAGTTGGTTGGCCGATATAAATCCATGCATCGTTGTTGACTACAAAGAATTGTTTAGATATCAGTTATAAATCATAATATGCATTTTTTTTATTTAGTAAACTCAATGCATACTTTGGTGTCCATGAAAAGCAGTTCTATTCCCATGAGTATAATACCATTTTTAAAGTTACGAGCTTCCTAGAAATAAATTAGTCTTACCACGACTTCATCATTGCAGAAATTTCTTTCAAGATTGTCAAAAGTTTGGCTAACGTTTGATTGGAAAGATGTCTTTGTAACATGTGTTGTCATGTTTATGTGAAGTATTGGTTTGAGATAGAGTGATGCTTGTTTTGTAGGAATATGAGAATGCTATATATGTGGCAATATAGAAGGTCAATTATTGGTGTAATTATTGTCTATTAAAAATTTTATTCTTTCATATTAATTTTTTTATTATCTTGGTAGAATTTTAGTTTTATTTTTTCTCCATCGGTAGAAAATAGTTTCATAAAGAATGACAAATAAAATGATTTAGACCATATTTTTCTGTATTACATAATTAAATAGTACTCATTATTGGGATTTTGTATCACACCAAAATAAACTAAAATTCTACCAAAGACATATATATATATATATATGACTTTTTAGATGTTTTATTAAATTGAAATTGTAAAATTAAATATAGAGTTTTGCATACCAAAAAATGACTTATTACGTGATTCTATATTTCATCATGTTTCATTGTACATTATTTATTTCTTTCGTTGAAAGGTAAAGAGAGTCTTGATTATAAATAAAGCCTAATAATGAAATATGAATACTTGTTTTCTAGGAATATGAGAATGCTTGTTATATATATATGGCAATATAGAAGGTCAATTATTGGTGTAATTATTGTCTATTATTAAATTTATTTTAATTTTATGCTTTCATACTAAATCTTTTGGTGGAGATTGCAAATGAAACGCTAGAATTTGTATTGATGAAGGTTTGTATTTAAGTCCAACAACTAATGGTTTATGGCATATTCATGATAGTGTTTCCTTTTGGTACGTTTTATTTCTTCCGTAGGAAGGTGAATAGAGCCTTGATTATAAGTAAAGCCTAATAATGAGATATGAATATATATATATATATATATATATATATGATTAATTATTTTATTAATTTGATTTATGATGAATTTTATTATTTTGATTTGTGATTATTTAATTTATTTATTTTAATTAGTTGTTGATGTGTCATTCTTAGAAGTCCTCATTTTTGCTGATGTGGATGCTCTCTTGAGCCTCTAAACCTTCCTTTTATTAGTATGGATTTCCTATATATTATGTAGACTGAAAAGAATAATGGTGTGCATCCTGATTTACTTGAAATGATGGAAGTAACGCACACCAACAAAAAAACAGGCATAATTCAAGATGGTGTCATTTCAGACATCATTCAGAATGTGAAGAAGAGGAAAAAAAAAATTACCCGAATTGAGTCAGCAGAACGGATCTGAATCTTCTATAGATTTCGGTCGTGATGAGATTAACCGCTTGGTTCTAGAGGTACATTTTATAGTATTCAAAATTATATTTAACATATTTTATTTCTAGCAAATATTTGAATATTTATATAACAACTTATTTGCAGGAAACTCTCGTCTCTCATGAATGGTACCTTGGGTTGGACAATTTGACCAAATGTTCATCTTCTTTGTACGGAGGAGACGCGTGGGCACGCCTCGAGGAGAGTGAGAAACGACTCGAGGAGAGTGAGAAACAACACATGGAAAGTGAGAAACGACTCGAGGAGAGTGAGAAACGACACAGGGAGTGAGAAAAAGATCGAGGATTTGAAGAGTCAAAACGAAAAATTCATGGCGTTTATGAAGTCGCAATTCCCGAATTATGCCATTTAAAACGAGTGTTTTTAAAGCATGATGGTTGTTATATATAACTTAACAATTTTAATTATAATTTATGTTTCTTTTTAATTGTGATTTGTAAGATTTTATAGTTTTTTCAATTGTTATTTTCCTTTTTTTATGTTGAATTTTGCATTTTTCGACTTTTAAAAAAAAAAAAAATTTTGTCCTCGTTATTTCGTTGGAATGGGGATGGAAATTTCTTTCGTTAGACTGGGGATGGAAATTTCTTTGGTTGGAATGGGGATGAAAATTTCAGACATCATTCAGAATGTGAAGAAGAGGAAAGAAGAAAAATTAGCCGAATTGAGTCAGTAGAACGGATCTGAATCCTCTATAGATTTCGGTCGTGATGAGATTAACCGCTTGGTTCTAGAGGTACATTTTATAGTATTCAAAATTATATTTAACATATTTAAAATATTTGAATACTTATATAACAACTTATTTGCAGGAAACTCCCGTTTCTTGTGGATGGTACTTTGGGTTAGGCAATTTGACCAAATGTTCATCTTCTTTGTACGGAGGAGACGCGTGGGCACGCCTCGAGGAGAGTGAGAAACGACTCGAGGATAGTGAGAAACAACACATGGAAAGTGAGAAACGACTCGAGGAGAGTGAGAAACGACACAGGGAGAGTGAGAAAAAGATCGAGGACTTGAAGAGTCAAAACGAGAAATTCATGGCGTTTATGAAGTCGCAATTCCCGAATTATGCCATTTAAAACGAGTGTTTTTAAAGCATGATGGTTGTTATATAAACTTAACTATTTTAATTATAATTTATGTTTCTTTTTAATTGTGATTTGTAAGATTTTGTATTTTTTTAATTGTTATTTTCCTTTTTTGTTGAATTTTTCATTTTTTCGATTTTTTTTAAAAAATTTAAATTTCTTCTGTCCTCGTTATTTTGTTGGAATGGGGATGGAAATTTTTTTCATTAGAATGGGGATGGAAATTTTTTCGTTGGAATGGGGATGGAAATTTCTTTCGTTGGAATGGGGATGGAAATTTCAAGCATCATTCAGAATGTGAAGAAGAAGAAAGAAGAAAAAAGTCAGCAGAACGGATCTGAATCCTCTATAGATTTCGGTCGTGATGAGATTAACCGCTTGGTTCTAATGGTACATTTTATAGTATTCAAAATTATATTTAAAATATTTTATTTCTAGCAAATATTTGAATATTTATATAACAACTTATTTGCAGGAAACTCCAGTTTCTCGTGGATGGTATCTTAGGTTGGGCAATTTGACCAAATGTTCATCTTCTTTGTACGGAGGAGATGCGTGGGCACGCCTCGAGGAGAGTGAGAAACGATTCGAGGAGAGTGAGAAACAACACATGGAAAGTGAGAAACGACTCGAGGAGAGTGAGAAACGGCACAGGGAGGGTGAGAAAAAGATCGAGGACTTGAAGAGTCAAAACGAGAAATTCACGGCGTTTATGAAGTCGCAATTCCCGAATTATGCCATTTAAAACGAGTGTTTTAAAGCATGATGGTTGTTATATATAACTTAACTATTTTAATTATAATTTATGTTTCTTTTTAATTGTGATTTGTAAGATTTTGTAGTTTTTTTTAATTGTTATTTTCCTTTTTTTGTTAAATTTTTCATTTTTTCGATTTTTTTTTAATTTAAATTTCGTCTGTCCTCGTTATTTCGTTGGAATGGGGATGGAAATTTTTTTCGTTGGAATGGGGATGAAATTTTCTTTCGTTGGAATGGGGATGGAAATTTCAGACATCATTAAGGATGTGAAGAAGAGGATAGAAGAAAAATTAGCCGAACTGAGTCAACAGAACGGATCTGAATCCTCTATAGATTTCGGTCGTGATGAGATTAACCGCTTGGTTCTAGAGGTACATTTTATAGTATTCAAAATTATATTTAACATATTTTATTTCTAGCAAATATTTGAATATTTATATAACAACTTATTTGCAGGAAACTCCCGTTTCTCGTGGATGGTACCTTGGGTTGCGCAATTTGACCAAATATTCATCTTCTTTGTACGGAGGAGACGCGTGGGCACGCCTCGAGGAGAGTGAGAAACAACACATGGAAAGTGAGAAACGACTCGAGGAGAGTGAGAAACTACACAAGGAGAGTGAGAAAAAGATCGAGGACTTGAAGAGTCAAACGAGAAATTCACGGCGTTTATGAAGTCGCAATTCCCGAATTATCCCATTTAAAACGAGTGTTTTTAAAGCATGATGGTTGTTATATATAACTTAACTATTTTAATTATAATTTATGTTTCTTTTTAATTGTGATTTGTAAGATTTTGTAGTTTTTTTTAATTGTTATTTTCCTTTTTTTTGGTTGAATTTTTCATTTTTTCGATTTTTTTTTAAAATATAAATTTCGTCTGTCTTCATTATTTCGTTTGAATGGAGATGGAAATTTCTTTTGTTGGAATGGGGATGGAAATTTCTTTCATTGGAAAGAGGATGGAAATTTCTTTCGTTGGAATGGGGATGAAAAATTTCTTTCGGTGGAATGGGGATGAAAAATTTCTTGCATCGGTTTCTAATGGGTATTGTTTCTTGGATTTTGGTCGTTATTTCTCCTTGGATTTTGGTTGGAATTTGTTTCGTTGGAATAAGGATGGAAATTTCTTTCGTCTGTAAATGCTAGTTATTTGGTCGGTTTTCTGTCCTCATTATTTGGTCGAAAATTTCCATCCAAATCGAGATTTTCATCGATATATACCCAACCACCAATTGTCGTCACAAATCCCTCGGAAATAGCCTTTTCCATTCACATTCCAACAATTTTTGCCGTTGCAACTCAAGTTATAATAATATACTAATCCAATATTGTATACTCAATGTGACAAATTCATTTGCACTAATGGGTGATGGCTAGAGATATTTTTCAGGATAATATGTATTTATTTGAACGTCTCAGATTAAAATATTCACTTTCTACACACACACACAAAATTATAATATTCATTCATCAAATGTTTAATCAAAGTTTAAATTATAAACTGAATTGGGTTGAGGGTATCCCAAATATATCTTCTAATAGAAATATAAATCTGCAATATATATACGGACACACGTCAGTTAATTTATTTCATAGAAGCATTTCTATAGATATATTACACACAGAGATATATGTATCTTATAAGCATGTAGAAAGTGCATAAGAAGGTTTTGAATAGAAACCTTTTTCCAGTTAACTCAAACAATCGTTGACTCTATTTCCTCTGCATCGCTCGTACCGGTTTTAGATTTGCTTTTAGGTCTAACTGTTGCTGGTTGAAGATAAACACCGATATGTTGTAGTCCGGATACATCGTATGCCCCGTAGAAACCGCCGAACTGACGAAATTTCCCCAGTGTGAAATTGAACTTTTTATCGTAGCTAGAACTCGAGGAGCCAAAAGGACCATACTCATTAGTGTTGGTAGTAAACTTGAGAGACTTTATGTGAGGACATGCTGTAGAGTAAGAGGAAGTGACAAGCGTTCCACTGATTCCAGTTATGTACTCATGTGGACAGTTCAACGATATCTGCTAGGTCCAAATCACATTTGTCATACTATGTAATGACATCAATATAGATTATTACATTAAAACAATAATCAAGTTCTAACAAAATTACTAACATTTGAATAGGAGCTTGTAACTTAATGGTTTGATTAACATCGCTGTCTCAGGTTCAGTTAGGTAAACAAAAACAACTTTATTGCTCCCGTTTCTAAATCTTTCTATGAAGATTTTAAAACCCCAAAAAAGAAAGGTCAGTCAGACTTACGACGTCAAACATGTAGCCAGTATTCTGACCGTGGAGGTCGGATAAGATGAACTTATTGTCGAGCATGAACTGGAATTGGATAGAGAAAATTCCCTCGGGGACATGAGATAGAAATATTTGAGAGATGATGCCAATGTGACCTCCTTCGTCCCAATTGACCAATCCTGTGCCTCCTCGATTATATCCCGCTGGTCCAATCTTGATTTTCCCTTCCATTTTCTTTTCTACGTTTTTTCTTTAGGATATTTACTCTCTCAGTTTGCAAGAATTAATGACTTTTACGTTTATATGTGTAGGATAATCTTCTACATTTGTAAATATTCCAATCTTGCATATAAGGCAACAATCTATTCCTCACTTTCTTTAACATACAAAAAAAAGGTATTCTTTACTTTCAGTTGTTTTGTTCCTATGGCTAGGTGGTGTATTATGTAAAAGTTTAAAATAGTATTTATTAATTATAATTACAAATTAACAACTACAATTAAATTACTCTTTTTGTTTCAAAATATATGCTATTTAAAGTTTTTACACACAAATTAAAAAATCATTTAGTTTTTGTTTTCGTTTAAACTAAAACATTATTTATTATCTACCTAAACACAATCCATCTAATAATAACTGAATATAAATGGTCAAAACTAATTAAAAACTAATCAATTTTATATTGAAAGTTGAAAACATCATCTAATTTGAAACAAAAAAAAATTCTCTAAAACATTATATCATTCATAGAGGGAGTATTATAATATCAAACAGATAATGATATTATTGAAATAATTATACTAGCTAGTGTCATTGGACGTGATTGGTTGTGGCTTTGAAACCTTTCTACATCCATATTTGGATCTAAATCTCTAAATTTAAAACAATCAAGTTTTACATATATTTTTCAAATTTAAAGTCACTTTTATTTTTGTTTTATTTTTTGCCATAGAAAGTTAAAAATCTAAAATCATAAATTTTGGTATTTGAAAAATTATAAAAGATTGGCTCTGCAGATAATTTATTATAAAAAATTGATTAGGCTAAATTCTAAAACTACCACAAAAATAATCCGCAAATCAAATTTTAGCGTAAAAATTCTAAATTTACCTGTACAATCCTACAACCGATAGGCCCATTATCTGAGCGTCCAAATTCTTATGTTTGTACTTTATGTTAGCTAGACAAAAATAACAAAGCAACAAAAGTAGAAGACAGCTTTATGGAGAGATGTGAGCACACCTAGTCACTCTTAAACAACTCAAAAATGCCATAACGTGCCCACACCTAGTCACCATTCTTGGTTACATTTCTTCTTCTATATATGTATAATCTCATAGTTGAAGAATGTAATTTTTGTATGTGTGAAACAAAGCTTTGAAGTTTAATCTGCCGTTTTGAGAGTCTCTTTAATAACTCTTCCTTTCTTTAATTTCCTTTTCTTAAATAAAGCTCACTAGGAGCTAAATAAGGTAGTTTGCTATGTTGTTTAAAATCGTTTCTCAAATGCTTTCACTTTATACCGACCGAGTTAACTCGTTAGATCCAACAACGCCTGGGTCGTTTACCCATCTGCGTCTGATTTCCTCATCTCCGGTCTCCTGGTTTGATCTAGAAAACAAGCGGCTCTCTACTTCTGTAAACTTCAATTTGGTGTAGATTCCATCGTCTTGTCCCGTATATCCATGGCTGGAGTTATGCACAAGTTCCTTGTTGCCTCAATGTTCATGTGGATTCTTCCTCTTGGCATATTGTATGGATTCAACAACGATTTGCTTCCTGGTAAGAGAGGTTTATTGCGATGCTCTCCAATTTTTACATTTTTTTTTTGTTGTTGTTGCCCTCTTGGTTCAGTTTATTCTGTTGTAGAATCCTAGTTAGTGGTAGCTAGTTTCGAGTTGATTCATTCCAATACTGTTGTTGTGGCCGAATTTCAGAAATCTGTATAATACCATTTAGCTTAATAGTTTGATTGTAACACAATTAAGCTAAATTCTGCCTCCATAGCTTTAGCTTCATCGGTTTTCGGGTTTGGAGCACTTGAACTGTATCTGTTCTATGATCAGATGACCTTTCTAGTTTCTGATTTCAAGGTTTGGTGTGATGGGAGAGGCATTTATCTAGGATCATAGATTCGATATTTTTTGGTTCAGTAGATGACTGGATTCACCAAGATGGTGCAATGTCTTTGTGGTAGAGAGGCTGTTAGATTCCGCGTGACACCAATTTTGTGAGGAAAATGCTCATTTTGGTGAAATATAACAAGTACACTCTCCTAGAATTGTAGCCTTTGGATGATTTTCACATATATGTAGTGGCTTGTTCATCACATGCTTGCTGTTCCTATGGCGTCATGTGTCCAACAAAGTTTTATGTAATATTTTCCTAGCTGGTAGTGAATTATAAGTTGACCTCAATGCTCTGGTTTTATTGGTCTCGAGGACAGGCTCAACGACATTGTCTCCTCATTCTCTAACCCTGATGAGTGGCTTTCTTGCTGTGGTATCAGTAAACATAGTGATTGTGTTGTACATCTGTATGGCCCTGAAAGAACCTGCGGATAAACACAAACCAGACGCCGCATTTCTCGCTGAAGCCAAAGATAGTGTGAGCACATTGACAAAAGGAGCCACAAGCAGTGATGATCCAGCAATCAAGAAACAAGCTTGAGAGCTTTCTTAATCCAAATTTTGAAACGAAGAATAGCGCCGGAGAGTTATGTTTAGGTTTGGTTAAGCTAAGTAACTGAAAATTCCTTTCGTGTATGGATAAAGTAATAAAAGCATTGCCATTTTTTTCTTCACTTTGCGTAATCGGTGAAATGAAATAATATATTGTAACTTCTAACCTTAGGAAAATATATTGATTATCGTAAATCATATTAAAATAAAAAAAGGTATAAATATTATTTAATTTTATGAAAAAAGCATTGTAAAGAAGCGGCTCTCGTAATTAATTATCTTGGGAAGTTGTCAAAAGAATCGTCAGATCCTCGCTTCTCTTGCACTCGCCCACTACGGTAACACTTCTATCAATGATCTCCCTCTCTGTTTTGAATTCGGGATTCGAACTCGAAGATTTCGTCTTTTAAAGATTGCTAATTTTGTTGACCAAAAAAAAAGAAGAAAGATTGCAAATTTATGCTGCAATTACAGAGGAGGAAGAGTCTCCCGCATAGTATTTCTGTACTTCTTCCGAGAATCCAACATTTGCTTTACTGAAATATTTCTTGTTCGTATGCAAAATTGATCGTTGATGGGTGGGTTAATCTTTTGGCTTTTTGAGCTTAATTTGGGTTGGCACCAGTAAGGAGGGTTTTCGTTTTGATAATTTCTTTGTTGCTTCTGCTGAAATAGAGACAAAAACCGAAAAGGTAGCTAATTTGCTAGGTTTGGGGTAATTAGATTTAAGGATCTAATTAAGAAAAATTGAAGCTTTTTAAGCTGTTATGTCTCTCTGCCTTGAGATATGAGATTCACAGGTCAATTTGCGTTCTTGAACGACTCAGTCAGTTGTTTCGAATGTTAAGTATGAGATAATGTTTGGCGTTGGAAAAATTCAAAAGTCTAGTTCTCTCTATAGGTTGTTAAATTTTACTGTTTAATTTCGACATGTTTCTAGATATCAGCTTGAAAATTGTTTAGGGGAGATGTTAATAGCTACTTCTTTACGCCTTCTCTGAGTGCTTGATATATTGTTGACACTTTTTTTTTTCCATTATATCTACATCTTTTGATGCATTTTTTTAAGCTTTGCTTACCTCAAAACTAATTTGTCCCAGCTTATGCTTAACGGTGCCCTTTTCCTCTGGCAAACAGATTTCACACTACAGTTACCAAGATGGTCTACGAATTAACTGAGCAAAAAAGTAATAATTTCTTCACAAAATATGCTTTTGCAGCCACTGTAGAACTTTTTTTTGGTGCGGTTTCTGTGGTAGAACTCTTCCAGCACCACATATTTGTTAGTTGTAAGCATTTTTTCTGTGCGGTGTCTGTGGTTTAACTCGTTCACTTCTCTTTCTCTTGTCTTATAAACATTACTGAACAGATCAAGGTAGATATTGGAGTAGATTTCTTTATAGACGTGTTATATCTCTTCTATAGGAATTAAATCAGTAATAGAATGCACAAACTTGATAAAGTACGAGTTCTTTCGTGAACATGTTTTTTGGACTCTAACATCTTCTATGAATACCTCTTACCGATTAAACTCCGATTTTCTTTGTCTTATGGCATCCATTTCTTGAATTTTGCAGAAGTTGGGTTGGGCCTCATTGGTTTTGGTTTATCCTTTACGTTTCTCGGTGTCATCTTGTACTTTGACAGAGGTTTGCTCGCTCTAGGAAACGTGAGAATTTCCTTGCTATTTCTAACCATCAGTCTTCAGAAGGGTCCAACATTTGAAAATCTCATATGTCTTTGTGTTCAGTTATTTTGGTTGATAGGTGTTGGTCTTTTACTTGGTTGGCAGTCGACTTGGAGACTATTTACCAATGTTAATAACTTGAGGGTACACATACAACTAATGCAATCTCTGTTAATTGTTACTCTTGATGAACCTTTTATAGTGACATATCAATTTGTTTGTAATTTCTTTTTGCAGGGCACTGTCTGTTTCGTCCTTGGAATCTTTCTTATATTTGTACGTTGGCCCATAGTCGGCATTATCTTGGAGATATACGGTGTCATTGTCCTATTCGGGTGAGAGCATTTGTTTCTTTTGCTCAGTGTTTCGTATCGATTTTTTCACACATTGTGCTTTTAGAATTGACATATTAAGGCAGACTGAAAATGAGTAACTAGTGGCTCTCGCAGAGCAGACAAGGATCTTTTACCTACAGAATGATTATGTTTGACTAAATAACAATCCATATCTGATGAACTCATTTCCTTTCGCCAATCACTTATTACTTTATTCAGCTTCTTGCAAAAAGTTTCAGCCTGTTACTGTGTCTAACCAACGTCACATGTACTATCTTTGCAGAGGATTTTGGTCAACTGTAAAGGCATTCCTTTCCCAGATTCCTTTTGTTGGATGGATAATACAGTATCCTCTCATGGTAAGTAATCCTTCACAACACTTCCGTTTCCCTCTAATGCTCCTTCCTTTTGCTTTTCGAACATTCAGAGCTTTCTGTCACGGCCTTGTTCTTGAACAACATCCCGTGCTCTTACCTTAATTCATCCTTGTGGTAGCTAAGTTAGCGTCTCTCGGAAATGGATAGACCCAATAGACTGTTCCTGAAATTTAGTTTGCACAGGATATAGGGATAAGCATAAAATGATTTAGAACTATGAACAGTTAGGATTTTCGTTTTCTTGCTTAAATTTAGTTTTGGAATGATGTTTTTTTTTTTGCAGGTTCTTGAGCAACTTGTAAGAGGTTCTCGTTGAAAAAGATCAATCTCAATCTCATGGCTCTTCAGCCGCTTAACGACATCAAAACCTCTCTCTAGAATCCCAGAACAACTGTTGCTTACGTTTTCTTCTTCTTTTAGAAACAAAATCAAATGTTTTTGCTTTCTTCTTTTTTTGAGACCATGACAGAGACTTTGCTCTGTTTTGTCTTTTTAACCTTTGCTCTGTTTCACATTTCTAATTTTGTTATATATTCCAAAAGTAGTTTTACCCCTTAAAAAAATATTTATCTTTCGTTAAACAAATATTTGCAATGTATATAAGTCCAATCTTGCGCCAACTCAATCTTCATTTATGTAACGTGGGAATAATAATAATTAAGTAGTTTGGGAACCTATCAACGACAAATTTAATTTAATTAAAATGAACTTTAATAAAGTGTTTCACGTTTTATTTATTTGTTTTAATTTCGTATGGACAAAAGTTTCCAAAAGTGTCAGCCAAAGATCAAATTTGTTTTCAGGATCAGACAAGACATATCGTCAGAGATCGAGTGCGGGTTTTTCTCGCAGAGATGTCTCTTCGTGCTTTCGTGCTCGGCGAGACATTGACTTAAACCCGCTTATTCTCCGACTACGATCAACAAAACCAAGAAAACCCAGAGGGAAACACCAAATCACATCACTCGGCGTCAAGAGGGGAAAGAAACAATCATGTGGATTTCGAGGTTGAGGAGAGTTAGGAGAACGATTATGGTTCTGGGCGTTGCCAATTTCGTCGTGATTGTTTCCGGCGGTGTTCTTACTCTCGTTTCTGAGTCAGGTTGCGACAGCGCCGGACAACTATTTCCCCTCTTCGCCGTTTGTTTAGCCGCCGCTGTCAAACTCGCCGCTATGGTTAAGGTCGGTACTACTCAGGAACTCATGGCTATGACAATAATGGATTCTCCTACTCAGAACAGCCTCCAAAGAAAGGTGCTTTTGTCTATCTTATTCAATTTTCATTGTCTCTCATTTGTGAATTTCTTTTTTAAAAATCAAGTCTTTGAAGGGTGGGCGTTGATTCAGTGCTAGAGAATGTCACGAGAATCGAGAGGATTGTGTGGCGAGCAGAATTGGTTCTGAGATTTTACATTTCTTAGTTACTGTTTTGTGGCTCATTTACTTTACTTTTTGATTTGTGGATTCTGTTATGACACCGTTTTTATTTTTCTTGTTTGGATATGCAGTTGAAGTATAAGACCTGGCTTTGGTGGACTCGGTTTGCAATGGTAATTACTGTATTGCAATTTATTGGTGCAACTTACCTTATGTTCCGTGTGGCCAAATATGTTTCCCGTGATGGAATGCCAAGGAATTGCGTTTTAGGTAAACTAAGACTTACATTGATTTGGTTTTCTAAAGTGAAGTACTTGGACAGTTAAAATCTTGATGTATATTTGATGGTATTGAACATGGCATATCTTTCTTCCCTCTTTGTTGAATAGTAAATATTTGACCCCTATTTACTTTGAAGCTTTATTTGTAGTTCAACTACCTAGCTATTTTACCTTATCTATGCACTTTTTCTTGCTTAAGAATCTCTTTAGTAACTTCCTTGCTCAGGGTTATCTCCAGATACTCGTGGGTGGAAGCAAACGCTGCAGGTTGCCTTCTTGATCACTGTTTGCTTTGTTGCGCTGGCACAATGCTTTACGGGATCAGATATATTGCAATGGCGGTCTTTCTACGCAACCCAAGATGATGCCTGGAAAGCTCACTATCAGGAGGTATTTGACCATGGAATTCGTGAAGTTTTGTGCTGTCTTGGACGTCGCGAATATATGTAAGTTTTGTTTTCCGGATTTATGCTGATCATATTAATATTCCTTTGCCTGATTCTGAAAACTTATTTCCTGTTTATAGCAAGTTTACTAGTTCAGACTCTTAGAAATTGATTGTCTGCTTCAGGGGTGTTATCGAAGAAGATGAAGTATGTTCAGTTGCAAGACTATTAGGTGACCTTGTTTCATATCGTGCATCGGGCACTGGCCATTTGGAATTTTTGGCAGGTTAAAATCTGAAACTTAAATCAACTGTTATTATCTAAGAAAGAAAAATGTGGAGAAGTCTCTCAGGCTTTGCATTTCAATTTTCCTGTATCTCTAAGATTAGAGTACTTGGTATGGAAAATCATTTAATCATGCCTTGTTATAGTTGAAACTATTTGAAGAGAGTTCTAGCTCTCTGAAACTCTGATCAACAATCAGCAACTAGATTTTGTGATATTGATCTTGAAGGTTGATAATTTAAGCCAGAGACTTCTCTTTTCTGTCTTTTAATACTTTTTAGAGTCATGATTTTATGTCATCCCGGATTACCTGAGTGATGAAGAGAGTTCGCTAAAGAAGTGCTTAAATCGATGTTATGGTTTACAGTTTGTGCTGTGGTCTCGTCTCTACTTTTCGTTCTACGTAATCTCAGTGTGTGAACCTTATCTAACTAATTTTTGTCTATTCAGGCCTTGCTCTGCTGAAGAATAATAGCCAGTTTCCTGAATCATATGAGGACTGTATGGAAGCTCCAGCATTTCATCTTCAGGAGGCTGCTATGTTGCATAAATTTGCAGAAGCTGCTTATACTGTATGTTTGAACAACACAGACTCCAAACCTCTTCTTTAAATGATAGATATCTCTAACCTGCGTGTGTGGCATTGTGCAGGGGCCACTGCTTGATGTTGGGAGAAATCCTGCCTTATTTTTATGCACATGGATTTGTAGGCAAGGGATTTTAACACCTTGGAGCCGTAAATGGTATATTATACCTGGTTAGCTCGTTTGAAGAAACTCAACTTGTTTCTTTGAAGTTTTCTCTTTCCAGTTGACATACTTTTCCCTTGTGATTATTTGCAGGCAGCCTAAACTTGATGGTGATAATTGGTGGCGAGGTCATGCAGCTGCCTTCCTTAAGTTCATAAATTTTCCTGCTCATGTTCTTCGACGAGGTCGAATTTGTAGGGTAAGTTTGTTCCCTTTAATTTTCAGTTCCAAAACCAAGAATGAAGATGGATTCATCAAATTAATGTTGTGCCTTCATTATATATGGTCCCACAACCAAAGCAAGCCAAAGCAGATAATCTTGTATGCCTTGTTTTATCGTATGGTCTGACACAATCGATGGAAATGGATTCACTATAGTTTCAATGTAGTTTTGTTATTTTTGAAGAAAACAATCTGTTTATCGAAGTTGTTTGATATGTTTTAGCATCAATCATCAGAATTGTTCTCATCTATTCATGTAATTATATGGTGTGGCAGGAGAAGTGTAAAGCAACATACTTCGTTGTAGTCTTACATTATCTTAGATGTGTTGTAATTTCTGTTCGAGGAACTGAGACGGCTGAAGACCTCATAACTGATGGTTTAGGCCGTGCGTGTTCACTAACTGCTGAAGACTTGGGTGGGCTAACAAAGTCAGTCGCTATCTCTTTCTTATTAGAAATAATAATTGTGCTTTTTAGTTTGGATTTAAAATAAAGTGCTTATGGTTTCACAACTTAACTAATTATGTTGATGGGTAAATCTAAAATATTTCAATTCACTTAGTTTATAACTCAAATAGTCAAATCTACAATATCTGATGTTTCAAGTCTGCTCTCTCGTTCTTCTGATTTATGTTGAGATCTCACTACTCTGCGTCCCATCGGGAGTAATGATTCTCTTTTTTGCTGTTTCTTGTGTTGATCTGTCAGTCATATACATGGTATGGATCCACCTTGTAAACACTACGGACATTCGGGAATAGTAGAAGCAGCAAGAGATCTATTTATGCAAATAGAAGGAGACCCCAAATTTGGAGGTAAGAGTTAAAGCTATAACTGTCACTTGGTTTTGTACCTTAGCGATATGTGTTCATAAATTGCCACGATATAAGCTTTTCTAAAAGCTAATATACAAACGACTATGCAGAGTCAGGATCAATTGGGTTCTTGTCCTCATTGATTGGTGATGGATGTGAGTGTGATGGCTACAGCATTCGCATTGTTGGGCATTCTTTAGGAGGTGCTATCGCCTCATTACTGGGAATTAGAGTATGTTTTCTATTAATAAAAGGTTACATACCTTTCTTTAACTTATCTATCATTTCTGATTTTTTCCTTTCTTTTTGGCGGGTAGCTCCGTTGCAGATTCCCTAACCTATATGTATACGCCTATGGACCCCTCCCATGTGTAGATTCAGATGTGGCAGATGCATGTTCAGAATTTGTTACAAGGTAGATTTTTGAATCATGCTGATTTTAATGGTTTTGATCAAGTCACTAATATTTTAAGCCCTTGATGCAATTCTCAACAGCATTGTACTCGGTAACGAATTCTCATCACGACTTTCCTATGGATCAATCCGCCGGCTCCAAGTAGCAGCAATCAAAGTACTGTCGCAAGACCAAAACGCTGATACAGCACTCATTTTCAGACTCGCACACCGGTTTTTGTCTGCGAGCAAACGCCAACGAGAAAATGTTGAAGAAAAAACTTCTGAAGAAGCAATACCATCAATAATTGGTAACAACTTTGATCTCACTCGGATACTCATTCTTTTTAGTTTTCCATCAAGAGAGATTACTTAATGAGAAATATTTGCTTCTTCTTGTTTTTTCTTGGTAAGTTAACGATTCACCGGAAAGCCTGCAACAACAAGATCAAATTTACCCAATATGGGAAGAAGCTGAAGCAGAAATGCAGCAAGATGTCGAAGAGTTCATAAACCCGTTTCGCAGTATGGCCTCAGAGGATAATCCCGTGTCTCAGTTTATGGAAACAGTCCCAACAAGAGAAGATGATGATGAAGCTCCCGAGATGTTCTTGCCCGGTTTAGTCATTCATATTATACCCGAAGGAAACAACATGAGTGTGCCAATATGGCGAGGATGGCCAATCTGTGATGTAACTGATGGTTACAAAGCTTATGTTGCAAACAGAGAGAGCTTCAAAGAAATTATGGTTTCTCCATCAATGTTCCTTGATCATCTTCCTTGGAGGTAACTCTCTAATCCACAACTTTGATTTTTTAAGTCGAATTCTCGATGTAGTTAGTGAATTTATCTTTTTCACTTCAGATGTAGACACGCGCTGCAGAAGGTTCTAGAATCTCGGAATCTCTTCTTCGATCTGACACGTGAATCTGATATAGTATGACACAATACATGAATAGGTTTCTCTAAACTTCGATTGAACAACACAATGTGCATATGTTCCTATTGAAATATCAAATAACATAGTGAATGAACTTTTTCATTTATCTTCCAAAAGGAAATTAGTTATTTTTTTGGGAATATCACCTGAAATGCCATTTTTGAATAAAAAACTTTCAAAAATGCCACTACGAAACAAAATCTCAGAAAATACCATATTTGTTTTCAGCAGAAGAAGCGTCTTCTTCTTCTACAAATGACAATTACCCGAAAAAAATAAAATAAACAATAACAAAATATACATCCAATGTCTACCGCTTCATTTTTTAGTTTCCCTTCATTTCATCATAGATCCCTCCTTCCCTATTCTTCTTTACCTCTTCCCGATTTGCCCATCTTCATCTTTTGCTGATCCGATCTCCAGCGCCGAGGAGTCACTTGTCTTTTTACGTTTTCTCAGCCGCATACGTGACCAATACTAACGATGTCGTCGTCTTTGGTCAAGAATATGCAAGAAGCGGCGCTAGGTATGGTCGGAGCCACCGGCAGAGACGGAGACGCCGCAATCGTGGCGGAGTATAATAGACAAATGACAAGTGAGATAGCTACACGCCGCGGTCATTGAAGCTCCACTTTCTCAATCTCATCATATTCTCTATTCCTAAGCTTCTGTAAATTATGTCCACAGCAGACATGCCCCTCGTGGACGTAACGCGTTTCTCGTGGACATATTTATGTTTTCTTGTGGACATAATATGATTCTTTGTTCTTACGCTTCTGTAAATTATGTCCACAGCGGACATGTCCCTTGTGGACGTAACACGTTTATCATGGACATATTATGTTTTCTTGTGGACATAATATTGTTTATCGTGGACATAATATGATTCTCGTGGACATAATTCTTTTCCTCGTGAACATAATATTGTTTGCTCGTGAACATAATACGGTTTTTCGTGGACATGAAATTGTTTTAAACAATTGCTCGACCAACCATTTGTTCTGTTCAATGGGTCTAATGACACATCCAGGTCAACGATAAACATGATATCGGATCCAAGGATAACTTGTTTCTAGTGGACATAACCTATATCTCATGGACATAACATTTTTCCCGTGGACATAACACTACAAAAATCGTATGTCCACCCGATACCAAGAGACATAAAAAAGTTGTGGACATGTTTTTCTTATATATTATATGTGCATTTCGTAGAATCTCATGTCCACTGCATAAATTCTTGTCCATTGCTTAGTATTTTTTCCCACACCGTTTCGCGTCTGTCTCTGCTGCAATTTCACTATTCCGGCACCTTCTATTTCATACATCTCAACAATCTTTTACACGCATTTTTTTAAATCACAAGTGTTTGTTATTTACCATTTTCTCTCCTGCCTTGTCTGTTGTCCGCGGCTTTTGGTATTTCACCTGCCACCGTTTTTCCGTCTTCTCCTCCGTTCCCCTTGTTCTAAACCAGAAGAAACAAAGAAAAACTTGAAAATTTCCCAAAGTTCGCCCTAAATATTGAATAATACATCATTGGATGAGATACAAAACAACAGCTGCTGCCAATTCTGCGGAAACCCCAACAAAAACTTAATTCTCAGGATCATAAAATCTGATGCCGGCAACTGTGAGATCTATCTTCGTTTTTTCTTTTTCCACAGAGATTTTCAGAGAGAGCGAGAATGGTAGAGAGAGAGATAGAGGAGTCGAAAGAAAAAATGAAGTTTTTTTGTTGTGTTTTTTTTTGGCGTATGAGGAAGATGATGAGTCGATGAGTTTCGTCTTCACAGTGCCAACTCTAGATTTTTTGTTGTTTCTAGTAAATGCCAAAGTCATTTAACTCAAAGGGTAAAACAACCTTTTTACTCTCACTACAGTCCATTCTACAGTTGTGGCATTTTTCGAATGAAAGTTTTTGGTCAAATATGGTATTTTAGGAAAGAAGCCCTATTTTTTTTCTCTTTTTTTTTTAACTAGTTACAACATAGTGCGGAGGCCACTAAGAATATCCAGATGCTAGGAGAAGGGATCGAACCCTCTTGACGTGTTAGGACAAATTAGAGATAGAGATTAGTATTTGTCGGCTGGTGGTGACGATAAAAATGTTTTCAAATTTAGGTCGTTTACTTTTATAGCAAGTTATAGCTTTATTTCGAATCAAATTCAAGAACCCTCACTGCAGCTTCCTTGAAGAGAAGACTTGTCTCTCAGTTCCTTAAAAGTATGGAAAAGATGAATAAACCTCGAGCCAAATTTGGCTGCAAACACTTCAAGTTATACGAACAAAAAAAAAAGACAGGAGAAAAGCAAAGTAATGTTCAAAAAAAAGTTTTTTAGACTATAATGGGGATTCTTTTATTTGACAAAACTTCTTTTGTCAAAACTATCACATCGCAAAAATTGCATTAAGAACCTTAAATTCATGCAGTTTTTTATCTTCTTATATATTTAATTAACAAACGCAATTTTGATTGAGTAAATGGATAAATTCATTGCATTATCACAGTTACCAATACAGAACAGTAGTAATTCTTTTTTGTTGGTTTTAATAATTTACTTTAATTGTGATATTTTTATTGTAACAGTATTTTTGAAAAAAAAACAAAAAAAAACTGATATCTCAAGTTGCAGCATAGGATGCTCTTGAAAAATCATAATCTTTAAATTGGGAATCATTTGATAATTATTCTTTGGCATAATATTGAAAATTAAGAGTTGAAAAGAAGAGAAGCTGAGTATTTGGACTCTATGGACTATGGAGGCTCTTCTCCTTAATAACCGAAAGTTTTATCAGTTTTGAATTTCTTTTCTCAAAATTCGACAGTCTTCCGTAAATTATAGTATATATTTGAAGATGGCTGGTCAAGTCTCACGAATGTTTCCTTTTTGAATTTCATATTAAGTACCGAAGTGATGGTTATATGATTTAACACGAGAATCACCAAAGATTATCATGACCTCTTTGTTTAACATTCATTACACTTGAAAATTGTACATTTAAGGTTGTTAAAATTTTGATCATTTAGACCCGTCTGTCTAAATTGCATGACATTGTTATGGACTTCTCCGGTTTTGACTATCATTCTATAATTTTATTTTTAATCGTCAACAGTTCTTTGTTTAGACGAATTTTATATATTCGATGACCCCAAATGTTATTATTAGATTGCAAATATTTAGAGTTAGTGTATGCATTTACGATATATTTTAAACACTCAAATGATCGAGCAGTGGGTGAATAATATTTCTGTAAGGTAATAGTAATCCGAAAAAAAAGAAAAATAAAAACTAATGGATGTAAATTTTTATTAGTTATATTTATTTTTTGTCTATGCATGCATGTATTACTTCTCAAGAATATGATACGTATGTAGATATTTTAATAAATAATAGATAAATAACTAGTCTCATAATATATAAAATGTCTACATTCATTATGTCCCAAAAGAATATCTTTGACTCGCACTTTTCGGCTAAGTGGAACATGATTCATGGATTTACCCCATCTTTAATTATCTACTTTAATTACCCCTTTTTATTGAAAACCTGCTCTATTACATATTTAAACATTTTTTCTTCCATACACATACAGTAACATCCTGTAGGGGAAAAAGGTGAAATTAAATTGGAATTAATTAGTGTTTGAATTATAAAAGGAAAAAAAAAACAAATTGAAATGATGTAAAAAGTTACAAAAATAAAGAAGTTGGGAGTTCCACGGACACAGGGAATAAGTCAAATAAGGAACAAAGCAAACTGAAAAAATTCATCTGTAGCTTTTCAGTCTCAGTCTTGCTGCTCAATTCCTAAGATATCCAAATTCTAAGTCAAACTCATTTCCTTGCCGCGTAAAAATTTTCCTTGTAATTAATTAGTGCCAAAAATTAACACTCTTTCTTGGTGTTTTTCCCATATTTTTCCTAGATTTTTCATTAGTTCTTCGTTTCTTTTTGAGAAAATGTTGTAGAAACAAAAGAGTGAAGACAGTTTCTCCGCGAAGGAAAAAAAGAAGAACTCTCTTTGTTAACGATAAAAAAGAAATAAAATGGTTTGGGCATTCGGGTTCGGTTCGGATTTTTTGGTCGTAAATTGAAGTTTCATTCGGATATTTTACATATTCGGTTCAGGTTAGAGTTCGATTCGGGTTTAGTATATTTTATGGACCGATTATAACCAGAACTATCCAATCCTATTCAGATTTTTCGGATTTGGTTTGAGTTTTTCTTTTTGGATCTTCGGATTTAGGTCTCTAGATCTATTCGAGATTTTTTTTAATGACGGATTCGAGTTCAGTTCGGATTTGGTTTGGATTTTCGGAATGACTATTTTGCCCAGTCTTAAAATATACAGTCTTCCAAAAAAAAAAGACAGAAAAATGACAAGTGAAACGATAAATTAATAACAATAATTTATTGAAAGTGTGGTTAATTTAACCAGCTGAAACAGAACTGTTTCGCTTTTGTTGATCAGTGATCACATATGTTTGTTTCTGAAAAAATGATTTTATATTGTGAAACTATCGTAATTTAAATAAAATAACATAATAAGACAAGTGACAGATTATGCAAGATTTAATGTCAACCTTTTTATGTCAACCTCGCTTGGAGAATGTCAAATATTATATATATTATACTATTGGTGAACGATTAGAACTTTAGCGGGGGTGGGTAAAGTTTTCTACTGATACCGTGGTTCGTACGTGTTTAATTATTATTATTATTATTTTATTTTTTTTCACTTAGGTAATGGATTTGCATATGGTTTCACATGACACGCGTAAACATAAATCATGTGAGTTTGTGTGTTGTGTATGTTTCATCATTTCAAATGGCAAAGTATAAGTCAATATTACTGAAACTACAAACATTAATTGTTGATCAATGCAGGTGTAGTAGGCCTCACGATCGAGAAAACCATACTTCTCTTCTTCTTGAATTGTCAATCACTACAAAGAAAAGGCATTACAGTTTTATAGCCGCTTACTGGCTTAGCCATATATGTTTCCATTGCCATGGATTGATATCCTTCGTTCAATAAAATATAACGACATTTACTGATGGATCAAATGGTTTCAATTATTTGTATTTTTCTTAAATTTAGTTATCGAAAAGAGTACCTTTCAAGATCTTTTCCAATTAAAACTTGTAGGTAAACCAATCAAAATACAAGTTTTGATATTTGTAAACCAAATGATTTTTTTTTTTTTTGTCAACAGCAAATAATTGTTTTCAATTGTGAAAGTTAGGGAATAGTTTATATTTTTACTTTTTGCGATAACTTAGGTATTACGGATTTTTGGTTTAGATAGTCCTGCTAAGACAATTCTGAGAGAAATTGGCTCGTTGGATATCCTTCATTATATGAATCATCTAGACCTAAGCTATAAAACCAACTGACCCAATAGGTGTGTGTAAAGTTTCCTAGAGGTGCATCGAACTCGAGGCGACTAGTAACGGATTTTTGCCTCTCGTGCTTCCAACCCCAGACCACAGCTACTGAGTTCTTATACTTATTATGTATCAATGATCACACATCTATATAAAAAATAGTAAGACGATGTATTATAATAAATTTTAACTATATAGAAAACCTTATATATGACCATTTTTAAAGGTAGTTTGGTAGCTAAGTTTTTTTTATGAAATATGACAAACTAGCATTCCAAGTTATTAGTAAATAGTTCTTTAATAAAATGAACATATCACAGATCTGAAATATTAATTTATTGTTTAAAAGGAATTTTAAATGACATGTAATGGTGATCCTGCAATTTAGTTAGTTTTTCGACAATTTTTTTTTTTTTAAGTTGTAATTGAGTTACTAATATATATATTTTTGGTCAACATATATCAAAATATATCTAATTATACAAAATGAGGATACCATTACAACCAATATAAAGGAATGGTCTTCTTTAGTATATTTACGTAGCAAGCAACAAGTAACAACTGTACCTTCAATCCCAAACTTCGGAAAAATATCCCAAAATAGCAAAATAAAAAAGTGAAACGATAACCCAGAGAACAAAGACAGATAGCGTTAGGATTTTAGCGTTAGGATTTTGACCTTAGGAAACAACATAGAAAATCCCCCACATGACCTTTCTCCTGCCTTTTTATTCTCTCTTCTTTTCTTTTTGTCAGCTTCAGTCTGTTACCTTTTTTTTTTCTCCATGTGTTGTTCATATGTTACATAGTTGTAAATATTGTAAATATAAATAATGATTTCGTTCATCATTTAATGGCAATGACACTTCTACGCACAATCTCTTCATTATTATCCTTTTTGGTTAATTTTATTATCATTTGCATTAATATTTTATTTTTTTCAATTAAAACCTTTCTTCTAGTATGCTTTACTTGGAGATTTATATATTTTCCCGACTTATAGTCCGTGAGACCCCAATTAATTACTTAGTAGCATTTACGTAAAGTAGGTTACTATACTGTAGTTAAGGATCTTTTATATTTTGTGGAGAAGACTGTAGAAATATATTCTACATCCCAGCGACATTTTGAATTTAATCAAACTATGGAATGACTCTAACAAAAACTTACCATAATCAATTATTATTTTTGCTAACATACACAGTCATTTTAAATTACTCAGTCATTCTCTTTTGTTTAGGCTTTTATTTTCCTCTAAAACAATAGTTATAAGATTTTAAAGGTGCAGATTTCTTTTTGTTTTTTCTTTAGAAATAAAAAAATGTCACAGAAATTCTTATCCATTTTATAATTTTTATAGTTTCATATCAACGACCACAACTACCCTAAATCTTAATCCAATATCTAGTTAAAATTATTTGTTTTTTTCTTTTCTTTTGTCTTGATACCGAGTATAAAGTATAGAAGAGAAACATGAGGCGTGAACAGAAATTATAAGATTAATACAAAAAGTTTTAAAAATTAGAACCGACCAGATAAAATATTTGTCTCCCAACAAATTAATACTAATATTAAAAACTTGTACCAACGATAACTTTTTGAATATTTAATTTCTCAGTCAATACTCGCCGAACATATTTTAGCTTTTTCTCTCCGTGATTTCCATTCACATTTTCACTCTATAAATATGCCTCTCACTCATTGGGTCTCTTTATACTTCAACCAACTGCTCTCTATCTCTTTGCTTCTCTCTCTACACTGCCGTCCATTAATGGCGGCCAAATTCTTCACTCAAAACCCTATCTATTCTCCATCTCTAATTAGAGACAAAACTCCTCAACAAAAACACAATCTTGGCCATTTCTCTTTCTCCAAGAACACCTCCAAAAGACTAGTAGTCTCTTCTTCTATAATGTCCCCTCCGATTCTATCTTCTCCGCTCGCTCCTCCTCCTTCTTTTTTCTTCTTCTTCTTCTTCTTCTCAGATCGCTCCTCCTTCTCGAGCACCAGCAGCAACTCTACTGTTGTCTCGGGTTTGGAGAGAGATACAAGGAAGCAATAACTGGGAAAATCTCATTGACCCTTTAAGCCCTATTCTCCAACAAGAGATCACTCGTTACGGAACTTACTCTCCGCTGGGTTTGATCTAAACCCTAACTCCAAACGTTACTTGAACTGCAAGTATGGCAAAAAGAACTTGCTTAAAGAATCCGGAATCCATGACCCTGATGGCTACCAAGTCACCAAGTATATCTACGCCACACCAGACATCAACCTCAACCCTATCAAGAACGAGCCTGAACGCGCACGTTGGATCGGTTATGTAGCGGTTTCTTCTGATGATTCAGTGAAACGTTTGGGGAGGAGGGATATTGTGGTGACGTTTCGTGGCACTGTGACCAACCATGAGTGGTTAGCTAACCTAATGAGCTCTTTGACTCCGGCTAGGCTTGATCCTCATAACCCTCGTCCCGAAGTCAAGGTCGAATCCGGGTTCTTGTGTTTATACACATCCGGTGAGAGCGAGAGCAAATTCGGGCTAGAAAGCTGCCGTGAGCAGCTTCTCTCCGAGATCTCGAGGCTTATGAACAAGCACAAAGGCGAGGAAATGAGCATCACGCTTGCGGGACATAGTATGGGGAGTTCTCTAGCTCACCTTCTAGCTTATGACATAGCGGAACTTGGTATGAACCAGCGAAGAGGCGAAAAAGCTGTTCCCGTGACCGTGTTTTCGTTTGGAGGTCCTAGGGTTGGTAACTTGGGGTTCAAGAAAAGGTGTGAGGAGCTAGGAGTTAAAGTCTTGAGGATCACAAATGTAAACGATCCGATCACGAAACTTCCTGGTTTCTTGTTCAATGAGAATTTCAGATCTTTAGGTGGTGTTTACGAGCTTCCTTGGAGCTGTTCTTGCTACACTCACGTGGGAGTCGAACTCACACTCGATTTCTTCGACGTACAAAACATTTCTTGCGTCCATGACCTCGACACTTACATCAATTTAGTAAACCGTCCGAGATGCTCGAAATTGGCGGTTAATAAAGACAATTTTGGCGGCGATTTTGTGAACAGAACAAGTGAGATGATGTCCGGTAAGGGACGACGTCGAGCGTTGCAGTTAAGAAACGCAGCGACCAATGCGGCATATCTACTTTGTTCTGTATCCAATCATATGTTGTATTATAATATCTTTTAGGTCTAGATTAATCCAAGCTAAAATTTTGGGCCTTTTTTAAGATAGGACAAATAATTGTAACCCTATCTTTTACGTAGCAAGTACATATATAGATGTGTATATACAAAACCTATTATGTTTTTGTATATGTATTTAAAATGATTTGTGCCAGATCTTTTTGTTTTTTGTTTTTTGTTTTATGTGAATATCATCATTACACGAAGCAAATTACGAAAAAGCATAGAGCGTTTCTTCAGCTATTTTGCAGATCTAAGATTAATTCTTGCATCAGATCTCTCAGTTGTTTCATTGTGTAAACAAAAAAAAAAAATCATTTTCTTTAAGTTATGTCCTCTTTGTACCTTGTTGTGTTCTTTGCGTTACCACTCTGATTGACTAATACAGACTAGTCCCTCTATTCGATTCTACCTTCTAAATGACAAGACATAACCAATTGAGTTTTATGTGTCTTCTTGTTTTTTTCTTTTCTATCCAATTTTTGGACTGACTTATAATATTGATCCTGAGATCTGAGAGTCAATGTAAATCGGATTTCCCTAAATCCACTAGCAGAATGCAGCGGAAGACTATATTATTTTGGTTAATCTCATTTCATTAGTTTTCTGACATCTAACTAGTTAGGTCCGATTTGATTTGAATATATATATATATATATATATATATATGGATCCACATATCTTAATTTTAAAACTAGATATCCGGATCGTTTTTTCAAATATAATTCTCTAAAATATGTATAATAACTAGCATTTTTGTTAATCTTGGATTAGAAATAGAAAATTGTATT
Organism: Boechera stricta; assembly: GCA_018361395.1. NCBI lineage: Eukaryota > Viridiplantae > Streptophyta > Magnoliopsida > Brassicales > Brassicaceae > Boechera > Boechera stricta. The sequence goes on from CM031538.1 coordinate 2,451,931, forward strand.
TTTAAACTGGCCCTAATAAATGTTTTAAAATTTATGTGAAAAACATTTTTAAAAAACTTTTATATGATATTTTCTTATATATTTACCTTTTAGTTTATATTTTTATATAATTCCTTTTTAAAAGGTTTTTTATGGATCCGACAAAACTTTTTCAGATGTGGCAGATTCAGATCCAAATATCTTGAAGTTCCACACAGTCTGTACTCAATGATGAATACTATTGTTGACATAATATTTATTAATCAACAAAACTGAGTGTAATTAAGTGCAATGAAATGATTTGTTTAGGACAAGTTTCTTTTAACATAGGAAAAACATATATAAATGGATAAGTCCCAGCAATTTGCATTTCAAACGAAACTGAATGAATCTCCCAGAAGTAAGATTATAAGAAGATCGAGAAGGCATATCAAAACATTCATCATGATGAGCACGAGAACTGGGAAGATAAACGGCGCGTTCTCCAATAGTAGGTAGACATTTGAGATCAAGTGTAAAATTAAACTAAAAGCCACGAAGAAGAAAACCAAAAAATATTTTTAAAACCACGAGGAAAACCCCAAAGCATGTTTCATGGCATCAAAGGCTTTGAGATATCAAATCTCATTGTGTACTAAACTGAGATGTTCGGTTGAGTTTCATTTTTAACAAGTTTATTGAGAAAGTGATGTATTAGATTTAGCTATATCTCTTTGATATCTACTCTATATGAAATGACTCTTGTGTTTTCTTTTTTTGGACGTGATCTCTTGCTTGTGTATAAATTATAAACATTTAGAATGTGAATAAAAGAATTTTTCCAATTAATTTATTGTTTAAAAGGAATTTTAAATGACATGTAATGGTGATCCTGCAATTTAGTTAGTTTTTCGACAATTTTTTTTTTTTTAAGTTGTAATTGAGTTACTAATATATATATTTTTGGTCAACATATATCAAAATATATCTAATTATACAAAATGAGGATACCATTACAACCAATATAAAGGAATGGTCTTCTTTAGTATATTTACGTAGCAAGCAACAAGTAACAACTGTACCTTCAATCCCAAACTTCGGAAAAATATCCCAAAATAGCAAAATAAAAAAGTGAAACGATAACCCAGAGAACAAAGACAGATAGCGTTAGGATTTTAGCGTTAGGATTTTGACCTTAGGAAACAACATAGAAAATCCCCCACATGACCTTTCTCCTGCCTTTTTATTCTCTCTTCTTTTCTTTTTGTCAGCTTCAGTCTGTTACCTTTTTTTTTTCTCCATGTGTTGTTCATATGTTACATAGTTGTAAATATTGTAAATATAAATAATGATTTCGTTCATCATTTAATGGCAATGACACTTCTACGCACAATCTCTTCATTATTATCCTTTTTGGTTAATTTTATTATCATTTGCATTAATATTTTATTTTTTTCAATTAAAACCTTTCTTCTAGTATGCTTTACTTGGAGATTTATATATTTTCCCGACTTATAGTCCGTGAGACCCCAATTAATTACTTAGTAGCATTTACGTAAAGTAGGTTACTATACTGTAGTTAAGGATCTTTTATATTTTGTGGAGAAGACTGTAGAAATATATTCTACATCCCAGCGGCATTTTGAATTTAATCAAACTATGGAATGACTCTAACAAAAACTTACCATAATCAATTATTATTTTTGCTAACATACACAGTCATTTTAAATTACTCAGTCATTCTCTTTTGTTTAGGCTTTTATTTTCCTCTAAAACAATAGTTATAAGATTTTAAAGGTGCAGATTTCTTTTTGTTTTTTCTTTAGAAATAAAAAAATGTCACAGAAATTCTTATCCATTTTATAATTTTTATAGTTTCATATCAACGACCACAACTACCCTAAATCTTAATCCAATATCTAGTTAAAATTATTTGTTTTTTTTTTCTTTTCTTTTTGTCTTGATACCGAGTATAAAGTATAGAAGAGAAACATGAGGCGTGAACAGAAATTATAAGATTAATACAAAAAAGTTTTAAAAAATTAGAACCGACCAGATAAAATATTTGTCTCCCAACAAATTAATACTAATATTAAAAACTTGTACCAACGATAACTTTTTGAATATTTAATTTCTCAGTCAATACTCGCCGAACATATTTTAGCTTTTTCTCTCTCCGTGATTTCCATTCACATTTTCACTCTATAAATATGCCTCTCACTCATTGGGTCTCTTTATACTTCAACCAACTGCTCTCTATCTCTTTGCTTCTCTCTCTCTACACTGCCGTCCATTAATGGCGGCCAAATTCTTCACTCAAAACCCTATCTATTCTCCATCTCTAATTAGAGACAAAACTCCTCAACAAAAACACAATCTTGGCCATTTCTCTTTCTCCAAGAACACCTCCAAAAGACTAGTAGTCTCTTCTTCTATAATGTCCCCTCCGATTCTATCTTCTCCGCTCGCTCCTCCTCCTTCTTTTTCTTCTTCTTCTTCTTCTTCTCCTCAGATCGCTCCTCCTTCTCGAGCACCAGCAGCAACTCTACTGTTGTCTCGGGTTTGGAGAGAGATACAAGGAAGCAATAACTGGGAAAATCTCATTGACCCTTTAAGCCCTATTCTCCAACAAGAGATCACTCGTTACGGGAACTTACTCTCCGCTTCTTACAAAGGGTTTGATCTAAACCCTAACTCCAAACGTTACTTGAACTGCAAGTATGGCAAAAAGAACTTGCTTAAAGAATCCGGAATCCATGACCCTGATGGCTACCAAGTCACCAAGTATATCTACGCCACACCAGACATCAACCTCAACCCTATCAAGAACGAGCCTGAACGCGCACGTTGGATCGGTTATGTAGCGGTTTCTTCTGATGATTCAGTGAAACGTTTGGGGAGGAGGGATATTGTGGTGACGTTTCGTGGCACTGTGACCAACCATGAGTGGTTAGCTAACCTAATGAGCTCTTTGACTCCGGCTAGGCTTGATCCTCATAACCCTCGTCCCGAAGTCAAGGTCGAATCCGGGTTCTTGTGTTTATACACATCCGGTGAGAGCGAGAGCAAATTCGGGCTAGAAAGCTGCCGTGAGCAGCTTCTCTCCGAGATCTCGAGGCTTATGAACAAGGCGAGGAAATGAGCATCACGCTTGCGGGACATAGTATGGGGAGTTCTCTAGCTCACCTTCTAGCTTATGACATAGCGGAACTTGGTATGAACCAGCGAAGAGGCGAAAAAGCTGTTCCCGTGACCGTGTTTTCGTTTGGAGGTCCTAGGGTTGGTAACTTGGGGTTCAAGAAAAGGTGTGAGGAGCTAGGAGTTAAAGTCTTGAGGATCACAAATGTAAACGATCCGATCACGAAACTTCCTGGTTTCTTGTTCAATGAGAATTTCAGATCTTTAGGTGGTGTTTACGAGCTTCCTTGGAGCTGTTCTTGCTACACTCACGTGGGAGTCGAACTCACACTCGATTTCTTCGACGTACAAAACATTTCTTGCGTCCATGACCTCGACACTTACATCAATTTAGTAAACCGTCCGAGATGCTCGAAATTGGCGGTTAATAAAGACAATTTTGGCGGCGATTTTGTGAACAGAACAAGTGAGATGATGTCCGGTAAGGGACGACGTCGAGCGTTGCAGTTAAGAAACGCAGCGACCAATGCGGCATATCTACTTTGTTCTGTATCCAATCATATGTTGTATTATAATATCTTTTAGGTCTAGATTAATCCAAGCTAAAATTTTGGGCCTTTTTTAAGATAGGACAAATAATTGTAACCCTATCTTTTACGTAGCAAGTACATATATAGATGTGTATATACAAAACCTATTATGTTTTTGTATATGTATTTAAAATGATTTGTGCCAGATCTTTTTGTTTTTTGTTTTTTGTTTTATGTGAATATCATCATTACACGAAGCAAATTACGAAAAAGCATAGAGCGTTTCTTCAGCTATTTTGCAGATCTAAGATTAATTCTTGCATCAGATCTCTCAGTTGTTTCATTGTGTAAACAAAAAAAAAAAATCATTTTCTTTAAGTTATGTCCTCTTTGTACCTTGTTGTGTTCTTTGCGTTACCACTCTGATTGACTAATACAGACTAGTCCCTCTATTCGATTCTACCTTCTAAATGACAAGACATAACCAATTGAGTTTTATGTGTCTTCTTGTTTTTTTCTTTTCTATCCAATTTTTGGACTGACTTATAAATATTGATCCTGAGATCTGGAGAGTCAATGTAAATCGGATTTCCCTAAATCCACTAGCAGGAATGCAGCGGAAGACTATATTATTTTGGTTAATCTCATTTCATTAGTTTTCTGACATCTAACTAGTTAGGTCCGATTTGATTTGAATATATATATATATATATATATATATATATGGATCCACATATCTTAATTTTAAAACTAGATATCCGGATCGTTTTTTCAAATATAATTCTCTAAAAATATGTATAATAACTAGCATTTTTGTTAATCTTGGATTAGAAATAGAAAATTGTAGTATTTTTAAACTGGCCCTAATAAATGTTTTAAAATTTATGTGAAAAACATTTTTTAAAAAACTTTTATATGATATTTTCTTATATATTTACCTTTTAGTTTATATTTTTATATAATTCCTTTTTAAAAGGTTTTTTATGGATCCGACAAAACTTTTTCAGATGTGGCAGATTCAGATCCAAATATCTTGAAGTTCCACACAGTCTGTACTCAATGATGAATACTATTGTTGACATAATATTTATTAATCAACAAAACTGAGTGTAATTAAGTGCAATGAAATGATTTGTTTAGGACAAGTTTCTTTTAACATAGGAAAAACATATATAAATGGATAAGTCCCAGCAATTTGCATTTCAAACGAAACTGAATGAATCTCCCAGAAGTAAGATTATAAGAAGATCGAGAAGGCATATCAAAACATTCATCATGATGAGCACGAGAACTGGGAAGATAAACGGCGCGTTCTCCAATAGTAGGTAGACATTTGAGATCAAGTGTAAAATTAAACTAAAAGCCACGAAGAAGAAAACCAAAAAATATTTTTAAAACCACGAGGAAAACCCCAAAGCATGTTTCATGGCATCAAAGGCTTTGAGATATCAAATCTCATTGTGTACTAAACTGAGATGTTCGGTTGAGTTTCATTTTTAACAAGTTTATTGAGAAAGTGATGTATTAGATTTAGCTATATCTCTTTGATATCTACTCTATATGAAATGACTCTTGTGTTTTCTTTTTTTGGACGTGATCTCTTGCTTGTGTATAAATTATAAACATTTAGAATGTGAATAAAAGAATTTTTCCAACTTATTGCAAGAAATTTTTTTCCAAAAAAGGTTAAAAGTCAACAATTTTATTGGTTATGACTTTGTTAATAACATTGCAGTAGAAAGGGATCTAAAATCCTATAAATTTTAATTTTAATTTTTTTTTTAGTGTGAATCATTCACGAATTTAAATTGTTATAAGAAAATTTTCAAAATAAATGCTATAACTATATTGGCAAATGTGATTAAAATTTGTATCTTAATGGTTTATGTTAGTGTTGCCGTTTAGTCACGGATCAATTATGTTTATGTTTTCGTGTTTTTGACAACAAAAAAATTTAACTATATTGCCAAATTTTAGTGTTTTTGTTGTTTTCTTTAATTCACGGTAAATGTATTTTTAGAAAAGAAACAAGTGAATAAAATTAAGAAGTTTGTATTAATTTAAACACAATATATTTCATTGGTTGTCTTGTATACTGGATACTGGTGCTATTGCAACTACTACAATTCCTTTATTTGTTATTATATATCAGTTAACAATATCATACTTTTCTATAGGTTAAAGTTCTCAACATTTTGAAGTACAAGAACCGTCTAAACTCAAGATTATGAATGGGGAATGGGACATCCAATCTGGCGTGTACATACCAGCATGGTCGTGTATGTTTCTATTCTATTTCTAATTCATATATGGTTATTTGTATTATTATAGTAGAAGTGACGAGAGAAATTAAAGTATTACACAATAAATAATGGCCAAAGACAAAGCCATTTGTCAAAACTTCAACATCGTTGTAAGATAAAAATGGCCAAGAAGAAATCATTTGTCAACATTTCAACATCGTATCGTTGCAAGATATAATGTATGTTCTGATTTTTTCCAAATAATCAAAGTTTCATACATAAATTTAATCATCGAATATATACAATATAAACAATGTTTACCATATATATACACTATATGTCTATGTTATTTGTCAATGACAGCAATGGGTCTTATATACACGCACATATGTATCTACAATCTCCATCTTTATTTTCCCATCTTGTATGTCAAGCGTCTTACTTCTCGTGTTAAGCGAGGATCTATATTTCATATTATTATTTGCAAGATTACATATATATATATATAATGCACAGACTTATATAGTTCCTGGTTAAAGAGTAATATAATTAATACTGCTCTTTGTGTAAGAATATATACAGATTTGATTTATGCTGTCATTAAGAAACTAGACGTTACGCTTACAACTATCTAGACTTGCGTGGAGAACACAAATGAATTTCAAGGTTGAAAAATGTGAGCCGATGTAGCCACGAGGTAATAGTTTGTTGTTCAGAGGTGTATGCCTCACGTCTTAATTCTATAGTCTTCTAGATCATCACGGGAAGCAATCCCAGCAATTTATTTAAAGATTTACAATATTATTACATCTACAAGCACATATATGAATTGTTAACCTTGATAAATGTTAAAAAAAAAATTGAGAAATCAGGAGAAATCACTTCTTTGAAAACAAAGCTTTCAAATAACACATTTTTCATTTTTCTCTTCAACAAATAGTTTTTTAATATATTATTATTATTCTTGGAACTGACTTTTACCATTAAACAAATTTCTTTCTCTTCTTTTATTCTCTACCTCTTACGATCAGTTTTTTTTTTTTTGGTTTAAGGGCTTAATGATCACAGTCTTTCTCCTTTAAATAGGACGTACTTGTCCGTTCGTGACACGACAAAAGTTTTACAATTTAGATTTCAAACAAGATAAAGTTGGCCATTAACAATAAGAACAGAGTATACTAAAAAAAATGAAAAGTGAGAAAATTTATAAAATATATAAAATTCATGATTTTTTTTTACTGTTCAGATTTCTGAAAATTTAATAAAATATTTGCTCTAATATTTGAAGCATATTTACATTGTTGAAAATAGTTTTTATGTCTGAAAAATATTTGGAAAGAATATAAATTATAAATAACAGAATTCCAAAACTTATAAATTTTGTTATAATTTCTGAAAATGTGTGAAAATTTGTAAAATTTCTAAAACTTGTGAAAAAATCTAAAACCTTAGGAAAATTTATAATTTTGTTTTGTAATTTTCTCGAAACTTTTGAAAATATCCAAAATTTCAATTGAAAGATTCAGTAAACAGTGAGACGACCAACATATTTTACTGCTTAAAATAGTGTTAATATACAAATAAGTTTATATCAACTCATGAAATATTTTTTTTAATCAAATAAATATATGCAAAACTGAGCTAACCCATCTAAAATTATATTAAGTCAATTAAGGAGATTGATTGTCTAGGATTTTTTTTTAATGATAAAGATCAATTGTCTATAATTTTTGAAAATGTTATTTACTAAATATATAATGAAAACATGCTATAAGAATAAATTGAGTTTTCAAAAGAAAATCTGCAGCTAATTTCCCATTTGACAAAAACACAAAACACGTCTTGAACATGGTAGAAACAAAGAATTGTGTTTGTTCAAAGAAAGAATGAAACATTGATGAAAGAGACCGGGTTTGGAAGAAAACTGAGCAATTCAGGCAATGAGATCTTGAAATTTGATTTGGTGGTATAACTCAAAGATATGATTTGATTGGCGAATTCATCGAAACATATAATATGTTCAAAATAACTAATTATTGATTCCTTCGAAAATTCTGTTTATACTAGCGCTACAAGAAAACATGCTTCTAACCGACGGATTACCCGACGGAATACCCGATGATTTGTTTCGATTTTTTTTTTAAATCCGTCGGGCATTTTTTTTTAAAAAAAAAACTTAATAAACAATTTATTTTAAAAAAAAAAACAATTCCTACGGATTCTTTTGAAAAAAAAAACTTAAAAAAATATTTTTTATTTTCCCAACAGACTCCCTACGAATTTTCTGATCCGTAGGGAATCAGTCGAAATTTTTTAAAAATTCCGCCTAAACCCAAATAAATGGCCGCCAAATTTTGAAAAGAAAAAATTTGAAATTCCGCCAAAAGCCATAACCGACGACTATGTCCGTCGGTAATTTTTTTTTTATATACAACTTCCTTTCTTCCTCTCATTTTTCAATTTTAGAGTTGTAATATAGGTTTTTGGAAGTGTAGATTAAGTTTTGGAATTGTAGTTTTAGATTTTGAAATTATGGATTTAGATTTTGGAATTATAGATTTAGATTTTGAAGTTAGAGTTTTAGGTTTTTGAAATGTAGATTTATGTTTAGAAATTATAGATTTAGGTTATGAAAAAATAGATTTAGGTTTTGAAATTAGAGAATTAGATTTTGGAAATGTATATTTAGTTTAAAAAACATTTGTATTCTTAAAAAAACCTTTACAATTTAAAAAACAATTTTTTTCTTTTTTTTTTAATAATTCCCGACGGATTTGTATATCCATCAGGAATTTGTTTTTTAATATTCCTGATGGATATAAAAAAGTCGTCGGGATTTTTTTTCGTCGGGAATTCGTAGAGAGTTTCCGATACATTGCCGACGGTTTTCAATTACCGACGAACCAAATCCGTCGGAAACCCGTAGGAAACGGGTGTTCCCGATGAATTTCTGACGGATATGTCAGTGGGAAAAGAGCTTGTTTTTTGGTAGTGTAGACTAATAAGTTATTACTAGAGCTTGCTCAAATTTTCGCTTGTGAATTGTGATATGAAGATGTTCTTAATTGACCAAAATGTAAATTAATTGAAGAAAAACTTCACAAGAGGCATGACGTTGTTTCTTTATTTAAATAGAAATAAATAAATAAAAATCAAGAGAAGAGAAGAGTATCTTATTCCGTGTTGTCATATGCGCGTGTGCGCTGACGTGATTTTGTTTATCGAAGTCGTCTGTGATTTGGACAATTTTAGTTGTCTGATTAACGAACTGTGATGTTCCTAGTAATATATTTTGCACGTGCATCGCTTCCTCAATAATTTTGCTCAATATATATCTATAAAAATTCATTTACATTAACAAGAAAAACTGAAAGAAAAGAATTCAGCTTATTGTAGTTTTACCTTAAATTGATGAAAATTAAATTGTGGATATACCATATTTTATCAAATTAGATAAAAATCTCTGTATATATGTTGCTTTACATGATTTGGATTTTAGTCCACGAGAGGTTTTGTTGAAAAAAAATAAGAAAATGAGAAAATAATTCAACTTAAATTTGGAAGTTTGGTTACACATTACATCATTCAACATTAAATATGTCAAGGACAATAAAGACATGTATATTAGAAATTTTAGAACAGTAATTAATTCAAATTTCAATTTCTTACGAATCACATGGGTCAATAAGGGTGGGGCTGGAAAACACAACCACGGTCCACGGACGAATGTTGTATTATTCTTGCATGCGCGTCAGTCTTTAGAAAACGTTTATTTTATTTTGCATGCAGAAGTTGTAATTAAGAGTCCGTGCGCATCTTAATTACGACTCCATTTTGTACTGTTAACAGAGAAATTTTGGGATATACAGTTCAGACAAATTGCCATATCGTCTAGTTTCCTTCTTTCCTTTTATAGAAAAAATATGTCTATATTTATTTCGAAAATGATACGTGTGAGGGAAGAATTGCCCACCTTCGTGGGCTTTAAATGAATAATAATAATAATAACGATGAAAAAAATAAAATTGTGTATGTTAACTACAATCCACAAAACGATATGATATGATCATGAAAAAAGAAAAAAGCCTTTGCTATTGTGGCCCAAAGCCCAAAAGGTGACTAAGCTGACTCGGTAAGCGGTACAAAAGATATTTAATTGGCTTAGGTTCGGAAGAGATCACGTGAGACGCATGTGACATCCAACGACTTGCCAATCACTGAAAAGTGAAGACTTTTTATTACCCCATAGAAAATGGAAGAAAAAGCATCTTTTTATTTTCTTTTCTTTTCAAAAACCAAAACTTTAATTCCTTCTTCGTCTCTCTCTCTCTCTTCTTGGTCTCTCCATTTGGCGATAGAAGAAGTCATGTACCAATCATCTTCCTCCACGTCATCATCATCGCAGAGATCATCGCTTCCCGGCGGTGGAGGACTGCTCCGATACGGTTCAGCTCCGGGATCGTTTCTAAACTCTGTGGTGGATGAAGTCATCGGAGGAGGAGGGTCAAACGCTCGTGCCTTCACCGGTTATCAGCCGTCGTCTGATAACTTCATCGGTAATTTCTTCACCGGCGCTGACTCATCATCCTCGCTGAGATCCGATTCGACGACTTGTGGAGTCAACTCCTCATCCGACGGACAGAAACAGCCAGGCAATAATAATAAAGATCTCTTCCTCGACAGATCCTACGGTGGATTCAATCATGAGATCTCGCAGCACAAGAGCAGCAACGAACTCGGAGGAGGATCAGGAAATAGCTCTGGATCTTACTCTCTCGCTAGACAACGTAGCTCTCCCGCCGATTTCTTCAGCTACCTCGCCGCTGACAAAAACAGTGAGTCTTGAATTTTTACTATTTATTTTCAAGAACATTAATTCTCATGAGATATAGACAGACAGACACGTTTGCTCAGTTTCTGAATCCGGACTTTAGGATTTGCCATAATCGTAATGTAGTTATGAGATATAGTTTTGTTACATCATCCATTGCTGAATCAAAAGATCCATTTGGAAAATGAAATCTAACTACGAGGCTGCTGAGGGTATTTTCGGTATCTTACTTTAACAGACTGTATGTATAGACTGTATAGTATATAAATAAGCTTAGTGTTGACATTGTGAGATTAAATATTTTAGGGTCGTTGCTAGTTAGCCTAGTTTAGCTGGTTGGTAATTGTGCAGGACGTGATCCTCCACATTTTAAAATGACGAGAAATGCCTTGGTATCTTCGAGGAATCCTATAAACCAAGTTGCATTTTTTTAACAAGAGTATTGGGGTTTTCTTAGTTCGTCACCAATAGTATTTCTGCTGACGTGGCCGAATAGCATTGGTTCTAAGAAGATTATTTAAATGGAAAGCGATAGATCTAGTTGGTGGATCTGTCCTTTTTTTTTTGGTTTATTTGGTCCTCTCATGATTCGTGCTTTGCTTCGTTGTTATCTAGTAATAATATCTTCCACCAACACCTAACCGGTTATCGGTCTGAACCGGCACTGAAATAACTGATATCGATATAATCAAATCTTATTTAAACCAATGGTTTCTACTATTTCATGTCAATTATTTTTTTCAAAATGCGACATGACATTATAATATAGTTTACTTTGTATATCAGATTTCTCATTGAACAAACCAACCAGTGATTATAATCCGCAAGGAGGGTCTAATGCGGGACGAGGACATTCGAGATTGAAGTCTCAGCTAAGCTTTACGGGTCACGATTCTCTGGCTCGGATCAACGAGGTCAATGAGACCCCTGTCCACGACGGTTCAGGCCATTCGTTTTCCGCGGGTAGCTTTGGTGCCGCCGCTACTGATTCTTGGGATGACGGTTCCGGTTCAATAGGGTTTACCGTGACCCGACCCAATAAACGATCCAAGGACATGGACTCAGGTCTCTTTTCACAGGTACAATTTGTTTCCATGTGGGATTTCATTGACAAAGGTTAAAAATGTTTTGTTTTAAGATAGACATAAATAAAATTTTAACTAGTAAAGGGTGCAGCAAACTCTTAATTGTCATATATTTTTGTTGGTGGGCTCAAAGTGGCAAACACTTACCGAATCTTTCTATCACTGGTTTTGCAGTATAGTCTTCCTTCAGACAGTTCAATGAACTACATGGATAACTTCATGCAGCTTCCAGAAGATTCTGTACCCTGCAAAATCCGGGCCAAGCGCGGCTGCGCCACCCATCCAAGAAGCATCGCCGAGCGGGTCAGTCAAAAACACATTTTTTAGTTATTTAGCGGTGAATAAAACTACATTTAGCAAATTTTTCGCTAATAATGTAGAACTCTTTTCTTTTTGCCCTATCTTAACATATAAAATATGTTTATATATATTTATACTGATGATTCTATAGGAGAGGAGAACGAGAATAAGCGGGAAACTAAAGAAGCTACAAGATCTTGTCCCCAACATGGATAAGGTTACTTTGAATCATATCAAATTTAGTATATATAGTAACATTATTTTTTAAATGTGTTTACTTATACGATATTTCTTGTTACTAAATTTCTTAGCAAACAAGCTATTCAGACATGCTGGATTTAGCTGTACAACACATCAAAGGCCTTCAACATCAACTTCAGGTCCCTACAAAACTATTAATTATCCTATTTTTCTGTTTAGGTCGGCTGAATCCATTTTCAGAGTTCTCTCTAATTCATCAGTATATATATGTACACATTTTCAGAATTTGAAAAAGGATCAAGAAAATTGCACGTGCGGATGCAGTGAGAGACAAAGCTAGCTGCTAGCTGCTAGCTGCAACCCTAACGGTAGGGATTATCCTAATCTTATTTTTGTTGTTCCGATTTTATCATATGTCGTTTGATAATATTAAGAGAATTATAGAAGATGTAAATAAATAGATTATTAAATGTCTAATTTTCTTATAAGCTTCTCATTTGTTGTCATTTTAAAATAAATCAGTGACAAATGTCTATTATGTTTTTTTTTCAAGTGTTATGTTCTGATAATGTTACTTATTTTGTAAGAACTTTGTTATGAAGTTTAAATTTAATATTTCGAGTTCCAAGTACATGATCTAGCTTCCATTATTTGGTTTTCTAATTCTCTCTAGCTATTGCTTGTCATAAAGTAATTTTTGAAACAAAAGATTATAAGTGCGTGGCTAATTCCAAGTTTACTTGAACCGATAAAAACACTAAAAAGCAGAATTCACTAACCAATGTGAAACTCGTTAGTCATGCATGGTTCTTTTTTTCGGTGAAATGAATGATGATCATGGTCATATTTAGTAATTAACAACATGCAAATAGATAGACGTTACTATAGAAAAATAAGTCAAAGATATTATATATATATATATATATATTTATTTATGTGTAAACTGTAATGGTGCCTAAACCGGAATACTCTTTTTGGTAGCATTAGCACATGCATGTTGGAAATGGGGTTTTCTATAAACCACACTAGCGTGTATGCACGTTACAAAGCTACGTAGATTCATCCTCAATTAAAGATAATATTTTGCTTTAATTATACATATACTTTAGTCTAATTAATTTTTTTAATTATTTATACATATACTTTAAGTGTATTTAGTTTGTAAATGACGTGAAACGTCAATGTAGTCACGATTTTAGTTAGGTAATACTTTTAAAGATAATCGCTTGAAATCAAATTTTGGATCCAAGACATGGCTTCAGTTAAACCTCGTCAGTGCGAAACCGAAAGTAAAAATAACTGTCCCTCTTACGTTACCAAGAAGTCCTACAACGTGGTGTATTAATTTTAAAGTAAAACCAAAAAAAAACAAAAAAAGGAGAGCGATGGCACTTAATGCGCAGTATGTCCTCTTGCCAGCTTGTTGCACCGTCCTTCGTCACCTCTCTCTCTCTCTCTCTAAAACCAGTCCAACTTCTCTATCTAGAATCTGGAAAAAGAGAGAGAGAGAGACGGAAGAAGGAGCAAACGATGTCTTCGGATGACGAAGGAAGAGAGGAATATCTTTTCAAGATTGTGGTTATCGGCGACTCTGCGGTCGGTAAATCGAATCTTCTGTCTCGTTACGCTCGGAACGAGTTCAGTGCGCACTCCAAAGCCACGATCGGCGTTGAGTTTCAGACGCAGAGTATGGAGATTGAAGGTAAAGAGGTTAAGGCTCAGATTTGGGACACTGCTGGCCAAGAACGGTTCCGTGCCGTCACCTCCGCTTATTACCGTGGCGCCGTCGGTGCACTCGTCGTTTACGACATCACTCGCCGTACCACTTTTGAGAGCGTCGGACGTTGGCTCGATGAGCTTAAGAGTAAGTGTCTCGATTTTGATTCAAATGATGTATAGGATTTGATTTGGGGATACTCATGCTCAATTAGGTCGTAGGGTTGACTAGGATTTGGGAATTTGAAACTAATTTTGGTATTTTGAGGCTTCAAACTCTACTAGGAAGTCTTCTCATTATCTAAAGATTGTAACTTTCTGGGGGTATATATGTCTCAGGATTCTTGCTCTGTTTATAGATCAGACTCTATAAATGTGTAATTCTTGCAGTGTAGGTAGATAAAAGTTTACTCATGTTTCTGCTAGAGACATAGGAAGATGCTAATATTAGCTCTTAGAAACATAGGAAGATGCTGACATGCCATTTCATTAGACCATTGGCGCAATAAACAGGCGAAAAAATAGATCCATGTTCACTGTTTTCCCTTTAGTTCCTCTTGATTCTCATTATCCTCATCCAATTAGATAGAACAGAGGAGAGTTCTTCAATTCGTTCAACTTCTTATGCTCCTCATTCTCATGATTATTGCTTTATGCGATCATTGTTGATAATCTAACCAATATGGAGATTCATAGACTACATAGTTTACATGTAAAACTATTGAAAGTTTGGGCATTTGTTCTGAGATCTAAAAACAATTCATTTGTTCTGTTTTTTTTTTCTCAGTCCATTCGGATACAACGGTGGCGAGAATGCTGGTGGGAAACAAGCGTGACTTAGAAAACATAAGAGCGGTGAGCGTGGACGAAGGTAAAGCCCTAGCAGAAGCTGAAGGACTCTTCTTTGTGGAAACATCGGCACTTGATTCCACCAATGTTAAAACAGCTTTTGAAATGGTGATACTTGATATCTACAATAACGTGAGCCGTAAGCAACTAAACTCAGACACTTATAAAGATGAACTCACCGTGAATCGGGTAAGTCTTGTTAAAGACGATAACACTGTCGCCAAACAGAGCTCCGGTTTCTCCTGTTGTTCTTCCTCTTAAAAAAATAAAATCCAAAAGAATTTATTTTTTAATTTTCCCTTTTTTTCTCATTGTAACTTTACATAAATTTTATATTGTTTTTTTTCTGTCTGATAGAGAGAAAAAAATCCATGAATTGTAATTTATTTTGTCTCTTTCTCCTTTTATAATTTTTGGCAAATATTTAAATGATCTATTTACTTTACTTCGTTCGTTTTTTTTTTCTTTTCTTTGTAATAACTTCCTATTTTAAATAAAGTAATTTGATTGGTTTTGTGACTTTTGTCATTATTTGGGAAAAGCGAGGGAAAATAAAAAATCCAAATAGAACAAAAAAAAAAAGGATGGCTTTTCATCGAGTTTTCTCTGGTTTTGTAACAACGAAGATGAACGGAGAATAATTTCTTCCCCTTTTCTTTGTTTTTTTTTTCTTCCACAAATTCTTCGAATTTTCTTATCTCTCTCTATTTCTCACGGTGGCGATGTCATTACCTCCGTTTAGCTGCCGTTCTTTCCCGGCGGCGGTGGCTCTCTATCTAATAGGTCTATTGTGCGTGGGTGCTGACACGAAAGATGGTGGTAACGCTCCGAAAGTTCCTGGTTGTACCAATGAATTTCAAATGGTAAACACATTTCTCCATTTTTTTTTTTGCCTTTTTCTAACGGAACCGTATGTATATATCATTGATTGAAATGAATCAAATTTTGCAAATTTGCAAACACAGTTTTTTTTTTAGCCTCTGCGGTTGATGTTAAATTTCAATAAGTTAGGTTAAACCCTTCATTTAAATCAATCTGTAGGATTACATCCGAGATTGATGGTACTGAAAACTATAGATTCATGCACAAAATTTCTCTACCTGATCAGATTACTCATACGGATTATTAAAATTTGTATTTTTTTATTTTTTATTTTTTAAAATTCAGGTCAAAGTCGAGAATTGGGTTAACGGAGAAAACGGTGAGACATTTACAGCCATGACTGCTCAGTTTGGCGCCATGCTTCCATCTGATAAAGACAAAGCTGTTAAATTTCCTGTTGCTCTTACCACTCCTTTGAACAGTTGCTCCAATTTAACCTCCAAGGTCTTCCTTTTTGTTCTTCATCTTATACACCATTGTATTCGTACAGTCTTTGCTTTCCAAAATCCAAACCTTTGTTTAGAATTTTGACACAGACATATCAGAATGCTGTTACTTAATGTTAATATCGTTTCTTTTTGCAGCTATCTGGTTCTATTGCGTTATCTTTGCGTGGCGAATGTACTTTCACAGCTAAGGCTCAAGTTGCGCAGGCAGGAGGAGCTGCAGCTTTGGTGTTAATAAACGATAAAGAAGGTTGAGAATTTTGTATTTAATCCCTGAACTGTATCCCCCCACGTTGCTATTTCTTGCTTTGCGGTTCTTGTTTCAATGAGCCTCTCACATCTATCTCTCCTATCTTTGCTTTTAGAGCTGGATGAGATGGTTTGTGATGAGAAAGATACCTCCTTGAATGTTTCTATACCTGTTTTGATGATTACAACGTCATCTGGAGATGCACTGAGGAAATCCATAATGCAAAATAAGAAAGGTAAGGTCTAACCCTTTTATATTTGTGACACCACTATGATCCTCATATCTTTTCTAGCCCTACCCGCTCAAACTGGCGTATTGTAATTCTCAGTCTTATCATTTTCAGTGATAGTCTATCTGTTTTTGTTTGTTATTGTTCTTTTGATTGCTATGTGGTTTCCTCTGTGATTTTTGATGCAGTGGAGCTTTTATTGTATGCTCCAAAGAGCCCAATTTTGGATTATGCAGTGGTCTTCCTCTGGCTAATGTCTGTTGGAACAGTTTTCATTGCTTCTGTTTGGTCACATGTCACCAGTCCTAAGAAGAATGATGAGCAATACAATGATTTATCACCGAAGGTTTATTATACTTGGCATTTTGGGGTTCTACTGAAACTAAAATTTACTTTAACATCTGAGCATAGATGAAATCATGAAAATATATTTTTGTTAGAAATTACTTAAAACATCCACTTGTTTTAGTTATACACTAATTCTTGTTCTTTTCATATCATCTGAAAATTTTGGCAGAAATCTTCAAATGATGACGCTACCAAATCTGACGCTGAAGAGGAAACTCTTGATATCACTGCTAAGGGTGCTGTTATCTTTGTCATATCGGCGTCCACATTCCTCATTCTGCTCTTCTTCTTCATGTCATCGTGGTTCATCTTGATCCTGACCATATTTTTCTGCATTGGTGGTATGCAGGTAATGTTGCCTACTCTTGAGCATATCCTTAGTTTTATGGCTCAATAGCTAAAATTTATGATCGATGTCTGGTAACAACTTGATAGTAAACTTTCTTTAGCATTATTTTCCTGGTAGAAATTTAAAATATGATGAACTCTTTATGTGAAATAAAACAGAGGCTCCTTAACCTTAGTATTGTTATGTCAATATCATAATTATTAATATATTTTCTATCTCAGGGAATGCATAATATTATCACTACACTCATAACAAGGTACTCTCAGAAACCCAATTAAGTTGTTGAAGCTCTATTCCAGCTAGTTGAAAGCATCATGACATCATGTGATGCTTTCTCTTTATTCATGTTTTTATTTCTGCAGGAGATGCAATAAATGCGGCAAGAAGAATGTAAAACTCCCTCTGCTTGGGAATACCTCAATTCTCTCACTCGTGGTTCTGTTATTCTGCTTTGTGGTTGCTGTCCTCTGGTTTACAAAGCGCAAAACTTCGTACGCATGGGCAGGACAAGATATTTTTGTAAGTCCTTTTTAGCCTGGTAATTTTACAGTTGTCTAAGGCCAAATTATCCCTATGTATTTTGGTTCTTCTTCGATTTTTTGCCGTCTGTCTAAACAAAACTATTGGCTTGACGTACTCAACATTTACTTTCACTTGTTGTTCAAATCCAACTCAAGGTTCTGTTTTGTTTTAGACATTTATCGGTTGACCACTAATTTGTAGCAATTAGTTTAGCATGCTTTTGGTTCAGTATTGTCCTTAGTTGGCTTTCTAAGCTTGACGTGTCACGTGACAGGGTATTTGCTTGATGATAAATGTCTTGCAAGTGGCTCGGCTACCTAATATCAGAGTAAGTTTTCTGTATCACTGTATGTATTTTCCAACTATATTTATTTGCGATTTCTTTGTATGTCTTCTAATGTGTGTCTCACGTTTAGGTTGCTACCATTCTTCTCTGTTGTGCATTTTTCTATGACATCTTTTGGGTATTCCTATCACCACTAATCTTCAAGCAAAGTGTTATGATTGCGGTGAGTTTTCGATATCTTCCTCCATTTACCAAAGTGTGTCTCACAGCTTAATTCTTAGTTCTGTTTCTGCAAGGAGAAGAATATCTAAAGCTCTTTGTTTAAAAATCCATCATTTCATATGATTTATAAACTTAAGCTTCATCAAACCAGAGCACGTGTGTTGTACTTTTTACTTCCGAGCATGATTTGTATCGGATAGTTGCTCAAAACACCCAAAGATTGAGTTTGAGTTGCACTTGTTGCAATTTCATCTCAGTATAGAATGTTTGCACATGGTGAGAGCTAAGAAGGTTGATGATAGGTTAACCTCAATCATGTTCAAGTTGGATACTATATTATCCTGTTTGTTAATCTATGGATAGGTTGCACGTGGGAGCAAAGACACTGGAGAATCTATTCCCATGCTTTTGAGAATTCCACGGCTTTCTGATCCATGGGGTGGTTACAACATGATCGGTTTTGGAGACATTCTTTTCCCGGGCCTTCTCATATGCTTTATATTCAGGTAACAATCTCGTGCATTGGCTTAATTATGATTGTGGCTTAATTATATTCAGTATGCGCCATCTCAATTTGTTTAACTCTTTTGTCTCTCAGATATGACAAGGAAAATAACAAAGGAGTCTCGAATGGATATTTCCCATGGTTGATGTTTGGCTACGGACTTGGCCTTTTCTTAACATACATGGGATTGTATGTTATGAACGGACACGGTCAACCTGCATTGCTCTATCTTGTCCCTTGCACGCTTGGTATTTCGTTCATCTCAAGAAAAATTCTGAATTTTGATGGAGACTCTTAGTCATTTACCTTGTCATTGTTTAAACCCGACTATATGCAAGGTTTCTTACATGTAGTGCGGTTTGCAGGAATCACGGTCATTCTCGGGCTGTTGAGGAAAGAACTCAGGGACTTGTGGAACTATGGGACTCAACAGCCTTCAGCTGCAGATGTAAATCCATCTGCATAAGCATAAATTGCTTCAAACATAACTCAAAACTCTGGAAACTGAAGAACAAGGAGAAGAAGAAAATATAAAAACCATCATTTTTTTCCTTTTCCCATAAATGTAAGAAATCTACACTTTTGGTGCATATAAATGTAGTCTCGAGCCCACCAAACGTATATTTGTAATGTATATGTACACATATTCACCAACTTCTGTATCTGAATGGACAAGTTTGTATATCTCCGCGCTGGTTATACTGTACATATACGAATTGGCATGTGCCGTGAAATTAAGTTGTTAAGTTACACATCAAATATACAGAATGAATTTGGATCAAACTATAAATTCTTAGGAACTCACACTACCATCAAGGTATCAACAGTGAAGAAGACAACAACAGACGTATATAAAAGAGACTTTTAAATCAAAACGATGTCGTGTCTTGTTTCTAAATTGTTGCCTGTCTTTTTAGTTTTTTACATATATATACACACTTGGTTATGTGCGTGTGTGTTATAAGCGAACTCAGAGCAGATCGGGAAAGAAGAAGAACTCTTACTGTTAATTTGGGGAAACGGATTTACTAATTTTTGGGGCAAAAGCTCATTTTCTCACCTAACAATTGCATCCCTCTTTCGCTTAAACCCTAATCCTCGAGATCCCTCAAACCCTAACAATTTCAATTTTCAATTAGAGGAGAGAGCGAGAACCTTACCCAACAGCTTTTACTCTCTTTCTTCCTCCGAATGATTTCAATGTCGTGCGTCTCAAAACCTTTGGAGGAAGAAGAACAAGGTACCCAAAGCAAAATCGAACTCCAAGACCACGTTGATATTCCTGTTCGTTACGCCTCTCTTGAAAGCGTCTACTCCGTTTCCTCTTCCTCGTCTTCATTGTGTTGTATTAGCGCCGCTGGTTCACATAAGAAGGTCAATGCCCAGAAGCATTCGATGACCGATGCTTTACAAGATTATGCTCGTGCGGATGGTTTTGAGTTGCGGCGGCCTCGGCGACCGGAGATTGTTCACGTCTATTGTCGCCGTAAGAGGAGGAGGAGGAGGCGGCGGGAGTCTTTCGTCGAGTTAGCAATAGCTCAGAATGAGGGAGTGGAGAGAAAGGATAGGATTGTGAAAACTGAAAGTACGGAGCTTGATGAAGAGGAGGAGGAGGAGAAGAAGAAGCCGAAGAGGAGGAGGATTGGTAATGGCGAGCTGATGAAATTGGGCGTGGATTCTACTACTTTAAGCATCTCTGATGCCCCGGGTTTAAGGGGATGTCGAATTAAAGCTGTGTGTAGCGGAAGTAAACAAAATGGATCTTCCCGGAGGAAGAAGAGTTTTGTCAAGAAACAGGAGAAGGTTCTCACAGCTTCTGCTACAGCTAAGAAATGGGTCAGGTTAGGATTCACTTACCATTTATTCTCCCGGATAGGAATTGTGTGATCTCCGAGATAAGCCATTGGTTGAAATGTATACGCTTCTAAGTATAGTGGCGTCTTCAACTTTTTCGTATGCCTTGTTGTTTTTACAATACGGCATTCACAATGTAGACATTTTAGTGCTAATTGGCACACTATCTGTTAGTTTGATGTTGTATGACTGGCGAGTTTTGGCATGGCAGGTTGAGTTATGATGGTGTCGATCCTACAACTTTCATTGGGCTACAATGCAAGGCAAGCGTTGAGCTATAAAGTTATGTGCTTTAGCTATTCCATTCTATCTTTATGAAAGGGACCTGTTAACAGTTGATTGTTTAATCTCTAGGTTTTTTGGCCATTGGATGCTGTTTGGTATCCTGGTTCTATCACTGGATATAATGTAGAGACAAAGCATCACATTGTAAGTTATTTCTGTCTATTGTATCTGGCTCATGTCATTATTTTTAGATTTTTGGTGACTGATGGAATATTTAAATGCTTGTCTTTTTCACCACTAAAATATACTACAGGTTAAATATGGAGATGGAGATGGCGAGGAATTAGCTCTTCGTCGTGAAAAGATCAAATTTTTAATTTCTCGTGACGAGATGGAGTTGCTAAATATGAAGTTTGGTACCAATGATGTGGCCGTTGCTGGTCAAGATTATGATGAACTGGTTATATTGGCTGCTTCGTTTGAGGAGTGCCAAGATTTTGAGCCTAGAGACATCATATGGGCGAAACTAACTGGTAAATGCTTTAAACCAAACCGATTTCTGTATTCTTGTACACGTATTTTCTTACCTTTTTTGTAGAAAATATTTAGGCATATAACCTCCCTTTATGGTGTAAGAAACATGATGCTGTTAGGAAGCATATTAGTCACCATCTTTCACTTTAAGATCTAATTGCTGTTTGAATTTTGTGGTACTTAGTAAGCATGTATGGCCTAGCCTTCAAACATTCTGGTTTCAGAATAAACTTCTGAAGAAAACTAATTATGCATACTGAGAACCATACTGCTGTTGTGTGTTAACTTTTCCGGACAGGTCATGCTATGTGGCCAGCAATTATTGTGGATGAGTCTGTTATTGTAAAGCGGAAAGGTCTAAACAACAAGGCATCTGGAGGAAGATCAGTCCTTGTACAGTTTTTCGGCACCCATGATTTTGCTAGGTTAGCAAATCGTCTTAAAATCTGTAGAGATCTTGTTATACTACCGAATTGTTGAAATTCATCATAATTTCGAAGTGGAAATTGACTATTTTTCTTTTGGTTATATAGAATACAAGTCAAACAAGCAGTCTCTTTTCTTAAAGGGCTTCTCTCACGGTCTCCCCTGAAGTGCAAGCAACCTCGGTTTGAAGAGGCCATGGAGGAAGCAAAATTGTAAGTTTCTCTTGCTTTTCACTGGCATTCTACTTTTTTAATTTCCCAATATAGTGAATGTAACAAACAGACCATTTCTGTATGTTTATCCGAATAAGAACGAGATGCCTGTGTTAAATTGCTGTAACTAACCTCACCCAGGTACCTAAAAGAATATAAGCTTCCAGGAAGGATGGATCAACTTCAAAAAGTTGCTGATACTGATTGTTCGGAAAGGACTAATAGTGGAGAAGAGGACAGCCCAAACTCTGGTGATGATCACACAAAAGATGGAGAAGTCTGGTTGCGACCAATGGAACTTGGAGATTGCTTGCATAGATTTGGAGATCTGCAAATAATTAATCTTGGTAATGTTTGAAACTAATTAGTATGTTGGATCATCCTTGGTTGGAATGGACTCTGCTCATTATGCATAGGGTATATCACTTGTCTTTGTCTGCCAGGAAGGATCGTGACAGACTCCGAATTTTTCAAGGATAGTCAGCATACTTGGCCAGAAGGGTATACAGCTATAAGAAAGTTCATATCACTAAAAGGTCAATTAGTTACCAGTTTTTGTCCTTTTCTATATTAATGTGGAATTTTTTTGTCTCATATATGCGCAATTTCTTGTTTTGACTTTAAGCAGATCCTGATGCATTTGCCATGTACAAGATGGAAGTGCTTCGAGATGCCGAGTCAAAGACTCGCCCTGTTTTCAGAGTGACAACCAACAGCGGTGAGCAGGTTAGGTTTTAGGCTTGTGTGCATAGAAAGTTTGTTATAGCCATGTGTTAAATTGATACTTGATTTTTGGACAGTTCAAAGGGGACACTCCATCTGCGTGCTGGAATAAAATATATAATAGAATAAAAAAGGTTCAGAGTGCTTCCGATAGTCCTGATGTTATGGGTAAAGGACTTCTAGAATCTGGTACAGATATGTTTGGCTTCTCCAACCCAGAAGTCGATAAACTTATTCAGGTTTTTCTTCTTGAATCTGAAGTTATTTGTAGTGGTTTTAGTTGTCTCCTTTTACTCCTTCATTCATTGGACTCTCAGGAGTTTTCGCTAGGTTCTCCGTTGTACTCATTTCGGGACCCTGAAAACTTTGCAGTGCTCTGCTTTCTGTTTTGCAGTTAAAATGCATTTTTAAGCATCATTTATGTTTGGCATGGAAGTTTTATATTATCAAGCTATATGCATTAAATCTTTCTCCTTATCTCTTTGTGAGAGCATTTGAAATCTTGGAGAAACTAAGGGTGGGTCCTGTCTGCATCCTTTAAAAAGGAACCAAGTTTCGCAGAAGATTTCTCCATTACGATAACTAATCTCTATAAAAAAAATTGTGACTTCTCTTTATGTACTTTTTTGTGTTGTAGATTTCCAATTTCTTACTTTGCAACATTCTTCAGCTTCTAGCAATTACTTTTTATGTATGTTGTGACCTATAATATGTCTTGACCTTACTGGCAGGAGCTATTACAATCCAAACCACCTTCAAAGGTTTCTCAGCGCAAATATAGTTTAGGAAAGTATCAAGATCATCCTACTGGTTACCGACCGGTACGGGTGGACTGGAAAGATCTTGATAAGTGCAATGTCTGCCACATGGATGAGGTTAACAATGCTTCTTTCTTGATTGAACGGTTTGTATGCTTATTATTGTATGCCTTAATAAGTTAGTTCTGACTTAGATTTTTTTGTCTGCAGGAATATGAGAACAATTTGTTCCTGCAATGTGATAAATGTAGAATGATGGTATTCCTTTCTCTGAGTTGTTTATACTCTTTTATATCCTTTTAGATCTATACTGTATAGTGGCTGGCATCCTTTCTTTTTCTAGATGATGCTCAGTAAGTTTTGATCCTGAACTAGGTCCATACTAGATGCTATGGGCAGTTGGAACCCCGTGATGGCATTCTGTGGTTATGCAACTTGTGTCGCCCTGGCGCTCTTGATCTTCCTCCTCGATGTTGTCTTTGTCCTGTAGTAGGTAATTTAACAAACCCTTTCGGTATGGAGTCTTTATATGCTTTTGTTAATGACCAACAAATTATCTCTCAGGGGGCGCTATGAAGCCGACAACTGATGGGCGCTGGGCTCATCTGGCTTGTGCCATATGGATCCCAGGTATAATCTTCACCATTTGATATTTTCTTCTTTCTACGATGGATTTTGGAGGCTTTACCTTTATTATCCAAGATGTATGAGCAACGATTGTGATATTATGCAGAAACATGCTTATTGGATGTCAAGAAGATGGAACCGATCGATGGGGTTAATAGAGTCAGTAAGGTTTGAGCTCCTATTCTCTTTCAGTTTCCTTTACATCTGTTTTCTTAGACAGAGTTAGTTGCCTTTTCGATGAGAGAAGCGCAGCATAGTCTAATTTTCAGTAGCCACGTGATGCTTGAATAGTTTTCTTTTTTTTCTTCACACTTCAAAACAGGATCGTTGGAAATTATTGTGCAGCATCTGTGGTGTATCTTATGGAGCTTGTATCCAGGTAAGAATTATTTTGATGGCAAGAGAAAGCTGAATCATTGTTTACCAATTCACACATGACAATATTTTATTGATTCCCTTGTTTAGACTGTTTCATAAATATTAGTCATTGAATAAAGTAATTAACTAGAAACAATGATGCTCATTTTCAGTGTTCAAATAGTTCTTGTCGAGTGGCATATCATCCACTATGTGCACGAGCTGCTGGTCTCTGTGTTGAGGTACTTTCATATCCTACAGGAGATCATAAGATCCTGCAGTCATTCATATATGTTTACTCAACCCCACAGATTTTACAAAAGAGATGGTTCTAACTATGATAGCATTTTGTAGCTTGCAGATGAGGATAGGCTTTTTCTTCTATCAATGGAGGATGATGAAGCAGATCAGTGCATCCGCCTGCTTTCATTTTGCAAGAGGCACCGACAAACATCAAATGACCACCTAGAAACAGAGTACATGATCAAACCTGCTCATAATATTGCCAAGTATCTCCCACCTCCTAATCCATCTGGCTGTGCTCGCACTGGTATGCAGTTGCATTGATCAATATTTGCTGCTGCTAGAAATAAAATTGTAGAATTACTGAATCTATTTGGGATGGAATTGTATTGCTCGAAATTCTCTTACCTCACATGTGACAATGTGTCTTTTTTTCAGCTTTATTGATCTTACATTACTCTCTTGGACTTTTATATTTTATTCTCAGAGATCTAATCTCATGTATTTTTCACATTGTTCTTGCTTGTATTCATGTTCACATCTAAAAGAGGGCACTGTATAGGTCAGTTTATAGCTTTATCTTGCAGATTATTAATGTATTTTCCCTCTGTTTCTGGTAGAGCCATATAATTATCTTGGAAGAAGAGGACGAAAGGAACCCGAAGCTCTTGCTGGTGCTTCTTCAAAACGTTTATTTGTTGAGAATCAGCCGTATATTGTTGGCGGATACTCTCGACATGAATTTTCAACCTACGAACGCATTTATGGATCAAAGATGTCACAAATAATTACTCCAAGCAATATTCTATCTATGGCCGAGAAATATACATACATGAAGGAAACTTACAGGAAGAGATTAGCATTCGGTAAGCATTTAATCAGCAATCGTAAAAGATGTTACTACTAGTCAAAGTTTCTGCTATGTTGCCTCAATTTTTCATGCCTTTGGGGGATTTTAAAGATCAAATTAGTGGAATTTCTGTAAGAAGATAAAACTGGTAGGATTTTTTTTTTCTCCTTGAATTCTTGGGATGTATGGTGCATTCTTGTGATTGGTCTCTGAAAATAGTGATCGTTTTACTTATTATGGATTAGACCGGAAGCGATTCCCGTAAAGCCTAATATATCTATCAAAAGTAATTTTCTCTGAATTTTTTTGTTTTCCTTTAAATGGTTTACTTTCTTCTACAGGGAAATCGGGAATCCATGGTTTTGGGATCTTTGCAAAGCTTCCGCACAGGGCAGGAGATATGGTTAGGCATTCATAAATTGAACTGTCTATTCTTGCATAGTAAAGCGTCAGTCATGCAATAATTGTGAATTGGGTGGGTGCAGGTGATTGAATACACTGGTGAACTTGTTAGGCCGCCAATAGCTGACAAGAGAGAACATCTTATATACAACTCAATGGTGGTACGTATCTGACCTTGTACGTTTTATACTCTATAGAAATCTCTGAGCAACATTGGACCTAATTGTAAGCACATTGATCTGTGGCTTTTCTCATCTAGAACAATACATCATTTTTGTTTCATCTATTTTAATGATTGGTTTTTTTGGCTCGAGCACTGAATTCTTTTAGCATTCCCTTAAACAACCTGTGTTGTTAGTATCTACACATTTTCCTAACTTTTTCTCACTGATTTTTGGGATCTGATATTTTTGGTTATGAGTACTGAATTGTTAGGTACCAATTTACCAAAATAATTTCTTTTATGATATAGGGTGCTGGGACCTATATGTTTAGAATTGATAATGAGCGGGTCATAGACGCAACAAGGACAGGAAGTATTGCCCACCTGATCAATCACTCATGTGAGGTATGGTCAAGTAGTTTTGACAATTTGTTATTTGATTTAGTTAGCATCTGCAATATCATCACTTTACTTATGGGTATGTTCCTGTACAGCCAAATTGCTATTCAAGAGTCATTAGTGTTAATGGTGATGAGCATATTATCATATTTGCAAAGAGGGATGTTGCAAAATGGGAGGAGCTGACCTATGATTACAGGTTTCTCTTTGTGCCTTTTGTTTCTTGGGTGCTTTTTTGAAATTGCACTATCATATGCTGATTTTTTATCTTCAACATTGCAGGTTCTTTTCAATTGATGAGCGCCTTGCATGTTACTGTGGTTTCCCAAGATGCCGGGGTGTTGTTAATGACACAGAAGCCGAAGAACAACAGGCAAATATTCATGCTTCTCGCTGTGAGTTAAAAGATTGGACAGAAGCCTGAGAGGTAAGCTGTATTTGTTAATATGTTAACTTGAGAAGAGTTTGTTCTTTGTAGCTATTGAAAGCTAGTTTCCAGGTTAGTAGATGTCTTATCTCCATTAAAGATGATGACTTCTTTAACGCGTCTTTATCTCTTCGATAACGGCCTAATATCATGGTGAGGCCAACCATTTGTATTGCAAATATTTTCATTAGTCACAAAGAAAACTTTATCTCAATGGAAGTTGTCAAATTTACTTACAAAATCCTTTTGTTTGCCATTTAATGGAAGCTCCTAACCATCGGTTTCGACTTGCATGTGCTTACTTGATCCAGATCTTCACATCTGGTGTACACGAGATCTTTGCGAGGATGTCACACGTTTGCGAATTCTCATGATTCTGGCTAATTTCCCCCTCTACAGATGCCCATTAATCTCCCTGAACACATACTGTAAATCTCAATATTCTTAACTTGAGATCGTTCTATCCAAAGGTTTTGTAACAATCCATTTCTTGTACAGATACGAATAAGTCCTAGAACCACAGTAACCCTTTTTGTAACATTGCACTATCATAATCTGCTGTTTATCTTATTTATTAGGTTTAGGCATGATGGCTCCATTTATTAGGTTTAGGCATGATGGTATCATACAATAAAACAACTGATTTTATATTTTTTTTATCTGATAAGCACTGTGATTAGATATTCAACAAGGGATCAAGTTATTGAGTCAGAAATAAGAGAAGCATAGTTTTCTTCAGTCTGACACACAACATGTGAAGGAAGAAAGTCCTTATCACTCCTTTAAAGTACTTTGTAGCGTAACTTTACTTCCACCCATTTTTGGTTCTCTGTGCATGTGACCATTATTGGTCGTATCCCTTGACCCATTCCCCCACACGCGCTCACACAAGCACGCGTGTATTTGTGTGTGGGTCACTGTGTATGTGTATATATACTCAGGTATGGAGTATAATGCTTCTGAAGTTCTGTTTACTTGTGTCCAAATGTCAAAACCTCTCAAGCTTCTTCTTTGGTCATCTTTTGCTCTGTTGCTTCTTCAGATAGGTAACTTCAAAGCTTAAAAACTTTTCATTGTAATTTTATACATAGACATGTGAATGGGTTGTATGTATAGGTTCTGGGCTAAAATGTGAGAGCAAAAGCAGCGAACCAACGGTGAAGCAGACGCAGGTGAAGTGGAGACAAGGAATCAAGTTCAGAGTTGAGGTAATGAACAAATGTCCAATGTGCCCAGTCATCAACCTTCGTCTGAAATGTCAAGGATTTCCTCAGTCGCTTGTGGACCCCACACTCCTCCGTGTTCTCTCCTCTTCCACCGGAAACTGCGTAGTTAACGACGGCTTGCCCTTGAGTCCAATGCAAACTCTCTCTTTCAACTACTCCAACTCACACCAGTTTGCTCTGCGTCCTCTTTCATGGTCTTTTCAGTGCGAGTAAATCAATAAAATAGTTAAATCAATAAAACAGATCTGTTTGTCCATCAATCTGCCGGTTTTTCTTTGTATTATCTATATTCAGACCATTTTTACCATTTGAGCAAAATGTTAAATCTATGTACAAAAGATAAAACTATAAGGAGTCTCTAAAGAAGGAAAAGATTCATGAGGAGAAGTAAAGAAATTAAAAGCAAAGAGGTAGCTAAAGGTAGTGCAGAAGAGATAAAATGTGAGCCTACTAGATGAACTGTTCCTGTTCCTTCATCTTTTACTTTTATGCTTGATGAGCCTGCAATGAGAGATAATACAAAGATAAAATTGTTCAAATTCGAAATCTTTCCCAGTCACAATGAGATATGAATATTTATATTGTTTTCGAGCTTATGATATATAGCACTTACAGTTGTATTCAGTCCATCCAATGAGCTGATTTTCGAGATCGTAGAGAACAAGCTTGTTTGAAAGCACCAAATCTGCAAAAGAGAATGTGAGATACTGTGGGCATTGGATTGAATCACAAAGGGCTCATTGTCACTGAGACCAAGAGAACACAATGGGCTTTTTCCACAAACTGGATTGCAATTAAACTTTGTAACTAAGTCATGCTTTTGTATAATGTGATTACAAACTATGTATCCAATAAGGTACCTCCCAAAAGTGTCATGTTTTTCCTATCTCTGGATTGCATTGCGCTATTTTGCCAACCAATGCACCACATTCCTTCCTGTGAAAATTTTGGTGTTATGAGTTCCGGGTGAAATGGATAGCAAGATGAGAGCAAAATCAGGCTGCAGCACGAAGATTACAAGAGCGAAAAATCAACCAGAAAGGCTGAAGATGCTTACATAAGGGAACAGGTAGTCATGAGGATAAACCCTGAGGAAAACCGAGTTCTCGAAATGGAAAGTGACATTCGGAAACACCTCATCAACTCTGCAGCAAAGATAAGATATGGTTTTATAAGAAAACCATTGTGTGATACGTCGACATCACAATGAGCAGTTGCTTACATGCAAACCATCCACAATGACGTCCAAATATATTCTTGGTAGATGCATATTGAAAATTTTGTAGAATAAATCATAAAATCAAGACGTATGACTAACCTTCCAGAGTACTGAAAGCATTTATAATCTTTATCCACTATGTGAACTTTCAGAGCAGGCTCCTGTGAGGTTATCTAACAAAAGAACAAGATTTATGAGAATAAACTCTGCAGTTTAAATTTCTTTAAGAACTGGAAATTTTCTTGCAGTGTACCTTCTTCACCAATGGTTCATAGATTATCTCTGGAAGATAGGCCAAGGTTGTACCACTGTCAATTATCGCTCCTTTTCTATCCCCCGGTTGAAATAAATCAGCTGGAATATTAAGAAACTCCTGACCAACTTGAACTGCTGTCATATTGACATTGTAATGTGGTCTACAATTAAAAATAAAAATGGTCTGTTAACAAAAAAGACCTAGAGAAGGACTACATTCACCATTTCAGAAGAAGCTTTCAAGTAAAGTACACTAATTTTATTTTCCTCCTCTAAACAAGAACTGCAAGAAGGTTCACTCTACTATAAGTAAAGTAAAAAAGTCCAGCTATTCCAATGTACTTGAAAGTGCATTGAAACTCGGTGAGCGAGCGTATAAGATTAGTCTAAATCAGGACTATAACAGGAATAACATGGTGGCTGCATCTACCGGTATCTCATTGAACTTCTTACCCAAACGGAATAAATAATGATTGCATTTGAAGCATATGATTGCACAAACAAGAAAAGGTAAAACAATGTAGACATACTGATTGGGTACCAATGGTGTCATGTTTACTTTTGGTTGTACAACACGTCCAATAGCAAATATACCACCTCCATTTCTTCCATCTAAGCAATGAGCAAATATCTTTTTCACTCTCCCTGATGAGGCCAACTGGGAAATCATGGAGGAATTAGCTTTCCCAAATCCAAGTATTCCGTCAAGTGCTTCTTCATTAGACGAGTCTAGATCTCCTGACTGCCTAGCACCACACCTTCAAGGTCATATAAAAACATTAAGAAATGGAAGAGGCAATGAGGAATGAAGGATTAAGCTTCCTCGTCATAGGAATGATAAAACGTTGTAATGGAAAACTAGTCTACTCATTTTACAGATCTCTGAGGGATTTTAAAAGTGACCAGAAATTCTCAGGCCAGGATACAAAACTAAAATATAAATATGGTATTTCTAAATTACCAAGTTTCCCAACGTGTAGATGCATATGAAATAATGAAATGAGCTGTGCTTGGAAGGATACCTTAGCAAACTAAGCAAACTAATCAATTGTCACAATCAAAAGCACAATATATTTAAGTATAGGCATATGGTCTATTTGTGATATTCACTATATGGTGGAGCACTTATTCACATGTTACTTTCAAAATAAAAAGGAATAAATGCCAGAATTCACTTTAACCTCTTTCAAAATATCAAGATTTTTTCTTTAAGCAATCAAGTTTTATCTGTTTGGCTTTTGTATGCGCTTTAAGAATTGTTGGTCAACTAAGCTTTCTTTCCGATTTTTGTCCATGTTTTTTCT
This sequence comes from Boechera stricta, assembly GCA_018361395.1. Lineage (NCBI taxonomy): Eukaryota > Viridiplantae > Streptophyta > Magnoliopsida > Brassicales > Brassicaceae > Boechera > Boechera stricta. The sequence continues at coordinate 2,483,025 of CM031538.1, forward strand.
TCTTTTCACTTAACAAAATAAGACTGTGGCCTCAAGCAAGGTGAAATTGTGTTTTTTCAGTGAGAACAGAGAGAAGATCTAACAAAGCTGCAAGTACCATGTTGCAGCAGTTTACTAGTTTAAAGATAAGTTATGTAAAGTGAGATTATTAAAAGTGCCTTACCCAAATATGACACTCCCGTTAGCTGTTTTTGTCTTGAGATCACCAGCTACACTGTCATATTGCACAACATCTTTGACAAAATAACCTGCAGTAGAGCTACCATCTCCATATATCTCAAGATAGGGACAAGACATATTAGCTTTGCAGCCAGAGAGAGGACCACCACTAATCTGGTAGCAAAAATCATCATCACAAGAGACCAACTTTCCACTGTTTGATTCGTCTATGTTGTAGAGTGTCAGCTCAATCTATATAGGGAAAGAAAAGCGCACCCATTGAGTTGAGCAACGAAAGGAAAATGTAGATGAAATACAAAATAAGAGGCTTACACCGAGAGAGCTTCGTGTTGGACATTGTTTGCACTGTATGCAGTTAACCCACATGATATCACTGCCTGTGTCGACTTGAACATAATAGCTCTTTGCAGGTGTTCCAATTCCAATTTTTGCATAATAAAGCCTGAGAAAACAATGAAAAAGAGATCACACAGAGATCAATGGAACGCATAATAAATGTCTGAATTCCCAACCGCAAGTAATCTAAAAATTGCAACTTTAAAACCCGTACATTACGAGATTCCATAAATTCCTCAAAAAAATCTCGAACACCAGTGATCAGACGCTAAAAAAGAACAACAATAAGAAATCTTACTCCAACGAGTGAATCTGAAACTCACCCGGGGATATCAGGGCGACCAGTTCCACCAAGGGGTAGATCGATTCCAGCGAGAATTGTGAGCTGGCGCTGGTCATCGTGCTCCTTTAAGGCGCTCAAGGAGCCTTGAAGCCTTGGATAACGGTACTTCACATTGAACACTCCCGGATTAGAAGAGACGGAAACGAGGGCAGTGAGAAACCAAATCAGCGTGAATCTTGCGCAGCTGGGGAAATAGACGATTGAGAAGGTCATCTTCCTTCTTAACCCCTCCGTGCCTGATTTTATGGCGTCAGTCGTTTCGGCGGAGGAGTTGAGAGAAACCACCGGACCGGCGACGACGACGACGAAGAAGTTCAGAAATTTCAGAGTTTGTTTGTTGTTGGTCAGTTCCACCAATTTTATTTATTTTTATTTTCCTGCGTGGACTTTTCAATTTCTTTTATTTTCCCTCGAATTTTTGGTAAATTAGGTGTTACTGACGCTATACAACTCATATTCTACTGTATCTGTATGTATATCTTTTTTGCCTTTTTGGTCGTTTCAATTGTAACCAAATTTTTATTTTTATATTCGATTACTTAAATTTATATGATATTATAGGAATTTTTTCCATTATTTATGTGTTCCAATGTGAATTATGTGCTCTAGTAAAATGCCTGAAAACTCAAAACCATGTGAACAAATTTATATATAATAGACCGAGTAGAAACATCATCATTCCCAAACCACATTTATGTTTTCTTGCTTTTCTCTATTTTACACACATTTTGCAAATACAATAATTAAATATATGGTTTTTACATACAGAAAAATATAAAATTTTGTTTGCATAAGTTCTAGAGGGACAAAAACACACATTTTTTATATTTTTTTTTATCACAAGCAATTTCACTTATTACGTAACATTTCTCCAGTGAAGCAAAGAGAGACTTGATAACAGTGGTGAACTTACGAAGAGGAAGAGGTAGGTACAGTCGAAGGGTTGAAAGGTTTCTGCTCAGCGCAACTGAGCTCCTCGTTTGGCCCTGCGTCTTCTCTTCCAATACCCAAAAGGTCGAGGAAGTATAAGTAGTGTGAGACTATGTTGCTCATTGGCTCAATGTCACCTTGACCACATGTGTACTCTCCGTACAATACATTCATGGTACTGCCAAAAGTCGGGCCACGTTTGGACAAAGTATCGTTCTTTGTAGGTTTCCAGTTTCCCACCAAGATGTCGTGAGCCGAGGGCTGATTTTTCTTGATTGGTGTCATCCATCTCCAGATTGCAGCTTGGAAGGCAAGTGTTGCGTTCTGCTCGATGTACTCAGGGTGGTTCAAGAGATCAGCTTTCAGGGCTTCTCCGGCTGCACCGTAGTTGAAGTTCCTTCAAATAAACACAGATTATATACCTTAGCATCCGATGATCCTTGAAAAATTGAATATGTAAGAATGCAAATTGTTTGATTTCACAGTTTTCATCTAGAGCTTCAACGTCGAAGAGAAAAGTGTACCAGTAGATGGGTAAGGCACCGCGTCCGTAGTATTCAGCTCCAGGGCTGCAAGGGTACTTGAATTTCCAGGACTCGTCACAGTATGATTGCATTGGGCTCATTTCCCTATTATAGCACAGACCCCAAGCTAAAGGCCCTCCTGTTGCAACCCCGTAGCCACCTATAAGACATCACAATAACACTCATGCTAATGCAAAGCTTCTTACAACATATAAACGACCAACAGCAACCTAGGGAATGTCCATTTTTATGATTCTGAATGTCGAGTGTGATCAGATTAATAAGATGAAAAAGCTATGGAGCTTAGCTTAAAGCATACATTCAAACTATTCATACCAGCTTCACAAATGGTGCAGTTTTGGATTAATCTATTATATGCTTTAGAGACAGAAGTAAAATGAAGAATACTTACAGGACGTTTTGCTGGCGACATGACCGAGAAAGGCAGCCATTTCTTTCTGTCCCATGAGCTTTCCTCCAGTGGTACCAAATCCAAGAGGCTCATAGAGGGCAGCAGCAGTAATGAAGGACTGGTAGTCCCAGAAACCAACAGCGTGAGCTACGGGAGTGTTCCTTTTGGAAAAGAGTTGCTCAAACTGATAAACCTGAAAGTAATCTGATATGGTCTGGTTACAGCAGTATTTGGACCACCAGGCGCATTCCCATCCCTGCGTGCACACCTTCTCGCCCTTCACTTTCTTAACTTTAATCGTTTTGTCCTCTCCATTTGCAACCAAGGCCAGGAAAGATACAGCCAGCAGAACCAGAATCACGATCGAACCACTACGGATTGTCACCATAGTTGAGCAAATACCAGCTACAAAGCTGCAAATATCAACAAAAACAAAATTAGAAACATTATGTTTACTAGTAACTAGTAAGGAAATATTACTTCCTAAACATACTATCAAAAACCCTCATTAGTGGAAAAGATAGAACACAGATAACATACAATACAGATCTACGTTAATAATGAACCAGAGATTGTGAGATGACGAAATCAGAGATTGTAAGATGACGAAATCAATAATGAACCAGGGAAACAAGATTTAGCTGAATGGTTACCAATATTAGACCAAGTAGTTGTGGAAAAATTGCTTACCTACAATGCAGATCAGCTACAGATCCAGAGAGAGATCGAGAAAACTAGCTGTGAGTCAACCGACAAAAACCCACCCTTTTGCTTCGTTGCTGAGAAAATAAGAGATTCTCGGGAAAGAGAGGAAGAAACAGTAAACTAAAGAGGGTGACGGATCAGCAGTCTTTATCGACCGTTAGATTAGAGAAGAATCAACGGTTAAGATTGCGTTTGGTGCGATGTATGTGTCGGTATGAGAAGACAGGCTGGTTCGTGTTGTGGGCCCTAATTTACTGAAGTGGAGCCTTCCACCGACAGCCGCACACCGCAAGACCTGAGAGTTTAACCCAACCGGTTTAATTCGATTTTCGACCAAACTTTGATTCTTCTGGATTTTTTCGGTTTATGTTATGGCCCAATGGGCTTTTTATAGTGAGGCCTCTCTGACACTACTATAAAACAACAAATCGAGACGATTTTGCCACAGTTTCCTTTCCTCTCTCCTCTCGCCGCTCTCTCATTCTCTCGTTGTTCTCCAACAGTAACGATGGCGTCAGCTTCGAAGCAAAACCCTTTTTCTTCCAAACCCCCAAGGCATCCATCTCCCATCACTGCCTCAATTCCCTCAAAATCTGGTGTACCGGAAGAATCTCAATTTCGAAACCCTATTAACCCGTCGACGTCATCGAATTCACCGATTTCGATGGCGGTGGAGGATCAGATCCTGGGACGTTCCACTCACCTCACCCTCCCGGAGCTTCTCCGACGCAGATCGCACAGATTGAAGCAGCTCGCTAAATGCTATAGAGACCATTACTGGGCTCTAATGGAGGATCTCAAGGCGCAACACAGATATTATAGCTGGAACTATGGTGTTAGTCCTTTCAAAGATGAGAATCATCAGCAAAATAAGAGACGTAAGGTAGAAGGACAACAGACTGGGGATGAAATTGAAGGTAGCGGAGACAATGATAATAATAACAATGATGGCGTTAAGGGTGGTAACTGTGTGGCTTGTGGTAATGGATGCAAATCCAAGGCCATGGCACTCACCAATTACTGTCAGCTTCATATTCTCATGGATAAAAAGCAGAAGCTTTACACGTCTTGTACTTACGTCAACAAAAGGTTCCTTCACGATTTCGAATTTCATTTAGTTTTTAACTTTTGATTCGCATATTTTCTCTTGCTAGTTTGTGGTTGTTTCGAATTAGGAAATAATAGGTACTTTAATAAATGTTCTAATGTTTTTGTAATGCTGTGAAATCTAGTTCTTCGAGACCGGTTTTGTTTGGTGGTGAGGATATTGAAAGTACCTTGCATTGTTTCTTGTTTGCAATGTAATGGGCGAAGAAGATAAAAGTTAGGATTGTCTGCATTATTATATCTTCATGAAGTTCTTACTGTGATGGTCGTAGCTGTTATGGTAAGATGGTCTAACTGGTATGGTAAATTGGTAATAAAACATGGAGCAGATGTCAGATGATATGTTCTTTGTTATGTCATTTGTGTTTTTATATTCCTGATCGGAAAGAGCTTAAATTTTTGCTTTCTGAAGTGCAACTAGCATGTGATGATTATATGATCAGCTCAATTCTAACTCTGTGTGGCTATATTGTTCATGCAGAGCTCAGTCAAAAGCAATAACTTGTCCAAAACCAACACTTGCATCGACTGTTCCTGCCCTGTGTAACGTGCACTTCCAGAAAGCCCAAAAGGATGTTGCTCGTGCTTTGAAAGATGCTGGTCATAATGTTTCTTCAGCAAGCAAGCCTCCCCCAAAACTCCATGACATAGTAGCCGCATTTGTGCATCATATTCAAACAAAAAGAAAAGATCCACAAAAAGATGGCAAATTGAAAAGCTCAGTGAAAGAAGAAATTACAAGCTAAATCAAACAGTTAGAGTGAACAGAAGCTGTTTGTTTCCACAATTGTGCAAAAAGGTAAGGTAAGATAACTGGCTTTCTATATGTGAAAAAGACAGGTAGCTGATCCTGTTTGACTGGCCATAGATAGGGTTCTATGCCTGGTAATGAAGAAAGTCTATTTTTAATAAGTGTAGTAGATCTTGGTCAAACAGAATGTAAATCAGTAAATGTATTGGTAGAATTTTCTTTTTCTATGTTGCAAAGATGCTTTTAGAATGACTAGCTTCTAAGAGGTGCCTCGTGGTTTCCGTTCTATTTTTCGTGAATGGAGCTAAAAGTAATTTCCAGTAAGCTGAGTAGACTTAGATTCCAACATACAACAGGTTGTGTGATCTTTGGTTTTTGTCTATTGTTGTCTTGATGAGTGTGGATTAGCTAGACTTGAACCCAATACATTTGTTAAGCATTGAAGCAAGCCACGTTTATAATATATATAGGTCCGTAATCTCTATTCAAGCAGTTTATGTACCTGCATACCATTTAACCGGCCTTGCTTCTGCAATGACATTGACAGATTGAGCTGTGAGTGCCTTTACAAGGTTACAACTTACAAGGAGCTTCAGTCAAGCGTGGAGCAACATTGACACAATTGTTTAGTTAAGCCGTGTATTTTGAAATAAGGATATCTTTGGATATCATCAGGCACTATGATAGTGCCACTATCTAGGTTCTATAGTAGAATTCCCAAGTCTTAACAGTGTGTTCCTGTGACAAACTTGATTCAGACACTAAAATGTTTTAGCTACTGGTAGCTTTCATGGCTGTGTGATAAGCCGATGTTCGTTGTATGGTTCCTGCTGCAACCTTTGGCTACTCCGTAATTTAATGGATATGTTCCTGTAGTCTTCACTGACTTGTAAAAACATGATTTTTTGCGAACTGATTCATATGTTTTCGATTTTTGTTGGCAAGGCGTACTTGAAAAGGGATGTCACAATAACATTTTAAATTACATTTTAGAGCAACTAGTCTTAAATGGCGGCTATATAATTTGAGATGCTTAGGTCCTATCAAGACTGTTTGTTAAGTGGATAGTAACATGTACTACAGACCATTCATCAGAAGCTTATATTTTACACGCACTCTCAAGATCCAAAAAACTGACTCATTTTCGGTCGCCATATTGAGCATCCAATGATTGTAATTTGAAATGCTTAGATCCTCTCAAGACTTTGCTTGTTGAGTGGAGTAACATGTGTTAAATATGCATAACATCTCCATCTATCTTCTTCTTCTTTTTCCTCCCATTCGATTCTTCATAAATGATTAAGGAGCATCACCAAATTAGGCAAATTAGCCACAAGATTTTAAGCTTCAACACACATTCACAAAAATGGAACGAGTCAAGACTGTCAGAGGTTAGCAGCAGTAATGTCATTACCTTCATAAAGAGGGTTATAGATCCAGTTACCAAGTTAAGACTAGTTACCTCAGCAAGTAGAGGTCCATAACCAGTTAGTGATAGCTCTCATAAAGGCAAGTCTCTTACCACTGCACAAGGACAACAATCTAGCTTTCATATCTCACATGTAATAAGCTTTACATGTAGCTTCATCACGAGGATAATCATATTGCATCACACTCAGTTAATAGGCACAGTTAGATTGGTTTACCTCCGCAGAACCATGACCAGTCAAGTTAGGCGAAGGCTCTCACTACTGCATAAGGAGAAGAATCCAGCAATTAAGAAGTCAGAATTTGATGCTTTTATTCATGAATACCTTTATTGCCGACTAGATACTACGACTACACATACATGGAATTAAGTCAAATCATTGTCGGTGTTCAGTTAAATTTCAGACCTTCCAATGTCAGTCTGAGATCTCCTCCTCAGCTAACAATGCTTGAGATATTGTTCTTGTAAAAACATCTTCACCAGAATTCCTGGTTCATGCTTGACAATGATTCATTCAGCTGCACAATTGGACAGTACAGGCAACGGCTTGAGCCCAGTATTTGAGCCTAGCTTTCACATCATCCGGGTTATCACCTGAAACAACAACAAATAGTAAACATTCACACTTCATATCCCAATCTTCTTTCCAAACACTGAAATCTCAAAGTCAGATTGGTGGGCTCTGTAACAAGAACGGGATGTTCCAATTCCTCATAACCTAACACTTGTTTAACACTAGCACTAGCAACAAACCAATTACCCAAATGAACTCAAAGATCACCAACTCAATCAATGGAAAAGGATGAGATATTTACCGGGGCTAGAGATCTTCCAATTGGCAATCGGAGTGGCGGTGACCGGTGGAGGCGACGGAGAATCTTCCACCGACGAATTTTCCGGTGACCTATGCTTATCGTCTAAGAACTTCTGGCTCATGGAATAGCAAAGCTCTAAAGCAGGTAAAGTGTTGCAGAGCTCAGGGATCTCGTCGTAGCTGAAACCAAACCCTAGATCTAAACAACCCTTGAGATCTTCGAGATCGTCATCCGTCAAACTCTTGGATCTCGTCAGATCGTCTTTTTGATCATCCTCCGTGGAAGCAGCAGCAGTAGTCTCAACGTAACCTTCCAGCAACACCTGGCTCTTCTTCCTCTCCAGCTTCTTCCGACTACCGTCGCCGGAGACAAATGATCTACGGCTAGAGATATCTACCCAGGCTTCATTGATTCCCGATTCATTAACGTATTCGAAGGCATTGTCAGAGTATTGCCATAGATCTGATGATTTGCAGCGAACACAACCCATCACTCACTATTCTTCTTCTCTCTCTCTCTCTCTGTTGCTCTTGCTCAGTTTTCTTATAAGAACTCTTGTGGTCAGGAGAAAGACGTAAGAGTCGATTTGTTTACTTATAAAAGCCGCGGATGTATGATGATTGATGGTGATCATGATGATGATGATGATGATGTGATGGGTGGCATCTTTTCGCGTGACCAATGTCGTTTTGGATTTGTGGGCCTCGACAATTAGAGTGTAATTGTCAAATGACAATGATGAATATTGAAATTAATTAAATAACTAAATGGTAATGGTTCATCAAAAATCTTGGTTTTTTTAGGTATGATAACACTATTACAATTTAACGATGCGGACGCGGTTTATTTTTACGATGGTATTTATCAGTAGATAGCTTGAATTGGAAAAAATCAGAGAAGATATCACAAAACATATATCAACCACTTATCACGGGTCAAATATCTCTCCAAATTGTCTTCTATTTTGTTGTTTTTTTGTTTTTTCTTGTTAGAATTCTTACGAACTCAACCTATCAATATTCTCAATTTTTATGTTATGTGCACATAAACATACCCAAAAGACATAAACAATAGAAAGACGCAACTGTTCGTTTAATAGAAATAACTTTCATAATTGTCGGTTAACGAAACCGATTTGGTATTATTTCTTAATCACAAGTGTAACCGGTTCTTAAACCAACAAACAATGTTTATGATTTTTGTATAATATTTTTTCTGTTACATTTATGTGAGTCTAATTTATTATAAGGGTGTAATTTAGTGACATCTTATTTTATTAACAATTGCACCATTGTAATATCCAACTATATATATATACAGTCAGGATTGAGGTATGATATGATGTATATGTTATGTGCAGATATAATCATATATAACTATCATCATCTACTGTAGATGTATATTATAACCCTTTTTTGAACGTGAAACACTGTCGTTGTAACGACTTGGTTGTGACTTGTGACACAGATGGTCTTGCTGCTCGGGGTACGTGGCGAATAGCGAGTGGAGAGATGGTAATTGAAAGGTGAATATGGATGGGCCAACAAACCCATGTTGTCGCTCAATAATGTAAGTGGGAGGAGAAAATTACAACGTCACAATCATTATTGTTGAGCTCACAATTATTTATATGTGGTCACCATGCAAGCCTTCGCCGATTGGGAAGCCGACCAATTTTTATACATTTATCTCCCTTTTTCCACGCATATTTATTTACAAATAAAATGTTCTTAGAATAATATTCTGCATTTTATCCCCTTGTTAAGTTAAAAGCTCATCTTAATCGTATATTTAAATAATTAAATATCACCCCTTGTGTTATATCACTAAAATATAATGGAATCGATTGAAAAATCATTTAAGAATATAAACTAATTTCCGCCGGGAAATATAATTAATATTGATTCCTACAAAAAAATGTCATAAAGGCATATATACTTACTTACAACACTAAAATTTTATGTTTAGAATCTGACATATAATCAGCTTTTAAATATTCATGGTATTCGTATAAAATCAACGCCGTCGAGAAGATCAGAAAATCAATAGTGATGACTGATGATGAGATCAACGAATGCAAGGTGAATCATTTTATTTGAAAATCACCATTATTAAGATGTTTGTATCTCTTATCAGTGCTTGGTACGTATCACCATTATTCGGTTTAGGAATCACCATACCAATTGTTAAGGTGCAGGTTTTATTTAAGGGTTTATTTTCTTATTAACTAATCATTACTATATAGTTTTATCAATTGATGTCCAAAAAAAAAAAGAGTTTTATCAATTTTTTTCTTCTAAAAAGCGAAGAATTGATTTTGCACACTTTGCACTCGTGGTGCTGAGGGCCTGAGGCTGCGTGCCACCACGGAAACACTGGTGGGAACCACATGATCTAACGCTTTCGGCGTTTTTCCCTTTTAGCCCCTAAAAGGTTACACACGTCACTACTTCTGCCACTACTAACAAATATATTTTTAAGAAAACATTTAGACACACCACACTATTACGATTATGTGAAGTAATGGAGTTCATGTTATTTCGAAGAATCTACATGGAGAGACCAGATCCATTAGTCCGACGAACTACTAATCTATTTGATTTTTTACCCATTTGATTTAATCTCTAGTTGTAGATTCCGTGATGCATAATGGAAGATCTGTTCAACTTTACACGGACTCAGCTTGAGAGTTGAAATGTTGGAGTTGACATGTTACAAACTTATTTATTATTATATTGATATGTAGTTTCCTTGATTTTTCTTATCTTTCATCCTTATATGCATATTCTCGCTGGGAGACTCTTTCTTACAAGGAAATTAATGGAGAACTTACAATATTCCCAATTGCATGCGTGATTAAAATATATGTATGACTTTTCCAATATTTAATATATGGTTTTTACTTTTCGCATTGTGATCTCTAGTGATAATTGACATGGCCAATGTGACTATAACAAAATTAAATTGTGTTTACTAGATTAAAGCGTATATGTATTAGCTAATGTTAAAAAGAACAAAACAACAATCAGTATTAATAAAGCAAACAATTTGACATAAATTTAACCATATACCTATGAAATAAATTTAAATTAGTGTACATCTCTTACTAACCATCTCACTGTTTAAAAATGTATCCCAATTGTCTTTTTGGTAAACTCTTTTGTTTAAGGGAAGTAGGACAAGTGTGGCTTCCCATTTGAACGTATTAAAAAGACATGGGAATATAAACGATCGGGGAGTAAAAGATGAGAAACTTCAAGATTGCTTGTCACAAAAGTAAGAGAAATTGTAAACCCTTTTCTCATCTATAGTATAAAATGTCAAAGACTTGGTCTTCTTCAATTGAATTCTATAAAAAAGGTTGTGAGACTTCTCTTCTCTCATTGCGTTCTCGTATGGGTAATTATTCCGTGGTCAAAAGCCTGGGTGAGCTCGAAATCCGATCGGAGGCGGAGGCGGATGATTCGTACGTCAACGCAGCTTTAGAAGATGGTCACACAGAAGAAAAATCTGTCCAACGGAGTTATGCAACAGTTCTGACAGAGAAAGATATTCGAAAGCTTATGGAAAGTGACATTCAAAGTGTTTCAGATTTTACTTCCCTCTCCAAAGCTGAAGCCACACTTCTGCTTTCTCACTTGAGCTGGTAAATTTTTTTAATTGCGTCCTAATATTTGCTCTAAGATTTGTATTTCTTATTTTACAAGCAACCCTTTTCTCGATCTCTCTGTTTCTTTTATTTTATGTACTCAGGGATGTTAATGATATTCACGAAAGATGGTCTGATAGTGCCGAAAGGGTTAAAGAAACCGTCGGCTTATTGGAACTTGATCCACCTTCTGATGACAATGAAGTAATTAATAATCTTTGAATTCAAATGTTTCTATTAATTCTACTTAGTTATTTTGTTCCCAACTATAAGTTAACACACGATCCCTTAATGTTCGTATAGCTTTTTTGCGGAGTCTGTGTCGAATCATACCCACATGAGAACTTTGCATGGGTCTCTTGTGGCCATCGTATATGCACTCTCTGCTGGAAAAGTAAGCGTAAAATATCTCTGTTTTGAATCAAATAATTTATTCCTTGAAGACCTGATTTATATCGATGACATGTAATTTATAGGGCATATCAACAAAATCATCAATGAAAATCCAGCTGCTGAATGGAATCTTAGGCTGAAATGTCCAGTTCGTGTTGGTCTCTACGCTTCTTGTACTGCTTCTGTTGGTCAAGATATGATTGAGAGATTTGCTTCCGAGGTCGAAAAGTTTAAGTACGATCAATATCTCCTCAGATCTTACGTTGACAACAGAAAAACGGTAATCAAAAGGCATTAAGAAAACAACCTTAGATAGATCGTAGAGATCACTATGAACCATTTTGTTGCTTAAAAAATAAAAGGTTCTATTTAGTTTTTTCTTCTTTTTTTGGCATGAGATGAAATGGCATGTCCGGGGGTCTAGTTGCGCGATTGATCTTGGTCCCGATTCTGGAAATTCCGATGTCTCCTGTCTCCGTTTGCTCAGTTTCTGTTGGAATGTGAGTTTTTGTTTTTAGCTTGAATCCTTTTGTCTTTTTTACCAGTTTCTAAAACTGTATATTGAATCTTAGCTTCAGTGCAGGGAGGAGGCTCACAGTCCTGTGGACTGTACAACTGCTGCAAAATGGTTAGCAATACACGTTTCTGATAACCAAAACCCGAAATTCCGGTCTATTTCCCATTTCTGAAGTGTTTCGTTATTTTTGGATTATGATTTAAGGCTACTAGAAAATGCGGTGCCTTGTCCCATGTGTAAGCTAAGGATCCCACGAAATCAAGATAATTCACTGAAGATGAAATGCTTACCTTGTAACTATGATTTCTGTTGGTAATACACTTATTCTTCTATTAATTCGTGTCTTGTGGTTAATTATTGTGATCTTACTATTTAAGTTCTTTCATGAAATTTCCTCTGCAGGTACTGCCATGTCGATTGGATTGAACACGGGGAAGATTTATACATTTGTAACTTCTATGATATCTCGGTACTTTATCTGATATTGAAAAGTTTCACTGTTTGTGTATTAACCAATATTATTTTTATAGATCTTTCATATACCATTTCTGATGTTTTGTAGAGTGATCAAAGTCGGAAAAAGGCAGACTGTGATGCAGATAGATACAAAGATTGTTATGAAAATTGGAAGACTTATGAATTGGTATATACGCAATTATTTATGAAATTCAAATCCATTATTCACTTATGAAAAAATGCATTGATTTCTTTTGAGTTGTTTTTTGGGCAGTTGATGGTAGCAGCAGAAGCAAACTTGCAGAAACTAGACACTGTTGTAAGAGAGTTCTATGTTCTCTTACTATTGTTCTGTTTTAGTCTCTGTAGATTAAAGTTGAAACAAGTGTTTCTTTTTTTCCCTTAAAATCCTTTTTTTTCCAGACTGAGAATCTAAGTAACACACAGTTACCAACCAAACAGCAGCTTAAGTTCATCCTAGAAGCTGGCCTTCAGGTTAGCAAAAGTAAAACTAGTGCGAGAGATCTATGTATAATATTTTGGTTTCCGACGTAACTTAGATGATGCATACATGATACAGATCATAGAATGTACAAGGTTCCTGAAATGGACTTATGTTTATGGATATTACCTTAGAGAGGATGAGGTCGGGAAGCAAAATATATTGAAGCAAATGCAAGGTCTGTAATTTCAATGTGGATATGCATATTCATCAGTTTCGGTTTCTTTTGAAACTGAGGGATTATAACTTATAAGCTAACAATTCTTTGTCGCTCAGTGGATGCAAAGTTTCTTCTGGACAAGCTCGATGACTGTGTAAAGACTCAACTGCCGCCGTTCCTTAACGCGGAGGGACCATCAGAGAATTTCAATAGCTTCCGCATCAAATTAACTGAACTAACTAGGTTTTACTCAATTTCTGTGCCCTAGTTCGGTATATCCTTGTTTCTTGTATTTTAAGCAAGATCCAACAGTTAAACCCTAAGCTTATTTAACTTTTGTTGTTGTTTCGTAACAGCACAACGCGAACACAGTACGAGAATCTGGTAAGAGCTCTAGAGAATGGATTAGCTAGCGTTGTCTCTGCTTCAGAAAGGACTCAAAAAGCGTATGACGGGGAAGCTAGTGGTTCGGGCCGTAATCATGACGAATAATCGAGGCTAATTGTTGATTTCCAGTTTATTAACACATTTTAATTTTGTTCCAAATAAATTTATTTGGAAATTGCAGTTCAGGCTGGTACTATGGATATATATATATATATATATTTAAAACGAGATTGTTGTTTTTCGTATCTATATATCAACTCGATGCCTTGAGAATCAATTTCATATTTATCACTGGCCAGTTTTTATAGACATGACATAGAAGTTTTTGATAGTTACTTCCAACTTCTTCTGTGTAGGGACCAACACACCCTTTGATGCGCAACTCAAAGCCGACCACAGTTCCTGATCTCAATTGCAACACAAAAAAAATTCTCAAACTCATAAAAGTCTTCTTCATTGTAGAGTTTTTTTGGGGTTTACCATCATGTTTTTCAACATTTTGAAAAAAACAAATCCGTCACATCTACCACTCATTAATTACTAATTAGACATGATAAAATACCAAAGGCAACACGTAACTTTGGTCGTATAGCTGAATTCTACATGAACGCATTTTCGGTTCAATTTTGGCTTCATGATGCTTTTACGATTTCAATCTTATTTGCTGTGTTGATGACAGATCAGATAAAGACGTTTCGTTCTCACAATTTCTAGACAACAATTAACGTTATTAATGCCTTCATTAAGTTGCAGCTTAACAACATTGATTTTCCTAGATTTACACTTAACTACTGATTTTTTCTTTACATTACTATATTAGATACGTGGATGACCTCACAAAAGAAAATGTCAATATATATATATATATATATATATATTTTTTTTTTTGGTGTAAAAAAAAGGGGAAAATGTCATTTTTTTTTAAGAATCAATTTCATAAATATTATAGACTTTACTTTGATAAAATAGAAAGAAAAAAAAGATTACTAATACTATTTAATTTTTTCTTGGGTAGTAAAATGAACTCAAGCCAATAGTGGTAGAAGTCCATATCTCTCAATCAACTCGATTTCTGAATCGCGAACCCAGCGAGCGAGCGATCTACCAATTTCTTATAAAGAAAGCTGTTGTCCACTCTTCCTTGCGATTCTCTCTCTCCTATAAAGCAGCAACCTTTATTTGGTATCGAAACCCCAAACCCTACTTTGTCCAGCGAGAAAGGAAGAGGGGTTTCGTCTGATTCCGCTAAATCTCGAGTCTTTAAAGAGGGGGCTGATCATGGATTCCGAAGATGATATGCTTGATGCCCACGATATGGAATCGGGGGAGGATGATTTTTACAGCGGCGGGACCGATGATTACAACGATAGTGATGATGAAGAAACCGATTACGGGTTCGTTGAGGAAGACGTGGACGATTCCGCCATGATCGCCTCGCATCGCTCTCAGGTGGGTTCGACTTCTTCTTTCTTGTCGCTTGTTTGGATTTTAGTGACTTTTAGAGCTTGTTATGTGTTTCTTGCTGTTGCAGATGGCGAATGATGGAAGCGGATTTTTTTTGTTTGTTTGTTTAGGATAATTGGTCTATGGCTCTTTGTTGATTACTTCATTTGATAGTTAGCAATTGATGATTGTTAAAGTTTGGACTTTTTTGCTGTTTTGAGTACTTTCTAATCTTTAGTAGGTTAGTTTTCCCATTTTGTTCCGGCTTTAATGGGGAATGCTGAGCTTTAAGAAGTTTTTTTGGTTAGACTTTTGCTTTATTCATGCAATGTCTAGTCTTCTAAGTGATGCAAAGGTAGTTCAAGGGAAATTTTGATTTCTTGATGTAATATTGATTGTTGTCTTAGTATAGTAGCTTGATGGAAATGCAGTGATTGGTATTTTCTTTATGTACTCTTTTGTTGTTTATCCTGTTTCCAGTAACACGAATGATTTTTTCAAAGGCAGAGCTGCGATCATTATATTTTTCCCAATGCTTTTTAACTGTTTGTTTATCACATACTTTTCTTGGACCCCTTAGTTATAATTTTGGCTTCTGGCCTATTGTTTATATTGGTGATAAAAAGAGGAATTCATTGGTATGAAGTAGACATTTTTCTTGAAAATTGGGTTTCATGTTGTGTTTATCGTTGATTACGTGTTCTTTATTCCACTCCTTGGCTATAGCTATTATGTTTTTTCTCGAACTACTCAGTTAACTACTTATTTGGCTGACTTTCTTATACCTCTACTGGTGGAGTTATGGCATGCCTGATAGTTCTCTACCTGTTTATTGTTTTTATTTCACATCTGCTCTTATTTTACTGTGACCATTGACTTAGTGTTGTTGTAATGATGTATGCTTCCAGATAAATTATGTTGTTCTCAAAGAAGAAGATATTCGCAGGCATCAGAAGGATGACATTGGACGAGTTTCCATGGTCCTCTCTATAAGGGACGTCGAAGCGAGCATATTGCTTCTTCACTATCACTGGTAAAATTCCCTTGACATTTACTGTGTGAATTTGTTATAAATCTCGCTGTTTCCTATGTTTTCGATTAATATACAACATTGTTTATCCTCAAATTGTTTCAAAACGACTTTTCTCTTCCATGCAATTGTTTTGATCTGCTTCATTAAATGGACTCTATAGGTTCTTTGTGAACATATATCGATGTCCAAACTAGTGGGCTTTCTATAGTTTCCTAATGCTCGGAGAAATGTGTCATTTTAGGAGTGTTAGTAAAGTTCATGATGAATGGTTTGCGGATGAGGAGAGAGTTCGGAGAACTGTTGGCATATTAGAGGGACCTGTTGTTCCAACACCTGATGGCGGAGAAGTAATTCCTTAAATTTTCGACTCGGAATTGTTTTCTATAATTCTCGCTCGGTAAATCATGTTCCACTGACACATGTTTTGATGTTTAGCTTACATGTGGAATATGCTTTGAATCCTACCCTCTTGAGGAAATTGTATCAGTTTCTTGTGGTCATCCTTTCTGCACTACATGTTGGACGGGTACGTTGTTTTTCTTCTCCCTTATCTATAGATGCCTACATCTTTAGCTTCTTCAGAAACAGGGACTGTTGATTTATTATTTTTCTTAGTTAGAATTTCGGTTACACAGTTTCAAAGATATTTGCCTATGAATTTAATTGTTAAGCTTTAGTTCTTCCATGCCTGGAGTGGGTGAATTTAAGGTTTATATACTGTTTTTCTGCTAGAACATCTCTTTTCTGATACATTTCGTTTTATACTGTGCACTTTTATAGGTTATATAAGCACAACCATCAATGATGGCCCAGGATGTTTGATGCTAAAATGTCCTGACCCTTCTTGTCCTGCTGCTATTGGTCAAGATATGATCGATAAATTGGCTTCTAAGGAAGACAAGGAGAAGTATTATAGATATTTTCTTAGATCTTATGTTGAAGACAACAGAAAGGTAAGGCTTCCAAGATAACATATATCAGACTGCATATCTTCACGCAAGGAGCAGAAACTACTTGATGCTCTTGCGAGTTCTTTCGATCCGTCTATAAAATCCTTTAAAAGTCATTGTTTATCCTCGTGTCCTCCCTATGATGCTTGACTCAGTTTCCAGGAAGCTTTTACTTCTCTATGCTGTGACGTGGCTATTACAATTGTAAACAAAGCTACCTTTTTAGCATATACTAGTATTGATAGAAGATCCTATCTGTTCCCAGATTTGCCTAATTTTTTCTATTCTTAATCTTGTATAGAATGGCGTCCAGCCTTTCTTCTTGAATTAAATCACAAGAATCCCAACTTATTTCAATGCATTTGCTTTGAGAAAACTATAGTACTTTGTCATCTATATTTGTGTCTATGATATGGATCTTGTCTAGTTTTAATGTTACTCCTATTTTGTTTTTTTCTGCTTCAGATGAAGTGGTGTCCTGCCCCAGGATGTGAGCATGCAATTGAGTTTACTGCCGGGACTGGAAGTTATGATGTTTCGTGCTTGTGTTCGCATAGCTTTTGCTGGAATGTAAGTACTTGGAGTCAAAGCTCTCTTATCTACTTTCTTTTGAGTATCTAGTCATTTTGGAACTGTGATAAATCTGAATTTCCAGTGCACTGAAGAGGCTCACCGTCCTGTGGATTGTGACACAGTTGCAAAATGGATACTAAAGAACAGCGCTGAATCTGAAAATATGAATTGGTATATGCTCCATTTATTCATATTCATGCTCCCTCATCTTCTGGTTATTTCTAATTTACTACTATATATCTAGCTGAAGAAATATGTTTAATTAGTACTGTAGCTATGTCATTTTCATGCATCTTCCAATTTATTATACTACTTGCTAATCTTATTTTGCCTCCTCATACCCAGGATACTTGCCAATTCAAAGCCTTGTCCAAGGTGTAAGCGGCCAATTGAAAAGAATCATGGCTGTATGCACATGACATGCACACCGCCTTGTAAATATGAGTTTTGTTGGTAATGCTTTCTCCCCATCTCTGAAGGTGTCCTAGTTTGGTTGTTACTCTCTAACTGCAATGTTGGATTGCAAGCTTGTTACTGTCTGATATCTTAGGATTTAATCTTGTGATAGAAATGCAAGATGTGCTAATGAACGTATCTTTATTTGAATCTTTAGGCTTTGCCTTAACGCATGGACAGAGCACGGGGAAAGAACTGGTGGTTTTTATGCCTGCAACCGGTATGAGGCGGCTAAGCAAGAAGGATTGGTAAGACCTCTTGTACTTATTTGATCATTTGTGGTGGGATTTTCTGCAATCAGTTGAGCTAATGGTTGTCAACATTGTTTTGTTGATATCAATTAAATTCCTGTTTTAGTATGATGAGGCTGAAAGGAGGCGAGAGATGGCAAAAAATTCGCTAGAGAGATACACTCATTACTATGAACGCTGGGCAAGCAATCAACTGGTATGATCAGTGTTTAATTGATTTCTTATGCCTTTTGTGTCTTTCCATCATATATATTTACTTTTTTCGAGTAATTTGGCAGTCGAGGCAAAAAGCTATGGGGGATCTGCAGAAAATGCAATCAGAGAAGGTAAAAATTATTAATCTTATTTTTCAATTTTATTTCCTTGACTTTTTATCTGCCGAATGGTTTTTTAATTTGTTGGAGAATGATGTGAGCTAGCAGTTGTATTTGCAACACCAAATTGTATCCAGACTAAGTAGAGACTGCATTTTTGTTACTTTGTGTATTTTGATTTGCATCTCTGGTGCTTATAAAGAATTTTGAACGCAAGGTTTTTGGCAGTTTCTCACATGCTGATGTCAAACTTTTCTCATTGTTCTGCTAGCTTGGGAAGCTTGGTGACATACAGTGCACACCAGAATCTCAGCTCAAGTTTATTGCAGAGGCGTGGCTCCAGGTTAGCAGCTAAAATCTTCAGATAAATGAGATATATGTACGACATCTCTCTGAATGTTCCCTCGTTTATGTTATACTTTTGCAGATCATTGAATGCAGACGGGTACTGAAATGGACATATGCATATGGATACTATCTACCAGATCATGCTAAGCGGCAATTTTTTGAATATTTGCAAGGTCAGAACTCTCATCTGTAGATTTGGCTGCAACAGTCAGTTGTGTCAGTGAACCCTTGAAGTTGAAGTTTCTCTTGTTGATCTGATCAGGGGAGGCTGAGTCGGGTTTGGAGAGGCTCCACAAATGCGTAGAGAAGGAATTAGAGGTGTTTCAAAATGCTGAGGGCCCTTCAGATGATTTCAATCATTTCCGGACAAAATTAACTGGTTTAACCAGGTAATTGTCTTGTTTACATCTATCCGGCTGCTTAGTACAGTCCATAATAAGAAAAGACATCAGCTTTTCAGACAGATCAATAAAGAATCCTTGTTGACTTTAAGATGAGTTTATCTAGTCATAAGTTGAGACTTTGAACAACCATATGGAATGCTAACCCCAATGGCTTCTATCGTGTATAATCAGCATAACAAAAACCTACTTCGAAAATCTGGTGAAAGCTCTGGAGAATGGTCTTGCTGATGTGGATTCGCAAGCTGCTAGCAGCAAATCAACAAACTCTAAATCTTCTAGCAAGACAAAAGGCGGTGGGAAAGGTAAAGGAAGCTCCAAAAATGGCGGGTCCAGCAGAAACCCAGATGACAACTGAGATCTCTCAGGTGTCAGTTGCATCACGCGGTCTCTCTCTTGTGTGCCGCCACTTCACAAAGGTCTAGATTACTCGGAAGATAAAGAAAGACTTCTGTTCAGCAAATTGGAGAAAGGTTTGGGGTTTACAATACTTTTGAGTAGACTCCTCTGAGTTTGAAGGCTGTTAAGGGACAAGACTGCACGCACCAAGTGAACTATCTCTCTCTGACTTAAGGGTTCATGATAGTTTTTACTTGCCTTAAATATTGTATAGTTTAGTAGAATCTGCACATTGTTACTTTGGCTTTTGCCTTTGGCCCTGCTAGTGCAATGTCTGCGAACCAAACTGAAGTCCCTTGTTTGAAAAGTTTCTCGAGGTCAAGAGCAAATGGTACCTCCTTTGTGTTAGTCCATTTCAACTACTATGATCTTTACGTTAATTGCTTGTAATATTGAATCCAAAACTCCTCAACAAAGTTAAAAATCTGTTAATTTTTTGGGGTTAATTTTCAGTAACAAGCATTTGAGACTATTGTAATCTTTACAGACTACAATAATGAATGTTTGTAAACACTGAGATCAAGCTGAGTTTTACAATGGAATGTTATCTTGGTTACAGTAAGATGAGAATAATAGTTTGGTCAAAACATTGTCATAAGAAAGCGAAATTTGGCTCTTTCACAAAATGCTTGCATGTCAGCCTGACATTGGTCAATGCGCACCTACTACAGAGGTCAAAGAGAACGTAAGAACGCGCGAAACACAAATCTTCTCTATCTAATGCAATAGTCAACTATTTGTTTTATTTTTCTCTGAAGCTTATTTGTGTTGACTCCTTCGAATTCTCCAAGAAGTTAGTGGCTTGTGTGTCATTATCTTCATCTATGTTTTTTTTAATTGAATGCGACATGTACTCCTCAACCTATAATCTCAATGCTTGTTACTGAAACATCTCGTCTGAATTTTTTCAGGCAAGTTTTACAGAAAGTGATTGGGCACTTCAATGGCTTTCACAAATGAAAAAGATGAATCTAAGGGATTTGTGAAGAGAGTGGCTTCATCTTTCTCCATGAGGAAGAAGAAGAATGCAACAAGTGAACCGAAGTTGCTTCCAAGATCAAAATCAACAGGGTCTACTAACTTTGAATCCATGAGGCCACCTGCAACGAAGAAAATTTCAGATGTCACAACCAAAGCAAGGATCAAACAATCAGGTGGTGTAACACCACAATCAAGAAGGGAAAAGATTGATGATCGTGGTGGTGGGACGAATAAGAAGTTTGGAAAATGGAGAAGCTTTGATGATAGTGATTCAATTTGGTTATCTTCAGATTGTGCATCTCCTACTTCTCTTCTTGACGAACGCAGATTATCTGTTTCATTTCGTTTCTCGGTTGATGAGAGTGTAGTCTCTTGGTTATCAAACCTTGCCAAATCTTCCCTTTCTCTGAATCATCAAGAAGTAAGTTCCATTAAAGACCGTCCCAGGATCCCAAGGAACACTAAAGAGAATGCAGATAACATTCAGAAGAAAGATTCATCTAGTTCTTCTCCAAATCTCACCGTTCTTGATTCTTCTACTCAGAGTTCACAAGGAAAGAAAGTTAGCTTTTCATCATCTTCAGGTACAAAACCTGATTCAGGGAATTCTTCTCTTTCTCTGAGAATCTCCTCTGATTTGCCATCTGGTCCGAATAATCACACAGCAACTTCTTTGGTTCATGAGAAAAGTTTGGATGAGAAAAGTGCAGAGATTGTGGATTCTAAGAACAGTAGTAATGTTGATGAGCCAATTTTTTGGCCATATGAACAGAGATTTGACTGGAGACCTGAGGACATCTTGAAGCATTTCTCAATGTCACCTCGGAGAAAGAAGTTATTGAATGCCAAAGATACTGCAGGTACCTCTCCAAGATCCATGAGAGCACAACTCCAAGCAAGAAAAATAGATCTAAAAGATGGTAGTAAGAGAAAGCTTGTATTCAATGGCCCTCTAACAAACGCATCCAAGATTCCAGAACTCAAAAGAACTATCAGCAATAGCAGCAACAAGAAAAATGACAGCATCAAGAACGAGCCAATCAAAAACTGCGTGAAGAGGAACAAAAGTTTGCCATCAAGGTTAAGAAAATCAAGCAAAACATGTTCAAAGGTTGTACCTATTGAAGTTGTTGAAGAAGTGATTGCAGCAGAGAGAGCCAAAGTGGAAATAACAGCTAGAAAGCTCATAAACCGTAGAAGCAAGACTATGTTGGAAGACGATTTCGCATTGATGAATGATTTCTCAATAGAGAACGCAGTGGGGCTTGGTGAGTTCAAGGGTAGAGAGGGTATAGATTCAGAATTTAACTCTGATACTTTCTTGTTCGATGATTCTCTTTGAAACCAATAGATTATATACTTGCCAAAAACAAAAATACCTGGCTTTGGCAACAAATTTTGTTCCCTTATTTTATGAATTTTCTATTTATACTGAGTTTATAATCAGATTATCATTGAGTAGAACAGGCTAAAGAATACAACCCTGACTTCGATTGTATGAGCATTTTGGAGGAATTTACCTAAAACACTTGCACGATTAAATCAATTCCATCACAAGAAATCAAATGCATCTATTGTCAGTAACTAAAGTGGACCAAACAAGAAACCCAGTTCACACAAGTAACTAATAAAACAGAGGAGAAAAACCCAAAAAAGAGTAAGATCACAATCCTAGTACAACCCTGATTTTTTTTTTAACTACTGTATATGAGAGAGCAAGGGAAGATTAACTTTAGAACAAAAAAAGTCCAGACGATTACGATTGTGATCAAGTCCAGACGTTGCAGCTGCTCTTGCATCAAGGGAAGATTACGATTGCAGCTGCTCTTGCATCAAGTCCAGACGTTGGTTCATCCATGAAAATTATTGATGGATTTGCTACTAACTCAACCGCAATTGTTAGACGTTTCCTCTGTTCTGTAGAAAGTCCAGTTGTACCGGGTAAACCTACTAACGCATATCTCAGCGTATCAAGCTCTAAAAGTCTCATTACTTCTTCCACAATTTCCTAACAATGAAAACATATTTTTCAGTAAAACTATCCAAATCAGAACCAAATGCAGTAAAACTCATTCATACTGAGTTACTGACCTTTTTTTGTTCCTTGCTGATCTCTTTTGCAAGACGAAGAAGGCTAGCCGAAAACCACAGGGACTCTTCAACGGTGACTTGAGGAGAATCAAGAAATGTATATCGTTCTGCTCAACATATAACAGAGATTCTAGCAAACGTGTTCGTTGTTGACGATAAATGCACAAGTAACTAACGAATAACGAACAACGAACGTTTGCTAGAATCTCTGGATATGTTGAGCAGAACGATATACATTCTCCTCAAGTCACTGTTGAAGAGTCCCTATGGTTTTCCGAAAGCCTTCTTCGTCTTCCTAAAGAGATCAGCAAAGAACCAAAAAAAAAAAGTGTTTAGAGCTTTTAGCAGAAAACCAAATGGAGTATTTCACAGTGACTTGAGGAGGGAGCGAGAGCAAGAGCAGCTGCAAGAAAAAGTGTTTCCATGGAGAGTGTGTGATCTTTGATGGGTCTCTTTATGTATTCAAGGCATAAAGAGGGTCGCATAAAGATTTTAGGTAAAATTTGAGTTTTTCATTACATTTACGTGAATTTGCTGTTAGGTTGCTTGGAGGAGAGTGTTTCACTTTGGCACAACCACAAGACTTGTTCCAAAATCCACAACCAATTACTGACCTTTTTTTTTTTTATCACAATTACTCCACGCCACCTGAAAGTACAAAGTCTGATCTCGTCGTCAGCTTTCAAATCGTTACGCTCGACGACTCCATTCCAATCCCAATTCAAAGCATAATTCAAGGTTCCGTTTCCATATTTCTTCTTCATCTTCCATATCTTAAAACGCAAACCCCACTTATTAATCCTTTGACTCACGAGGATCGTTCCCATACGTACCACTATTCTCCTCGTCTTCTTTGCGGACAGCTACTCCCGATATGGCTCGAGCCTCCGCAGTCGTCAAGAAGTCGTTTCTCAATAGCTTGTTGAAAGGGATTATGAGACGGCTCTGTGTTGGGTTGACATCACTCGCGGTCAGAGTCGTCTCAAAGATCAGCCTCGGTTCTTCGGCTCCGTCCATGCGTCCCATCATCTCAACAAGCCACTCCGGCACCCTCCGTGGCAAAGGAGCAATCTTTGCTTTCTTGCGGCTTGTGTTCTCCGTTAGGCACGAAGACGGAGAAGATTGGTAATAAGGGTTTGGATTGCTTATAGTAATCCATTTATGTATCCAAATTTTGTAATACACATTTTACGTAATCATTATAGAAATTTGAAGCTAATATTTATTTTTACGTACTATTGAAAATATCAAGTACTATTACAGTAAATAACGCCAAAAAAAATAAATATTGTCAAATATTTACAAAAACCTAAACCTCAAATTATTTGTCGGCAGATTTGTTTTTAAAAAATCAAAAATTTTAAAAGGTTTCTCATCTGAATTTGAATGAAACGCAAAAATTGGCTTTATGATTCTCATCACCGGAGCCGCTTCAACATTTCCCATCGCCGCTCGAGTTTTTAACGCTATGAATCGCCGAATGTATGCTACTACTCTATCATCTGCCAAACCCATTTCTGTTGAATCCCTAAATTCTCGTTCCGGTTCCGATCCCAATTCAGGTCTCCTCTCTCTCCGACTTTGTGGGAAATTTTGTACTGATTTCGTAACTGGTCGATTTGTTGATTAAATGCTTCTTTTGGTATCAGAAGCAGCCAGTCGAACTTCTGAGTCTGAGACTCGAGCCTATTCAAGGAAGAAAAGGCTAAAGCAGGAAGATTTGGAACCTTTGGAGAAAGATTCCAGCAGAGGAATCAATGCCCATAAAGTAATGTAATTCCCAATTTTGCTTCGAGTTTGATAATCCTTGAGAGCTGTAGTGAGATTTGTAGTCAATTTGTTGATCCCGTCGCTTGAAAAGTTTCTGGAAATGAGAAAAAACATTGATTTACTAGTTTCTATGTTCTTAACCAATCATATTTCTTACAGGGATTACATTTCTCAGATAAAGTTTTGTTATTTTTGTGATTGTTCTTTCACTTTACTATACTCTAACAAATATGTTTATGTAATGATGCAGGAGACGTTTGCATTACCTGATATAGAAGAGTCTCCTTACAAGAAGACAAATGAATCTGCTTCATTTAGTATGTCTCACTATCTATGGTTACATTTTCCCTTTTTATATTAAACAAAAGTTTTGTATTCCTGATTATCTAAAGTCACATTCATGGGTCGAGTCCTCAGTAATATTTGTAACCCAACGTCAATCATCAGAGATGTCTAATGGATTGGATCATTGTAAACAATAAAGTGACTGAACCAAACCTTGTTCTCACTACCCTTCAACTCATAGCATGATTTCTTGTTTGAAATGGTTTTGCAGGGACGTCAAAACTAGAAGCTAGCACTTCTGCATCTTCGATCAAAACAGCAGGTTTTCTTTCACGATACTCTAATATTCTTAGTGGCACTTCGGGTACATTTATCTTTATGGAAAATGGGATGTCCCTAACATTTTTATTATTTAGGCAGACCACCTGAAAACTGGGAAAAGGTGACCGAGGGTATTCGGAAAATGAGATCTTCAGAAGCACCAGTTGGCACTGTAGAATGTGATAGAACCGGAAGCTTTTTACCTCCAAAGGTAGAATATCTTACTCTAGATGGGAATTGTGGTATCACTGAGTTTGTGGCTATTGGTTTTTGGTGGAAGTATCCTGTGAGATATGTTCATTGCTTTCTCAAATGTTACTTCCCTTTTTTTTTTCATTGTTATTTGGTATTCTAAGCATAGATTGGCAACCAAGTTCCTAGTTGTTTACCGTGAAAAAACCCTAACCCTTTATGTTACTGGTAACAAATGCTAGCTTACGATTAGGAAATTCTCTTACTCTTGATTCTTGATTCTTGGGGCCTTTGTTGTTTTCACATTTCATAAATTCAAATTATGCTTAAAAGTAGAGAGAGAGATTGCCCTTCTTGTTTTTGCTTTTGACCTTATCTCATCCTATTTCTAGGAAAGGCGATTTTATGTGCTCATAGGAACACTTCTTTCAAGTCAGACTAAAGATTACGTAACTAGTGGTGAGATTTGAATTACTCAGCCCATGTTGAAAGAACGCTTAATTTCACCATTCTAGTATCTCTAATATCATCTGGATCTCCAAGTTTCCTGATATTATATCCAAACACTTTTAATACGCAGAGGCAGTAGAACGTCTTCATCAAAATGGCCTTCTCACTCCCGAAGCCATTGACAAAGCTGATGAATCAACCATTAAGGAATTGATCTATCCAGTATGTCATCCCTTAGTTATCTTACTTCATGTAGTTGAAGGCCTCATTGACTTGCACATGACCCATACTGCCATCTTTTTTTCATGAGAAGTATTTAAGCAATGAAAAGGAAGGGAATGAGAAACTATAAATGGAAATTGTTGTCATTTTTAATTCGATATGAAGCTTACTGTTTGCCCTCTACTTTTAGGTTGGATTCTATACTAGAAAGGCTACTAATGTGAAGAAAGTTGCAAAAATTTGTCTAACTAAATATGACGGTGACATTCCAAGAACTTTGGAAGAACTACTCTCACTTCCAGGAGTTGGTCCTAAGATTGCTCATCTGGTAAAACTTGCCCATATTACTCAGTTTTGTAAGAGAGATACATGTTTCTATAGTTTTTAAAATGTTTCTTTTGTTGTCCTGTGATAGGTTTTGCATGTAGCCTGGAATGATGTTCAAGGAATATGTGTAGACACACATGTGCATCGCATTTGCAATAGACTTGGTTGGGTGTCTAAACCAGGAACGAACCAGGTGCTTCTCTAACATCAGGCTTATGTTGAATTATATATATCTATGAGATTGATTTCTTAACACTTGATAGAAATTTTGCCTCTTCTTCTGTTTGCTTGTCTGCTCTTTGTCCCATCTCTAATTTGTTCTTGACCAGAAAACCTCGTCCCCTGAGGAAACTAGAGTAGCTCTGCAACGATGGCTTCCAAAAGAAGAATGGGTCGCTATTAACTTTCTGTTGGTGCGTCATCCTTGGAGATTCTAACTTAAAGATGCATGACCATACCTAAAACAATTTACTCATGATTATTATGAACATTTCATGTCAGGGATATAAATGGTTGAAACCTCTATAAACTCTACGTAATCTTCATCCTCTCTATTTTTTGTTGTCTGAAATCTAAACAGGTAGGTTTCGGACAAACGATATGCACACCGCTAAGACCACACTGTGGAACCTGTAGTATCACTGAGCTTTGCCCTTCTGCCTTCAAGGAGACCCCGAGCGCATCATCCAAATGGAAGAAATCTATCAAAAGCAAGAAAGTCTAGTTGCTTTGGCTCTGGATTCTCCTTCTAAGATCATTTCTTTAACCCATTTTAGTCTGCGGTAAAAGTTAAATTGTACCCAAGAAATTGTATAGCTTTATGGGGAATACAAGAGCATCCCACTTGTGTATAACTTAGTACGAAAGATCACACTCGAGTTCAAAGTAATGTGATTAATCCAGGTGTATGTGGCTGATTGGATTAAACAAAACTAGTTCTATAAATGCAATCTCATCACAAGTTCAACCCTCATTTTTTTAAAAGTTTATAGGGATTTAGTTGTTTTCAAACTGGGTATTATTGTTATTTGTTGATTCTAAAGAGTATGGTTGTCATTTTGAAATTTCAGAGGTGTGATATTGTAATTATAAAGAAAGATGCTGCTATATAAAACAAAACAAAAAAACCGCTCCTCCTTTCCTACTCAATCTTCTTGTTGGTCATGGCCTTAGGCATGATATGAATTGCTTGAAGCTCCAATATCTTAAGGATGTCGAATGCAAGTCTCCATTGATGTAACCAAACCTCTGCGGTTTGTTAAAGTAGCCCAACTCCTCGGTAAAAGTTTAATCGTTTACTTGCCCTTAACCTTAAGAAATACACTTGGGCAAGTATACTTTTAATTGATTATTATGAAAAAGCTTAAAAGATCATTCAAGAACCTTCCAATGTTTTTCCATTAAAAGCAAAGTGATCTGGAGGAGTTATCTACCTTGTAATTTATCTAGTTTTGTTAGCAACTTGTGAGAAGTTTAAATTTCCTTTACATAGAATTAATTGATATTCTATGTCAAATATCATCAACAAATTGAATTCTCAAGACGAGAAGAAACTTACTAAAGGCTGATGGGTGACCCCCACATTGGGTTTAAAAAATGGTAATGGTCATAAAAAAATAATTTTAAAGCAAGGTATTACTTCCCTAATTTAAAAAGAACATCCACTTTAATTTGTTACTAGATGATTTTCCGCGCCTTGCGCGGGATGTTAGTAATCATTTAACAAAAATAAAATATGAATGCAATTTTGTATTTAATTCATTTAAATTTGGAAATTATTACTAAGTTGCAGATTTAAAAAATAATGTAAAAATACACAAATTAGATTCAAACTCAACTTGAAAAGGATGAAAGCATTTGAAAAGCTTATATTTTTTGTTTATAGATTTTTTAAGCAATTAATTATTTTTATAAGTTATTTGAAATCAATTTATAATTAAATTAATTCACTTTTCTAAACTTTGATTTTGCCAAGTTGTAGAACACAAATGATACTTTCTTATGGTTTACCAATTACCATTAAAATAAGTTTAAATTGGATAAAATTTAATTATTAAAGTTTAATTCTTTTAAATTTGGGTAATTTATAAGAAATCGACATTAGTTATAATCATTAAAATATTTAACTTATAAAATTATTAAATAGACAAATTTTTTCATTATACCCATCTGTTTCCCAAAATCAGAAGTAAATTTCCATATTCTTCACACCATCTTGTATTTTTAATACCTGTATTTGAAATCATAAATAAAAATCATCTATATTAATTAATATTATACATATTTTAACTAATTTAATATTAATTTATATAATTATATAATTATGACCAAAAAATAAAAATAAATCTTTTGATCGAGAATTGATCACCGAGTTCTCGGCCTCAAACCGGTATGTCTCGGATGGGAATCGTCCCCAACAATATTCCACTAAATCACCGATAGGAATACTACACAAACGTTTATAGCGCTCTCTTAAAAACAACAACAATAAAAGAACAACTCTCTAGGAAGATTCAAGAAACTCTCTCTTACAAAAGACGCGAACTTATCACTCAGAATTTATTCTCTCTTGATCTCTCTCTTTTGCTCTCTAGCTTTTACTGTTGTTGGTGATTCTGTTTCTTGAACCTTAACTCTATATTTATAGGAAATCAAAAGACTCTTGTTTCCATTTCCGTAGAGCTCCAATTTCCATTTTGCTAAATAGACAATTTCCATTTCCTCTTAGAATAAAATAGAAAATTAACATAACCTTGTTAATTTTCATTTTAATCTAAACTGGACAACTTCCTTTATTAAAACTATATGCATAAATATTAAAGAAATCTTCCATTTTTATATTTCTATATATTATTCATCATAGTATAATTTGTATAGATTGTGCAATTTTCGTTTATGAATTATTTCCAAAATCGTGGGTTAATTAAATATTACACAACTATTTAACTAATAAATATTTAAATATCTAAATATTATTTTGTTAAATTAGTATAATTTAAACGTTTTTAAAAAAAATTAAATTAGTATATATTTAACATTATTTTCGTTTTTAATTTTAAATGTATTTTAAATGTTTTCCATTTTTATCTTTCTAATTGTTTTTTGTTTTTCCATTATATGTTTTTAAATATTTAAATCTTAATATTATATTTTTATATTTTTAAAAGAAATAATGTCTATAAATCTCAATATTATATTTTATATTTTAAAAGTCAGCAAAACGTATATATATATATTTAAATAAATATTAAATCTCAATATTATATTTATATATTTTAAAAAGACCGCAAAAATTTTAAAATATTTAAATCTCAATATTATATTTTATATTTTAAAAACTAAAAACGTTTTTAAATATTTAAATCTCAATATTATATTTTAATATTTTTAAAAGACAACAAAACGTCTTTATATAGTTAAATAAATATTTAAATCTCAATATTACATTTTTATATTTCAAATATTAATATTATATTTTTATATTTTTAAAGATAAAAAAACAAATAATGTATAAATTTTTTTATATAAACATTTAAATCTCTTTAGTTATACCATATATACGTGTTACCTAAAATATGTCAAACAATGTCTAATGGTAGTACAATGTAATTTTTCTAGTAAACGAAACTTTTTTATATATTTTCTGAAAGTTAATGAGCCATTATGCGTAAGCGTATCGTGATATTCCAGTAAACATAAATTTATTTTGTTAAAATGTTTACATTAATATATTAGGTCACAGAGATAAAACAACCTCAGTTAAGGCAATAAAATCTGCGAAAGAAGAAACAAGGATGATATGAATTGTCAAACAAGACATGTAGTTCACGATTAGAAAAATGATAAGGTTATAGTGCTTCAAAATAATAGAGAAGAGATGTGTTTTTTTTTTTTTTTAGAAATAGAAGAGTAGTTGCATATACAAATGTTTAGAATTTTAGGCAGTTATAAATTTTTTTAAAGTGAATAATTAACGTTTCCATCTTATCCCGTATTGAATTTGTCAACTACCTTTTAATAGTGTCATTTTATGAAAAAGTGATTGATTAAATAGGAAAATAATATTCTTCTAAGACATTTCTTTGGTTATACATTATTAACATATTGATGATCAAAATTTAGTGTATATAAAAATTAGGTCTTGCACTATTGCTCTTTCAATAATTTGCTATGTAGTAAGTCTTCCACACCGCTTACTTTGACAGAAGCGGATTGCCAAGAGTTGATGATTCATTACCATTAGTCCGATTCGAATCTTTATCTGTTTCTCCATTGACACTTCTTAGTCACTGTTTTGTTTTAAAGAATCTGATGATTATCATCAACCTTAGTATATAATGGCTTTGTAACAAATGTAAAATCTGTAACATATTTGGATTGTTAATACTTAATTGCAATGTTCAGAATCACAATGTCAGAAAAAATGATACCACAACAGGATAAATAAACACTAATAAGTATTTACGGCAATAAAAGTTGGAATCTGAGATTTTTTAAAAAAACGCTTATTAGTAACGTTTTATAGTTTTCAAAACAAATTTTTAAATAAAATTTCAATTTTATCTCTTATTTTAGATTATTAATTAGAGAAATAAGCTATAAATATATTAACTAGAGAAATAAAGTTATATAAATACATAAAAATAAATTAATACATATATTCCACGTGTGAAGAATGTGGTGGGACCGAATCTATATAATTGCGCTGGATTTAGGCAATTTTCAGAGTTCAAAACAAAGGCGAAGCGGCGTAATCACCAATACTGCTTCTTGTTGTTTTCTTGAACTTTTCTCCCAAGGTTTTCTCGGGAAACAAGGCAAGAAAATCTGACATTCCTGGAAATGAGAAAGGGAGGTGGGAGAAATAAAGGTTAGTCCTTTTTCGCGGCAAAATCTTCTATTTCTTTCTGAGTTTTCGTTTGTGTAATGGCGGATTATGCAAACCGCCAAAGTTGTCAATGTCGTCACTGCCTTGGATCATCGTCACGTTTTATTCGATTCTTTTTCTATAATCGCTGATTTCGCCTTTTCTCCGATAAACCCTTTTTCCCTCACGGGATCCTTGTTCCTCACGTTACGGCTCTGTGTCGTGTCCCTAGGTTTTCCTCCTTCTATGTCTGAAATGGAAGATGAAAGCTCGATTTCGCTTCGTCAGGTAAAAAACTAGGTTTTGCCTATTTCGTGTCAAAGCCATATTCATTTGGTTCTTTCTGGTCTTATTCTTTCATTTTCTTATTTTGTGCGGTATAGCTTATGGCTAATGAAGGAATCATTCCGTCTCTTGAAGACGAGGAGAAACGAAGAGTTGTTATTCATAAGCTACGAAGGGTACATTCAATTTTAATAAATCTTTTTTTTTGTTTCTTGAGTTAAACAGTGATCGATGTCTCTGAGTTCAATGAACAGATAGTGGTGAAATGGGTTAAGAATGTTGCCTGGCAACGCCGTCTTTCTCAACATCATATTGACACCACCAACGCCACCATTATTGCTTATGGGTCTTACGGTCTTGGGGTGAGTTATCTTTATATTATTCTTTTTCCAATTCTTAATATATTGTTTTAGTAACGACTCTGCATTGACTTCAATCTTTAGAACTTGCCTGTTGATTAGGATTTTGACGATTTATCTTAACAGTATCAATGAGATCGTAAACATAAAATGTAAGAAGCAATGTTGAAGAATATGTAATTGTGCACCTATTGCACGTTTTAGCTTACTGTAATTGTCTTTCTTGTCCTCCAGGTTTATGGTTCTGAATCAGACATTGACGCACTGTGCATTGGTCCTTTCTTTGCCTCTATGGCTGTGAGTTTTGCCTCTTTTGTTGAATGATCTGAATTACTTTTTTTCTCCGTAAATTTGAGATTGTTCTCTTATTAGTACAGGAGGATTTTTTCATCGGCTTGCGTGATATGTTGAAAACTAGAACAGAAGTTTCCGAGGTTCATTGTGTTAAAGATGCAAAAGTTCCTCTCATCCGCTTTAAGTTTGATGGGATCTTGGTTGATTTTCCATATGCTCAGCTTAGAGTATTATCCATTCCAAAAGTTCGTTCTCAGAACTTTCTATGTTCTAGTTGCTTCAGTTGTGCAAACACTTGCTGATTTTTATATTATCCTGTTCAACAATTAACTGCGAGCACTTCAGGATGTAGATGTGCTCAATCCTTTCTTTTTGAGGGATATTGATGAGACAAGTTGGAAAAGCTTGTCTGGAGTTCGCGCTAATAGATGCATACTTCAATTAGTGCCTTCCTTTGAGGTAATAGAGATACAACAGTAACTTGATTCTTCCTCACTTTCTCAGCATTATTGCTATAGGCCATGTCAACTTCTGTTTATTGAGTACCTTCTTTCTTATTTTAGCTATTCCAATCTTTGCTGCGGTGTGTCAAATTATGGGCAAAGAGGCGAGGTGTGTACGGTAACGTAAGTGTTAAATAAATAAATATCACTGCTCATAATTAGGCTATCAACGAATGCATAAGCTTAATTGATTTTGATTTTAACTTGTTTCAGTTGAATGGATTCCTAGGGGGAGTTCATATGGCTATTCTTGCTGCATTTGTTTGTGGATATGAACCGAATGCTACACTGAGTTCCCTTTTGGCAAATTTCTTCAACACATTTGCTCATTGGCAATGGCCTAGACCGGTGGTGCTGCTAGAGGATACTTATTCAGCTACTGTGTCTCCTCCAGGCTTAATGCCCATCCAATTGCCGTGCGGTTTACATCAATACTGCAACTCCAACATAACAAGAAGCACATTTTACAAGATAATGGCAGAGTTTCTACGAGGGCATAATTTGACAAAGGTGAGATTCTTACTTTCTCAGTGTTCCATCTAACCAAGTAGTGGTTGCTGTAGGGTAATATCCTGATTGGCTATTGGTTTATGTCTTTGGATCTTGCCTGAGGTTTATGTGCATTGAATTTTACCCGAGGAATGCTGTATTCCGAACCATTTTATGATGTCTTTGGTCTATCCCACACACTTACGATGGCAAATTTCAGGATTACTTGAACCCCAAGTTCAGTTGGAAAAATTTGTTTGAGCCCTATCCATATGCAAACACATACACGTGGTTCACCAAGATACACCTCTCGGCTGCTAATCAGGAAGATCTCAGTAATTGGGTTGGTTGGGTTAAGTCACGTTTCCGTTGTCTTCTGATTAAGGTACGCACATCCATCTTTTTGTTTCAACTCTTTCAATATGATATCTTACAAACACTCCGCCTGTTCTGTGGTCTGGCTCATAGTAGTATGGCCTTTGCTTTATTCCACATGTTATTGAAAATCTCTCATCTCATATCATCTTTAATGCAGATAGAGGAAGTCTATGGCATTTGCGATCCAAGCCCAACAGAGTATGTCGAAACCTATGCAAAGGAGCCAAACATTGTATTTTACTGGGGATTACAGCTCAGAACCATAAATGTTTCGGACATTGAATCTGTGGAGACAAACTTTCTGAAGAATCTCAACAATGGAAGCTTCCAGGGACCAGTTGGTAGAATCCATTTATCGGTTGTGAAAGCGTCCCAGCTGCCTAGGAATGGTGATTGTGCTAGGAACAACAGAAGCAAGAAGGTGACAAAGGCTTGTTGGAGAATCCGGGAAGATAAGCAATGCAAGAATGTGCCGGTTTACTCAAAGCATTTGCCCGGTTATGTGGTTGGGTATGAGAAGATGGATAACAGAGAGGCTGAGGGTATGGAGGTTAAATGTTAGGTTGTGTTAGTAATGATGGTTTTGCTTCTTGAACTCTTTTGTCTGTCTTTTGAGCTTTTGCCCGTTAAGTGTGCACCT
This sequence comes from Boechera stricta, assembly GCA_018361395.1. Classification (NCBI taxonomy): domain Eukaryota; kingdom Viridiplantae; phylum Streptophyta; class Magnoliopsida; order Brassicales; family Brassicaceae; genus Boechera; species Boechera stricta. The sequence goes on from CM031538.1 coordinate 2,517,243, forward strand.
GTGAGTTGAGATGTTTGTTTGCAGGAGGAGCTAGGAAGAAACTAGTTTGACTTTTCACTTTCTAATTTATAAATGTCTCTTGACCAAATCCCAGTTGTTAGTTTCCTTTTGAAATGAAATGATTAGAAGTGAAACAAGAGACAAAGTCATTTTCATCATAGTTGCATACACCAAAAGAACACAGGATCATTCATCCAAAAAAAAGAACAACAATGATATTACCAAAAGAAGACACATGTTCATCATTCATCAAACAGTAGCAGTAAGAGCCTTGAATAAATCATATTCTGTAGGGACTGTAAGTAAGCACATGATCGAGCCGCTCAAGTTGGAACCGGCAATGTTGTAGATATCAGAACCAACCGTGACGAGACTTGAAAAGTTCGCAGGAGGAGAATTAGAAACTGGGACTGTAGCCAAAACATAACCACTAGTGAGGTCATTGGTTAGGGTTTGATCAGGTTTCCGGCAGAGGGTGAACCAACGATAACCAGGACAGCACTCTAAGCACAGATAGAGACAACTCTCGGTGTGGCCCGAGAGTGATCGGGCCTTGTAAAGCTCCGGTGAAACTAGGAGAGATCGAAAGCTCTTGGAGACGAGTGAGAGAGTCGGATAGTACAGTCTTGGGACGCGTGCGACGATGCTCAATAGCAATTCATCGGGAATCGACTGAATCGTGATCGATGCGTCGTAGCCGCTGTCTTCCTCTTCTTTTCCGGCGGGGCGACATTTGATGACGTAATATCGCCGTAGATCAACCCTCTCGATTGCTTTCTAATACACTCAGCAACCCTGTACGGGTTGTATATACGTATTTGTTACAGGAAATTGGACGTGCTGGTCGCGACGGGCGGTTGTCTTATTGTCATCTCTTTTATGATAATGACACATATCTAAAGCTCCGGAGTCTTGCACACAGGTGACTGGTGTTGGAACTATCATCTGTCATGGCATTGAATTAAGAGGATTTTAAGCTTACCTTTGTTTTTTTTCCCCTTCTTCTTCAGTGATGGTGTCGATGAATATGCAGTTGGAAAATTTATCACCCATGTGTTTTCCACTGAGACAAAGCAACATGAGAAGATATGCTCGCTAGTCATTGAATCTGCCTCTCATAAATTTGACATGAAGGAAGAGGTATTTTAAAAACTTAATGTCATTTCTTGAAACCCATTGTTCTCTACATTTATATTATCAAGTGTCTGGTCTTGTGAGATGGTGGGCGGAAAAAAACGTTTTAGAAAGGATATTCTAAATCACCAAGCTAATGCTGAAACCCTTCAAAGTAAAGCGCAACTTTCGATTTATAAGACTGTGGCTTCTCCATAATCATTGGAATCGACGAATCTGCTTCCAACACAAGCTAATGCTGAAACCCTTCAAAGTTGAGAGTAGCTTCTATCTTCCTTTTTTTGACACCATTGACGAAACAGTCCCTGATCCAACTCACCCAGAATACGAATTCGAACGTAAATTCCCAATATACTCAGGGGCAAATTCGACGTTCATCCAAATCTCATAATTCTCAAAGGGGTTAACCTACAAAAATCGGCTGCGTGATGATAACTCGCGTTTTTTGTGCGCGTGGTTTTGTTTTGTTTTTGTCAAATTATCACCGAAATTTTTGCGACCAAAATATATATATATTTTGGACCATTAATGGCCCAAACAGAGCAAATCAATTTTTTAACTAATAGTCCAACTATCTAGCATCCGCTAACAGCTAATATTTAAATTATACTTAATAGATTTTAAAATCTGGTATTATTTAATTAGGATTTTAAAATACTTTATGACTTGTAACTAAATAATTTTTTACAAATCTTTGTATATTATAATAATTTTTACAAATCTTTGTATATTAAATAATTTGAAATGAAATTTCATTGAATTTTATGAATAAATATATTCCAGAAATTTTGAAATCCACACAAATAAATTCTTTAAACTAATATCAAATTCGAAATCTTATAAAAATCTTGAAAATTCAATTTCATTGATGGTGGGCGGAAAAAAACGTTTTAGAAAGGATATACACACACGGATCAAGGCTTTGTAGTTTGTATTCGGGAGAATGTTATATTACTTGAGTGATTATTTCATTATTCCGTTAATTACTCAAATAAATGTGTATCAACTATCGAGTGGATTAAACAATGAAAAAAATAATGTATTAGATTAAAAAAGTTGTATTTTATAGTTATAAAACTCTACAAAAAGTTGTATTTTATACGAAGTAAAGTTGGGAAGTGGCACAAGTGCCAACAATTCAGATTGAATAAAATTTAAAAAGAGGGAGAGATATGTTTAGAAGTTGAAGATGGCAGCACCACTTGAAGGCTTGGAAGCAAAAAGGTAAAGCTCCATATCTTCTTCCTTTACAACTCCTTTCTGTACTCTCTTTGTGTAGTATTTCTCCTGTAAATACCACAATTCCATTTCTTTTACTCCAAAAAAAAATAACAATAACATTTAGTGTCCTAAAACCATAAGGAAGCTATTTATTACCTTGACTGCGGCAATGAATTGAGTAACACCAAATTCCTTAACCAAGGCCACTGCACAACCGCCCCATCCAGCTCCTGTCAGTCTTGCTCCAAGTGCTCCATTCTCCCTGCAAACTTGAACCAGTTCTTCGAGCTCGGGGCAACTGCACGATTTCATCAAACTCAAAATCAAAATCCTTTTCACATTTTTACCTGTTTCACTCTTAACGTTTGATCTTATATTTATGCACCTGCACTCGTAGAGGACACTGCAGCTGTAATGGCTTTCATTCATGAGATCACCAAGTTTCTTTAACTTCTCTTCGTCACTGCACGCAGTTTATGTTCCAAAGTGATAAGGTTCCGGTAAATATTTAATCAGAAGTTCCATGGCAAAAAATCGTTCTCACCTTAAGTTTGAATAGACTGTGTCCTTGAACCCATGAACCCTCCGGGCTTCGGAATAAACGTGTGCAGCTCTCTATTGATGATCGTAAGCACACCATTATAGTTAAGACTCAGGGAAAAATGAAAACAATATTCCACAGGTTTGTACATTTATATTTTACCTGATGCAATTTGAAATGCGTGGCAGCATTGAGTACAGCCAAAGATGTTGGATCATTGTTCAAGATTGATGGTAATTTCTCCTCCAGGATTTTCTCAATCTCCTCAGCAGTGTATGGTTCTTCTTTCAGATATTCCTGCAGCATAGACAAGAACGCTTACAATCCTAAATAACTTTCAAATGATTAGATATCAACTGATTTGATATAGAGATAAATTAAGATCAAGCCGTCTGTTTTCGCTAGATAATGATTGATGAGTACCTTAACAGCAAGAAGAGGATCAGATGACCCATGATCACCAGCGAATGACACACATAATCCCTCCACATCAGAAAGAGTCTTAACTTTTGATATTGCTTCTTTTGGTTCCATTCCGAGCTTAACACCAAGTATGATCTACAAAACCACATGGTAGAGAGAATCATGCGCGATTACCCAACAAATTAAGATATTGCAGCAGAAAAGTTATACTCTGACTTACCGAAGCAAGTCGACATTCAACGACCCTGTTATTGTAATTCTTAGCAGCCGTGACCGCCTTCTGCGACTCTGCAAGAGAATGTGCAATTACAAAACTCCCTCCATCAGGGAGTTTCAAATCAGTTGCGCGGACTGGGTTGAAGTCAATAAGCTCAGCAAATCCAGTTTTAGCCATAATAGAGATTGCCTATTGAAATGATTACAAAGTGATCAATCAGAATCAGAGATAACTATGGGTGAAGGTAAATAAATCAAAAACGTTTTATATTTTAAAAATTAAAAACGTTTTTAAATATTTAAATCTCAATATTATATTTTAATATTTTTAAAAGACAACAAAACGTCTTTATATAGTTAAATAAATATTTAAATCTCAACATTACATTTTTATATTTCAAATATTAATATTATATTTTTATATTTTTAAAAGATAAAAAAACAAATAATGTATAATTTTTTTTATATAAACATTTAAATCTCTTTAGTTATACCATATATACATGTTACCTAAAATATGTCAAACAATATCTAATGGCAGTACAATGTAATTTTCTAGTAAACGAAACCTTTTTATATATTTTCTGAAAGTTAACGAGGTGCTGACACGTAAGCATGGTATGGTCGTAATATTCCATGTAAACATAAAGTTATTTTGTTAAAATGCTTCTCAATTAATATATAGGGTATTTGAGATTGGACGCTACTGAACAAAATAAAGTTATGGGGTTAATATATGATATATGACATATTCGGGGGAGTAACTTCAAAATAACCCAAACATATAAGAATATCCACGGACTAGGAGAGGTAGGGATAAAGATATACTTACGTCCAAACAAAGAGTGGGGTAGAAAATTTTATTAAAGCAGCAGCCGGAAAAAAAGAAAAGCAAAAAAAAAAACGCTCGAAGAGAGAAAAAAAAAGAGGGAGAAGAGCAACGAAGACGGACCTGCAAATTCTGCAGTCTCCACTGACACTTTCGATCTTTTTCTCTTTTCACCTTCTGCAATCTTCAGGTTTCTGCGTCTTTATGTTACCATCTCTCTTCTTAGGCTTGCTCGATTTTGCATTATCTCCGTTCATTTCTCAGTTGATTGTCTCGCCTGAGTTGTATTGACTAATGCAATCGGATAAACAGTCGGTTTGGCTGTTGATTAACAAGAATCTGTTCATATTTATGCACAGGAACCGTTGATTTAATTGAACTGATCATTTCCAGCTTCAGTTTCTAGGGTTTGGTTCAGAATTTTTCTTTGTTTTACTCGGAGGTTTAGTGGCTTCCTCTTTTGGGGTTTATCTCTATGAATGCATGTCTATTAGGAGTTTCTGTACCGAGATTGAGTGTGGCTTTGAGAGAATGTTAGTTGTGTTCCTTCTGGGATTATTTTGATATGTGAAAACTGATTTTTCTGAAATTCCTCTACATGTGTGATACCTTTAGATTACAGACCTGTCAGAAACGTATTACGTGTTTTGTTGTATTTGATTGAAAGTGCAACCCCGTATTGTTATTTTTTGAAACTACTTTATACTTTGTACTGGCTACGGTGCGGAAATGTCATCTGTGATTTTGGGTTTGTAGTTTATGGAAGGAGATAATCATCAGAGGTAGCATTTCTCCATGCATCCGAAGCGAGCAAGTCAAGGAGATGGGTCTGTTACTAAGCCAGTTAGAAGCAGTGATAGGCTTAGGAGGAGGCCCAAATTGTATGGTCGCTCATACTATTACTACTCACCAAACATATTACATAATAGGAAAAGGAACACAAAGACAAGAACGGCAGCCTCGCAGATCGCAAAGATGCTTCACAAAGGGAACCGTACAGCAAGGGCATCAAATGCCACGGTAAGCATTACATGTTTCGTCTTATGTTATTGCATCAGTACTATAATATCTGGCACTTCATCTTGGTCTACCTCTATCTCTTTGATAGTTTTATCCTTAAGTATATCATTGGTAAGTGAATAGATTTGATCATCTGTTTCTTGATCTTGTCTTCATTTTTGTATTTTTACTGGCTAAATATTGTGTCTGCGGAGGGTATCAGGGGAACAACATGACAAGTGGTCTGATCAGTTCTTTGCTTTGTGATGCATACCGTTTATCTTTGGTCTGATTAAACCAGAATGTTGGTAACATTGCTAATGACGTACAGCCAATTGCATCCGACCTCCGGCGTTCCACGAGGAAGAGAAGAATTTCTGTAAACCTTGAGGATTATACGGACAGTTCTGGAGCGGAGGATGAAGATATGATGGTCAGGATATTTTCCTCTTGAAAATGGCTCTTCGATTATGAAACATAAAGCTATTATATAAGTACTGTGGTATGCCTTTTGAAAATAGGGTTTCTGATCTTTTTCAGAGTCCAGCATATCGAACTTTGAGGAATCGAGTCAATAATGGAGTTCATAAAAATTTCTCAACTTCAAAAAGTAGAAAGGGCATGGAAACTGAATTGGCACCACGGCGTGAAGGTCTCCGTCCTCGTCGTTCAAAGATAATTGCTAATAAACGACTGAAAACAGAATCTGGCGCCGATCAAGATACATCAGAAGAGAAAGATGGTCAGGATGAGACTGAGAATGGGAATGAATTAGATGACCATGATGTAGATGATGGTGAAAATGACGTTGAGGTTGAAGACGAGGGTAATGGAGAAGATGAAGGTGATGGTGAAGATGAGGGAGAAGAAGATGGTGATGATGATGAGGAGGGTGATGAAGAACAGGAGGGAAGGAAGAGATATGATCTGCGAAACCGGGCTGAAGTGCGGAGGATGCCTACAGAAGAAATTAACAAGCAACAACAACCTAGATCTCCGCGGAGAGTGTTGCATCAAGGCATGGGCACCAGGGTTGGAAGGGATGTCAGGAGAGGTGGGTCTCGGCCTCACAAACGCCATCGTTTTACAAGAACAGATGATTCAGATGATTCTCTTCTTGTGGATGAGTTGGACCAGGGCCCTGCAATTCCCTGGGCTCGAGGTGGAAACAGATCTGGACCACCTTGGCTATTTGGGGGTCTGGACACGTATGGGTCAAGTTCATTGGGGTTGAATGTTGGAGCTTCTGGTTGGGGTCACCAGAGTGATGGTTTGGCTGCATTAACTTCCGGTGTTCAGACTGCTGGGCCAAGCTCCAAAGGAGGTGCAGATATCCAGCCACTGCAGATTAATGAGAATATAAATTTTGATGAGATTGGTGGACTATCGGAATACATTAATGATTTGAAGGAAATGGTTTTCTTTCCGTTGCTGTATCCAGAGTTCTTTGCAAGTTACAGTATTACTCCTCCCAGAGGTGTACTGCTGTGTGGTCCTCCAGGCACTGGTAAAACACTGATTGCTAGAGCATTAGCATGTGCTGCTTCAAAAGCTGGACAGAAAGTTAGCTTTTATATGCGAAAGGGTGCTGACGTTCTTAGCAAGTGGGTTGGCGAGGCTGAGAGACAACTAAAGCTACTCTTTGAGGAGGCTCAGCGAAATCAGCCTTCCATAATCTTTTTTGATGAAATTGATGGTCTTGCTCCTGTAAGATCTAGCAAACAAGAACAAATACATAATTCTATTGTTTCAACTTTGCTGGCGCTGATGGATGGCCTTGATTCTCGTGGTCAAGTTGTTCTCATTGGAGCAACAAACAGGGTAGATGCAATAGATGGAGCGCTACGCCGCCCTGGCAGATTCGATCGGGAGTTCAATTTTTCTTTACCAGGCTGCGAAGCACGAGCCGAAATATTGGATATTCACACTCGTAAATGGAAGCATCCACCTACCAGGGAGCTGAAAGAAGAACTGGCAGCTACTTGTGTAGGGTATTGTGGTGCTGATCTAAAAGCTTTGTGCACTGAAGCTGCCATTCGTGCTTTTCGTGAGAAATATCCCCAAGTTTATACAAGTGATGATAAATATGCCATAGATGTTGGGTTGGTTAAGGTTGAGAAGAGCCACTTTGTAGAGGCAATGTCAGCTATTACTCCTGCTGCCCATAGAGGGTCTGTTGTGCAATCCAGACCACTCTCTCCGGTTGTATTGCCATGTTTACATCGACACCTCCTTGAATCCATGAGCTTAATATCAGATATTTTTCCCTCATCAGCCACGTCATCGGAGTTGACGAAGCTGTCAATACTTTCATTTGGATCTGCAATTCCTCTCGTTTATCGTCCTCGACTTCTGCTGCTTGGTGGTGAAGGAGTTGGACTGGTAATTGCTTTTCGTTTCTTGTGATTATATCAGAAGGCTTTATTATTATGAACTGAATTCACTTACGTGTTAGCCTAACAGGATCATCTTGGGCCTGCAATTTTACATGAGCTAGAAAAATTTCCTATTCATTCTCTGGGACTTCCATCTCTCCTTTCGGATCCTGGTGCAAAGACCCCGGAGGAGGCGTTAGTACATATATTTAGTGAAGCTAGGAGAACAACACCGTCAATACTTTACATACCGATGTTTAATAATTGGTGGGAAAATGTAAGTGTGTTTTTATTATCCAAATTCACTTCGCTGCAGTTACTTTTGGAGATCTTTTGCATGTTTTCTTAATATAATGTATTAGGTGGTCCTGTTGGTTATAGCAGGAACTGCCTTGAGTTTTAGATTGCCAGTCTAATGATCTTGTTACTGATGACTGCAGGCGCATGAGCAGCTTAGGGCTGTATTTTTGACTTTGTTAGAAGAATTGCCATCAAATCTACCCATATTATTACTTGCTACATCTTATGGTGAATTATCTGACATGGAAGAGCAGTCAGTATTTGACAATCGATCTGTGTAAGTTTATGCTCTACTTGTAATCACTTTGTCCAGTACCATACTACAGCTTTAATACTAGCTTTTATTTTGTTTTCCCATAAAGCTGGTAGGTGACTTTCTTTGGTCATGAGCCAAAATTTTTTTGAGTAGGTTCTCATTATAATAGTATACTGTGCGAGCTTGTTCTGAAAGCGGGCCGTCAGTGTCAAAAGGCTTGCATCTCAGTAGCATGCATGTTAGTCTCGAGTTAATATATGAAGTTGTTGTCCGCTTACATATGTTTTTCTAGTTGATCTTTTTTGGTTTGTCTGATATTGATCACCTTAAAAGGTTCCTTAACACGAGGCAAGTAATGATCAGTTTAATTTTATGAACTTATATATTATATTTGACAAATTACATGGAAGTTCATAGAAAATTTCTGTGAAATGGTACTGCCTTTCTATTGGTCTCATTCCCCAACTTAGCATACTCTTTCCTAAAACTCTCATTACAGATTTAATTTTGTTTATTCTTTTGGTTGTCCATGGAATAGTCCTCAGGCTTGTGTTATTACTCAGTTGCTCAGATTGTGTACATTTGCTTTCAGCTATACTGTGGACAAACCATCAAGCGAAGACAGGTCTTTGTTCTTTGACCGTTTGATTGAAGCTGCTCTCTCAGTCGTTTCAGGATTAAATGGCAAACCTGATGGACCACAATCCCTTCCAGAACTTCCCAAGGTTCCAAAAGAACCTACTGGTCCAAAACCCGCAGAAATAAAAGCCAAGGTGGAAGCAGAGCAGCATGCCCTTCGACGATTGCGTATGTGTCTCAGAGATGTTTGCAATAGGTAAATGTGTATGGGCCCTCACTTTAAATAAACATTCTTTCAAAGTCTGTGCTCGACACATGATATTTTGGTAACTGAAGGCCTACTGGGCACAAGCCTTGCAGTGTTCATTTTGAAGCTTTATTATTGTTGTCTTTATACTTAGATCAAGAAGCCCTTTTACTTTTTGCCAACTGGAGGTCTAGTGATGGAACAGTTTTTGATATAACAGTACTAAATTTAGCTCTCAAATTATATAGCTGGTAGCCTTGCCCAGTCTATAATGTAGGGAGTTTTCTTGGGTATTCCAGATAAGCCTGTTTTAATTGTCTCTTGTTATTGTTTTTAAATATATTGTAACACTTGGGATACTTTTGCTGTGCAGGATACTATATGATAAAAGATTCAGCGCATTTCACTTCCCAGTTACTGACGAGGATGCTCCAAACTATCGCTCAATAATTCAAAATCCAATGGATACGGCTACTCTGCTGCAGCGTGTCGATGCTGGGCAGTATCTCACATGTTCACCGTTCTTGCAAGATGTTGATCTCATTGTGAGAAATGCCAAGGTGCACTCCTATTTTATAGCACATCTCTTTTACATGGCTATAAAACCTTGACAATTCATATGTGGTCACTGCACTAGCAAAGTAATAAGCATAGAGAGTCCCACCAATTGGTGTTGGATTATAGTTGGTTGGTGTGAATAATAGCTGTTCCCTTAAACAGAATGATGAACAACGAAGTAATGCTCTGATGGTGGCTGACTTAGCTTTTCTGGTTATTTATCCAGGCTTACAATGGAGATGATTACGCTGGAGCAAGAATTGTCAGTAGAGCCTATGAGCTTCGAGATGTAGTATGTTTGCAAGTCTTTTTAGACTGCATGTATATTTTTCCATAAAAATTGCTGCAAGTCTATCATCCCCCAAAAGCTGTTCTCTGAAGCCATAGTTTTCATTATGTTTCAGGTGCATGGGATGCTGTCACAGATGGACCCAGCACTGCTAACATATTGTGATAAGATAGCAGCTGAAGGTGGTCCTTCGCAGATACCAGATGATCTTAGTGGATCTATCCTTGGTTTAGCTCCTGTTGTGCAGATGGGAACTGTAACTAGAACCAGTGCCCGACTTCGAAATGTCCAGCCAGAGGTTAATTTAGATCGAGATTATGAAGGTCTTAAAAAGCCCAAGAACACCACGGATGATGTCTGTACAGGTAATGCCACTGCAATCACAGATTTGGTTCTTGTTTTATGTGTGAAGTGTCTGTGGTTTGCTTTCCCTAAGACTTTTGAGTTCCTGCGATCTCGGATTCCTTGATGTAGAAAAACTCTTGATAAATGAGACTTTTCAAAACTTGTGGTGTGTGTTTACTTTGTGATGAACAGATTCAGCTGCAGACAAATTACAACACCAAGATTCAGGCCAAGAAATGCCATCTCCGGAAGCAGCCAACTCAAACTCATCAGCTCGTTCAGCAGATGGGGATACAGAAGACCAAAGCGAGCAGCCAAGAAAAGAGAAGGCTTCTGGGGAAGAAGTGAGTGGTGGTGATTGTTACCGAGATTCCGCCAAGTCGGATGATGAAATATCAAGCCGAAAAGAATCTGTGAAGGGACTACTCATGGAGCGCACTGACAACTACAGCATTCCGCAGATGGAGAGGCTTTACACTCGAATCATGAAGGGTGTTCTTGAGACTTTGGACAAAGGGCTTCGTGATGATGATAACAACCCTAAGCATTCAATTTTGAGATTTTTGTCGGAATTCGCTCAGGATCAGGCGAATTTCTGAGGCTAAACTTTCTCAGATCGGTCAATAGGTTAGATTTGCTAAAAAAAGATTTGAAAGGAACAAAATATATATATTTTTTTTTAAAATCCGGATTTTTCTTTGCCTGAAAAAGTTGCAAGAACAAAAAGTAGTTTAATAGTAGGATCCTCTTGTAAAGTTGAACTTGCACTTTTGAATCTAAAAACAGGCTTTAAAGCCATGAGAGAGAAACAAAAATGATCTTCTATATATTATCTTGGAAGTACATTTATAAATAAATTATACAAAATATTAATAATTCCATTACATTGTCATTACAACAAATTAAAATCTCTCATTAAAAGTATTTTAGTTAATTAATTATTATATGATCATTTAATTAAATATTAAATTATTTATTTACAATTTTCGTTTAAATAATTTATTTATTTTAATATTTTTAAAAGAAGTTATAAATAGATTTTGTGAAGATTTTGTTGATTTAATTAAACACACTAATTAAATTATATTAAATGTTGATTTAATTTTTCAGAAGTAAGAGATTTGATATAAATTGTGATTTTTTGGAAGATTTTAAGGAAGAATTTAAACCGATTTAATTCTGTTTTTAGGTGCTAACAAAGATTTGATATTATAAAAATTGATATTATAATTTTCATAAAGTTTTAGAAGAATTACAATTTTCTAATATCCTGATTTTATAATTTTTGGATATTTTTCTATAATTACAATTTGTCTGTGCTATAGCACGGAATATATCCTAGTTAATCTTTATTAGGTTATGCTTGAATCTATTTTGTTAAGTCGATGATAACAACATGTGTTTCTTATAATTGTTCTTAATTATCCAGCTTGGTAAATCATCTCTAGATTTGTCATTGTTGGTAGCTAGAATCACATGTGGTGTTAATTGCAATACAAGTAATTTCGGAAGGGAAGTGAAACATGAACAAAACCTAGCTTCTTATATAATAAACATAATACAAACGTATCAATTAGAACTGGAACGATGTTTTTTTTTGAATTAGACTAATTTAACAATAAATGAAACAGAGATTGGGTAGATTCTTGGCGGAATCTATTCGACTCTCTCTCTCTCTCTCTCACATTCTACAACTCGAGTTTCTGTTATGACCGTTGAGGATGAATTTGAGCGGGAAAACCAATCCTGACGCACTGAGATTTGAACAACGCTTTAAAACTAAGTTCTTGGGACGATTTTAAAGATTCAAGAGAGAAAAAAAAGAAGAAGACCATTGTGAATTTGTCCCGCGTCGACGGCAAGATAGTGTTTCTTCTCACCATTTTCTTGTACTCCTCTTCTCTACGCTTGAGTAACTACGTGAATCATATAGCTTCTCACCGGCATAGAAGGAGGAGATGAGTTCGCATCTGCATTTATCGGCGTATAAACCAAAAATCCAAAAGATTATCGCAGAAGTAACAGAAAATAGAATGAAGAGAATCTTCGATCACGTCCCCAGAAGAAAAAGGACTTGTCACGCACACCTTCGCAAGGATACAGAGCAGCACGTTGCTTCTGTCCCAGAAGATAAAGATGTGATATTGAAGAGAATCTTGAGTAACGTCCCCAGAAGAAAAAAGACTACTTCTTACGAATACGTCCCACCAAAAGACTCTCCAAAGTCGCTGGAAGTCCCAACCGCTCCTCCACAACCGATAAAGACACCGCCGCAATGGCTTATCCAAGTGATGAGTCGCATGAACGGAGCTGATGATCCGAAGCTAATCATAGAGAAGACTCTGGACTTGAACGATGTTGATCCACGCCAAAACCGTCTCTCAATCCCTATCAATAACTTAATCCAAAACGATTTCTTGACGCTTGACGAGTCGAGAATCATTGATGACGACGACATCACTAACAAGGGGAATATGGGTGTGGGAGCATTTCTTGTGGATCAACGAACTAAAAAGTGGATTGTGGATTTTAAACAATGGTTTATGACGACTAGTTCAGGGAGAAGCTACTGGAGTTTTGTGTTGCTTGGTGAATGGAGCAAAGTCGTTGAGACTAATGGATTGAAAGAAGGCGACAAAATCAGTCTTTGGTCTTTCAGGTCCAGTGAAATCCTCTGTTTTGCCCTTGTTCCTCCGACTAGCTCTCTTGTTGATTCTGTAGATAAGTAAAAAGAGGGGGTTTTTGGGACTGTTTAGGGTTTTGGTACGAGTTTGGGATCTTAATCTTGTTGGGTTTCTCTTTCATAGTCGGTGATGAAAGCTGACTGAAACAAAAACTAAGTCGTTTGTTGCTTTCTCGTCCAATGGAGGTTCATATCAATTGTATGTTTTTGACATGGTTCTGGTTTTGTTGCTTGATCTACACGCACACAGATCAAGTCTTCAAGTTACTCAAATTGCTATGATTTGCTAGGTCTACTTTAGTTACTGCATTGATAATATCTTTGATTTCTTGTGTTACATCATACAAAAAGTCTAAAAATGTGGGACGAAATTGGTCTATTGTTTTGGCACATTCCTCCAAAATTAAATGTAGGGATCAATCAAAACGAGGGGTTGTTTCTGCAGCCTAACAAGTTTCTACTCACTCATGTTAAAACAGAATTCAGAAGGATCATGAGGTCTTTTAATACCCTTGTTCCCATGCATTGATAAATACTACGATTTTTTTTTCTATTTAATCACAGAACCTAATTACAAAGACACTTACAAAATCAAATAGAGCAATTCTCAGGAGACAACCAAAATCATACACATAGGCCATAGCAATCAGATGTGTAAGAAGCTTACACCTAATCACATTAATGGGCCTAAACTCATTGATTTGATTTGGGTGTGTACTTCTCCCATTTTAAGCCCAATTATAGCAATCGTTTGACCCAATCCAAAAATTAGGCGATTCACTGCAGTGATTTACTGATTTTCGCCTAAAATGATATAAAAGTAAAACTATATGGAAAAATGACTAAAAAGAAAAGGAAAAATAAATAAATTGGAAGATCTTTGGCTCCATTTTTGATGCAATTTCCATTGCACATAATTTTCCATTTACTGCATAATACACATTCTCAAAATATAATGGTGTAAAAAAAAAAAAAGGCAACTAGACAATGATTATTAATTAATGATTAATCACAGTAATTAAACTAACAAGCTGAAAGGAAAAAAAAAAGGAAAAAAAGAAGTAAATGAGAACTGATTAAATATTTAACGTCAACACATGCATTCTCATTCTCATTCTTTTTTTCTCTCTCTCTCAAATTTACTTCTTCCTCACGCTTCTCGCTCTTTGATCTCGAGTTAGGGTTCCGATCACAACGACGACAAACGACGATGATCACGCGGATGAGAGGAATAAGATGTTGTCGAAGCTCTATGATCTGTTGGAGGATCTCGCGGCTATGGTGTATGATGAAGAACAACGCGCAAGAAAAGGAAAAGCCAAGATTGTCTCTGAGGAAGACGAAGAAGAGAGCGAGAAGAAGATAAGGTCTGCGCTAAGATACCCACAACCAAACTTGGAAAACTTTAATGGGGCTTCTACTTCTTCTTCATCGCCTTGTTCTTTAACCTTACTCCTCGAGAACTACATTGATGAGTACAAGAAGATAGAGATGAAAACCCCACCAAACCCTAATTACCAATCGTCTCCATCTTCTTTCTTAATGGAGAACAAAATCCCCAAGATGTGTGCGGTGTCACAGAGAAGGAGTAGTGGTGGATTTAAGAAACCAAAGGTTGCTTCTTTTTCAAGGACGGCGAGAGAGATGCCGTGGTGGCTTGTTCCGGTGATGAGAGACATGAACGCAGAAGACGCGACACTGATCTTTGAGAAGACTCTGTCCGCAACTGATGTCAACCCAACTCAGAGCCGTTTCTCAATGCCTTTCAACAGCCTAATCAGAAAAGACTTCTTGACGCCTGTTGAGTGGAGTATCATAGAAGAAGACAACGATAAGAAGATGGGAGTGGGAGCGATTCTCGTCGATCCAAGGTCTGAAAAGTGGGGTGTGATTTTAAAGAGGTGGGAGATGAAGAAGGATTCAGGAAACAGAAGCTGGAATTACTCTTTGACTTGTGGTTGGAACGACGTCGTTAAGGCTAATGAATTGAAAGACGGCGACAACATCGGTGTTTGGTTTTTCAGGTTCCGTGGAATCCTCTGCTTTGCCCTTGTTCCTCTTCCTCTCTGAGAAGTTTCTTGTGTCTGTTGAGGTTATAACTTGATTGTTCTAAAATTCTAAAATCAGGCGATTATGGAGGTTTTTGTTCTAGTAACTAACAAAATTAGGGTTTTTAATACGATTTACTTTGTTGGGTTTCTCTCTTCTGTTATTAGTAAGTTTTTTTGTTTCTGATCTTACACTTTGTTGGGTTCCTTTATTTAACCTGAATCTTGATGAGGAGGCTACTGGAAAGTATTGTAAAACCTAAATCTTTCTCCAATTTACTTAACTTTGAAAACAAGTCTTTCTTTTCTTCCAAGTAAGTTAAAATAGTTCTTGATAAGAACTTAAAAAACAAATTTTGATTACTAAGCTGTTTCTTCTTTTGTTTCTGAGATATATAGTCTAGGTACGGATTGATGAATATTTCAACATGAATCTGGTTTTGGTGCTTGTTTAACTTTAGTCACTGCATCGATCAATACCTTTTATTTCTCAAAATCTGAACCTGAGTGATGGAATTGGTCCAAATGGTGCAGTTGTTTTGATACATTCCTCCAAAATGCCCATACAAATCAAAATCAGGGTTGTGTTCTACAGACTTTTCTACTCATGTTGGAAGTTAGTTTGGTTTCTGAATTGCTCTTGGATCTCACTCAATCATGACAAGTTTGTGTTGTGGTGTGTCCTAGTTAGCAAGCAAGCCGCGGAAGAGTCCCTAGCTTACTCAGCATCAGACTTTTCCTCTAAACAGATTTTATACGCGAAATGAGTCTCCTTCAATTCTTACTCAGCAAGAAAAGGGTGATAAAGAATACTTCCAACTTTCCAAGATAGAATTGAGAATATATAATTGTTAGTGTAGATTTCAGACTTAACCTCAAAACCACCTTTCTCTCCATTCAAATAGCTCTTCTTACAAGGGCTCATTTCATTATCTGCATTCTTATTTCTTAGCCTTCAACGCAAATATAAGTGGACATTTGATTCCTTTGCAACAGTTGTACCTCCTTTCAAGTATTTATTTTGTATCATTGGAGGTAGGTTTTCTTCTAGCTCTAGGTTCGCTAAGTAGAGCAACATCTTTTTGGCCTGCTACTTATATTCGTTCTCTAATCTCAAGTTTGGGTTCCGATCACAATGACGAGAAATGACGATGATCACGCGCCTGAGACAAAGAAATTGTGGTCGAAGCTCTATGAGTTGGCGGATGCAGCTGCTATGGTGTATGATGAAGAACAATGGGAAAGAAAAGGAAAAGACAAGATTGTCTCTGAGGAAGAAGATGAAGCGAGCAAGAAGAAGAGTTTCTTCGATCATGTCCCAAAAAAGATAAGGTCTGCGCTAAGATACCCAAAACCAAACTTTGAAAATCTTAATGGGGCTTCTACTTCTTCTTCATCTCTTCTCCAGCTTCGTTGTTTTGAGCCTTCTTCTTCACGCTTACTCCTCGATTACAACATTTCTGAGTCCAAGAAGACCGAGATGAAAGACCCACCAAACACTAACTACCAATCGTCTCAATCTTCGTGCCTAACGGATAGCACAAACCCCAAGAGACTGGTGGTTTCACAGAGGAGTAGAAGTCGATATAAGAAACCAAGGGTTGCTCTTTTATCAAGGACGCCAAGGTGGCTTATTCAGGTGATGAGAGACATGAACGGAGAAGACCCCAGACTGATCTATGAGAAGTCTCTGATCGTGGCTGATGTCAACCCATACAAGAGCCGTCTCTCGATACCATTCAACATTTTAATCAGAAACTATTTCTTGACGCCTGTAGAATCGAGAATCATAGAAGAAGACATCAACAAAGATGAGAAGATCGGAGTGGGAGCGATTCTGGTGGATCAAAGGACTAAAATTTGGGGTGTGATTTTGAAGAGATGGGATATGAAGAACGGAAGCTGGGATTACAATTTCGACGTAGGTTTTTGGTGAAGTTAACTTCTTGGAGGTTTAACTATCAAAGTTGGCGGTTTTCTACGATTTGATCGATCTTACTTACACCTTTCCTCTATTATTAGTAAGTTTATTGTTTGTGATTCTCTATTATGATTGGACGAACACTTTCACATGAGTATGCTTATGTGAACAGTTTCAGTTTCTTTGTTTGTTTGATAGTGAAAACGAATTTTGATTACTAAAGTCTAAAGTATGAATTGATGGATATTTTTCACATGACTCTAGTTTTGGTGCTTCGTCTACTTAAGTTACTGCATCAGTTAATACCTCTTTGTTTCTTGTAATATATCTCAAAGTCTGAACTGAGTACAAATCTTGTAATTGTTTTCTACTCATGATGGAAGTTCGTTTGGTGTCTGAGTTGCTCTTGGATCTCACTCAATCATGACAAGTTGGCTGTTGTGTTGTGTAACTTAGTTAGCAAGCAAGCTGCCGCAGATTCCCTAGCTTCCTCAGCATCAGACTTTTCCTCTCCACGTACTGTATACGCGACATGATTCCCTTTGAGTCTTACTTCAGCTTCATATCCACCTTTTTGGACAAAGCAACAACATCAACATGAAAATTTTTGAGTGAGTAAAGGAGCTGAGCTACGAATTTGGCATTTGATCTCAAAACTTTACCATCTGATGGAGACACGCCATAGTTTGGTAGTACCCAGTTATTCACGAGACAGATATCATCGAGCTTCTGCAATAATTAGGGGCATTGAATCTTATTCTTTGAACATGAAATGATCAAAGTTACCCTAAACTAACCTGACACAGACTTTTAGTAGGAGGAAGAGATTCACAGAGCTTCAGCCTCTTGCTGCTTTGGCATGCTGACTTGTCAGAAGATTCTTCAAGGATACGCCTCGGGTATGTCTCATTACAGCACTCGAGTATTGTTTCTAATTGCAGCTCCCAATTACCTATAACACCCACGAGAAGCACTCATGTTCATATAAAAACAAAGCTGTGGCAGAGAGGAAAAGTAGATGTGTATTTACATACATTTGATGTTCTGGATGCTTTTATCACATTTAGCAATCTCGTCTTCAACGTACCGCTGCTGACGAGTCTGCAGCCAGAGAATAAGAGAGCAGCTCTTAGTCATAAATTAAGGATATATGCTATTGCCAATCAGTTTTTTTTTTTTTTCTGTATTGTGTATCTATGATCAAATTCTACAGTTATTACCAGTTTATCTCGTTTGCAAAGAAGAACTTTCAATGCAGTTTCGGATAGTGGTGTAGCTCTAGAAAGAAGAGACGTCTGTAGCTCCTCAAGGTTTAGGTTAGAGTTATGAGCAGAAACAGGAGCTGCATTAAGCTTAAGGATGCTATTAAGTCTGTCAGGAACAGCTTTCTTCCTCTGGATACCTCTTTCTTTGTGATCCTTTGGGTCAGACGCAACCTGCATTTACAAAAGGGTGATAAAGGACACTTGAAGATAGAATTGAGAATATTTAGTTGCTAGTGTGATTTCAGACTTTACCTCCAAACCACCTTTCTCTCCATTCGAATAGCTATCTTTACAAGGGCTCATTTCATTATCTACATTCTTAGCCTTCAACGCAATTACCGTCTCCAAGTGGACATTAGGTTCCTTCGCAACACTTGTACTTCCTTTTAAGTATCGATTATGCATCCTCGGAGTAGCTTTTCTTCTAGCTCTAGGATTGCTAAGTAGATCGGCAACTTTTTTGGCCTGCCATTTAAATTTCTAAGTTACTTTGTATTACCATTTTTCCTTACCACAACCATACAAGTATAATTACCAGTCCATACTTTAATTGCATAACTCTTTTTTGAAGCAGCATTTCCTCCTCTTCCAAAAATGTCGGAAACTTCCAACTCCTTGGTTGCATCTTCCTTGCCATTGCTTTTGATATCATCACATACAGCTTCTGATTCTTTCTCTATCACAGATTCAGTATTTCCTCGCCTGAAAAAACAGAATCAACTTATATTGCTACCCCTAAACAAGAAAATGTTCCAAACTAACTCAAAAGTAATGTAAGGAAGACAAAAGGATGCAATTAAACCTGGAATACCAATCTTCTATGAGGCTGGCATATGGAAGAACATGAAAGTATTCCACTATGGAATTTGTAGCCCAGTCAGAGAAGCTCTTCTCAAATAAAGGACCCTGCATACTATTTACATAGAGAAGAGCAAAAGGGACTGATTAGGAATATCAATAACTCCTTGTACTTACAAAAAATTGGAATTATCCAATCATGCAACCAATGTGAAGTAAAGTGAGTTCAAGAATAACATCTGAAGGACCATCTTGCCAACACTTGGGAGTCAATCTTTAGTTGAATATAAGGTCCTTTGTGTTGTCATAACTAGTGCAGCTAGAGAATTTCCTTTTGATACCAAATCAACTTACCAACTAAGCACTTCTTTGACGGGATTTTCTCCAGAAAATTTGTCTTGTGAAGTGCACTTCATTATGTAAAAGCGGACTGCTGTCTTCTCTTCACTCAAGGAGCATACCAAATGCCTCTCCAAGATCACAATGTCCTTGTAATCAACACCTGAAAAGATTCAAAATTGTTGAGTAACTTACAGAAAGAATGCTACTATATATAACCCAAATGATCAGTCTTTCAAACTAACCTGCAGCCTCCTTAATAGCAGCAAATGCAACTTTTTGAAAGACGATCTCTTCTTTCTGATTTTCCATAGCAGTTTTCTCTTTTTCAATGGGTATTTCAAGTAGTGACCACACACCTTGTGTGATGGAGCTGTGTTTAAGATAACAATTCTTCATCTCTGAGTCAACTAGCAGAACTGCAACTTTCCTTATGGGCCACTTGTTCAAGACAAAAATATCTGAAGACGCATCTAAGCTCATGGATAAACTACATGCATCCACAATAACCTTCTCCAGCAATACGGTATGTTCTGAAGCACCATCTCTTCCAGATTCCTCCGTCAAATGCTGCAGCAGAGCAGGTCTCATAACCGTAGCTAAGCTACGGAACGACTCAAAAGACAAACATTCCAGAAGAGGATTCTCTATTCTGTGGTAGTAATTGTACAGCAACACAACAGCATGAACCTGAATCAACAACATTCGCAAAAACAGAACTTGTCTAAGAGACACAACAGATAACGCATTACTGTCTTCGATGTCTAATTACACCAAATCAGAAAACCAATTAGAGACTGAGAAAGTTTAGAAATCACCTGCTTCGCCACAGATTCGCGGAGAGACTTGGAAGGAACATCATATGATTTTAATGGAAGCAAAGGGTCGACTAAGAAGACTAATAGAGCTCGAATGGCGTCCTCTGTGGGACAAGCATGTGAGGGTTCCGTGGTGGTCTTCGTGAAAGGTAAAGTGCAATCCACCTCCTCCATAAAGCGAAAAGAATCAACGAAGAAGAAGAAATTGCAGAGGAAGAAGACACCGTAATAGATTCAAGAAGCAAAGAAGGAGAAGAAGCAATCACAAAGATAAAAATAAAGTTGAGATTTTTATTTTGGGAGAAAATTTTGAACTATACCGGAAATGGAAAACCCTAGATTTGTTCTAAAATGTCTAAAATTTCCGTTTTGGGTAATGAGAGAAGAGTTGAAAATTTAGAAATGTGTCAGAGGAGGAGAAGAAGAAGAGCCAAGATCATCCGAACTTCGTGTCTTTTTGTTTTCTTTTTTGTTAATAGTGGAAATTCGGAAAGGCGCCAATATTTCTGGGCTTCACTGTTGTAATATTGAGTCTCTTTCGAGGGTATTATGGGGAGTTTCATTCTTGCTCAGTAATTAATCTTTTTATTTTTTTTGGGTGATTGATAGGACTGTTCAATTTGATTTGATTTTTTTTTTAACTTTTGACATAAGAAGAACCTAAACGTGAAGAACTATAAAGGCTATGATGACGTTTGGAATTTGTTTCGAATTTCTCTACAAAATGTAAAAAAATAAATAAATCAATCAATCTCTTGAACGTAATGAAATTTCTTTCAACTAAATTGCTTAATTTTCTATGTTAAACCACGAAATATATAAAATCATTAAGTAATCAGAATATTCAAACTATTTGAGATTATCACGTGGCTGTGTTTTTAGGGCACATCACATACTGATTACATTTAACATTTTTTTTTTCAAATTAATTTAGGTTTTTTTTTGTCTTGCTTATATATACTGCTCCAGCAGTACAAAGGAAGCAGTATGTTGCATGTACTTGTTTGTTTTATTGGAAAATTTTGACCAAAGCATATGTTTGTACAAGAGTCTTTGGAATGCAAGCAGCTCAAAGACCAACCAAACCACACAAATTCAACTACATATTCTCCATTAAAACTACTTGCAACTCATTTTATTTCTTTATCACATAAGAAATCAACACAATCCATCCAAGTTTCTCATTCTCAGAGCAAACCAGGCACAAACATTCGACTGACCAAGAACCTGAACCAGGACCAGCCCAATTCTGAACCCTAATACCACCAGAAGACCACAGAGAACAAAACACACGCAGCTCATGACATGAAACAATCAACAACACTTCATCAAATCACTGATAATTCACCCAAAAATAAACAAAGACAATTTGAGTTTCTGCACGACTCGTCCCTGCTTCTGCTCTTCAACAACTGGTCGATCAGATTAAACAAATGCTTCCTTGATTATAACATTTTTTTTTTCACAATGGAGAAATGGAATGAATCAATCATAGTTGCTTCCAGAAAGAGCCAAGAGATGACTAAGAATATACGAAGCAGAACGTGATAATATATATATATATATATATATATATATATTATGCCGTGTGTGTCTATATATATATATATATGCAAGATTTTAAGAATGTACCGGGTTTAACATCCGGCTGCTTTCAAGAACTTATCATAGGGGCTCGAAGGCGGTAACCGAAATGAATTTTGTGGAACTTCGTGTGAGAAGAATCCAAGATGGCCTTGATGTTGAACATCAGCCACAATCATTGCCTTCTGATCATCTTCACCAGCTTCTTCTGTCTGCAGCACACGAGGAAACAAAAAATGAATACCAAACCGAAATTTGACATTGATGGGATGACAATTAATGCCAATAGAACAGAGAACAAACTCTCACCTCCTTGAGAAGAAGTTGTTCTTCCTTTTCATCGTCTTCTGAGAAAGTTATTGCTTTGGTTGCTTGGGGTTTGAAACTTCGAAGCACGGACATCTTTTGCTGCTTACCCGTCACAAGAGCTTCGCACTGGTTCATCATTTGGTCATAAGGTACAGGAATAGAGGAAACAGGGAGACTTGCAACTTGCCGAGCTGTTTCTGATACCTACACATCACCAATGAAAAAATTACATTAAAAAGAAGGACATGGAGGAGACCAATAAAAACTATTACTAAATATTGAGTGTAACTATTACCGATTCTAACAACTCGTTGACACTCAGAACATCTACTGGGTTAGTGTTTGCGGACAATGATGTTCTGTGGCCAGACTGACTCCCACTAGCCCCCGGGGAAATTCCTTCAAATGCCACTATTTCTGAAAGCTCAACCTGAAAGATCCACCAAAATGCAATGAAAATCATTCCTGAAGCATGTTTCTCATAAAATCTTTATACCTCTTCAAAAGCTGGAAGTTCTATTTGATTAAGTGGAGAACTAGGTCCTTGTGTATCCGCGACCAATTGTCCACCCAGCGGATGTGCATCATCTCGGCAAAAATCTGACTGAATTTCCTTTCTTAAATTTGATTGCTCCTCCTAAGAGCATTACACATTAAAAATAAAAAAATAAAAAAAAAAAGCAGAACAAAAGTGTGAAATTATTGCATGAAATGGTTTGGAATGCTCTAGCGAGTTTACTACTTTATTTTGTTTGGCTATGACTACATACACCGACCAAAAGCTGTATCAGGACAATATTTTGACTGGTAAAAGACCAGGAGCTAAACTCATAGTTATTTATATGTTTGATATAGCTTCATCTGATGTGTTGGATATAAGGTCAAACACTCCCTCTGCCATAAATAACAGAACTATCATGAATTACACCATTTTATTATTTTAAATTAGATAAGTACCTCGGATAATGTTTGAAATGTCGATGTAAAATGAGTAATCACGATTTCCTTCAGAAGTCTATCATCTGCGACAATTATTGAAGAATTGAGAGCAGCACTATCATCTTTGTCAGATCCATACACTTCTTCCTGTGGAAATCCAGGACATACAGCACGCAATCTGATATCTCCGTCCATCACAAGATAAGGATCAACCTATTTAGGACATGACGAATTGCACATACGATTTTAAACAGCTGAGCAACCCAAAAACAAGAGATTTAGATAACAGAAAACAAACGGATGCGATTATACACCAAAGCTCACCATTTGGGCAGTTAAAGATTCTTTGACAATTGGAACTAGCTCCAGAATATTGGAAATCTTGGCACCGAAAATGAGCATATACGATGCAAATGTGAAGATAGATCTTCTACGAGAAAGCTGCATACCTCCTTCAGAATTATACCAGAAATCTATGTCAGAAATAAACTCAATAGAATGGGGAGTTCAGGACAGTTGAGTTACTCCTTTTGCATTTACAAGGAGAAGATGTGGCCTCACTGGCGTTTCATAACTAAAGGTAGTTTTCCTGAACATGAAAGTTCTAGCACAAGCCAATCTGTAACTAGTAAGTAGTGTTTCAACAAAACATATTAATTTCCGGAGGATCTTGTCCAATTTGAAGCTGCTAAAACTCTAATAGAGTATAAAAGGAACTTAAAAGCTAAACAATTGTTCCCTTTGGTTAAAGTCCTTGCATCCCGACAAGATGTTTGTTTTATCACCCTATTATCCTATCTTAATAGGTTCACAATATGAAGGCGAGAGCTTATGTATTATAATATTCACCACTATCAAAATCACATCGCAAATCAACAAAAATGGCATGGCATACTCTAATGGAACTATGTTCATCATAGTAAACGCAAATAAATGAGATCCATTCATAATATCTAGCCAACAAAGCAGGTAATTTTCTTAATGAACGGAAAAAGCATTAATCACAGTCTTTAACTTACCATCTTGATTCAATGAGAGATTTCGAAGAGAGAATGCCAGCTGAAAACACCGCAACAGAGCCATGTGATTTGATCTCTGCTTTGCAACCACAAAATCAGAGAAATTTTCACAAATCAAAAGACCCTCCCATCTAGATGGATTGCATCAAGAAATAAAGTTCATAACCATAAAATTCAGTTTCAAAAACAGTGTTGTAAGTTCATTTTGATTCTGAAAGACTCACGATGTCCCGGGCCAGAATTCCAGTGAAATTATCCACTGTGACCAGAATGAAAGAATACCAACATTCTATCACCCTTTGGTATGGTGGTATATCTAGAACTTTAAAATACATTACATTAAAGCTAGAGTAAGCTGTCGACACGATTTATGGTCCTTTTTTTAACTTAACATAAGATGCATCGACTAACCTTTGCCAATGAAAACAGTAAGGTGATTTGATACGTGCTGGCCATGGCCTCAAAATTTTCAGGGGCATTCTCGGTAGAAGTTACTTGGATCCATATGGATGAAAGAAGCATATTCACTTGGTGACTACTCAGTCGGAGTGAACATAATGACTGTTACAGCATGAAATCTCACTATAGTTAGCTCAGTATTAAATACACTCAAATCTATAAGAAAGTGACAATTATTATAATTGGGGGGTGGGAGGGAGCGCAAAGAAACGTAGGTTTAGAAAATTAATACCTTTATACCATCATCTACATCCTTTAAGCTATCCAAGGACTGACAACTAAACTGTTGACTGGTATGTCGTGATACACTTGGATGAGATATGTGGTTTACATCTTTACGCAGTTCACCGTTTAAGGATTTCTCAACTTTTTCTTTCTCTTCCTCCTGTAAACTAATACTCTGGTTCCTTACTGTACAGGTTCCATCAACTGACAATATCCCAGAAACAACTTCTGAGGTGGTTTCTTTATGTTGATCTGACCAAGGCAAACGAAGAGTTCGAAGAAGCACGACGGAGAAAATATTGTGTGCCTCGAATCTAGTCTTACAATCTGCATGGGACATTGCAAGGAGCAGTTGGTGAAACAAGGCATCCGGAAATACCTGGGACAGACCACAGTAAATCTGTTAGAACAGAATAACTACCGATAGTCAAATACAAAACAAAAGATGCATTAAAAGATTCAATTACTTTCTTGTGGTAAGAAACATTTGGGACAACCGATACTATATGTGCAGCTCGGAGAATGGCTGATGCTGTGGTCCTAGAAAGGACGACATTAGTGGATATCGTCTCAAGAACCACTGCCAACTTATCAAGAACGGGCCCTGCATCCCCAACCTTAAAAGCAAAACAAAAAATTGAACAAATTTATGGGGTTTGTATAAACACGCAGACAGGAGAGTAAACAGCAATATACACAAATTGCACTGGCTACCCCAAGGAGTTTTCAGGAGTCAAGGTAGACCAAAACCACAAACTGAGAGAAGAAATTAGCATTACATAAGATAAGTAGAAGCTGCTTGGTTTCGAAAGTCTAATGTGATATATGCGGTATTGATTTAGTCTTAGCACACTACAGATCATATAGGTTTTGACACTATAACAAGAAGTCCGTAACTTCCAAATGCAATAACACCATAACTTGTATTTTGACAATACTAAGAACCAGCTAACTAAGATAAGTAAGTGATACTGAAAGCTGAACATGGAACTCATAATCACTGGCTATCCACTAACACCTTGACTAGGTAAGAACAGATTTAATTAGGACTTAGGTTATGATTCCTAATATACAAGGCTACTGCTGTTCTAGCGTATTTCCTTTCACAGTCTTATTTTTTCATACAAGCAAATCATATAATTTGAAGAACGAGTAAACTTGAAGCCGTGTTCGACTGTTGACAAATTTGTAATATCTGGTGTATTAAGACATATAATACACAGGACGTTACAAGCAATACTAGTGGAGAGGATCAGATCAAAACCACAGAAAACTCAAAGGAACAGAAACCAGTCCAACTGACCTTATTTGAGAGCTCTGCAATGCAATTTTCTAACGCATGCTGGAGGTCCGAGTTCTGCTTTGTTTCATCAGCAGACACATCTGATTCAGCTGCATTTTGCAGGCATTTCCGCAGGTGCTTAATCAAGTCAGCTATTACAGCAGTCATCGCGCCTGAAGCCTGCTGCTTGGCATGTAGCACAAGGCATGTGGCTACATTAACCATGTTAACTTGAAGACCTTGTTGCTTCATTACATTCTTATGATCCAAGTGCTTGATCAAAGAAGATACCAACACATGACAATTTTCTCCTGCTCAAATACTTCTTCAGTCAGTTACCTCATAGACGAGTTAGAAATATACAGTAATATCAGGAAAGATAGCAAATTAAATATATCATCTGACCTGTTTCTTCCAGACGAGACTGCAGAAACAATAAAACAGAAGAGGCAATGCCCTTCTGTGGATACCAGTAATCTCCACTGTCAAAAGCAGTCAAAAGCGGTTCCAGAACCCGACGAACAGTTGTAGTTTCCTTTGCTAATTTGGCTATATTGCAAAGGCAAACCATAGACCAGTATGAGGGGCTCTTCGAAATATCCCTGAATGGATTTAATGAATAAATTAAATAACATATAGATTATGCATTTCCAGTGGTCGTAACAACTAGTGAATAAATCTTGAAGGAGAAGCTTTACATGTTTTCCAACTTATAGTCAGTCACCAGATTAGGTTTGAAAGAAACCTTTTTACTCATGTTGGAAATCTTCATTTCTGAAATTTGACCAACTTCTTTGGTATCTTCTTGGCCCTTCTCCAAATCCGTATAATTCCCCAGAATCACAGAAATAATCTAATTCAAGATCAAAAAAGGTTCACAATCTAACTACAACGCACCAGCACTTGTATATGTATAAACCGTGTATGTAATAGACCAGCAGAAGTTGACTCACCATATCCAAGTCCACTGATAGTTGGGAATGCTCACCAATGAAAGATACCTGACAATAACTATTGATTAGTTGCAAAAGCTCCAAGTAGAAACAGTTGTGGACTTTGCACCACATAAGATGCAGCTCTAGGATAAAGGTCAAAGTTAAAACAGGATTTCGGTTAAAGAGAAACTAACAACAGAATTCCCTTTTAACTGTAATGGAACTAACTAGTAAAACTAAACAGGTCGACCATAAATTCTAGACTAGCTGAATAAGGACTAGCACCATGCTTAAAATGTTTTCTTGAACAAAAAGCAGAAGTTCTGGCTATCTGCAATAGGAAGAGCACATAACCCGTAACATGTTGCACATATCCATATTCATAGGATATGTTTTGTGTAAGGAATGTATATATCTAAAGGGCATGTTTTTTGTCAGTCAAACAAAAGAAAAAGTAAATAAAAAAAGCATTACCATGAATGCCAAAGCCTGCATTCCTGCTGAACGTAATCGGAGTGATCTTTCATCATCCCCCATTTCTTGAGCAAGTTGACAAAGTTTAGGGATTAGACCTTCTAAGTTGAACATGTGCGAATTCTCAGTCTGTATTTAAACAAATGTGTTACCATATGTAGTGCTAGCTGGACAAGTAGCTTGCAGAGAGACATGTAACCATGCCTCAAAAAATGCTAAATGTACCTGTAAACTTATAAAGTCAACAAGGGTATTGCAACCCAAGATCTGAACTTCTTCCTCTCGTGTTTGCTCCAAAAGAGTTCGGACAATGCTTAGCAAACTACACAAAAATAGAGGCCTACAAGAAAAGTTGATAGTTTCAGCAAAATTATGAAATTAAAAAGTAAATAAGGAACCTGGAAAGAAATCTATAAAAATACGGGAATGCGGAAAAAAATGATCAAGCAACAAGAAAAGAAAACCCAAGCATTACTTCTGAAGATTTAATTTAACAAAAGCGAAAGATGATATACTAGTTCCAAGTAACCAGGTAATGCCGAGCCGCATTTATCCTGAAGAAACTATGACTTACATCTGCTCCTTACATGATGAAAGCAGTTTCTTATAAATGCATAAGACGACTTTAACTGATCCAATATTTCCATTTCGCAATTCTTTGTAACATTTTTGCTCAAGGTACTCTGTAATCTGTCATAAAAGAAGACTGCAACACATGAGAAAAAAACTGAGAGAAGTATGCCAAGAAAATTCAAAAGGGAATAACAGAAACTGCAACAACCTTAGGGATTCGTAAAGGATTCCTTGACGCATACTCACAAAGCTTGCCAATTTTTCTATCATTTGGCTCAGCTTCCTGCCAAATTACAACATTGGAAAATGTTGAAGCTTGTACCATTCCGTGTAGCAAAACTCTATCTAAGTTTTTCATTGGGAACCCATTCCACATACATTTTCCCACAGAGTTACGCGAGAAACATATATATTTTTTAAGAATAAAAAATGCAGCTTCCTATAGGAAAGACCGGAATTTTAAATTTTCTGCATAAGTTATTCAACAAGTGTAAAACTTTAAGACTAGCCGTTTTCCATCTCAATAAAAGTAACTGGAATCCCTCAACATATCAAAGAGATGTGAGTGAGTTGTAAGGTAGACCTGATTACGAGGGAAAATTTCAGCAAGCATTTTCTTGTAGCGTTTAACGGGATGCCTAGACCTTGCCCTCAAAGAAGGACATAAGAAACAGAGGTTACCACAGGCGGGTAAAACCCGTCTGGACATAACCCCCATTTTCTTCTCCGCCTCAAATCCCCCCTGCAAATTCCCATATCATATTAAATCTTCAAACTAAACTTAGAAAGCAACAATTTTTAATTGAAGACAACAACAACAAACGTCTGAGAAATCAAAGAAAATTTTGTACCCAGCAGCAGCGCGATTTGATGGAAACCCTAAATTCAATATCTAGCTACCGAGATCGCAATCCGGAGCACCCTGAAAACCCAGCAAAAAGGGGGAAACTTTAGATTATGCGATCCCAGAAAGGAATCAAATTTAGAGAAATTACGAATCCAATTTGGAATTAATCAGGTAAAAAAAATGAAGGGGGAAAAATTACCAGGAAGATGGGAAAAGCCAGAGAGGCAGCTAGCTGGGGGGAGAAGAAGGCAAAATCTAATCCCGCTCGCCCGCTCAGAGGTGGCATTGCTCTTCTCTCGTCTTTTTATCATTATTAATCTCTCATTATTAAATTAAATCCTTTAAAAGTTTTCTCTCTCTCTCTCTCTCTATTTCCGCCATTAATGTCGGAAAGTGTCAGTCCGAAATCCTCTTAAATTACCAATGTATCCCTGAAATATCTTGTCTGGATCCACCAGTGCTTATGTGATCCGGGCGATATACGGTCCGAA
Source organism: Boechera stricta (assembly GCA_018361395.1). Lineage (NCBI taxonomy): Eukaryota > Viridiplantae > Streptophyta > Magnoliopsida > Brassicales > Brassicaceae > Boechera > Boechera stricta. The sequence goes on from CM031538.1 coordinate 2,546,564, forward strand.
TTTATGAAGATTGTTTTCTGCTGCAATGGATCCATTTTGAGCTAATTGTCTTAGGATTCTTGACCTGACCATTGTTCTTTTTTTTATTAGTTCAAAATGCATATTTTTTTCATCATTGACTTTGATTTTAGTTTATCATTGAAGATGTAAAAGTTCATGTTTTGGTTTTTTATTCCGTTCGGAATGTTCGTTTTTTTTTGTTTGCTTTTGTTTCAGAAAAAAACATTACATGATTAAGCCGAAAATTATTCAATTCAATGTACCCAATTTTTGTTTCGTTTATCCCAATTCAAATGTCTACGCCAACATAGAAACGGTGTGTAATCGAACTATCTTATCTCAATCAAATATATCAACTGGTTCTAAACTATTCACAAGAGTATAAGACTTAATAATTGGAAATTTTGTCCGGTCAAAGAACTCCGAATGTAGAAAACCAAACACAAATAAAGCTGAGTAACCGAGAGCAGAACATGTTTCTAAAGCTTAAAATCTTGTTTTGCTTGAGAATCAGGATAGAGGAGATCAAGGTTAAACTAAAACATACCCTATTTGTCCTCTAGAAACAGTTCATCACCTCCATCACAGAGACAGGTTCCAAAGTCCTGCAACTAATCTATGCTGAAGCACGAAGTATTCCACGCTTATACTTGCTTCACATATAAATCAAAGTTGAAACAGCTAAGCTTCGTAGAAACTGAGGACTAGAAACATATATGAGCAGTGTGGAACATTCTTCATTAAGAGTTAGAAAGGCTAAAAACGTAGCATCTAAAGCGAAGTCAGGTCAACTAGAATAGACACTGCACAAACTAGTCATAAGGAAGTCCTAATCAAAATACCATCCCATGGTTTTCAGCAATTCCCCAACAATTTCACTTACTAGTACTTAGTTAGACTATCAGACTCTTAACCTTCTTATCGTATGGTGCCTCTCTAGTGATAAGGAAAAGATTTCATGCTGTAACGGTCAGCCAGTTTCTGAGCAACACCATCGTGGAGGAGTTTATCCATCATCTCAAACTTCTTATGATGTGTTATTGCCGTCTCAGCTTGCTGTTTAGATAGCTTTTCTGCCTCCTCCAGCTGTTTCTGAAAACAAAAAACAAGAACACACATTCACAAGAGCACCAAATTTCCTCAACAACAAGAGAATAATACCATCAGATCCAGTGCCACAGAAAGACAGAATAAACAAACAAATCGAATAACATAAGCACCTTGAGCATAAATGAAGTTTCAGCAGTATGTTTACGAATAAGCCGCTTCATTTTCTTAGCCTTCTCGAAATCAGGATCATTAGGGTCTATCCAGCGACAACGGATCTTTCTACCAGGCTTCTTCGGTCGATCACCAAACATATCCGGATGAGCAAGACTAGCTCTCACAGGCCTGGGCATTCCAGCCACCATGAAAGGTAACTGTGTCACAGTGGCGATAACAGCCTGTGCCATCTCTTCAGTCTCCATCTCAACGAGAACACCTAATGGAAGCTCCTTTGGACCCAAGAAGTTTGGAATGAAGCTCACACTCTTGACCATCCCAAACTGATTAAAAGCAGATTCAACAACCGGATTTGTGGCAAGAGGCGTGAGTTCGTCTATATACACAGTACGCCGAACTCTCTCTAGAAAAATCTCATACTCTACTTCTTCCGGAGAAGCCATCACTAACCAAATTATATAGAGAAAATAAGAGAAAACACGACGCAAAAGATCAAACCAAATTCGTCAACAGAAATCAAGTTGCTTCGTGAAATCCGAGCACCAGAACTCCATTAATGGAAGTGCGATTACGAAATTCCTGAATACTAAACGAAGAAATCATTCATGGCGAAAACCTAGGGTTTCCATAACCAGATTCGTTTCTACAATTCGTTTCTCACATAGATGAAAAATAACCAGATTACTAGCAAAATCAACCAAGCATTGAAGAATTGAAGCATAGAAAACCTAGGGTTTATATATCTTCCTCTTCTACAATTCGTTTCTCACACAGATGAAAAATAGCCAGATTACTTGCAAAATCAACCAAGCATTGAAGAATTGAAGCATAGAGATCAAAGTATTACCTTAGCTACAGAGACAAATATCGACTCTTCGGGAAGAAACTGGTGTTAAGGCGATCGTCTGGGACTCTGGGGAAACAAATAAGGAAAACGAAGTAAATAGGAGGGAAAATGACGAGTAATTATATATATTTATTTATAATTGACGCTATGTCACATAGCCCGTATAGCTCAGTGGTAGAGCGTCAGTCTTGTAAACTGAAGGTCCGTAGTTCGATCCTGCGTGTGGGCACTATTTTAATTTTTCATCTTTTTTTCCCCTGCCCCTAATATATTTTTATAAATTTATAGGTATTATAAAATTAATAGATCTAGTGAAAATCCTATGCAACTTAATTGTATATCATTTTTTTTATTTTTTAATAAAAACAAATCTTTTTCGGATACTTTCATTGGTCATAGCCGCACAATTTGGTGGAGTATCCATAGTGGTGGCTCACCACTTAGTCATGTTTTAGTTTTTTAGGTAGCTGTCTTTTTCTTGGAGAAAATATTAAATCAAATGATAATTTAATATTTATAATAATTAAACTTGTTATTTAAGCTAATTAGTTAGTTTAATTGTTTTAAAACTGATGAAGTGAAATTGTTTTGACCGACCCAAACGTGCAACCAATCTCCTCGTGGTGGAGGGTACTCCTTACTTCCCAACCATTTACAATCTATCTTGTTTTAACAGCAAAACATTGTGTGTATATATATATATATGTATGATTTTAAAAATGTATTATATAAGAGTAAGTGAACTATTCCTGATTAACTGTAATTGGTCTTGCTCTTGTATTTATTCAAAACTATACATATATTCAGTGTTCTTAAAATAAACGTTAACTCACTCAGATTCAAAAATGTAAATCCCACGGTACTTGTTGCATTAGGGATAACTCATCTTTCGTAACTCGTAGCCAGTTATGGTAATAGGTGTACCTAAGCAAGTATTATCTATTTTCTTAAATGTTAAATATTGTTTTTGTTTAAATGTTTAAAGATGTTTATTATTGTTGTAACTAGACACATTAGATAACTCGAACGTCTTTAGAAAACCACATTACATTGCCGAAAAAATAGATAAATATTTTACTAGAAATTTTGTTATCTACGCAAATCTATTAGATTATATATTATTTGAAAGTTGACTCAACTTTTCCCGTAGTACTGGTTCTTGCTTTTCTGTTTGGTAAAACGAAAGAATTACTTAAATTCCCACTATAAAACAAACTTAAGAATATATAAATATATAAATATATATATATATATATATATATATGATTCCATAAAGTCGTAGAGTTGTATCCTTTTAAAACCCCCCAACATGTCCTCTTTCCCATTAACAATACTAACCAAAGGCAAATCTTTTATCTCCCTAGTTTTGGCTAATTAATGTCTCTTGTTGCATCTCTTTGACTCTTTTTACTTTCTCCTAGATCTCTGAATTCCTGCCCTTATCGGGCGATTCATCGATCTCCAAGAAGCCAGGAAAGGGTAAAAGATCTTCCCGAGAAACCCTTTCTCGGCTTCTCGGAGCCCTCACCATTATCCTTTCTTCCTCCACACGTAGCCCTACAAATTTAAAAGAGATGGATCCGACAGAGCTAAAACGCGTTTTCCAAATGTTTGACAAGAATGGGGACGGGACGATCACGGGAAAAGAGCTGAGCGAGACACTGCGAAGCCTCGGGATATACATCCCCGACAAGGAGTTGACTCAGATTATCGAGAAGATCGATGTGAATGGTGATGGGTGCGTGGACATAGACGAGTTTGGTGAGCTTTACAAGACCATAATGGACGAGGAAGACGAAGAAGAAGAGGACATGAAGGAAGCTTTCAATGTGTTTGATCAGAATGGAGATGGGTTTATAACGGTGGATGAATTGAAGGCGGTTTTGTCTTCCTTGGGGCTCAAGCAAGGTAAGACCTTGGACGATTGTAAGAAGATGATAAAGCAAGTGGATGTTGATGGTGATGGTAGGGTTAACTACAAAGAGTTTAGACAAATGATGAAAGGCGGTGGGTTTAGTTCTTTGAGCTAATTAATATGGTTTTATTTTATTTTTTGTGGCATTTTTTGTGTGTTTGTGAATCCTTGATTTAATTCTATTGTTATAGGAATGAAAGACCCAAAAGAAAAAGAAAAGTGATCTTAGGTGAATGCATTATTTTTCTGTTTTCCTAACATATATTGTTTCCATATTATATTGTTCAATATGGCATTATGGCATTATGGCTTCGTCTTCGGAATATATTACCGTAAGAAAATGTGGATCGCGGTGTGAAATTTTGGAATTTTATAGATGGGTTTGATTTAATATAATGAGAAACTAGCTGCAGCATAAGAATTTAGATCATTTGTAACTTGGCTAATTAACTATTGTATCTCTAGCTAGGAGGAATCTCGTTTATAAACACTATTCAAATTAGTCAAAAACATATACAGTATATGCTAGAGATATACGAAGAGCTGTCAAAACAACCAACACGACGATTTTGCGAGATACAAAAATCTAATTTTGTCAAGCGGATTGCCAACAATCTTCGTATTATTTAATCACTTTTTATGTATGGATTAGGATCGGAGATTTGTATAATTGTATGTGGCTTCAATTTTTTGATTATTTTGTCAAACTGCTTATTGGACATCCAAAAATAATCTAAAATATATTCTAGAACTAATCCAAAACTTATCCTTAAAATGGAAAAGTGATTTCTACCTAATGTGAAATATTTTAACAAACAATCTTCCTCAAGAACTGAAAGAGGAATGAACACAACAACTAACTTTTATTTAAGAAATAGTGATAAACATAAATGAATAGTTCGTATGCATAAATTGTTTATATAAACCAAGAGTTATATAAATCAAAAGTGTTCAGTCCGAGTTCCGGTTCAGTGGTTGCAGCCTAGTTAAGAGAGTCATGCACTCAAGGTCTTGGTCCTCCACGACAAAAAAACATGAACAAACATCTCTTCATCTTCCTGTGTAGCTGTTTCTGTATTATTGTGATCAAAAACTTTTTTTGTTTTTGTTGTTGTTGTTGTTGATAACAGTGTAAGTTGGTGTCTGTACGTAATATTATTTGTAATGACCATTCAACCAACGTAAAATGTGAAATGTGCAAAAAGTCTCATAATCAATTGGACAGAACAAGAACAAGAATGCAGTCACCTAAATTCTGGTACGAAAATTTTGAAGAGATCCGAGAAACTTCACAAGGGAGTTATAAAGTCTCGGAGTAACTTAACAGAGAGCAAATAAACGAGATAAGATTATTATTATTTTTTTTCACATCAGAAAAGATTGTTATGAAGGTCTAGTTCTCATTATTAATTTTTTTATTTTTTTTTGTCTGAAGAATGGCCAACTTATTTAAATTTTGTAATTAAAAAAAATGGATCAGAAAAATATTTGAACCGCGTGTGGTTTTTATTTTTTTTAACTCAACAAACCCATTCATTCATTGAGCTTCTTGAAATATTCAAGCATGCTCAATCGGTTTCCACTGAATAGAGTAATCACGGAAAAACTACATTATCAATTATTGCATAGTACAAGAGACACAAAAGTATCACCTTAACTATGCGATCCACACAAAAGTTGGAACTACGTCATTTGAACCGGTATTTGAATCTTAAATCTCCATTTTTCCATTCTTTGTATAAATCACATTCTTTGTAAAATTCAAGTTTCAGCCATTAGGGGAACACTACACAAAGCATATGGAACATTCTGATACATTTCTGTTTCTTATGGATGAGCTTTTCTCTGAGATTTTGCTTACTAACACTATAATAATGACTTGTATTTGGGTTTGTTAATTAATCTTGTTGCATTCAAGAAATCTTTGTTCGACTCATTATGTTCTTTCCTGCAGGGCATCTGTAAAATGCTCCAAGGAGGACTGTTGTCTGCTTAACTATTTTAGTTGGTGAAAATGGGAGGTTGCTGTTGTTCGTCGAGAAAGTCACATCTTGTTGGAACACCTGTCTACTATTCTGTCAGTTCTCCTTTTCTCCATCTTGTATCTCTGTTGCTTTGCACAATTGTCTTTTTGGTAAATTATGATTTTAGTTCAACAAAATTTGGGATAAGAGCATGACTTTTAAAGTCTCCACAAAATTTTTGTATGCTTGAGACGTTGATTGTAGACTACTAGAGGTTGTTGGGTAAGCTGCTACCGTTGTGAAAAATGTCTTCTGAACATATTGTAGACATCATCTACAGTTATTTGACTGTAACACTCTACATTCTGACGTGAAAAAAATAAAAGTTTCTATTTACTAAAGTTTGTTACGCAGTGTCCAGAATCTTTTGAAGAGCTTGGGCCTTCAGGAACCCGAGCTGGTGTGGGATCAGCATTCACCACAGGCCTCTTGGTTGATATAGGTTTGGAGACATCTATACCGGACACCTTTTGTGCTCCTGCTCCTCTTCCATATGATTTGCTTTTGGGGAGACTACAGTGCACAGATTCCGAGTCTATCAAAGGAAGGATTAGTGGAAGCAGTTTTGAAACGTTAGCAACATGTGAAGATCTCGGAGGGTCAGATGGTAAAACTCAAGACACCTCAGAAATTCTTTCACCGAGGAAATCAGATTTCTCTAATCAAAAAGAATGGAAGAAATTTGTTAAGGTTAATTGGCTTCCAACTCAAAACCAATTGACAATGAGTAGATTGACCTATATACCTTATATACTACTCAAGATCTTTCCATCTTTCCGATGTGGGATCTTTCTTCACAAAATTGGTAGATGAAGAGGAGGATTGTTGTCCCATTTGCTTTGAAGGTAAGAAATCAAGATCGTTGAATAAACAATTTCATATCGTTTGCTTTTATTAGAGCTAGCAAAATCCATCGACAGTTGCCCTATATGTGACAAGGTGTGTTTCCCGCTAGATTTTTTTTTTTTTTAAAGATGAATTGATTCCACAACGATTGTCATGATGATCAATGAATTGCACTTTACTGTTGTTTACTTGCCAATTCCTTCGTCCGTTTAATCAAAAAGAAACAGAGTTGGGAATTCGTAGTCAGATCTACCATTTGATGGTTGCTGAAAGCTTAGCGTAGATAGGGGAAATAAATGCACAATTGGCAACATACTAACATTCTGTTTTGTTCTCCAATTAACACAGGAAGTTGTGTTTGATGATTAATTGCTTGAACTAGCATCACAATCCCTTGGCTTGAAGGTTTGAAGGTGTGCCGCTTTATTTGGTTAATCTACTACATAATTTGTATACATCTCTTTTGTCCTTCCTCGCACATAAGTGTTGGGTCTCCACATTGTCTACTTAGTTTTGTCGAATTGGTTATGTTCCTGACTTTGTGCAATCATATAGATATACATATTACATAGCTTCCTGTTCGTGCGTGATCTCTGGGTGTGATAGAGAAGATAGGTCCATTTCAGTTATTTGATTGTTTGCATCTCCAAAATCATGTTCACTCTTGTCTTGATCGATGATTCTATCTTAGCTTAATGCTCTGATCTGGGAATCATAACTCTTTCATGTGTTATTATCAAACATTTTAATATGCGCTTATTATAAACCTGTTAAAACGATCATTATTAGCGTTGGTATGACTAATGATGAATAACCATGATTTTCTTTGTTTGTTTTTAGAGTGTTTATTGTTCATTGCTGAGACTCAGTGTTTTTAAACCCGCAACCCGGTGGTTGAACTGGGCTCATGGCTTTAAACCCCCAAGAGCTTTTAAACCGGCTATAAAACCAAGTAAACCACCAAAAACTAGTGAACTGGATGACCCAACGAACCGGTTAACCCTGGTTCAATCAATTTCTCAAAGTTTTAAACATATTTTCAATTATTTTGTTTATATTTTCATTATTGAACTAATAATAGGTTTCTCTCATCAATAGTTAACTAAAACATTAAAACCATAATTTATATTTAAAACTCTACAACAAACTTCTATAGTAAAATATTATTAACCTTTTAGTTTAGTGTTTTCTCTTTTTTTTTTTGTTAAACTGTTTAGTGTTTTCTCAGTAGAGAATACTTGTAATTTCTTTTTATTATATAATTTAAGAGAATAATTCTCTTTTTTTAATTATTATTTTAAATATTCTTTTAGTTTTCATGATAAATATTAATTGATTATGATATCTAATGTTATATTACAGGTTATTTCAAAAGTTTATGTTTAATTTAATTGTCTTCCAATTTTATTACGTTTCATATATATATTTATATCTTAATCATGTATAATACATATATATATTTTTAATCTTAAGATATCCTCTATATATTATTTGGAGAGTCTATTTATAAATAAACATTAAAAAGTGTAAATATTTACATTACATTGCCATTACATCAAAGAACAAATTTCAATCTCTCATTAAAGGTATTTTAGTTATTAGTTATTATGTGATCATTTAATTTAAATCAAAGATTATTTAAGGAAATTAAATCAAATATATCGAGATTTACCTAAATATCTTTAAATATCGATATTTCCATAAATATATCATTACATATTTACCTAAACCACTTACTGAATCTTCTATAATTATTACCAAGATTTTAGGGAAAAAAATCACTTCTAATAAATAAAAAAATTCAAAATAACATGTAGGGCATAAATTTTTAAATATCTTTCTGTTTTTTGTTGTTTTTAAGTAACTTCAAAAAATCACTTAAGATATCCTCTATAAATTTTTAAGTAAGAATTTATGTAGATTGTTGTTTTTTTTTTAACTTTTTTATAGATTATAATTTTTCGTTTTAATTTATTTATTTTAATTTTTTTTTGAAAAGTAGTTAAAAATAGATTTTATGAAGAATTTGTTGATTTAATTAAACACACTAATTAAATTAAATTAAATGTTTATTTAATTTTTCAAAACTAAGAGATTTGATGTAGATTGCAAATTTTTTTTTTGGAATGTTAATGTTAATGTTAGTTCCTCTTTATAATATTGAATCTATTAATAAATTTTTAGTAGATTTAAAAATGTTAATTCATATCTGACTTAATTTAACAAGGTGTAAAATTAATGAAACTTCCAGTTGATAAAAACAAATATTCATTAATACCTACAATTTATTTTAAACACTCTGTTAACTATATCTACAAATATTCATTAATACTTATAATTAATAAAACTTACAGTTGATAAAAAATAAAAACAAAAACAAAAACAAAATTAAGTAAAATGATTGAAAATTAAAATAGTAAATAAAATTGACAAAAAAGTTTTTTTAAAAATACAATAATCATATATTTAATTTAATCTCGATTATAAAAGATTGGTTTTATATTTCTGATTACAAAATGTTTACTCGGATATTACAAAGATTCGATATTATAATTTTCGTAAAGTTTTGGAAAAATTACAATTTTCTAATATCCTGATTTTATAATTTCAAATATTTTTCTTAATTGCAATATGTCCGTGCTATTGCACGGCATATATCCTAGTTAAAATTTTAAAAGGTAGTTTACAAATATGGTTTGAATATACACAAAAAATTAAAGACGTATGCATGAGGTTTGGATTCTAACATCGAACATCACAGATTATGATTTCATACTTCGACCTATTTATCCAGAGAAGATTCATCGGTGTAAGTTTGATTTCACAATTTCAATTTCGATTTCAAAATCTCTCCTTTTTGATAAAATCAAAATCTTTTGTTCTTTTTTAGTTGCAGAGAGATGAATCATGGGCGATTAGATTGTTATCAGTAGCTTGTATCATTAGCTGCGAAAATGGAGGAAAGAATTGTTGATTATCATAATACCAACAAGATATATTGTTATCACAAATTGACAATACCACAAGATCATGATTTCGTTTTCAAACCTGATGTGATTCGTAAACTGAATTGTTTCCTTCAGGTACTTCCCTCCCGAGACCTAAGACAGTACGTATTGGCAGATGAATCACAAAGCAACATAAGCCCATCATCTCCATACACAGCACGACGCTTCTTCTGTTTCCTTTTTTTTTTTTCTTTTTGGTCTCTTACGCTATTTCCTTCCACCATGAGGTCTTCGTATGTATTCTGATTCATCTTTTTTGTTCGTATTTCCGATTTCTACAATTGTGAAGAGTAAGTAGTATATGAGACTTCTGCCAAAATAACAAAAATGGGATATATGGACTTGGCGTTGTCGTATTTAAATCAGATGCGAATTGTTGATGCCCCAGTAAGAGAACGAAAGAAATTATGAATTTTTAGGATTAGGGTTTTTACTGCTAGAACCCCTAATGGTTTCTTAACCATTTGTTTAATATTAAAGTGGATTAAGAAATTTAGGTAAGAGACTCTCATTTTTTTGGTATGTCCAATGGTAGAATCCCATAGGGGTTCTTAAATAAAAATAAATAAATTATGTTTTATTATAAAGAAAGATAATTATTTGTTGGAACTACACATGAATTAATCAGTCCCATTGTGATCCTCCTTTTGAGCCATTGTTTGTCCTTGCAAGAAGTTTCACGGCCAAACGTTTCTCTTAATGTTTTTTGTAATGCTTTAATTGAAAGATTATCCAAGCATATCTCGCCTACTCTCGAAAATTCAGGTTTGGAGGCAGCAGTTGACAATGCAGGTTCTCTGGGACTACCTGTCGCATTCGAGTATGGTGACACATCCATAGATTGATTCATACTGCATCCATTCGATAAAAAACGAATTGGTTCCTGCAGCGAAACTTTGGGTTGGACTTGTTTCTCATTCACAGACAGCTCATTAGAAATCTGAAATTTGGTATCCTGAAGAGCATAGATCCATAACATAACACAACATAAAGGTAAACCACAAAAGAACACTGAAGAAACCTACAACAACTTAAGCTGAAATAAACAAACACAAACAGAAAAACAAACCAAGTCTCTAATTAGCCAACATGTCTGTAATAAGTTTTTCCTTTAAAGCTTCTTCAATCTCAGACAGAGGTTCTTTTTTTGCAATGAGACTGTCAAGAAAACTCATCTTCGACAGTCTCTCTTTCATTGTTAAGTCCTTCTCTTTAATTTCCCACATCCTCTGAAACTTAGACAGAGTGTTGCCTTCAGCCTTCTCTCTTTTCCCTCTGGCTTTTGCTGCCTTCACTCTAGGAGGCCGATTGTTAGAAAGATCATCTTCGCCACTCTTCATCTCCTCTGCACGCGAGCCCGGCGGTTGTGAACCCTCCTCACTCGTTCTCCTTTTAGAGGATGCATCAGTCTTTGTTTGTGAAAGCTCACACCATTTCTGGTCATTCCTCAACTCCTTCCATGCGTGTTCAAGAGTAAACTTCTTTTTGTGATCATTGAAGAAGATTTGGTGAGCAAGCTTAAGCACATCGTTCATTCGGCCCGGCCTTCTCTCTTGTTGACTGCGCAGAGCACACCAAATCGTTGATCTTGTGCCACCTTTGCTTACAGTGGCTAGCTTCACGACGTTCACGTGATGCAGCCTTTCGACTTGCTGCATAGTAGGCTGCTATCCTCTTCCAGAATGCTCCACCTTTTTGCTCGTTGCCAACTACATGCTCTTTGCTGGTGTTGAGCCAGGAACTGATGAGCAACATATCGTCGCTGGGGGTCCAAGGCCTTCTTTCTCTTCGCTTTTGAGGTGTAGACTGAGAAGAGACTTGCTCGAATGAACCGAAGGAATCATCAAGGGGAGTTTCTTGTTGGCTATTCAACAAGTTAACAAAATTTGAGGGCTGAGAATATGGATATGTAAAGGACATATCCATTAAAAAATAAGAAAGAAGAGATTTGTTTCGAACATGAAAGGAAGGAGAAGAAACATCGGCTATTTAAAGAAGATCAAAAAGCATCTTCGGAAGATCAAAGAAAAAAAACGCATTGAACACCTATCTAACCACATCGACAAGACTTAAACCTAACTAAGAGCATTCAAAACCTATCTAACCAAGCCTTTATTACCATTATCTAACATGTGTCATTGATGATGGTTTGACAATCTTCAATTTCAACAATTCCACCACCACTGGACCCGAATTGTACATAAATCATATCGATTAATCTTACTAGAGAAGAAGAAGAATAAGGATCGAATTGAAGAAGAAGAAGAATCGAACTGAAGAAGAAGAGAAGAAGAATCGAATTGCATAATCAAATTGAAGAAGCACGAGGCCATGGAAGAACCGAGTTGAAGAAGAATCGATTTTTTTTTTTTCATGAAGAAGAACAATGGAAGCAGATTTAAGTCTTACAAAATAAGAAATGTTTCTTAGACATTATATCACTTAATAATTAAATTAATTAAAAAAAACCTAAGAAACCCAGTTAAGAAACGACGATAAAGATGGTCGTCTATTTTCGGGTAACCCGCTAACCCGCGAGGCTCGCCCGCTAGACCCGCCCAAATTCACAACTCGCCCCGCTTGACCCAGTGGTTTCTCAAATGAAAACCCGAACCCGCTCCGGGCCTGCTGGTGCGGGTCATAAATCCCAGGACGACTTACCACGATTCTTCTTCAGTCTTGGAACCTCTGAAATTCACATTTCACTCTTGACTCTGTGGGTTGACCTCGTTCTCCTCAAATTCATCGCTCTCTGGATCTCTGAATTGAGAAAGGTTTCGTTTTCTCAATCTCAATTCCCCTGAATCTGTTTCCGGTCCTAAATTTGTTTAAGGAAACTACACTGTCACTGGCTGAATTGAGATTTAAGGGTTTGGTTTCATATCAAGGGTTTAAACATCCGAGACTTGTAATTTTGTTTCTGAAATCCGAGTTCTTGAGGCTCTATGTGTTGGGATTACAGTCTTACGAGATTTTCGTAATGGGCTTTGAATATGTATGTTGAATGTGTAAAAATTTTGGTGGGAGATGTTTATTGCAATCCTTAAACTCGTTATAATCACGTTTAGCTTACTACAAATTGATCTTGTTTTGCAATGATGGCTAGTAAACCATTTTTTTCTCACTATTTTCAGATCGATATCAATGAGGAAACCACCAAATAATATCATTTATTGATTGAAAGCTCCTGTTCTTGTTTAGTTTCGATTCGTCTCAAGAAACAAAACCTTGTTAAGTGGTCTAGGTTTCTGATCACTGTTTAGCCAAAACGTAGTCGGGTTTTAGTTTATCACTTTGCTAAAAGTTTTGGAATGAATTTCTGATGCTAGGAAATGGGAAGAGAGAAGAGCCCTGGCTTGAAGATCCTCTGGATCTGGACTATTGGCACTGCTGCTAGTATATGATACTCTTTCTGTCATTCTAATTACGTCTTTAGTTACTCTATATGGATATGGATATGGATATGGATATGTATGTGTAATACTGACCATTCTTTTACTTGTTTGCAGTATTGGTGACGAGTGTTGTCCGCACAAGAATGCAGGACATGCAATCGATGATTAACCAGAACCAGGAACAAGCACCAAAACAGAACCAGAACAGAGGTGCAGGTGCAGGTGATGATCCTGTCTTAACAGATGAAACAGTTGTGCCTGAGTCGGATCGAGAGATTGCCAAAGAGCTTAAGTAAAGGACATACTGGTTTTGTTGTGTTTTTTCTTTCCCTCTCTTCCTTTTTCGGTGCTTCATCAAGATGATGAACATGTTTTAATGGTTTTGGTATTAGTTTGCGAATATGAGTAGATGATTCTAGATGTTGCCAGGAAAATAACTTGAAAAGTGAATCGATCAAGAAGCTTAATGAGGAGTGTTTAGCAGTTTTTTTCTCTGTGAATATTTTCCCTTGCAAGGATGATGATATATTATAAAGAAGCTAAGCTAATTTTCATTTTCTTATGTTCTATGTTAATCAAGGCTACAAAATATGAATTGTTTTAGCTATTATTATTTGAAAAGACTTATTATCTAACTAGCACCAGGTACAATTTTATACATAATTTATATTCATCTATGATAGTTATAGACATGAAAGTTTCTGTTTCAAGATACAAAATTTGTCTCACAAGAAAACTAAAACAGAGATGCACGAGGGAGTAATCGAGTTTCTTGTTGAGGCATTTCCCGGTGACAATGCCGGATTCAATGTCAAGGATCTTAAGCGTGGGTACGTCGACTCAAACTCCAAGGATGATCCTGCTAAGGGTGCTGCTAACTTCTCCTCCCAGGTCATCATCATGAATCACCCTGGTCAGATCGGTAACGGTTATGCCCCGTTCTTGATTGCCACACCTCTCACATTGCAGTCAAGTTCTCTGAGATCTTCTTGGCCAAGATTGACAGGCCTTCTGGTAAGTAGATTGAGAAGGAGCCCAAGTTTTTGAAGAACAGTGATGCCGCTATTGTTAATATGACTCCCACCAAGCCTATGGTGGTTGAGGCTTTCTCTGAGTACCCACCCTTGGGACGTTTCGCTGTTAGGGACGTGAGGCAAACCGTTTCTCTGCAGACCTTATCATGGTTTTCAAATTAAGCTGTTTCTGGATTGGTTTTAAAATAAATCTTTATGAGCCAATCCATCTTTCTAAAACTTGTCGAACTTTTATTTGTATCAACTTTTTTGTGTAACCTTCCTAGTCCGACTACGGATGTACCAAAATCTTTAATTCGGTCCAATATGGTGTTACCATAAAACTTAAACTCAGTTTTGATGTGGTGAAAACGAACTTATAATAATATATCAATACATATAAATTTTAGGTCAAAGAGTGAGTGAGAGTAGATTTTAGAGTGTTTTGTTCTTAATTTCTTACCCACTATCCAAAGTTTTAATTTCCATGATAAACCATATAGAAATGCTGAATTCATTGAACCTTAAAAGCTGTTTCAACTACAATTATGGTAGAAATGAAAATCAGATAGAAGAAATTTTTGCAGAAATGTTAATAGATCTAAAATTCAAGATATAGTATATCTACAATTTCTATAAGCTAATATAGTCCACGTTTCAAACATATCTTCAAGGTTTGACTTGTTTATGATTTAGAAAATCATTATGTGAAGAAATAACCTCAAACGATTTAAACTATGTCGTCACTTCTCTTAGACCCTTATGTAAACTACTCCAAACTTCGTTCACTTTTTCTTATACTCTTATCGTTTTCATTATCCGATCTCTCGAACGCAAAATCGATCTAGTTCAAATGGCATCATCGACCGGCGAGAAAGGCCTCATCGTGAGTTTTGGCGAGATGCTCATTGACTTTGTCCCTACCGAATCCGGCGTCTCCCTCTCCGAATCCCCCGGATTTCTCAAAGCTCCTGGCGGTGCTCCGGCCAACGTGGCCATCGCGGTTTCGCGTCTGGGAGGTCGCGCCCCCTTCGTAGGGAAACTTGGTGACGATGATTTCGGCCACATGCTTGCCGGAATCTTGAGGAAGAACGGTGTAGCCGATCAGGGGATCAATTTCGACAAAGGAGCAAGAACTGCACTCGCCTTCGTGACTCTGCGTTCTGACGGAGAACGAGAGTTTATGTTTTACCGTAATCCCAGCGCCGATATACTTCTCCGGCCAGACGAACTGAATCTTGAACTAATCAGATCCGTACGTAAATCTTTCTCTTTGTTTTCAAGATTTCACTCGTATTCATCTTTTAATTTCCTTCGGTAGAATATGCCACGTGTAATTTTAACCCTAGTTTGCTAATTTCACTCTTATAATTTGAAACATAAATCAAAGAAAAGGTGATATATATATATAATCAATTCATGGGCGGTGAAATAATAAGATGATTTTGTAAATTGTAAAACAAGCTTTTACATTTACAATTAATTAACAAATGATTTTATAAAAAGATGTTAAAGATTATGAACCTATGACATTTACTAACAGTACACAACATAAACACAAACGCAAACAAACATTCAATCTAGATCTATGGTGGTTGGAGATTTGATGCATATTTTAATTTATTTATTTGTTCAGGCGAAAGTGTTCCATTATGGATCAATTAGTTTGATAACGGAGCCATGTAGGTCAGCTCACATGAAGGCAATGGAAGTGGCGAAAGAAGCCGGAGTTCTTCTTTCTTACGATCCAAACCTCAGGGAACCTCTTTGGTTATCGCCCGAAGAAGCTCGGACACAGATCATGAGCATCTGGGACAAGGCTGACATCATAAAGGTCAGTGACGTCGAGCTTGAGTTCTTGACCGAAAACAAAACGATGGATGATAAGACAGCAATGTCTCTATGGCATCCCAATCTGAAGCTCTTGCTTGTTACTCTCGGCGAAAAGGGATGTAGTTATTTCACAAAGGTAACGTCCCATTAACATTCTGGTTAATAAAGAAAGCTACTTTTGCATGCAAGTCTCATCTGCTGAATCATAAGAACACTGGGACGCTGATTTGCTCTTATTTCTTTAGCTTATGTGTTTGTGTTTTATAAGTTACGCTAAATTGAGACTCTCTTGTACACGTACAAAAAAACATGTGTAAAATTTCCATGGATCTGTTGAAACTTTCCATGTGGACGCGGTGGATACTACCGGAGCTGGTGATTCTTTCGTTGGTGCACTTCTACACCAGATTGTTGATGATCAATCAGTACTCGAGGTGTGTACTCAATTGAATGAATCTTCCTTAATTAGTCGATCAAATGCGATTTACTGATATCGTTTTTTCTTTTTTTTTCTTAGGAGGAAGTGAGATTGAGGAAAGTTCTAAGATTTGCAAATGCTTGTGGAGCCATCACAACTACTACAAAGGGAGCCATTCCAGCTCTTCCTTCAGACAGTGAAGCTCTCAGCTTTCTTAAAAACAAAAAGAAACGTCAAACTTATCTTAAGTTCACAAAATTATGTTGTACGGCTTCTCCTTGTCAATTGTAATTTTGTGTGTGTTTAGATCCATGCTGATGAGTGTGGTTTGAATAGAAGGATCTCAAAGTTTTTTGTCATATTGAAGGGACTTAAGTTTATGTAAAAGTGAAATTGAACCCATGCGAAGTATAAAGGTTAAGGAACTAGTATAACTGTGATTTAGAGTCATCTAAAGAGCAAACACAAGAGCTATTATTTACTTGCATTTGACTTCACGTTTGATGCCCCACCAAATTTTCCTTTTTGTTAATTGTAAATACAGATATATGGACGAACCCATCTTATCTAATAAATCAATTCGTTTTTGTGTGAACGCCCTAATCCATTAGACTAAGGATGTACCAGACTCGTTACTTCGGTCCAATATGGTGTTTGTATATGACTTAGAATCATTTGTTTATGGTGAAAAAAAACTAATAATTTTGATACATATGAATTTTATTTTATTTCTGTCAAAGAGTGAGTGAGTAGATTTAAGAGTGTTTTGTTAATTCTTATCCACTATCGAAAGTTTTAATTTCCATGATAAACCTTATAGAATGTTTATCATAACCATATAGAAATGTTGAATTCATTGAACCTTTAAAGATATATATATATATATATATATATATATATATATATAATTTTATTGTTTCAAAATGCAAGCCTTACGTTTATATGTAGAAAAAAACATAATTTCTTACATGACAGGTAAAATCCAATGAACCGTAAAAGACGTATCAACTACAATTATGGAAAAAATAAAAATCAGATAGAAGAATCTTTTGCAAAAATGTTAAGAAATCTGAAATTCATAGTATATATGCAATTTCTATAAACTTATATATTCACGTTAAAACATATCTTTAAGGATTAAATGGTTTATGATTTTCTTATAAACATTATTATGTGAAGAAATGACCTCAAAACAAGATATAAACCCTGTCTTCACTCTCTTAGACCCTTACATAAATTACTCCAAACTTCGTTCACTTTTCATTCTCTCTATTGTTTTCATTCTCCGATCTTTTGAACGCAAAATCGATCTTGTACAGATGGCATCATCCAACGGCGAGAAAGGCCTCATCGTCAGCTTCGGTGAGATGCTCATTGATTTCGTCCCTACCGAATCCGACGTTTCCCTCTCCGAATCTCAAGGATTTCTCAAAGCTCCAGGCGGTGCTCCGGCCAACGTGGCCATCGCGGTTTCGCGTCTCCGAGGTCGCGCCGCCTTCGTAGGGAAACTTGGTGACGATGATTTTGGCCATATGCTTGCCGGAATCTTGAGGAAGAACGGTGTAGCCGATCAGGGGATCAATTTCGACAAAGGAGCAAGAACTGCACTCGCCTTCGTGACTCTGCGTTCTGACGGAGAACGAGAGTTTATGTTTTACCGGAATCCCAGCGCCGATATGCTTCTCCGGCCAGACGAGCTCAATCTTGAACTAATCAGATCCGTACGTAAATCTTTCTCTTTGTTTTCAAAATTTATACGTTATGGTGGTTGTAGATTTGATGCGTATTTTATTTGTTCGTGCAGGCAAAAGTGTTCCACTATGGATCAATAAGTTTGATAACGGAGCCATGTAGGTCGGCTCACATGAAGGCAATGGAAGTAGCGAAAGAAGCCGGAGCTCTTCTTTCTTACGATCCAAACCTCAGGGAACCTCTTTGGCCATCGCCTGAAGAAGCTCGGACTCAGATCATGAGCATCTGGGACAAGGCTGATATCATTAAGGTCAGTGACGTCGAGCTTGAGTTCTTGACCGGAAACAAAACCATCGATGATGAGACAGCTATGTCTCTGTGGCATCCCAATTTGAAGCTCTTGCTTGTTACTCTCGGCGAAAATGGATGTCGTTATTACACTAAGGTAATATACCGCAAACATTTATGCTCATTCATCATCATCATGACCATGGTGTGCTTTTGATTGATGCTCTCTTGTACACTTACCAAAAAATGGTCTGTAGAATTTCCATGGATCTGTTGAAACTTTTCATGTGGACGCTGTGGATACTACCGGAGCTGGTGATTCTTTCGTTGGCGCGCTTCTTAACCAGATTGTTGATGATCAATCTGTATTCGAGGTAACTCTCAGTGATCTTGTGTATACTACTCAATTGTATGAATCTTTCTTAGTCGATCAAACATGACCGACTGATATCGTTTTCTTCTTCTTTTTCTTAGGAGGAAGAGAGATTGAGAAAAGTACTGAGATTTGCAAACGCTTGTGGAGCCATCACGACGACTAGAAAGGGAGCCATTCCAGCTCTTCCTTCAGATTGCGAAGCTCTCAGCTTTATTAAAAGACAAGTAGAAACGTAAAACCTATCTTTAGTCCACAATTCTTCTCGTCTAGTGTAATTTTGTGTTTTTGGATTCTTGCTAATGTGTCTGATTTGTCGTAAAAGGATCCCAAAGTTTGTTTCTTTCTTTGGTTCTCTCTTTGTCTCTTCCTTTTCTTCTTCAATGTATCGAATAAAACAGACTTGTGGTTTCTTATGTCACACGCAAACGAAGATCAGTTGTTTAGTTTTGAATGTATAAAACCAAAGTAATAAACAT
This sequence comes from Boechera stricta, assembly GCA_018361395.1. Lineage (NCBI taxonomy): Eukaryota > Viridiplantae > Streptophyta > Magnoliopsida > Brassicales > Brassicaceae > Boechera > Boechera stricta. The sequence continues at coordinate 2,565,919 of CM031538.1, forward strand.
ATGCAAGCGAAACCTAAGAAAAACAGAGCGGGCACATTTGGATTCGAGTTCTTTGCATCAAGCATAAAGCAGTTACCATGTTCAAGAGGTATGAACAAACTGAAACACAGACATCTCATAGAGACTCGGACAAAAACGAAAAAGTAATCTGTGATAAGAGCTCTCGACATATCTTACACAAACTAAGACAAAACCAAAGGTACGACATTAACTCCATGTATCACACCCTTATGCAGATCGGTTTCTTGATTTTGTTTGTTCTTTTACATTGAAGAATGTCTACATATAGCTTTTTAGCCAAGATCAGGGACAATGAAGTGCTCCTCCTCATCATCATCTCTGATCTCGAACCTCGGCTTCTTGTTGGGAACATTAGACTTCATGGGTTTGTATGAATGAACATGACCTAAATGCGAAACAGAAAGCTCAGGAACTTCAGCTGCAGGAAGAGCCTCCTGATTAATCTGATCACCAAAGAAACCCATGTCTGAAAACCACTCAAACTCTCCAGCCCCGAGATCAAGCTGTCCTTTCTGCTCAATTTTAGACAAGAAGAAGTCAATAAAAAATTGCTGCAAACAAAGTGAGAAGGATCTAACATTGAATCTCAATCTCATCTCTACCTTATCAGTGGATTCAATATCAGAGAAGTGGAAGAAATCGTCAACAGCCCACGGAAGCGGAGTAGCAGAAGAAGGTTGTTGATGCTGGCTTGGGTTTTTTGCAGGAATCTGATTACCTTTCTGTTGGTTGATGGAAGGCTCAGATTGATTCTTCTCCATTTCTTTACTGCAACTAGTTGAGTTCAGAGCTACTTTAATCCCAGTGGCTAAGAACCTCTGGTGATTAGCAGATCGAGAATTAGCTACGTGGATCGATTCATCGCAATCCCTGCAAAGCAGAGCTCTATCCTCTACACAGAAAATGAAAGCTGTCTTTTCCTGCAAGTCATAGATAACAGCATAATGAGCAAAAACCCTAGTCTTAAACAACAAGGCAAACATACAAATCTGCTGCAGTTTCTATAAGAGATCTATAAAAATCACAACTTTGTAATAGAGTTATATCCAAACTAACGAATCTATCAAACCTTTGACGAGATCTAATAAATAATACACAGAGAAAGAGAAACAGAGAGACAGATCCATATAACTTACTTGGCATATATCGCAACGAGGAAATTTAGTGGAGAGGGAATTGAGATGAAGACGTTGGTGCTTGCTAGCGAGTTTGTTAGCGGCGTGAATCTCGATGTCGCATTTAGGGCACAGAGCAGCTTCGTCGGCGCAACATATCACCGTCGCCGGAGCTTTCTCACACACATCACACTGTATTTTCATCTTCACAAAAAAAAAAAAAAGAGCTTTTGATTCTGGGTTTCTCCGGAAGCAATCAGAATGATTAAAAAGAAGGGTTTTTTTTTGGCTTGTCTGGCTCTTCTGAGAGTAGATAAGCAAAAGTGTACGTTTTGAGAAAGGGCTTTAGAAATGGAGACGCAACAATAAAGAGAGAGGAGAGTGTTTTTCGGAAAAACAAGTTGGTGGAAGCAATTGGTGGAGAATGAACGAAAGAGAGAAGAAGATAAGGAAGGATTCGGTGAATCGGTATCTGCGTATCAAAAGGAAACACTATGCTTCTTACAGCAAGGTCCGGTAGGTCCCACTCTTCTTCTGTGGCTCTCATTCTTCCTTGCGTCATCTCTCTGCTTCTAGATATTATTTTTATTTTCACTCTTTGCTACTATTTTTATTTTATTTTATTATGTAAGCAGAGATTTTGGGTTTGTTCTCACCAGTTTACTAATCGGGTCAAATATGTACGTCCATCTTCTCGTTTTTTTGCTGGATGATTTAATTAACAAAATCTTTACAAAAAATGGTAATTAAGAATTTTGATTATCAAACTAACGAATGGTCTCTTTCTTAATTTTTACTCTCCTTTTTGTGAGTTGCTGGAATTTCAAGTTTAGTGAACTTTTAAGAATTCAAGCAAGGTTTTTATACAAAAATGGGCTTCATCATGAAGAAAGAGTTGGGTTTCAATCAAATCAGAGAGTTAGAGAAAAGTGAGAGTCATCCAGAAGTGGAATATCACACGACTACAAGTAATCTGGAAATTGACATGTGAATTTATTCTTTGGAATGACATGTTATGTAATATGTACCATTCAATCTAGATATTTTTTCATCTTTCAATTTTTGGTTTTCTCAATCATAAAAACGATTAATGCAATGAAATCATTACAAATATACTGGCATGCGTAATGTTAAAGTCCGTTTTAGAAAAAAAAATGATCCCATAAGATCCACTACTAGAAAATTTGACATGCTTTTGTCACATGAATTGGATATCTATATTAGTAAAACCAATCTATACATTTGCAGTTTTGATAAGAATTGATAATTTTTTTGTTTGTTTTTCTTTGGTAATGAAATCGAAGAAATTTAAAGAATTGTGAAGTTTACTCACAAAACACTTACTGCTTCTGTACATGTTCATCCTTCTGGATATCCCCATGAGAAGTATTGTTCATGTTGGCTGTATCTTGATTAAGCAGATTAGAGAATCCATTACCAATTGATTTCCACCAGCTAGACCGCTCTGAGGTCGTTTGATCCCCATTACTGGACAGTTCAATAGACGTGGCTGACTCGGTCTGCAGCTCAGAGAATCTCACAGCTCCTAATAGCTTTTCTGGAAGCTCTGCTTCGGTCTGACTCTCAATGAGGAATGCAAGATCAACGGTCAATGTTGTAACATAGCCAAACGCGAGATGAACAATGGCACTAGCGACCATTGATGAACCGATATCAACATCAACCTCCACAAAGTTTTCTCCAATAACATATTTGCAAGACAATGCACGTCCAATCACACAGATCGCTTGCTCTCCAACAGCTTTTCTTACTATCCAAGGGCCTTTGACAATGTTTGCAATCAGTTTAAGCCTCGATTTCTTGAACCCATCTTCTCCTTTCAGAAACCGATCCATCAGGGAGCCTTCAAGTATAGGCTCTGTGGCAACGAAGTAAGCCACAGCACTGTAATTCTCTTTGGTAGGAAGCTGGAGATTAAATGCCCAGACAAAAGGCTTAGTTCCATCTGTTTGAAACTCCTCATCGATAACTTTCCTGATTCGGCTGCTCGGATAACTCAGGATCTCAGAAAGCTTTTTAGGACCTTTAATCCAATCAAAACCCAGAGGCTTTAGAAGGTAATCACCAGCAGGTATTTTAACATTGTCAGAGAAATATTTTGGTCCTCTAACCATAAATGTGTCAGGAGATGGCGTAGTCCAACCATTTTTGCAGTTTTCTGGCTTAAGACATGGAACAGCTCCCTCTGATTTCACTCTTTTAATCCATTCTGGCTCAGTTTCTCCACCAACAGAGCCAGCCATATCTTGTAAAACCCTGCAACACACAACTTAAATCCTTGATTAAAATTGAGAGAGGAAATCAATCCAATGGATTCTACATAGTGTATAGCGGATAAGAACAAGCCATCAAGAAGACCAAAGCATATGATTAGAAAACAAAGCAAAGAATATATAATACAGACAAGGTAGACTGCATCTCTGCGACTGTATTGCTCATCTAGTTTCCCTTAGGATCCATATCATGCCACAAGAACGACTTTGTTAGTAACTTGGTTCAATTCACAGCTACAACAGAAACTAGAATCGAGTTATTCGAATTTCTTGGCTGGTTTTGAGTAAATCACATGAAAAATTAAGCAGAATCATACATGATTATGTGATTTAGTAGAAAACTAAGCCCTTGATGATCTGAAATAACATGCATGCCATTCAAAAGACAAAAAACAAAAAACACAGGGCCTAGATTATTGAATTAACATTCAATCATCTACAACACAGATATAACCAGGAATGAATGAAGAAAGGGAAAGAAAAAAAAAAAGTTCTTTTGATCTTAAAGAAACATAGCAATCGAAACCCAGAAAAACGAAAACAAGTTTCACAGGTTCAGGATAAATCTTCCACAATATAATCAAAAGGAGAAATTCAAAGCTCAGATAGAAAATTAACAAAGAGATTAATATAATCGTAGAATAAGGAGCGAATTATAAACCTTATCAGCCGAAGAAGACGAGGAAAAGGATTCTCCAAAAACCCTAATTCTTAAGACAAGAGATGAAAAGTTCTCAAGGGGAAATAAAAGGAAAGCGAAGAAGAAGAAAGAAGAAGAAGAAGAAGAAGAAGAAGAAGAAGATAATCCTATTTTACTATCTCCTTTTATTTGCTGTTTGGATTTAGCTTTGAAACGGAAGCGTAACGCTTTTTAGTTCATATCTTCTTATTATATATAAAGAAAGTCCAACTGGAATTAACACAATTTTAATTTTTTAAAACGGAATTTAAAATAAACTTAGCAATTTAAATTCAACAGAATTTATTGTTATTTATTATTTATAGATACTCTAAAATACAACCATATAATACAAAATTATCCATTTAGATTTTTTTTTTCTTCTAATCAAGTAAGTAAGTAACATTTTTAAAAGGAAAATAATTTTTCACTACTTTATAAAATTTTATCCTTCTAAAAGTAATAATGAAAAGAAAAAAAAATCGTGAAAATAGAAAACAATATGAAATTATACATTGAAAAAAAAAAAATTGTTTAGGCTTCCACATCGTAACTAAATTGGGCGACTCTCCGGCCTCAACACCTGACCGAATCGGCCATCTCATCTCGCTTCTTCCTCTCCGGCGTCGGTGAACCATAGATTGGATTTACTGGAGCAGTACACGGATCGTCTGAACTAATTATGGATCCTCGTCAATTCGAACAGGCCGTAAGTTATTATTCTCTGCGTGAAAATGTTTTTGAGTTCCCTCGAGATTTCAGAATTTGTGAATGACTATCCTGCTCCAGGATGATCATACCGCTTTCATTCGATTGGGTCCTAGGTTTTGTGTTAGGTCCCTGCGATATGGATTTGCATTGCTGCTTATCGTCTTGTGTATTAGTGGCTCTTACTATGAAAATAGATCGTAGTCTTCTCACACTTTAAACATGAATGCCTTGTAGACTTTGAAGGCTATTGAATTTGAGCTTTGCAAATCGAAGCAAATTTTATAGTTTCACTATTAGTTATTTCTCACAAAGAGACATTTTTTTTTTTCTGATGGTCTCTTTGTACTCCCTAGTAGGATCATGAGTGTATTGGATTATTCAAGTGTCGCTTTGATTTTTCTCATTGAAGTACAAAAGAGGATCCTTGATTTTTAGAATTGCTATGTCGTTCAGAAGATGCAGTCTTCTGAAAAGGAGAGTTGAGTATTTATAGAGAAAATTTGATACCATGTAGATCACTTATCAACAATGTCTTTGGATACAGATACTATTCTTTCACCAGTTTTGCAATTCAATATTAATACAACTCATTTACTTAAACTGGTAAATTGTAGGCTTTTTATCCAGAGTTGGAAGTTGAACTACTCTCCTTAGTACTGCTGTTGTGTTATATTGAATTATCTGAATATGTAAATTGTGTATACTGTTATCCTCTAAAGGCTTGTCTTTGTTAACCAGGTTGTTGATGATAATGATATTCACACCATTGTAATGTCATATCTTTTGCACAACTGCTTTAACGAAACTGCAGACTCACTTGCTTCTTGTACTGGAGTAAAACAACCTGCAGTTGATCGTGATAATATGGAGAGAAGAAAACGTGAGTACAACATCTCTTTCATCTTTTGACCTGCTGTTAAATGAATGCTTATGCACCTTGTGTGTATATGTTTTGATTTGATTGTTAAATATTCAGAAATCATACATTTTATACTGGAGAGGAAGGCGTTGAAGGCTGTTGAACTAACTGAACAACTAGCACAAGACTTGCTTGAGAAAAACAAGGATTTGCACTTCGATCTTCTATGCCTTCATTTTGTGGAGCTAGTCTGTGCTGGGAAATGGTGAGAATTTATGATTGGTTTTCCATAAGGAACTCAGGTTTCTCAGTGCCTTGAATCTTGAAATGGTTCTCTCCATGTGCAGCACAGAAGCTCTTGAATTTGCTCAGACAAGATTAGCTCCTTTTGGGAAGGTCCAAAAATATGTAGAAAAGCTTGAAGTAAGTCTGACTCTTCTATTACATCTGTCTTGATGTATTGGCATATTACGTTTTCTGTTCTTCCAATTGATGGGAGACTTGTTCTTCCTGCGGCAGGACGTAATGGCATTGCTGGCTTATGAAGACCCTGAGAAATCCCCAATGTTCCATCTTTTGAGCTCTGAATACCGACAACAGGTTGCCGATAATCTGAACCGCACAATTCTTGGTCAGTTCTTTTTTATCCTCCAAGAAAATCTCTGGCCTCCTGTGACCTTTACAAATTACAAGTTTTAACTCATTCTTCACATCGTCTAGAACACACAAACCAGCCAAGTTACACACCAATGGAAAGGATCATACAACAAGTGACAGTTGTGAGACAATACTTGACTGAGGAGAATGGCAAAGTAATCATAATATTTCAGTATTTACTCGTCTATCTATGTCGGTGTAGAAACCCTGGGAATAGTAGGTGCCTGTGTTAAAACGCTATTTCATGTCTTATGATAGGATGCGTTTCCTCCATTCTCTTTGAAGGATTCTCTCAAAGGCTAAGATCGGAGGACGACTCCAAAGTTTGCTAGGAGGAGGATATGCTAAGCATTGTCATGTAAATACCAAAAGGCTTGCTCATCTCCATTGTTTGAATCTGTCTTCATCTCCAGCAAACATGGAGACAAGGTTAGTCTTCCATGGCGACAGGAGAGGTTTCGGTTTGCTGTTGCAGGAGACAATATGTGAAGGACAGTATCGGTTTGGTTTGGTTCGGTTCAGTTCTCTACCGGAAGATTGTTTCCTCAACTTTGTGCGAGTTTGGTCGATAAATCTGTGATCCATAGCCTTCGAAAACATATTTAACTTTGTAACTATCGTTTATGTTTTAATATAGAACACCCACAAATTAAAGATTCTTTGCAGACATAACAGTCTTCAAAGCCAAGACCAAATGAAACTTTGCAAATAACCAAAATGAACAAAAGCCAAAGAATTTGAATATTGATTAAAAGACTACAGACCTGGATTCAAAAACCCAGTTCTAACCAAACGACCAAATCCAAGGACTTTTTAAGAGCTTAGGATCATACAAAGAAAACAATGACTTCCCTAACAACTTCTAAACACGCAACTTCTAAGCTGTCTTGTTTTTAACTCTAGAATGCAATAAATCCCAAATCAATGAGCCTGCAATGAGAAAGGAGATTTTTCAAGAGTAAACTTACTAAATTGGACACTAACAGTCTACACTCAGTCTTTTGTCGAGGGGGCTTCAAGATCAGGCGATGCCACACTCTCTTTCTGACCTGGATAAGGAATGGGTCTTCTTAGCTCAGAGGCCCCGCTTTGTTGTTCCTGTTGTTGAAGCCGCTGCTGCTGCTGCTGCTGAAGGTGATACAGTTGCTGTTGCTGAAACTGAAATTGCTGCTGCTGATGTTGTTGTTGCTGCTGCTGTTGTTGTTGTTGCTGCTGCTGCTGTTTTTGTGACTGGATCTGGAGCTGCTGGAACTGTTGTGCGGCTGAGATAGTGTGCATCGACTGAATATTGGGATAGAATTGCTGGTTTGGTCCAAAAGAACCATAGTTCATCATTGATGCACCGTTTGATGTACCTTGCCCCGTCAATACCTTAAGATGCTGGACTTCCTCCTTCAGTGCATCATTTAATGCTGTCAAATACAGAAAGACGACCAATCAGGTCAGCATTCACAACAAAGTGCAGCAAAATTCCCCATGAAAACAGTTAGAAAGGAAACATGATCAGAATTATCAGACTGTATGAAAGTGTTTGTGAGAAAGATCCTCACCATCCTGTAGGTGAACCTGTTGCTCCATTGTTTGTACTCGTAGTTTAAGCTCATTGTTTTCAACACTCAGGCCATTTGTATCTCTCTGGAAGAAAAGAGAATAAGATTAAAACCATAAGATTACAATATGTTAACAAACATCATAGCCTAGAATTAAATTTGGTCATCAGGACCCTAAAACACTAATTTAACTAACCTGTAACAGAGTCAACTGGGCTGAGAGAGATGTTGCCTCTGTTTGTAAAGTCTGTACTTTCCTCTCGAGCTCTGCTATGTATCTCATCTTCCTCTCTTTTGACCTCGCTGCAGACTGCCTGTTTGCCCATATCCTGTAAAATGATAAAAGAGGTCATGCATCTTTTCCAACAAAGAAGCAAACATACACAAACGAAAGATAAAGATCTGTCTTCGACAAAATAAAGGAACATTGTATAGGGCTATCAGCAAGGTCCAGCAATCTCAGCAATAATTCATAGAAAACTTAAACTGACGCGGCACTTTGAAACAGATGAAGAAGCTAAATGAACTAGGAACTTCTTTCCTTGTCGACAAACTTAGAACTAATAGGGTGGCAACGATTTGATCATGTTTCATCGAAACTATATAGAGCTTAAAATCAGCAAACATAGACGGAAAACTGTAAGAAAAGAAACATACCTCTTAGCACGTTTTGGATCAATGAGAGCAAGCTCAGAAAGTTTAGCAGCAGAGATGGCTTTCTTAGAGTCAACTCCAGACACATCTTCATTCCCTGACATAAGCATCTCAGGCTTGATAGTTGTCGAACCGTCCATCGATTGGCTGTGTTGGTGCCTGATTCTCGGTCTTTCGCTAGAGCTACCAGGCGTACTCTGAAGGTTAGAAGTGGAGCCTAATTCATTCCTCCAAGCCGGTTCTGATGGCTCACCCATTTGAGAAGTAGACGTAGCCGAAGAATTGAATTTATCCATATCAAGATACATATACATTAAGTCCTCATCCGTATCATCAGAGAAAGTAGGTCCATCAGCAGCAGCACCAACCACACCAAGATCACTATCAAAGCTCAAGTCATCAGGAAGAGTAAGAATCTCTGAATGAGCTCGGCGATGGCCTAGATTCTTAGGTGGATTATCCGGCATTCGGCTTATATCATGGCTGAATCGGTTAGCATCTGAGCTGCTGCTTCCAGCTGGAGTCAAGTGAGGAAACGATGATTCGGCTTTCACTGCAAAGCTACTTCCATTTGGTGAAAACGTAGAGTAACGACCTGATGGTGGAGGAAGACCTCCACTAGGTGGTGCTGGAGATTTCTCCTTATCCATTCCCAGAACTTTGACCTAAACTCCACTAATCTGCATAACCATCATTTCCAAACAAAACCAGATTATATTGCATACTAGAACAGATTAAATCTTTAGCTATCACAATTCCTTAACTAAGTGGATACAATCCTGGAAAAAATCACACGCTTTATCTCAGCCCTAAATCAAAACAAACCCTAGAAAAGTCACACGCTAACGAGAACCCTAAAGTAGATTGAAAGATAGGATCTTTTCAGGCACTTACGGAGATCTAGTGAGCAGCCTCCAGACACCAAAGAGAGATCGACGAAACCAAAGAAACGGTGTCTCAAAAACTGTGAGAAAAGATGGAGATAGAGATAAATGGGAGCAGAGAAAGGAAAAAATCAGAGAGATCCTACGAGAGAGGAGGAAGAAGAAGAAGAACATTCATTCTCTCTCCATTAAAGGATTCGTAGAACTAGTGTGCATCAGAAGATTTTACAAAACGATGTCGTATTAGCGTATTTACATGTACGAAATGCCTTTTTTTACTGCTTTTGTCGGAATTTGGGTAATAATCAGGGGCGTTAGCGTGTTGCTAGACACGATGTTATTGACCGTTGGATTGGATCATTAAGATGATCAGATGTCTGGTTCGTGATGAAATGCAGAGACAAACTTTATTTATTTTCGTCAAATTGGTTCACGTGGTTGTTAATTTTTGGTTGGACCGTCGAAGGGCTGCGTATGTATATATATATATATTAATTTGATGACTTTTCTAATTTTTTTTTTTTTGGTAATTCAGATAAATCATCTGTATAATCAAATATCGAATCGGATGTTGTGATATACGATTATGGTTTTGGACATATTGACTTAGAATTGCAGAATGAGCCACCCAATTCTTTAGAGTCGAGCGAATAGACAAACACTTTTTAATTTGTTTCTGAAAGCGAGGGCTATGCGAGTAGTCGTCGTTTCTTGTTCTGATTAGAGAGAGAGAGATCTAGGTGAGGAGTTCTTCTTGGGGGTTTCTTCTTTTTCTTGTTCTTCATCTTCTTTCTCGTTTCTCTTCTTGTGATTATTTTTCTTCTTTGTTCATCATAAACAATCTCGATTGAGTTGTAATCGGTAGTGATGAGATTCTGCTTGTAAACCACATCGGAGGTGTTTTCCGATTTGCTTTAGTGGATGTTGAGAGGACGGTCTCTCTCCCAGATCTTGATTTGCGAGTGAACTGGGTTACCAAAGTTTGGCGTTTCTTGATTTATCAATTTTGACAAAACGATCAGAGATTTGAGTGATTCAAATATGTAACAAGTGGTATCAGAGCATCGGTTGAAGAAGGCTATGAACTTTGTGAAAGAAAACTAAGAAAGCTCCAAGCAATTTCAAGAAAATCGACTTCAATGTTCTCAGCTCAAAACGGAGAAATCGGAGGCATCGTGACCTTAATAAAGGATTGAAGAGTTTTTTTTTTAATTTTCTCGGAGGTGGAAGCGATTTACTCAAGATTTGTTTATATGGATTCAGATTCTGAAAAAGAATTAGAGCGAATAAACGGAAGAATAAGAAGTAGGTAGTTCTTGGTTTAAGGCACCAAAGTTAAAAGAAGGAAGATTTAAGGGAAAACTTGAATCGGATGAGGTGATTCTCAGGTTTGTGGGATTGAGATTCTCAGGTTCTTTCAATGATTCAAATAATCTATGGTGTTGCGAGTTTGATCAAAAGAACTTGCAGGTCTAAGGTTATAACAAGAACAAGAAAGAAGAAACAGAGACTGATGACGGAAGATTTGATCAAAGATTAGTTCTTGATCTGTTTATGTTAAACCGACAGAGAATGGTGAAAGGTAGAGTTTCATTGTGAATTTTTTTGATTATGGTTATTTTGGAATGAAGCCAAAGTTTTCTGAAATCGTATGGTCTGCAATGGAATGAAGCCAAAGTTTAGTGAAGTTGAAGTTTGTATGTTCAGTGTGCACGGTTATAGCCAAGATTCAGTACTAGGTGTTAGTGTGGATTTCTGGTTAATGCAGTTTGGTAGTTTTTTGATGCAAACTTGTGTTCAAAAATAAGTAAAGAACAGCTAATGAAAGCTCATAAAGGTCTGGGAACTAAGGGACGCCTTGGTTGTTTGATTGGTATGTGGGTTAATGGTTGTTTGGACATCAGTTAAGGCTTGGTATTCAAAGACAAAATTGCAAAAAAAAAATTCAAGGATAATCAAGCAGTCTGCTTAATCAAAGTAGGTTGATGGTTAAAATTTTCGAGAATTTGACTTGAGGAAGTTCTGAAAGGGGTTTAATCAAGTTATCATCGGATTGGATAATCGATAAGAAATGGATCGAATTGTTGTTCTTGTTTGTTTTCTCAATGGTACTTGGGTTTTATATCAGATGGAATTCTGTACAAGAACAACAGTGAAACATTCTGTATGTGTGAATCAAAAACACTCAAGAGAAAGCTTGAATAATCATCAAAGTCACATGAAAACTGAAACTGATTATTCAATGGAGTAACTTCTGTAGAACAAGAAATATGTGTGTGCAACAACTACTTGTGTGCTGTAACAGAAGATTCATTGTGGAAGCAACAATATGAAGCATTGATGAGGTTATTGTAAGTGAATGAGATAAGCACAAAGTAGAGTTTTCAATGGGATTAAAGAATGGTTTAAGACATGATGCTTTAAGGTTGTGACAGTTGATGTGGTTGGTGTGTTATCAAACCAAGTGTTTGAATGATTTCTTGTCTAATGTGACTAACATCCAGAAGTCATGAAGACTTAGACATAATGGTTATAGGGAAAGTAAGACATGAAGACTCATGACTTATGTATGAGTGGAACATCTTAGGTATACTCTTATTTTTCACTATTGAGTTTCAGGAATTGCCAAATTTCTGTAAACTTGGAAATAGTAGAGTATGTGAGGTGCTTTAAGAAGCACAAGTTCTTATAAACAAATTCAGAAGAATGAGTGAATGGAGTAATATAGTCTGAGGCTATAACCGGATAAATTTGGTGACACTAAGCCAAATTGGAAGCTTAAATCTAAGAAAAGATTCTTGATTGTCCTTCTGGTGTAATTGAAGTGGCTACTAGATGAAAATGGCATGTTGTGACTGATACCCAGTTTAGCATGAAAACCAATCAGTCAGCCTGTTGCAAGAGGATTTATGCTTGCTAAAGTGACAATGAAGGATTGTGAATTTCAATCAAGGTTGCAGAGACATGGAACTTCTAAATGGTTATTTATTTCAGGTGGAGCCATTGATATTATATAATGAGTGATGCATCCTCAGATATGGTTTGGTTCTAGGTGGAGTGTTATTTTTAGAAGATGTCTTGGTTGTTTCGGTTGGTAACTTTGTCAGCTTGAGAGTAAGAGCTGGAAAAAAAGTTGTTTTACAGTTAAACTGAAACAAGATTAAGAGAGTATCAAAAGGGTTAGTTTTCTTTTCGGATTTGAGAATAAGCTTGTGGAATTTGATGGTATTACTCAGGTATAAGTTGCAAGTTTTTCCAGAGGATCAGAAAGTACACCTAGGTGTTGGATATGAGATGAGAATGTTGGAGTGTTTTTCAGTAGATTCTTTTAAAAGAGGCTGAAGGAGACTGATGCAAATAATTGTATGGATTGTCTCAAGACTATTTCACTTCAAGGAATTTTTTGAAAATGTTATCTCAAAGCTAGAATATGCAACTTAAGAGGTCCTAGAAGGATGCAAGTGCAATAATGAATAATCTGCATTTGGGAGACAATGGCAAGTGAATATTGCTATGTTTGGCTTTATCATAATAATGTCAGTTTTGGAGATGTCTTCACAGGTGGCCAGTTGCAAGAAATTGAAATGAGGTTTTTCAATCAGTGTTAAAGCATGATTAAATAGAGCTGAGGTGTGTGTGAAAAATATGAAACTGATTAGCATAAAAGAAAAAGGTTTTTCTTGGGAAATGCTATGATGAAAGTGCCAAAGTGTTGTTTGGTGGAATCCTAATACAGAAAAAGTATTATAGGATGGTTATGTGGCTGAGGTTGATGTCAGGTTTGAGAAATGACATTCAATAAGCTATTCAATGATAATCTCAGAAGAATCAAGGTCAAATGTGATGTGAGACTAGTTAAGCTAGTAGTGGCTGTCAAAATTGTTGGTGGAGTATCTGTTATGAATAACGGAATGAACGAAGATTTGTGTCGAAGTCTTCCTAGCAAAGAGGGTGTTAGGCGGTGTGGCCTGTTGGAAACAACAGCGGTGCATTTTGGAATTCAGTCTATCATTTTAGAAAACAGATTGCTGTGGAATCAAAGACTGTTTCAGGAGTTTGAACATCTATGATTCTGGACTTTTGCGTATGGTTCAAAAGGTTGAATTATGAATCATGGAGCAGAGAATTAAAGGTTTTGATTTAGTCACTAAAACAGTTTCTATGAAGTCAACCAAAACCGTGGAATGAAGATTGTTTCTTTAGAAGACCCATAAGTGGTTATCTTATTGATATCTTTGAAGGTCGTTTTGAACTTGTTAATGGGTTGTTCTGAGAGGTTTTATTTGATGTATCCAGTCATGGAGGAATCAAGAGTGGTCAATGCGAGTTGAGCAAAGCGCAGGGTTGTGTTGTTATTACTGATATACAACTCGAGAAGATGCAATGGAATGTTGATGGCTTAGAAAGTCGTATGGTTATTCAGTGAAAATTTTAACATGTCACCGGAACGCATCGATGTTTCATGTGCTTACGGTGATCAATCGGAAGTATTTTGTTGTGTATAAGTGAGACTTATGCATGTTTATCGGAGATTGTAGAATCGGGTCGAAATGATTCTAAGGTTAGCTCTCAAGGTTGAAATCAAAGGAAAAAAAAAGAGACGAGTGCGTCTGGGTAGTGTCCTAACCAAAATCGAGGTGGAGTGTTGTGATATACGATTATGGTTTTGGACATATTGACTTAGAATTGCAGAATGGGCTAGGTGAATTGCTTTAGGCCCAGTCAGAAGCAGCTTGTGTTTTAACCAGCCCATGAGACAAACACTTATGTTTTACAAAAGGAACGTAGAGACTGTACGAGAGTAGTCGTCGTCTTCTTCGTTTACAATTATAGAGAGAGAGAGAGATCCTGGTGAGAGAGTTCTTCTTGTGATTATTTTTCTTCTTTGTTCAACATAAACAATCCCAATTGAGAATTCAAGTGGTGATGAGATTCGCCAGAAACCACATCGGAGGTGTTTTTCCGATTTGTTAACGGATGTCGGACTGCTCTCTCCCCAAATGTGTCAGCCATGAACCGGTTACCAAAGTTCGTGTTTCGATTTATCAATTTTGACAAACGATCGAGATTTGAGTGATTCAAATCTGAATTGAGTAGAATGTCTCTCTGGTCAACAGTTAAATGTGAATTTCGCCCATGGGGAATGGATCTCTGGCCTATACCAACATGGCGACTCTCACCAATAAAACATAACCACTCCGCTGCTACCACTTAGTTAACTTTTCTAATTATTTTATAAAAAAAATCGTACGTATGGAAAACAATATCACATGGTTTCAACTTCTTGGTTAATATCTTATTATAAAATAATTATAAAAGTTGAAGAATCATGTGAAATATAATATTTTAAAAGACATATATAGTTAGAGATGAAAGAGTTTGAAGAATCATGCTTACAGTCTTCGCTCTTCTGCATAAAGAGAATTTTTTATATATGCATAAATTATTAATCCAAAGAAAAGATCAAGCATATCACGCCATCAAAAAAAAAAAGAAGATCATCATATCAATTATAATAATGCGGTCTTATATCTTCTTATCATAAGCTCACACGAAGATGCATGAGTTGTAGATGGTCCAAATTCAAAAGAAGCCGATGATTCTATTTTCGATTCATATCTCAATCTCTATTATACAGGATAATAATGTGATTTGTTGGCATCGAATTCTAGTTGAAAAAATCATAAATATAGACCGTGCTAGGTCTGAACATTCGGTTCAGGTTCGGTTCAGTTATTCGGATTTCAGGTTTTCGGATAGAAAGGTTTAAGATCCATTTGGATATTCTTGAATTTCGGTTCAGTTCCGAGTACCCGAAATATCGGATTCTTTTTTAAATTGTTAAATTTGAATAAAATTTGGTTAAATTTTGACAAATTTTATATTGGTTATTTTGAGTATTTTGGTATAAGATAATTGATATATTTGGGTTTATAATTGTAATTTTGGATTATTGGGTTATATCAAATCTAAATATAATTAATATTTTAGATATATAATTATATTTCGTCATTCAGTTCTTTGTTCGTTCAGGGCAGTTCTTCTGATAGAATTAAGGATCTGCTCGATTTTCGATTTCAGATTCGCTGATTTTTTTTGAGTCGGTTTTGGTTTGGTTTTTTAGTTCCGGTATTTTGTCCAGGTCTAGATGGTGCCATACATTTTTTTTTCTTCTGATAATTAGTATTTCCAAACTTGGTTTTGATCCACTATTATAGTTGATGTGCCATCCGTAGACAAAGAAAATTACAAAAAAAAAAAATCTCTTTAGACGGTGAAAAAGAACTAATTGCTTTTGATTTCTGAATAAGAGGATGGATTGATAAATGGACTGAAACTCTTTCAAAATAAGTTGGAGTGGGCTTTATCAGTTATGGGCTAATTTAGAGAGAAAGGATCATACACACATGATCTCACCCATTGACAATTGAATGGACGCATTTACTCTCCTCTCAACTATCTCCTCAGGCCATACTTCATTTCATTTCCCAACTATTGGATACAATAGTTAAAACTTGTTTTTTTTAATAGTAATTTCAGCTCTGTAATTTTTTTAGCAAATTCCTTACCCCAAAAATATAATTTTCGACAACGAGAGTAGGGTTGGGCAAACTATTTAGGGATATTTAGTCAAAATGCCACTTTTAGGTTTGAATTTTATTAGATATGTTTCTATTCAATATGAAATATTCGGATGTTCGTAATAATTCAAAATAAAACATATAACAAATATTATATTTGTTTAAAACAGAGCAAATCATAACTCTGATTCATATGTCACAAATATATATATATAGTAGAAATAGAGCCGTCACGAATACTAATTTTTTAAAGAATATATCTATAGGTCTTACTCTACATAAGAGATCTTGTGTATATTCTCACGTGATCTTGTTGGCTCTATAACTCTATTTTTGTTAGAAAATATCTTTATTTAATATTATCTAATATCTTTTACGTCGTTACTAAGTTACTTCGCTACGAAGTTACTTCGTCTCTAAGTTTCTCCTTCTATATATATACGTAAAGATGTAAGAAAATCAATAACAATGTAAGTTTCATCTCTAAATTTTATCTCTAAAACTCTCTCTAGTTTATAACATAAAATTTTCTAGTTTACAACACGTTATCAGCACGAACTGCTCCTTATCTAATCCAAGAATAAATCAATTTTCATCCGATCTAAGGTACGTTTTAAGATATCATGTCTAATCTGACAAATCTCGATATCGCCGCCTCGATGTCTCGAAATAATTATACGACTGCAAAAGCTACATCTAAAGTAACGGCTTCGGATGCCATGATCCGAAAAATATGGCCCCTAAAGGCAAAGGCCATGATATTTTTACGCCACCACCTCCATGATAATTTAAAAATGAATATATCACAAAAAGATCCTGATCTTTGCAATCACTAAAGATAGTTTGATCACCAAAGGTTTGTGATCTTACCAAAGGCTAAACATGAGTGGTCAACCTCCTGCTGGATTATAAGAGAGTGATTATAATTCGCGTTGTTAATTACTTTCGGATGATATTATGGAGAAAAAGTAAGTGATTATGATATGATGAGAAAATTCTCCGACATTTCATCCTGGAAATGTATCACTACAACAACAATACCGGACGAAAGGTTATACTCGGTATTCGGAGTTAATGAATATACTAGTCGCCGAGCGAATAATGAACTCGTGATGATGAATTATCAAACCCGCCTGGATCAGAACATTCCTCAAGTGAATGTTGCATCTTCATCTCGACATAATAACCGGCAAGGCGTAGACGAGGTAGGCCGTGGTCGCGGTCGTGGACGCGGAGTAGGTGGACAAGGAAGAGACTCAATAATAATAGTTACAACGCTGGAAAGGCGAATAAAAGTTTCAAGAGGCATGATAGTGCGAGCGTAGTAACTACTCAGAAGAAAAATATATGTTATAGATGCGGTATGGAAGTTCATTGGGCGCGTACCTGTCGTACGCCAAAACATCTCCCCGATCTGTATCAAGAATCTCAAAAGACAAACGAGAAAAAGAATGAAACCAATTTTATCTCTGATGAGCCCGAACCTTCCTTTGATAATACTCATCTTGATATCGCAGACTTTCTCGTTGAACCCATGGATATTAACGAGTCAATGTAATATAATGTCTTCCTGAAGAAGACAAGAAATAAAAGGTTTAATATATAATATGCTTTTTGTTGTAATATAATAGATTGTTGTTTTAATGTATATTTCTAATGAATATTTTGATGTGTTTTAATGTATTTCCTTTTATGAATATTTTGATTCAGAAAAATGTTAAAATTTATAAATGATGATGAAGATATATGTCGCGATATATAACGCACACAATATTAAAAGATAAAAAGTATTTCTCCGATCTTAGAATAAAAGAAACTGGTGTGATTACTATATCAGGAAATGCAAAGATTATTATGGACTCCGGAAAAGTTCAGTTTTCAATGTCAAGGGGGACAAAGTTTGAAATTAATGATGCATTATATTCCCCCAAATCTAATAGAAACTTGTTAAGTTTCAGAGATATCCGCAAAAATGGATATCATATATACTAAGACAAGAAAGTGGCATGAATATCTTCGCATCACATCACTGACTTCAGAGAAAAAATATATATTAACTACCAGCTTTTTCTTCCTGACTATATTCTACAAAGATTAATATGATCAATCATATGCCACCAAACCCGAAGTTTACCAATATATTTAAAGTACACGAAAGATGGGTCATCCCTGGTTCAATCATGATAAAAATTATGGAAAATTCTAATCATCCATGAAAGAAGAAAATCTTTCAATCAAATGAGTTTTATGTGATGCATGCTCGAGGAAAACTCATAACTCGGCCATCACCAAAGATTGAAATGAATCACCGAATTTTTCAGTATATATATGGACTAATCCACCCATTGTGGTAGCAGAGGTTTTCGATCTTACACGAAATATGGCATCATGAGATTCATTTCCCAAATAATCGTTAAGAGAATTTCTCTCGATTATATTATCAAGAAAGTGAGGCTTGATAATGCTGGTGAATTTACTTCATTAGCCTTTAATGATTATTGTATGTCCCTGGGATCGATGTAGAACATCCAGGCCCCACGCTCATACACAAAATGGTTTCGAATCTTTGATTAAACATGCAACTTATTGCTAATCGCTAATACGAGAACAAAACTCCCAATTTCGATAGGGACATGCTATTTTGAATGCAGCAGACGGTCCGATTCGACCAAGTGCATATCATAAGTATTCCAATTCTACCAAGATCCGGCCGATATATCACATCTCGTGTTTTGATGGCAAGATAGCCTATGCACCTCCTAAACGTATGAAAATGGGGCCCCAACGAAGATTGGGTATTTATATTGGTTATACGTCACCAAGTATAATTCGTTATGTTGAACCACAAACTGTTGATATGTTTACAGCTTGTTTTGCTGATTGCCATTTTAATGAGAATGAGTTCTCATCGTTAGGGAGAGAAATTCGTGAAATTCCAAGGGATATTGCATGGAATACACCATCGTTGATATCTCTGGATCCTCCTAGAAAACAACATGAAATCGGCGTAAAATTGCACATTAATATGGCAAACGAGTTACGCACTTCGTAGATACAAAAAGGGTGACAAAATCATATATACCGGCTGCAAATGTTCCATCAAGAGTTGGAATTCCACAGGAACAAATTAGTGCTAATAAAATTAATGAGCCTAAAGTTCAGTTAAAGAGGGGGAGATCCATGGGTTCTAAAGACAAAACTCCCCGAAAGAAAAAGGCAATGGGAGAATTAAATTCACATAAAATGGTTCCAGAAGAAACCCAAAATGAGGAAAATCCAGAAAACTTAAACGAAGTTCAAGAACTACATAATGAAAAGGAGTAGTTCCAAGAGCCTAGAAAGTATCCCCGAGGAGGACATGATACGTAAAAATATGAGATTTCCATAAATTATGCCCAAAATGGAAAAGTATGGGTAAGAAATGATATGATGATGATCATGGAATTTTTCATTCTCGTATCCAAAGAAATTGATAATGAGAATTGACCCGAACCAAGGTCCATATTAGAATGTAAAATATCTCGATCGGGAGAAATGGAGGATGGCCATGCAAAATGAATTCATCTCCTTAATAAGAGAAATGTTTTGGACCTATGGTCACTACACCTAAAGATATGAAACCGGCAAGAGTATTCATGGAAAAACAAAGAATAATGAGGTCACAAGATCTCTCGACTTGGCCCAAGGTTTCTCTCAAAGACCGAATGATTAAGAAGAAACATATTCTCCAAGAATGGATGCAATTACGCTCGTATTTAATGAGTTGACGCATCCCAAAATTTAAATGAATCTTATAGAATACAGATCTATATGGATCGCTGATAATGAGATATATATGAAAATTCCGAAGGGATGAAAATGCCTCAAGCATTTCAAAGTCTACGATATATGTTCACAAATTACTGATCACTTTATGGAAACAATCCGACGCATGGTATAATCGCTAAGCAATACCTTTTAAAGGGTATGCTATGAATGATACAATACGCCTCGCTTTTATAAGGAAATCCTTGAATGGATTTTGTGATTATCGCAGATATGTGACGACTGAATATAATTGGAACTCAAAAGGAGATAGAGAAAGACGAAATCATATGAAGGTAGAGTTTGAAATGAAAGATCTTGAAAGACAAAGTTTCTTGGGCTCCGATAGAAGCACCTCCAAGATGGAATATTCGCGCATCAATCTAATTATACTAAAAGATCCTCAAACGCTTTAATAATATAAAGCGACTCCTTTGAGTACTCCAATGGTTAATATGACTCAATATTGAAAAATATCCACTTAGACCATGTGAAGATAACGAAGAATTATGGGTCCCGAAATATCATATACGCTTATGGTGGATTTATGTATCTTGAATCGCATTACCCACCGATATATGCTACTAATCGCAGAAGATATAGCTCGCCCCCGACGCCAGACATGGAACGAATAAAACACATTTTCCGTTATCTTCCTGACAATTGACTTGGATTGTATTATCCAAGAAATTCAAAATTTTGTTTGGCATGATGCAGTTATTTATCGATCCGCATAAGGCAAGATCTCAAACTGGATATATATTCACTATGTGAGGACGCAATCTCATGCTCTCAAAAGAAACATTAGCTTTCATCTAATTACGCAGATCATAACACTCCACGGCCTCGAGGAATGCGTGTGGATCTATAATCCAACATATTCAATCTAGTGGCATAACCACAAGTAAAGAGCCCACAACCATATTCGAAGATAATGCTGCATGTGTCACACAAATTAAAGAAGGTTATATCAAGAGCGATAGAACGAAGCATATTCCACCAAGGTTTTTCTCTTACACACAAGAGCTCGAGAAAAATCAAGAAATCAAGATAAATACGTCCGTCAAGCGAATTCAAAGATATCTTCTTACAAAGACGCTACCCATCACAATGTTCAAAAAGCATATTCATAGATTGGGATGCGCCATTTACTTAGATATAAAGAAGTGTTTTCCGAGAATATGTTATGTATTCTTTTTTCTTATCATGGTTTTTATCCCATGGTTTTCCATACGTGCTTAACGAAAGACATATTAAATAAATAAGGGGGAGTGTTAGAAAATATCTTTATTTAATATTATCTAATATCTTTTACTTCGTTACTAAGTTACTTCGCTACGAAGTTATTTCGTCTCTAAGTTTCTCCTTCTATATATATGTAAACATAGAAAAAGAATATCAATAATAACAGAAGTTCTATCTCTCTAAATTTTATCTCTCTAAAACTCTCTCTAGTTTATAACATAAAATTTTCTAGTTTACAACAATTTTATTATACAATATCATATATTAAGCCTTAGATAAATAGATACACATCCTAGGTAAATTGCATCCATACGAAACAAGGCAGCACTGCGATGATCACTGAAGTATACACAAAGATGTTTTTTTTTTATAACCTTACAAAGATGTTACACAAAGCAAAAACCATCCTCTGCTTTTGCTAAATAACTATTAAAAATTAAGGAAGAACTTAATTCAACTACATTGTATGATTGATTGTATCTAAAAAGAGAAGAACAATATTAAACAAAGCAATATAAAAATACAGAAAAAGAGACTAAAAAAAAAATATAGAAAATAGATATGTACTTCGATCCAAAAAGAAATGTGAACTGGCTGATGAGTGGTGAGCTCTCTTGTTCTAGCTAGAAGAAACCATTTTGGGTCATTTCCTTTTTTAATCCATTAAGATTTTATAGGAGAGTAGGGTAGTTTTCTAAAAAGATGGTACTTATTACACATTTCTAGGGTTTGGTATCGTCCTGTATCGCTAGGGGTGGCTTGCTCTTTTTTACTTGGAGAATTAATTATTGTACCTATAAATCGCTTTCGTATCTTTAATAATTCTGAATACTCACTATTTTCTGCTTGACGGGGGATGTATAAACAGAGTCTAGAGTTTGGTGGTGCTGCGGTGCATGTCGGGTTTATTTGTCTGTATCTCATTTTTTATTTGTTTCATCTGTTTGTATAGTTATAGAAGTGTTTGTTTTCGTGATAGATAAAGCATGTATAGAAAAGTAACATCAGCTTCTCAAAACATAAAACATGTTTTCGATTATTTCTATGGAGAACTGTTATATTATACCAGACATGTTTAATTTATCTACTTGAAAACACATATATAAAAAGTGTATTCACATATTTATATGGCTCTTTTCATGTTTATCGCCCTTTTTAACTTTGATCATGTGTGAGTAATCTAATAGTTGGGTAATGTGATCTTTCGCACAAG
This sequence comes from Boechera stricta, assembly GCA_018361395.1. Classification (NCBI taxonomy): domain Eukaryota; kingdom Viridiplantae; phylum Streptophyta; class Magnoliopsida; order Brassicales; family Brassicaceae; genus Boechera; species Boechera stricta. The sequence goes on from CM031538.1 coordinate 2,588,186, forward strand.
AGCCATAAACCTGAAAAATTAAATACCCACGGGCTGCATACGTTTTTGTTCTGTGTTTTCAAGTGGATGTTGAGATCTTCGTCCAAAAGTGACTACATAGGTACTTAATAAAGAAGATAAAACTTGTGTTTAGAAAGCCATAACTTTATACACAACCTCAACTTGTTCAGACATCAGGATTTTTTGAACAAGGGAACGACAACTGATTGGGTCTCCTGTTCTTCATTGGGTCAGTGTTTTTTGTCATAAAACTATCTTTGAATTCTTTTCACTTTCAGGAGAAAAAAATGATGACAAAATATCATTTTTTTTTGTTTGCATATTAATTTTTACTTTATTTCTGTAGTCCAGTAAAACAGTATCAGAGGAGGTTCGAATCAATGGCGAGGCATGGCCTTGAATGGTGGCAAAACAGAGAGAACCGTATTGGACACCGACCTACATCAGATTGTCATTATATAGAATCCCAGAAACAGAGGAAGCCTCATTGAGATCTGTGATTCTTCATTTACTTTTTATGTTATAACCTAAGAGAGTAGGTTAAAATAAAATTAAAAAAGTTGTGTTACTTTAACTTCTGGTAAAATGTAAAGAAACAATGGGTCTGCCCCTTGTGGTTTTTGCAGTTGCATCATTGACCTTTTTGGTCCCAAATCTAATTAATGTCTTTTGTAGTTATGACGCTGAATCTACCACACTGTGGCTTGTGGGTACCCCTAAAATCCTTATATCCTTATATCTACAAAATAATTCTATTGCCTGGCTGTATTCTATAGTTTATACATTCTACGTGCAGTTGTGATTTGAATGTATCTTAAAACTCATTTCTCTTTATTTTCTTTTGAAATTTCTTATCTCAAGTGATTCAACTTTTTTTTTTTGTCTTGCAACCTTTTTAACATATTCTTTGGAACCGCATCACTGTTCAAAACTAAAGATTATAATGCACAAGTATTGTAAATGACTAATTGCTGGTAGTGAATTTCAGTGTTATGGTACCCGAGAAAACTTATATATATTATATAAAATTTGGATTTCACAAGAACTCAATTTTTTTTTTCCCTAAGTTGAGTAATTAATGTTTTCGTCGTTACGATGTTTAGACTGCAAAGATATGGATGGGTATCACGGAAATCTGATATTCTGAACTAATACAATGGATTGGGTATACATTTTATGTAGAGATGTTTCCATGAACCAACAAGTCATTTTTTCGAAACTCGGTTTTTGTCTATTCATATATTTATTGAGATACAAATAACTTCAAACATTTATATATGATCTTGTGTGTGTGTATACATACATTGCATATATACAAAAAACATTGTTTAAGAGTATACTTTTGGACATACCGAAAGAAAAATATTATGGCCATACACACATGGTATTCGCATTTAAAGAGGTTCGAACTTGCCCATCATCCATCCATGCTTCGCAGAAATTCTGTAGGCTTTCTGCATTCATACCAAGTTTATAAATATTTATTATTGGACCATTCAAACTCTTATCGTATAATTAGGAAATTTTTAGATAAGCTTCTACATGAGCTTGATATGCATTTCCTGTATCTATTTGAACAGCATGTGTTTTTGACACTTCTGTGATTCTTATTACGACGAGACTTTTTTTTTGTTAAAGCCTATTACGACGAGACATATGCATATGTTTTCCATTTTTCCATATGTTTTGGAGGCTTAATGGGTTCGCATACATTCCTTCCAAATTGAAGAAGAATATTCACAAACTTCTTGCAAGAAAAAGCTAATCCAGAGACATGGTTGCTATACAATTTGTAATTGTTAGAAATATATTCCTTTAGAAGTATGGTTAGTGTGCGAGTATGTACGGACCAAACAGTGCATCGGATACCAAATGAACGAACCTTGTTAAATGTTTCGTCGGTTATTAAGGTTTCTCACTGAGATTTATTTATTTAGTCTCCACTTCACAGAATCTATGCATATATGCTTTGAACTAGCAATGACTTGCTAAGTTATACGTTATAGTAAAATAGTACATTTATTTTTGGTTTTAAGAAATAGTACAAGCTATAATAAGTGCATGTAATATGTTTATATATAAAGTCAATATCGAGCTCCGTGTCACCTTTATGCTTACATGCATCTAGGGCTTCCAATAATAATAAAATTATTACTACAACAAGTTAATGAAGCGTTACGACGCCTACGTCCCAACTGCAACCATTTACAGATACAATGAAAAGGGTCCATAGAGAAGGAATGTATTAGCTAAGTAGTCGTCAGCCCGAACAATTTTGTTCATAAGTTTCTTTTTTTGGTTTGAAATGTTAATAATTTGTTCATAAGTTTGTATATCTCTTTCCCACATGAACGACTTTATATCACCAGAGTAACTTAAAAATTTCGCTTAACCAATTAAAAAATTCCCAAAAATATTACGTTTCTATCATCTTATAAGCCAACATTTTTCACAATAGGATATTTTTGACAGACAATATTTTACTTTATATATTTAAGGATTTTTCGTCTAATGGTGTGCTCACCGTAATAAAACCTCGTCATAGTTTGTTGCTAGTGTCGAAAAAAACTTCCATTTTTTCCTTAGTTTTTTCTTTTGTGTTTTTTGTTTGTTTATTTGTTAAATGCTTTCTTAGTTTTGGAGATTGGATACTTGCTAAGATTACATGAATTAATTTCTTCCAAATTCAAGAAAACTCATCAGTCTTCTCTAGGATATATGCAGGTGCTTTCCATATCTTTCTTCGTTTGGAGATTAGATGGTTGGTCACATGAATCGATTTCTTCCTTATTCAAGAAAGAATCGTTAGTCTTCTTTCGAATATATGCATGTTCTTTCCATTTCTTCCTTATTTGTGGAGATTAGATAGTTGCTAAGTGAGATTACGTGAATTAATTGATTCCAACTTCAAGAAAGAGTGGTTTGTGCATGTGCTTTCCCATTTCTTCCTTATTTTTCAGGATGAGATGGTTGCTAAGCAATTACATTAATTAATTTCATCCAAACTCATGTAAGTTCATTAATTAATTGAGATATTTCCTAATGTTGCTTGGTCCACATACGACAATAGTTTTACTATTATTTATTTTTAATGATATTAACATGCTGGTTTGAAATTTTGAATAACATAGAAAAGTTAGAAAATGAGAAAAATTATAACATTTTCTAACAAGAATTGCTATACAAGATGCATAGTTAAGATATCTTATATGTAATTAATTTGATTTCTGTTACAAGTCTTGTAAGAGTTAATCAGCACGATATGGGGGTAGCTACAGAACAATGACTTTCACAACTGTAAACCTTTTTAAAAAGTGAATCTGTTTTGAAATTGTAAATTATATTCATCAATTACTCTAACATGTTCTGTCGAAGACGAAATGATTGTACTCAAAGATGATTTCTTCGATATTAAAAAGTAGAAAAATCGTGAGAAAGAGCAGAATTGAAAGGTCCAATTTGTGATTTTTTTTCCGTTCCTGTAAAAATAATTGTGGTATAGTCTTGAACTCTTGACTGTCACCAATAAGCATAATTAACGGTAACAGAGAAAAGTGTTCATATAGCGGCATAGCCAACGCAGTTCAAAAAAAATAAAAGTGGCAAAAAATCTAATTTACAAATATAGATGTATACATCGAGTCAGCATCCATAAAATAAAAATAGTACAAGTTAGAAGAATTGCATAAAATACGGGTATATATATCACAATTCTAAATCAATATCGAGGTCTGTGTCAGCTTTATGCTATCATAGTTACATGCATCTATATATAGATTCCAACAATAATAATATTTTTATTATTAATCACAGCAAGTTAATGAAGTAACGACTACGTCCCAACTGCAACAATTTACAGGTAGGATAAAATAAGGTAGCATGCATTAGAGAATAAATTACGGCGTCCGTTAATAAGTCAGTTTACTCTATTTAATTTTTCACACGCCATGTTACTATAAATTACAACGATACTCACTCATAAACCTTAACCATTACAACACTCTTTGTGCAAACTTCATATCCAATTAAGAGTTTTTTTTTCTTTTTCTCATCGATTTATACATAATTTTACTACAAGATGTCATTGTCAACGTCAGAGAAGGAGGAGAATCACCGGAAAATGGCGGCAGACAAGGCAGAGAAGGGGAGGAAGAAGAGGGCAATGTGGGAAAGAAAGTGGAGGAGATTGGACATTGTGAAAGCTTTTGCTTCCCTCTTTGTGCATTTCCTATGTCTCTTGGCTCCTTTCAATTTCACTTGGCCGGCTTTAAGAGTCGCCCTCATTGTTTATACGGTGGGCGGGCTCGGTATCACCGTCTCTTACCACCGAAATCTGGCTCACCGGAGCTTCAAAGTCCCTAAATGGCTCGAGTATTTCTTCGCCTACTGCGGCCTTCTTGCCATTCAGGTTTACCCTCTTTCATTTCTTTTTATTTTATTATTCAAACCACAAAATGTTCAACCTCGTATCTATCTATATCTTTCATAATTCCATTCTCAACAAGCAACAGAACTTACCCATTCTCTTACATATTTAGTTATTTTTCCATATATATATATGGTTATACTTACTCACTGGATCTACCCGCCAATCCTATTTTTAATTTTGACAATAATTTTAGTCACAAAATGCTAATAAATCTTTAGGTTGAACTAGCGGGGTTTCACTAATATTTGAAACACTCAACCACTAGTTCAGAATGACTCGAGCATCGTCAATCTTTATACCCTTAGTTTGGTCACAATCTAGCTATATTGTTATGCTTTTTAGTTTTTATATTTACATTTTGTTCTAATTGGTTGAGTTAACCGTTTATTTATATAATCAATATCTAGTTGTAAGATTTCATGGACCCACCCGGATTCTTAAAACTTATATATTATCTCATTTTTTAACCATGAACACTTATTTTGTTTCTTATTGTAATTAGGGAGATCCTATTGATTGGGTGAGCACACATCGATACCATCACCAGTTTACAGATTCGGATAGGGACCCGCATAGTCCTAAAGAGGGCTTTTGGTTCAGTCACCTCCTATGGCTATTTGATACAGGTTATCTTGTAGAAAAGGTAATTAACTCTTGGGAGAACTAGATTAGTTTATTTAATCACAATTAAACTTTAATATAATATTGTAATGGCACAGTGTGGAAGAAGGACAAATGTGGAGGACTTAAAGAGGCAGTGGTACTATAAATTCCTTCAAAGAACAGTCCTATACCACATTCTAGCATTTGGTTTCCTCCTCTATTACTTTGGTGGTGTCTCGTTTCTTACTTGGGGAATGGTAATATTTACTCTCTTTTTTTTTTTGTCTTTTGATTGTAATTTTACCAAAAAAACAATTTGTAACAATAGTTATAGATAATAAATGATAAGGAATTGAAGAACTCTAATTTTGGTATGGGTGTTTGTAGGGTATTGGCGTAGCAATGGAGCATCACGTGACTTGCCTCATCAACTCACTTTGCCATGTTTGGGGAAGCCGGACTTGGAAGACCAATGACACTTCTCGTAACGTTTGGTACGTTTTAAACTTTGATCAGTCATGAATATAAACAAATGTCATTGAGTGTATATATATATGCGCAACTTTTGATCAGTCGAATTGTTCAATCGCTAATTTTGAATTACAAAAGAGATTTAAATTTTTATTTTTACTAGGGATGATTTAAAATGTTTGAATTTGGTGAAATGAAAAATGCCTCAACCAACTCCCTCTATTTTAAAAGGTCGATTAGAATATTTACTCTTGGCACATAGTCCATCAAAAACGCTCATGACTTGACCAGACAGGAAAATAAGTATTCTTTTCATCGCATTACAGAACATATTAAAAATTCCTCATGATCACAATTGTTTACCTTTTTTGGATCACTCCAAAGGTATTTAGTTCACCATCCAAAAAACACGACATATATGTAGATCTTTTGATTGTGTTTTCTTTTGTGTGGCCCATCTTATCACTGCATGTTAAAAATAGTGTATTTTATCTTAAAACAAAAGGAAGTAGCATATATAAGCACATATATGTTTTTTTTGTGTGTGAATCGTATGCATATATATGATTACAAAACGATAAATAATATGCATAAATTAATAATCAATAATGATAAATAATGTGGAAGAACTAATCAAGTGTTGGTTTAATATGGTTATAGGTGGCTATCAGTATTCTCGTTTGGAGAGAGCTGGCACAACAATCACCACGCGTTCGAGTCATCGGCGAGACAAGGCTTGGAATGGTGGCAAATCGACATCTCTTGGTACATTGTCCGATTTCTCGAGATTATCGGTTTGGCTACTGATGTCAAGCTGCCTTCAGAGAGTCAACGACGTCGTATGGCATTGGTTCGTTGAAGATGGAATGTATTCGACTTCTCGTCTCAATTAAGTATTAGTTAATGTCTACGTACGTTTAAAGTTTTTAAGAAACGTAACACTTGTAATATTGTGCTATGCGGTGTTGTTTTTGTCTTGTGGTGTGTGTCTGAACCAGCTTGCTTAATTAAGATACGTTCGTTTCCATGTGAGCGAATTTTTAATATGCGTAATGAAGTTTATCACGGTCCACTTTTTTTTTTTTTTTTCTATGTAACTCACACAAACACAATCTCATATATAAATCCGGGTTATGACACAATGATCACACTAGTTCAGCCGAGTAAATTACAAATTCTGTTCTACACTATGGTCATTTATTACTTAAATCTATTATTGGCTTAAAGCGATGTATAGTGTGCCGTGGTTCATTTTTATTGGAGAACATGCAAGAAAATATTAGGCGGATTTAATAGAAGCGGCCAGAGAAAAATGGTTGCTACGTACCTCGCCAAGAACAATATGCCGCAATTCCCTCCCTCTTTTTTTTGTTGTTGTTGTTGTTTTTAACAACTTTGACTTCTATAAACAAAAGTCCTTTTACTAAAGTTTTTACAGAAAAAGTAAATTAAACATCTATAATGGAGAGAGAAGCTTTAATTAGTGAAATACATTGTTCCGTTGAAAAAACAAATTCAAAATTAAACGTGTAAGCACCAACCCTAAAAGGCTAAAACGCACCAAACCTAAAAGGCTAAAACGCACCAAAACCAATACTTTATCCATCCATCGTCCTCTACAAACTCCAACCTAACCGAAAATGTTTGAAGTCCTGTTATATTTCTCTTTCATTAATTTAAGTATCCTTGTTTGTCTTAATTTATTTTCAGTATTTATGTTTTTTTCCTTTTTTCTGTAACTTCTGTCAAAAATTGAAAATAGTATAAAATTTAACATTTTACCAAAAACAATTAACCGAAAATGTTATAGCTCAAATCAAAATTCGCCCAAAACTGTACTATCCGTTTTTGGAAAAATGTTATGATGCTGCTAAAAGTATCCAATAGCCAATTTGATAGTCTCGTATTTAAGATTTAAAAGTGGTACAATTATATTCTTTATCTTTCGATCAAACCCATATTCTTGCTTACGCTACCAAAATATTCTATGATAATTATTTTAGAAATATGAATCGTTATTTGAGTATATAGATATATGAAATCCAAATAAAGTGAAATTAAATTTTTGGCCTAGATATATGACTAGAATTTATCTGAAGCTGGTTAGTAAAAATAATTTGTTTGGACCTAAATATATGACTAAATTTGACTACGCGAATCAAATTAAGTAAAATCATATTTAAAAAATAGAAAGTGATTATAGATAAATAATGTACACCGCCTTGACTAGAGCTAAACCCATTAACAATTTAAAATAAAAAATTTCATATATATATTTTTTTAAAATTTATATTAATTTTTTCTTAATATTGATGATTAGGTTAGGTGTATGCGCCATGAAGAATTTTCATTCGTATATATGTTATATCATAACAACTACAATAAAAAGATGTAACATACAAATATTTTAAAGTTCATATTTATTTTTATATTAGATATTATTGTTTATAATACAAACAGATAAAACAAATTTATATCCATTAACAATTGCATTTACATTTTTGTGACATACAGTTGATAGAAAATGACATTTATATACAGCACTGTACTTTTACAATCTAAGACAGTTAATAAATTATATCACAAATATCAAAGGGGGAAAAACGTTTTACAAATTTTAAAACCTTAAACGTTAAGAGGTATCAAAATGCGTGTCTTTTATGACGTAAAAGCATCCGTAAAACCATTCCTTAAAACAATTACAAATATCCCAAGGTTTATACATGTGCCTATTATGCTTAACTCTTAATTCTCGGACTAACAAATCAACCGGGATCGTTACGCATAAAATTAAATACATTTAAAAATATATAAAAATTAGGCCAACCAAGTGGCTCTGTTGTTTTCCTAACTAAATCCTCATTTGGAGACAAGGCAAATACGAGTTAAAGTAGAGTATGCAAGCTTATGTTTTCGTTGTTAAGTAGTGATGATTACTCAAATCCACCGATACAATCCTTAATCTCCACGACATTCAGCTTCAATGCACCAACATATCATCCCCTATATATATAAATCAAACATTTGGTCAATCATATAACTTATATCTCAAAAATATCAAACCCATTCCTCGACGGTCCAATGGGGGACACCACTAAGGACGATGGCTCCAGCCAAAGCAAATCAGTACGTAGGGAAAAGAGAGCTTACTTTTTCAGGAAATGGACCCGGATCGATGTAATGAGAGCTTCGGCTGTTGGGGCTGTGCATCTATTGTGTCTATTGGCTCCGTTTAACTTCAAATGGGAAGCTCTCAGGTTCGGTGTGATTCTTGCCGTAGTGACTAATCTCAGCATTACATTCTCATACCACAGGAACTTGACTCACAGAAGCTTTAAGCTTCCTAAATGGCTTGAATATCCATTCGCTTACTCTGCCCTTTTTGCGCTTCAGGTATATATATATCGTTTAACCAAAAATAGAAATACAGCCAACGTATATCCTCAGTACGTTATCTTTGAAATGTCTTTCTTTTTTCTTTTCAGGGTCATCCAATAGATTGGGTGAGCACGCATAGGTTCCATCACCAGTTCACAGATTCAGACCGTGACCCACATAGCCCTATTGAAGGATTCTGGTTCAGTCACGTCTTTTGGATATTCGACACCAATTACATTAGAGAAAAGGTAGCAGAATGTTTAAAATCTCTACAAACCCAACATATATGATTCAATCTTAAGTTATTATGAGATTTTAATAGAAGATCAGTAACTAAAGGCGAACCACCTACGATGTTGTAATAATGTAACAGTGTGGAGGACGTAACAACGTGATGGACTTGAAGCAACAATGGTTCTATAGGTTTCTTCGAAACACAATTGGTCTCCACGTCTTAACGTTTTGGAGCCTCGTCTATTTCTGGGGTGGTCTACCTTACCTAACTTGCGGCGTGGTAAATTATCTATTTAAGTTTTTGTGCAATTAATTGTTTGTATTAAATAAAAAATTGGATTATACGTTATGAATATTATACTAATTTTTTGACGTTTTGAAACATGAATTCCACGATGCTGCAAAAAAAAAAAAAAATCCAAGATTATTTTTTACCATTCACATCATGTTTTTGAAAAAATGGTTCCATTATATACTGTACACATTTTAGAAATATAATTAATGAAAACAAAACATAATTAATCTACTAAAACTATTTTAAAAGCATTTTTATAGTATCTTGCAAAAAAAAAAAAGAAATCAAATATTTTATTGTTCTTCTATTTCAGTATTCATCCAACATACTAACTATCACATATATGATATTTTTTTTGGCAACAGGGTGTTGGGGGAGCAATAGGTTACCATGGGACTTGGCTCATAAACTCGGCGTGCCATATTTGGGGCTCGCAAGCGTGGAACACCAAGGACACCTCTCGTAACATTTGGTATTTTATTTACAAACTCTATTCTTTATATAGAGACCATTAAACCTTAACCGGAACTGATAAACCTTCACCGAAATTAATATTGAGTGAATGTGCAATGGCGCAGGTGGCTAGGGCCATTCACGATGGGAGAGAGCTGGCACAACAACCACCATGCCTTTGAGGCGTCAGCTAGGCACGGACTGGAATGGTATCAGGTAGACATAACTTGGTACCTCATTCGGTTCTTCCAGGCTCTCGGTTTAGCCACCGATGTCAAATTGCCTACCGATGCTCAGAAACGCAAGATGGCTTTCGCTCGTTAGTCACAGCTCTATATTTATCTATTTCGTTAATTTTATATGTACCTCATCACTCACTCATTTGTTATTTTATGTTACATGATTAAGAATAATCTGTTCTCGTGAACTTGTAAACTAGTTGTGATCCAACACATTTTAACTCTTAAGTACATTTCACGTTGTCTGGACAATGACGACTAATATAACGCATCTTGAAGAGTAACCGAACCTTATTGTGCCAGAAGATTTCAGAAGATGTAGTCCGGTATTTCCAAAGAAAACTCTGCGACTTTGACTCCCTTTTGGTTGTCTCAAACCAAAAAAAAGGAATATTAGCTAAGTAGTTTCGAACAATAAGTTCAGAAGTGTATATCTCTTTCCCACATGAACGACATTACATCACTAATTTCTCATATATATCCCTGATTGTCATATACATAGCTGTTTCAAGCTTTCACTTACATCAATGTTATGAAACTATATCCTAAAATACTGAGTCAACTCCTTAGTTTCATAAGATGAATTTTCAGGATTATTCGGTACGTAAAATCATTTACCACTTAAAATAGAGAATTCATGCGATTGCTATGCCGCTATATGAATACAAGTTTGTTTGTTACAGACGGTTATGCTTATTGCTAACAATCAAGGGTTCATGACCATATAGACATTTTTTTTTTTTAAATGTGATATTTATATGTGAAAATAAGATATGTACAATGAGTTTGTCAAGAAGCTAGAATGGAAACAAACAAAAATTGGACCAAAGAGTCCTAGAAGAAAAATGCGTTCTTAAGGTGATGTCTCGTTAAAATCTTATTTAAAAAATCCAATTGGAAAAAATCAAACAAGGAAAAAAAGTACAGTTCGTACAGTTCTTGAGAGCGACTTTGGCGTGATCATGTATAGGCACACAATACACAAAACAAAGAGAAAAAAGAAGATAGAGAAATGAGAACGAGAGAGCGCCAAAAGAATGACGTTCAGTGAAGCTCATGAGTGATAGGCAGGCTGTTTTGCTTCCATGGTTTGCCATGTCGATCGAAGGAATCACCATTCTGTCTTTTGATCTTGAACTGATTCATATAGACTTTCTACACACCAATGGGAAAATATCACAAATAAGACCCTTTATTTATACTCGTAATTTCTCACGATTTATACGTACACATGCATACAATATACTAAATCAATATCGAGTGTCTGTGTCCGCTTTATGCTTACGTAGTTTTTTTTTGTTAATAGATATTCTAATTTATGCTTACATAGTTATCTGTGGAATCTAACAATTATTAATAATTTTATTATTAATTCAAAGCAAGTCAATGAAGTACTAACGACTACGTCCCAACTGCAACAATTTACAGATATTATAAAAAGAGGTAGCATGCATTATAGAATAAATTACGGCGTCCTATTGCGGACTTCTCGCCATTCAGGTTCGCGCTCATTCATTATTATCTTTTGTTGACATGCATCAATCTTTATAAGAAGTCTATAGTTATTATTCAAACCACAAAATTTCCAACCTCGAAAATATCACGTCACGAGTGCAATAGAACTTACCAATCTCCTAATTCACATATATAAATCTTTCTTCAGTAACTACAAATATGGTTGTATGAGTCGTTGGATCCACCCGCGCGCCAGTCCTATTAACAGTAAATTTTAGTACCACAAATCTTAGATTTGAGCTAGTGGGGTCTCAATAAAATCTGAAACACCCAACCACTAGTTCAGAATAACTCTGGCCATCGTCAATCTTTATAATACAGTTAGATTTGGTCAGAATCTAGCTATAGTATTATGATTTTTATATACTTGTGTTCTATACAACTAGCTAGTTAGTTGAGTTAACCGTTTTTTTAAATTAATATCTACAGTTGTATGCATGGACCCACCCGCAGAACCTTAGATTCTTAAGACTTGTAGAGTCTCTCTAATTTGTTTATTATCTCATTCTAATTTGCATTGGTTCGTTGAGAAGATGGAGGATATTATATTGGACTTCTCGTCTTAAATAAGTTTTACGTTTAAAGTTTTTGGTAAATGTAAAATTTGTAACAAGAAAAAGGAGGAAGCGGAAGCTGCAAGAAAAAATAATAGTTTTCCACAATCTTCTTCTTTCATTTTTTTTTACGTGTTTTAATTTGTATTTTCAGCTTTAGGAATATTTTTGTTACTATGTTTCTTTGTTTTGTGTTATCTGAATTCTGATTTTATTAATGTAAATTTGCAAATTTTATCAATTGTTGAGGATTCACCAATGTGTGTGTGTGTTTTTTTTAATATAAGAGCTTAACCCAGAATTAAGCTTTACCATCAAATAAAATTCATCCATTATATTAAATAGCTGTAAATTGTTAAAGTCACCCAACCTATAATTCAGTAGTAACTTCCATCATATTAAATATCCAACCAATGGTTCATTAATAATTTAATATCCATCCATTATATTAGGGTCTGATTGGTCGTGGCTGTAGATTTAGGATTTTCGATGTAAAATTTGATTTGTGAATTTTTTGCTGTAATTTTAAAATTTAGGCTGTAAAACCAATTTTCCATAATAAATATGTTCTAAAGCCAGTTTTTCATAATTTTCAAAAGACCAAAATTTATGGATTTAGGTTTTTAACTTTATACTGCCAAAAAAAACCAAATATGGTTGTAGAAAAACGTGATTGATTTGAATTTAGAGATTTAAATCCAAATATGGTTGTAGAAAAATTTCAAAACACAACCAATCAAACCCTTACATAGCTGCAAATTATCAACTAAGTATGTATGTTGTTGTTGTTGTTGTTATTATTATTATTATTATTATTATTATTATTATTATTATTATTATTATTATTATTATTATTATTATTATTGTTATTATTATTATTATTATTATTGTTATTATTATTATTATTATTATTATTATTATTATTATTATTATTATTATTATTATTATTATTATTATTATTATTATTATTATTATTATTATTATTATTATTATTATTATTATTTTTGAACGAATGTATGTTATTCTATATTCTAAATTTCAATATGATTGACCATGTAATTTATGTAGCCAATTCATACATACATATATCATTCAAAAGATATCAATATCTCTAATGTAATGTATACAAACATATGAAATATACTACAGTACTTTTTAATATTAAAAAAATAAACCTATTACATATACTATATAGAAAATCTAAAATATGCTATAATTTACATTGTTTACAATGTTACGAGAAAACAATGTTAGGTTAAATTTAGCGTAGCACAATAAAACATCGCACATTCAACACGATAGACCAGGCAAATTAAATACAAGGTAAAAGTGTACAACTTTCTATTTTCGTCGTTAGGTAGTGATGATTACTCAAATCCACCAATACGATCTTTAATCTCCACAACATTCAACTAAAATGACCAACATCTTCCCCTATATAATCAAACCTTTGGTCAATCATACGTCATAACTCAAAAGTATTTCTAGGATTCATATCTCAATTATCAACAATCACATTTCTCGACGGTCGGATGTGTGACGCCACTAAGGACGATGGCTATAGCCAAGGGAAATCAGAGCGTAAAGAAAAAAGAGCTTATTTTTTAAGAAAATGGACCCAGATCGATGTAGGGAAAGCTTCGGCTGTTGGAGCCGTGCATCTGTTGTGTCTATTGGCCCCATTTTACTACAAATTGGAAACAGTCTGGTTCGGTGCGATTGTCACCATAGTGACTAACCTTAGCATTACATTCTCGTACCACAGGAACTTGACTCACCGGAGCTTTAAGCTACCTAAATGGCTTGAATATCTATTTGCCTATTCTGCTCTTTTCGCTATTCAGGTAAATACTGTTTTAACCGAAAATAAAAATAAAACTATTTACATCCAATATGTATCCTCAATTATCTTTGAATTGTCTCTCTTTTTTCGTTTCAGGGTGATCCAATAGATTGGGTGAGCACACATAGGTTCCATCACCAGTTCACAGATTCGGACCGCGATCCACATAGCCCTGTCGAAGGATTCTGGTTCAGCCATGTCTTGTGGATATTTGACTCCGAATATATCAGAGAAAAGGTAGCGAAACGTTTAAAATCTATACAAATGCAACATTTGTGAATCGATCTTAATTAGTGATGAGATTCCAAGATTTGTAATGACTAATAGGTGAATGTTGTAATAACTGCTACAGTGTGGAGGGCGTAACAACGTGATGGATTTGAGGCAACAATGGTTCTATAGGTTTCTAAGAAAGACAATTTTTCTCCACATCTTAGCATTTTGGACCCTCATCTACTTATGGGGTGGTCTACCGTACTTAATTTCGGCCGTGGTAAAATCTCTATATATTTTTGCAATTAATTTGTTCATATCAAATGCAAATCGGATTATACCTTCATAAAATTTTCATTAATCGATTAAAACTAGTATTTTCAAAAAATATATTAAATCACATTTTCAATTATTTCAGTATTCCTCTATTTCACTATTCATCCAATGTACTAATTACAACATATTTTTTTTGTTTGCAACAGGGTGTTGGAGGAGTAGTCGCTTACCATGGGACTTGGCTCGTAAACTCGGCATGCCATACTTGGGGTTCGCGAGCGTGGAACACCAAGGACACCTCTCGTAACGTTTGGTATTTTATTTACCCACTCGAATCTCTATAGACCTAGACATGTCGATAAACCAAACCAAACATACAAAAAAACAAAACAACTTATCCGAAAGACCAAAACCTATCCACAATAGACCCAGTTTCAATTTGATTACTATACCAAACGAATCCAGTTTCAATTTGGTTAATTATAGAGAACTTTGAAAACTGAAAAACTTAAAAGCCCGATAAACCTTGACCGAAACTAATATTGAGTGAATGTGGAATGGTGTAGGTGGCTAGGGCTATTGACATTCGGAGAGAGCTGGCACAACAACCACCATGCCTTTGAGGCGTCGGCTAGGCACGGACTAGAATGGTATCAGTTAGACGTAACTTGGTACCTCATTCGGTTCTTCCAGGCTCTCGGTTTAGCCACCGATGTTAAATTGCCTACCGATGCTCAGAAACGCAAGATGGCTTTCCCTCGTTAATGTCAGCTCTAATTCTATCTATTCCGTTAATTATACGTACTCATCACTCTCTTTTGTTATTTATGTAATACTGTTAAGAATAATCAGTTCTCATGAACTTGTAAACCAGTTGATCCAACACCTTTGTTTTTTAAGTACATTGCATGCTGTATGGACAATGAAAACCGATATAACAAATAATCTCGAAAGAGTTCAGAAGATGTAGTCCGGTAACTCCAGAGGAAACTCTGCGACTTTGACTTCAAATTGACTCCCTTTTGGATCTCTCAAACTAAGAAAAAGGAATCAGAAGGTCAAGATTCCAGTTTAATTTCAAAACTACAACATATGTGGTCTGGATTCTTAACATCATATCATGAAGCATACCTTCCAGGCACAAAGGTGAAAGAGCCTTCAATGGATCCAGCAGTTGTTGGAAAACTGGAACAACTCTCATACACAAACTCTTCCTCTCTGGCTTGTAAGAGCGGGTACTACATATATACAAGCCGCATTAGTAAACAAAGTTCATATTACAAAACAGAAAACGATCGTTGGTCTCACAATTATGCTCCCTTAACCAAAAAAGTTGTTATCTTATACTAAAGCAAAACTATACCTTTCCTATCACAGCTTCTCCATTAACATTATCTATCACTTCATTATCAGCTCGGATAACCCAATGTCTCCAATACAGTTGGCAAGAGCTATGATGTTTCCCATTCAAGATGCATCCTTCTGGCATGAGAGACATCCGGATTGAATATGCATACCAGTATGCCGGTTGCTGATCCCGAAGATTAGATATTTCCGGAATAAAAACAGACGAAGCACGTACCTGCATTATTAATGAACAAGCTTTTCATTCAACAATCCAAAAATCCGAATATCAATAACTAAATAACTCATTGCTTACCTGCACACCATTAGTTATGGCGACAGAACACAAGGGAGGAAATTCCGGGAACAAACTGATACTTTTGACATTTTCCTGTTCACGGATTTTTATAGTGCCGGTTTGTAACCGCCGGCCATGTTCTTCCAACCAAAGCAGCAAGGCATCCTGTTGCTGATCGGCGTTGCTATCATGAACCGATCTAACCAAAGAATCGGGTACACAAGGAAGTAATTGGCGGTTACTTGTCCCAGTATAAAGCTGTCCATTTGTGCAGTCTAGGAAAAAGATTTTCAGACTGGCCACTACGGATGCAGCCACAACAATAAGGTTTAAATTGCTCGAGAAACTGAGGAGGCGCATGGTTTCCTTTGTCTCCCTCATCATTTCCTTAAGAGGTAGCAAGTAGACATTAACTTCATGAGAATAAACAGAATAGCCACCTATAAGCCCCAAAGACCCATCAAGTCCATTGGAGGAAGAAAGCTCTTGACCATCAACGAAACGGTAGAGAAGCCTTGTGGGAAGAGGAAGTTTCACTTTGAGAACAGTCTCCAATTCTTGAAGATCATCTTCTGTGGCACCTTTCCTCAGTGTTGCCTTTGCTTCAGGGAAGTTTAAGCTCAACCATAGTTTGAGGTTGTCCCAACAAAGTCTAACTCGTTTAACGAGATTCCAAGGGTACATTCTAAATGACTCCCTCCACAATTGATATGCTGTCTGCAGAATAAAGAGAAAAAAAAATCTAAACTTTAAGAATTTACAGTGTCAAAGCCCTCAAAGAACGTTCATCAAATAAAAAAAGACTCAGAATTGATCAAATTCAGGTAAATTTTAAGATGTTTAACACTCAAAACCCTAGAAAAAGTCAAAGAAGAAAGGTAATAAAGAGTGAAATTGACCTTGAAGGAAGGCGCAGGATCTCCATGGGGATCGAGTGGAGTAGAGATATTAAGATCACGGGAACAAAAGATCGACCAGAGAGATTCCTCGGAGGCGGAAACCTCAAGGCGTTTACTGACACAAGCCACTCTCGCGGTGCTTTCAGGACCTATTTTGGATAATACGATGTGGAGAACCAAATCTCCAGCATCTTCTAGCCCCATAGCTTTCGTCTCAGACAACGACCCTTCTTGCTTTTGTCGGCTCTGTTTCAGTTCTTGGAATATTTCAATCAGAAAAAAGGAAGCATTGTTGATAGGAACAATGGCTCAAATGACAGTATCCGATGCAAGGATGGCCAAAATGACTTTAAAAAATTAGAATTTAGTTTACATTTATTTTTTTAAAGTAAAAATAGGCAAATGACCAAGAAACCATGTTTTTTTTAAAATTACGCACAACCTATACATCCGATCCGAACTCATTAAAATCCGACCCGCTTCGCCCCGCCTCTAAAATTACCCTAAACCCTAAAATTACAGCTTTATCTTTCGCGGCGAGATCGGCTCTTTCCTCAAATTTTTGAAATCGATCTCCTCGCCTCGCTTCTTTCTTCTTCGCTTCCTTCTTCTTTCTTCTTCTTCTTCCATCGATCTCGACGCCTCAAACGGCAATCCTCGATCCGCCGCCGCTCTAGTAGGCTCTCTCACCTCGACGCAAAACCGCTTTTAAGAAGCTAGATTCTCCGATTTTCGATTCATTTCATTAAGAGCCTCCGTGATCCGTGTTCCTTATGATAAGGTTTTCGTGGTTTTTTAAAAACTTGCGATCATCGATTGATTAGATTAACCCTCCGATCGTTTTGCCTTTGTTTCGAAACGGTTCCGCATTCGATGATATCTAGATTCCTCGCATAAATCGATTTCTAGTTTGATCTCTCGATACAAATCGATTTCTAGCTGATTCGTTACAAGTATGCCTCCTCGCACAAAGAACGCCTCATGTCCGCTAGAAGACGCTCTGCATCGCCGCCTCTTCGCCATCCTCATCGCCATCTTCATCTGAGGAAAGAGTATGTTTTGTTTTGGGACGTTAAACTTGTTAAACCGGTTATATCGAGGAAGAACTAGTTAAACTAGTTAAATCATTTGGACCAACTTGTATGACTTAGAGAACCGATTAACATGGAAAGGCAGTACACTAGTAAACCAGTAAACTACTTAAACAGTAGACAGTAAACTATGTAAACTATGTAAACTACTATTTGTTAAACTAGCTTTACCTTGTTAAACTATTACCTTGTTAAACTAGTATTGCTTAACTAGTTTATCTAGATTGTGTTTTTAACTAGTTTAATTATATAATGTTTAGAACATGATATGCATTAACCATTTAGCTTTAACTATATAATGTTTACTAATATGCTATGATTTAAAACTACATATATTTATTAACATAGTTTAACTAGATAACCTAGTTTAATTAGATTAAAATTAAAACTAGACAATGTCTAACATATAATGATCAGAGCCGTAACCGATGCAACCAGAAAATTTTTGTTCGGCAAGTGAATTTGGAAGACCAAGATGCGAGATGTGATCCCACACATGTGTGATTACACAAGAGGCTCGACCAGTTTGGAGTGCGATGGTTTTAACATCGCCAGCCCGACACTTCTTTCACATGCATCTCCATACCAACAGAAGATGGGCTATGGAGTTTACTTGACGGATGGTAAACAGTAAGAAGGAAGGTTTCATGATCAACTAATCCCTATCCGTTATTCGATTAGGGAGCATGGCCTCATCTCTGGGATCGGCCATACCCAAGACGAATTTGGGACAAAATTTTGACCAAATATTTTGGTAAAGATGCTAAACCATGGTCCAAGCATGTTTATGAGAAGTCGTGTCGATGAAGGATTCATCGAGAGACAGGATGTGTGTTCTCCTGTTCCTCGCCACTGATCAAAGGTAAGACGTGGAAGGCTCCATGACCCTCTTCGATAAGGATTGTGGATAACTTAAGTTGTGAGACGTCCCGGGGACGCCTAACATTTGATGATGCTTTACATAACATCCATTCTATCTTATCGCTGGATAGTGTCAGAAACCTAACACGACGATTCCTGGATTTATATTGCCATTGAGGTAACTTGTTAATTCTAGTAGTTTTTCAGCTTTAACCAGTAAACCAGCTTTAACATCTTTTAATCAGATGCAGTTTTGCTTAAGCTGGTGCCCTTAAAAGCCTCACAGAGACTGGTTATCGATGACTTTGCCCTGTAAGTTCAAAGAATCCAACACAAAAGGTTACGGATTGGGGAAATATACGATGTTCTAGGAGAGTCGGTTTCTTTAACTAGATTAACTAGTTTTAAAGGTATTTTACATAGCTTTAACCAGCTTAACGTAGTTTAACCAGCTTTAAGTTTAAGCTTATCAGATACAAGATATCATGAGTATCTTACTCAATTATAAAAGTGGGATATGGCTGAATCATGGGAGATGATGATGAGGATGCCATGATGACATCGCTGTTGGACGAGCATTTTAAAAGAGGTGGAAAATATTCTGAGGATCTTTGAAAGATATGCTCAGAGATGGTGATGCCCGCCGCTCTTCATGCCTGCCGCTTCATGCTGCCGCTTCATGCCCTCGCTTCATGGTGCCGCCTCATGATGCCCTCATGCCGTCATGATGCCCCTCGTGACTCCTCATGGTGCTTCGTCTTCTAAAACTCCATCTGAGGATGTTCTTCTAGACCTTCGTCTTCTAGTTCAGGATGAGTTCCGAAAGCTGAATGACAAGGTTGATCTTCAGAACATAAAAATTGAAAACCTTCAGAAGCAGCTTAACACCCTTGGAGAAAAACTTGATAAGGAGCATAACACTCATGGCGAAGCCTACGGCGATTCTCCTCATCATACATGGGATTCTCCTCTGCATCCTGCCACTTCTTATGAGGATGTTCGTCCTGCTGCTACTCAAGAGGGTGATCCTCCTGTTGTTATTGCTCCGGAGTATATTGTTGATGACGTTGGTAAGTTTAACTAGTTTAACTGTGTAGTTTAACTAGTTTAACTGTGTAGTTTAACTAGTTTAACTGTGTAGTTTAACTTGTTTAACTATATGTTTGTGTTGCCATAGATACGATGTGATCCTCCGCTACTCAAGAGGCGATCCTCCCGTTGTTATCGCCCGAGGGTATTGGATGACGTTGGTAAGTTTAACTAGTTTAATCAGGTTTAACTAACTGGTAGTTTAACTAGTTTAACTATGTTTTGTGTTGCCATAGAGACATGTTGATCCTCCCGCCGATGATGATGATGGTGATCCTCCCACGCTATCGTCCGAGGGTGTTGATAATGATGCGGTGATTCTTCTCCTACTATGATCCGAGAGTGCTATTGTTTTATGGAACGACGATAATAAGACGGGCTTAACCAAGATAACTGTATTGTAGATGTAGAATGAGTTTAACTAGTTTAACTAGTTTAACTAGTTTAATAGTAGCTATAGAGACATTGTTCCGATGATTGATGCCGATGTAAGAGAAGAGAGCGAAGTCAAAGCATATCAGCACCCCATTCACGTGAGGGGAAGGAGGTGGAAAAGTAGAGTAGAAAGAGTAAGAAGGGAAGAAGATTTGAACCAGCCAATGCTGAGATTTTTTTTATGTATTTATGAACTTAGATGAATTTATTAACTGGGATGTTTTTTGTTTAGTTAATTGCTCCTCGAATTTATTAACTCAAGATTATGAATTTCAGAACATGCTTTAACCAGCTTAACCAGCTTTAACCATTTTAACCAGCTTAATCATTAATTAGTTTAACCAGCTTAACAGCCCACGGCACCAAAATGATCGCCACGTGTCGCCGCATTTTTCGCCCGCCTTTTTAAGACATAGTTTAACCATATAGCTTAACTAGCTTTAACTAAGAAGACTAACTTATAACATAGCTTTAACCAAAATGGCTAAATCAATTTAACTAGTTTAACCATATGTTAAATAAATGTTAATTAGTTTAACTTATGAAAATAAGGATTTATCAAATATTTAACAACTTATTATGACATAATATATGATAAAATGCATGTTTATCCGACTTACATATTATTTGTAAACATTAGAAGTGGGTATGAGGCATATATCGATAAGGGAAGTGTAAAGGTTCATGTAATAATCACTTAAATATTATAAACTTTTTTTTTAAAATTATGTCATATATACGTCATTACGATATAATAACGCTTTCAATAAAATTTATTGAAATACATACGTAATCCTCGGCTTTCTAAATACAAAAACATAATAACATAGCTTAACCAAAGATAACCAGAACTAAAGATAACCAGCTTAACCAGCTTAACTAATAACCTTAACAAAGATAACCAAGATAGCTTTTCAAGTTTAACTATGTTGATTAGTTTAACTTTAACTAGCTTTAACCAGCTTAACATAGCTAGACAAATTTGCAACATAGCTTCTCCAGCTTAACTAAGAGTAACCTCGTTATACCCGATTTAAAACGAAAGCAAAAACCATAATCCAACATAGTACACAATCAAATAAACAAACATACAACAACAAAAACAAAAAACAATTGAAGTTTTAGTCCTTCGTCTCCTTTCTCCAACCGATGGAAACCTAACCTCTGGTTTCTTCCCTTTTCGTAACCGAGGTAAGACACACATATCGCAACGCATTTCTGAACTTTCCACTCAGATTTATGCGGTACCGATAAATGGTTTGATAGTACGCTAACATCAATTGCTCCATAAAATAATAAGGCAGTAACACATGTAAATCGACATCATCCGCCGCAGTTTCTGCGTGTCAGTTGCATATCAGATGTTCGCATCTATTCTATGTCAAAATGCTTACAGCCTACAAGTTTTTCTTGTCAAATCAACCAGATACTTTTGCAATCACTTCCCATCACAATGTATTCCAGTGTAAAGCTATTTAGCCTGATACCTTTAACTTTTTTCAGATCCTTACATCTCTGCAACAAACCAAAGAATGGTACCACGTGGGTGGAACTTCGCAGCCTTCCTATGTTTGTTAAACCAGTAGCTTAACTTCCCAACAATCGCATCAAGCATTGGTAACAACGAGTACATCCTCAGCATCTTCAAAGCGCTATTCATGATTCACAAGCATTTTCGCCATAATGTCAGCCTTTCACTGAAAATAATCTTGCCCATTTATCTACAAGACGATTCTTTTGAATATTATCCAGATACCTCCCAGCTGTGGATACCTTATCTTAAAAGCGAAAGTACGTGAATTCATTAAGTCTCGAGCATTCCATAAACCGCCTCGCAACCGACTTTTTATTAACTTTATGAACTTTATTTAAGATGTTCTGAGACAAATGCCACATACAATGCCCATGCTTAGAGTTGGGGTACACCTCTTCTACAATCTTGATGATGCTCGATGTCTGTCGAAACAATCACATGCCCGGATCATCCGGCACATCGCTTTCAATGTGAGAAACCACCTCCAACTGCAGATCTTTCTCACCATCACCTACCCCAAAAGAAGAGGATAATGGTGGTGTTCAGATCTCGAGCAGAGCCACAAAAAAGAACTCCACCATAAACATTCTTCGATTAGTCCCATCAATAACAATCACTTTACACATGGCTTTAAACCCTTCAATGCAAGCTCCTAACGCAAAGAATAAATACTTGAACTTGTTATCCTCATCACATTCCAACGGCATGTACAGGATTCACCTGTCTCTAACATGTGCAAATAAGAAGGCAAAGTCAGAATAACTCTGACTACCACGCACGCCACTAACTAGTTTTTTTCCTCTCAAAGCGTAGAGTATGAAAGCTTAACACCAAGTCTTGATTGAACCAAATCTACAAGATTTTTCATGGATCGAACTTACCAGATAATCCGATGAATCACAGATGCAACTAATCGCGTGTTCCCTTTTTTCTTTTCGATGTACTGGTTACCCGACAACATGTGCATCTTTGTGTCCTAATTGCGATCCGAAGTTCTTATCTTTGCAGCTCGCATGCACTATCTTTGTCACATTTCACCACAAACAACGAGGATTGTTTGTAATATACAAAACTTCGATGTACAAAGAATGTCAATTAAATTGCACTTCGCTACTCTAAATTGCTTACAACCATATCAATGTCATCTTCCCATTCAACATCCACAACCTGATTTCCTTCTACATCACGTGTATCTTCATGGTTACCGCCACCAATATTAAAGTTTTCACCACCTGAGCTATAAGGAACAATCTCCATTCCGCAACACGCCTGAGGTTCAGATTCTGTGTAATGACTAACTATTCCATCTTCATTAACTCTAAAGATCACTGCAAGCTCGTTAAAACTTACACAAGGTCTACTGGTGACCTCTACTGCTTCATCCTCTCTTAATAATCGGGAACCGCCCAGTTTTCTTCTACACCTTCCACTACCTCCACGTGCAAACCAGATATGACGCATCCTTTTACATGCCATAATATATCCGACAGATCTTCGTATCCTCGATATAAGATATCATCTTAGGTTTCACCCATCGACGCTGATAATAACTTATCTTCGATGTGTCGATTCATCCGCTTCACCTTTCTGCATATTTTACCAACCAAAGATGAATAACTCATTTGTTTCCAATTTCTATCCATATATATGGTATAACACCGATGTTCTCTTGGATTCCATTCTATATCATCTCCGTCATGTGAGTAGTGTCCCCTGTAATTAAAAGATATGTCAATCATCGCCACCGAAAAAATAAAATAAACGACAAGATATAGTAATTGATAGTTTAACTAGTTTAACTAGTATAATTATCTACATAGCTTAACTAGTTTAACTAGTTTAACTAGTATAACTCGTATAGTTTAACTAGTCAGTACTATCGCATGCAGTTATATTAGCTTAATCGCTCTCTATAGCTTAACATTGATTATCTCAGAATCTAGTTATACCAGATTCCGATCTGAACCAACAAATTCCGATCTTCGCTTCTCAATCCAAACCCATAATACACAATAACATATAACCTTCAATCGACACAAGAATAGGTAGCACAAGAATCGACAATCAAACTCAAATCAAATCAAATTGAATTTATTTACCGATTCAAAGCGATCGCGATCGAGCCAAGCAACAGCGAAGCGAGCGCCAGCAACAGCGGCATGAGGTGGAACGGCGACAACGACGGTGATCAAAACACCACGCGCTCGTTTTATTTCGAATGAGAGAGAGAAAGTGATATCCAAAGTTTTTATTTTTTTTTTAATTTAATTTTTTAGTTTTTTAATTATTGTAGAAAGGGTAAAATGAGAATTGTATGTTAGTTTGTTTAATGAAGGTTACATGTATAAGTAAAGTGATAATTGAGTTTTTCCATTTAGTCACAGACACGCCATCAGGATACCTATCATCTACTTGGTGCGGTGGCACTTGATTAAGTCGGTTAATAGGATCTCCACTAAATAAAATACAAAATTCGAGGGTACAGAAGGACCAAACTATAAAAAAAAAATAAGGTTCGAAAGATGAAATTAATGCAAGAAAAGAAACAAATTGAAGGTTGATATAAATTTGATATCCATGTTATAATTATGGTATCTTATCTTAGGAGTAATTGAATGAAACTTTGATAAGAAAATATATTGTACAAGGAAAATATTTAGAGAGAGAATGTGAAGTTTTATTGTATTGTCAGGTACAAGTTCAAGATAACCATATTTATGTGAAAATTTGAGAAATCCCACTAAGTGTAATGGTGATATTGGGATCCATTAAATTACTATGAGTGCTCCATTAACATCTTGAGTGCTCCATTAATTTTGCACTAAATATTTGTAACACTCCCCCTTGGAGACCAATGTCACTATATGTTATGCATTAGATTTTTTCGTTGCCTCATTAAAAATCCTTCTAGGAAAACCCAATGGGAAAAACCATAATAGTAAAAAGAGGCAACCATGCAAACTCCCCTCGAATGACCAAAGTCATACTTCATAGGTCTCGGTGTCTACGCATTCCAATGTTGTAGACATGCTTTCTAAAAATGAGGAAGTGATTTCAGAAAAGATATGCAGATTATCTCGATCGAACATATCTCACCTCAATTTTTTTATTCTTCTGAAGTTCTTGGGTATATGAGAAGAACTTTGGATGAATATGTTTGGTTCGATCACTTTTAATGTATCTTTCTTTCATTTGAGCAACACATGCTGCATTATCTTCATATATGATGGTGGTTCCATTAACTTGAATTCCGCTACTGATCGAATGTGTTGGATTGATCTAATCCATACACACTCCCTAGTTGCCTCATGGAGTGCAATGAATTCAGCATGGTTCGAAGAAGTAGCTACAAGCGTCTGTTTTTGTGAACGCCAAGATATTGCAGTGCCTCCGATCATAAATACGTATCCTGTCTGTGATCGGGCTTTGTGAGGATCCGATAAATATCCTGCATCTGCAAAACCAATCATTTGACCATTTGAATTGTTAGGATAAAATAATCTTAAATCAATCGATCCTTGGAGATATCGAAAGACATGTTTAATCTCATTCCAATGTCTTCGAGTAGGGGATGAACTATATCTTGCTAAAAGATTAATGGTAAATGATATATCGGTCTATACAATTGATACATAAGGGCTCCAATCGCACTTAGATATGGCACTTCTGGGTCAAGTATCTCTTCATTTTCCTCAGATGGACGGAATGAATCATTATTAACATTCAATGTTCTTACAACCATAGGGGTGTTGAGAGGAGTAGCCTTATCCATGTTAAATCTTTTTAATACTCTTTTGGTATATGTGGATTGATGCACAAATATACCTTTTGAGATCTCCGATTTGTAAGCGAGACAATACTTTTGCAGATCTTTCATCTCAAATTCTCCTTTCAGTAATTTGATGCTTCTGTATTTCTTTTGGGTTCGATCATATTTAGATCATCAACATATACGCGATTAATATAAATCCGTATATTGTTTTCTTGATAAAAACACATGGACAAATAGGATCATTCACATATCCTTCTTTTATCAGTGATCAAAGGCGATTATACCATGCGCGCTTTTTTAGTATAATGATCTTTGCAATTTTATTGCATAACTCTTTGGGTTTAGAACTTAATGCTTCGCATTTTGAACCCATCAGGAATTTTCATATGGATATTAGTATCTGAAGTCCATACAGGTGGTAATGACACATCCATGAGACATATTTAATTTTTCTTTTCTTCAGGATCGGGAATCAACGTTCGTGCATCCATAACGGGAGAATATGTTTCCTCGTAATCAATTCGGGTCTTTGAGAAAAACATTGAGCCACGGAGCTTTATATCTCATAATTTCGTTTTCTCATTTCGTTTTCTAATGAATACCCATTTATATCCAGGTTTCACATCTTGATGAGTACAATGTGTCCAAATACTTTTAGCTTATTGAAGCGAATCAAGTTCGACTTGTATAGCATCCTTCCATTTTGGTCAATCATGTCTTTTCGACATTCTAATCAGACTTTGGCTAATATCATCGTTTTCATCACATATTTCCTCTGATAAGGTATATGCGTATCGATCTTATCGACTTCATGTCGATTCCATGTTTTCCCATTGATGGCATAATTAATGAAACCTCATGATTATCTTGATTATGATTTTCATGCTATTATCAGTCTCATGATTTGTTTTTCCAAAATATTTTCATTTTGGGATCATTATACTTTTCGACTTCTTTCTTTTTAGGATTTTTATCCTTAGAGCAGCAATTACGCTTCAGGCGTACTTTAGACTCACGTGTATCATCTGCTCTTCCACCTTCATGTGGTATTTCAATTGAGGGAGTATTTGCAGTGGTATGTGTGATTTGTTACCGTTTTGGTATCTGAATCGTCAGTGGTGATTTGCAATGTTAAATTTATAATTTGTCGAACTTCTAGTTCATTGTTTGGTAGGTGGATCATGGTGTAACAGAGATGGTACACACCATTTGATATCCTTATTTGTTTATTTTCTCCCCAGAGCAGGGAATGTTTTTTCGTCAGGTAATGATGGAACGTCTTAGTAAAAACATCTCACGTGGTTCAGGTATCGTATAATTGATGGAGAATCACAACCAATATATATTCCCAACCTTCTTTGTGGTCCCATCTTTGTGCGTTGTGGTGGTTCTAGCACATATACATACCAAAAATTCTTAGATGAGAAATATTTGGTTCTCGACCAATGTTAAGCGTAATGGAGAATATTTATGGTATGCTGTCTTATCTAATTAGTGCCTCATGCAAAAATAATGTCCCCATATAGATGTTGGGAGTTTTGATCTCATTATCAATGGTCTGCAATTAATTGTAGCGTTTAATCATTGATTGCCGACCCATTTTGCGTGTGAACGCACTGAGGATGTTGACTTGATTCCCATTACCATACAGTAATCATTAAATACTTGGGATGTGAATTCACCAGCATTGTCTAGTCTAACTCTTTTAATGGGATAATCGGGAGCTGTGCCCAGTTTGATTAGTTAGAAATCTCGTAAATATTATATTACGAGATGATAATGAAACATGTGACCATCTATGGATCGTCAATCAGGACCATAAAATAATAGAATGGTCGACATGGTGGATGTATGGGTCCAAATATCGCCTTAATTCTTTCAGGAACTTAGGTGATTCTTTATCAACCTTAAGTGGTGATGGCTTTATGATTAATTTTCGAGAGACATCGACACGTGTTTTTATTTCTCTATTCTCACGGATTTTTAGGGAATGACCATGTGAGTTCTCTATTATTCTTCGCATCATTGTGGTGGGTGGCCTGACGGTCATGCCATAGTATGAAATCTTCAGGATTTCTTAGCTTCAAGATGTGATTATCACATCATATATGTTTGATCTGAGCAGAAGGAGTTTTGGTAATCTTTCCTTAATAACCTTTTCCCATTCAGAAAATATATACATATACTTCTTTCCATTCTCGATTGGATGAGTATCATATGAAGATATATGTCTTTAAAACTCAACAAATTCTTTTTAGAATTTGGAGAATATAAAGCGTTATCGATGGAAAATTTCGTTCCATTTGCGAAAACTGGCACTAGGTTCGATCACGTCTGCGGACTGATATTGTGTTGACAATRATATTYTTGAATTTTAAATCAGAGAAATATCTCTTGTTTTTCAGAATAGTGTGCGTTGTTCCACTATCTGGTATACAGATTTCTCTTACCATTTCTTTGGATGTTGTTTTCTCTGTATTGTGATCCATTTCTGTAGTAAACATTATTATTAGAAACAAATAACAATTATTAGTAGTAAAACACACAATAATTATACATTATGTTGAAACTAACATTATTTTTCAAACAACAAAAAAATACATAATTATTTATGGCATTTGAAGCTTCGGCTTTCACACCGTTTACATATTCATGATTACAGTCGAGCTCGTTGGCAAAGTCGAAAGAATCGAGGCGTTGTTCCCAAAATTTTCAGCGAGATTTACTTCTTTGCTTGGTGACTCTTTGTATAATTTACAAAGATGTGGAGGTGTACGACACTCGAGATGTCCTTTCATCGCATCATAACGAATCTTTCACGTTGGTGGTATTCTCTTGAATTTCTTTCCCTTTGGAATTTTGTTCAGGTTGGACCCATTTAAAGGACTTTCTTTCTTGTGGAGGAGTGAATCTACCGTCCGTCCACGCCACGACGCGACCCAATTTGTTTGATATCTCTGGATGTTTTGTTTCCATTATTCACTTGAAATCTTTGGTTCAACGGCATTGTGGTTCTTGATAAGAAGTTCACTTATTCTTCTCAGCTATCATGAGGGCCACATTAACTCGAGACACTTATTAGTTCGTATTGTTCTGCGGGATATAATGGTTTTTATGAAAGGTGAGATATGTCTTTTGAGCATTTACGCTTAGGGCAGGTTTGATATTATGTCTTCTTATCCTCACATAGCGAGTTAAAAGTCTCACCTTTTCAAAATCACGAAATCTCGGTTTGTCCATTCATCAGGCGTGTGGAAGAGTTATTTTCTTCGTTATCAAATCTTTCTTTAAGAGCTTATACTCTGCGGTCTTTTCTTGAGCATAATCGTGAATTAGATTTTCATCTAAATGTTTCCTCAGAACATCACTTTATTTCGCTTTTATCGTGAGGTAGCGTTCTTTTTTTATTGGCATCGGATAATTTTCCGATCAAGATATAAATTCATGTCCATGTGAGTTTCACCGTTATTTTGTCAAATCAAGCTTCAATATCGGCCATTATCTAACACAAACCGATTAATATTTTTATTAGAATAATTTATTAAAACCGATTAAAAAACAAGAAATGAATCATTTTTTGTTTTCGTAAAAATAAAATTTTTGTTGGAAGATTTTAAAGAGAATTAGATGAGTGAAATAAATGAATGAAATGTAGATGTATTTATAGATTTAAAATATTCTTCATTAAGCCGTTATGTATAAGTTATATACCAGTTGGAAAGTTTAAAATATTTTGAAAAATATATATATATATATATGATTTATAAAAATATTATTTATAATGAATGAAATTAAACTATTTTGTAGATCGAATTTTAATTTATCAATTCAAAGTATAATGATTAACAATATTATGAAGATGATTAAATTATCTATATTAGCATAAGTAAATAAAATGCAACAAATTATGGTGATTTAAGTCATCCGTATAGATAGATAATTAAAATGGAATGAAATAAACATAATATAGATGCATTAAATAATTATGATGTATAAAGCAACCATATGAAAAATACTGTAAATTTAATAATTATGGTGTAAAAAACAACCAACATAATGATATTAAATTAATATATTGCTTTAAAACAACCCATATCGTAAGATAATAAAATAAATAATTATGGTGCGTAACAATGAATATAAAAAATACATATAACCTCGATAATAATAACAATAATTTTAAAAGAGTGATCGTCTGATAACGCTTTATAAATTTGATATCTTCTGTTTATAATTATGGTATCTACCTTAGGATTAATTGAATGAAACTTTGATAAGTATATATCGCTGGAAAATATTTAGAGAGAAATGTGAAATTTTATTGTATTGTGTTGTGTTTATTCTGAGTGAAGATGAAGCTATTTATAGAAAATTTAAAATCGCCAAGTGTAATGGTGATATTGGGATAATTAAATTCTTGTAGTCTTTCCATTAACATCTTGAGTGCTCCATTATCTTCTTGAGTGCTCCATTAATTTTGCATTAAATATTTGTAACAAAGTTTAAGTTTTCAACATTCTACAACAAAAAAAATGAAAAATAATAATAATATTATTGGGTATGAGTATGAACACTACTAGGAGACGTTACGGTCGAAACTCGAAACACCTTATTATACATATTTATGTTTTAGCTAAGCTTTGAAATTGTCCTTTGCTCTTCTTATAATACCCAGAGCTTCTGCTTCATCTGCTGTCTCTGGAATACCTAAAGCCCGACGGATGTCCGTGTTCCAAGCGCGGAGAAACGGGTTACAAGCTTTCTCCATCTTCATCGTCGTTGGAATCTGAGATTTTGCAGACACGAAATCAATCAAGAAAATCGAGAAGAAGTGATAGTTTCACTTACTTTGGAGAAAAATTATCTAATGTAGGAGAAGCTCGTCCAGTGAAGTAAATGAAATGAAAGAAAGATTACCGTTGGTAACTTCTTGTCACGGAGCTCTGCAACGTAGGCTGCATAAGACTGGAGTACTTCGTTAGTTGGCTCTATAGACAACGCAAACTTGGAATTACTCTGCAAGATTAAAAATCATCCGATCAAATGGGATTACACGTATGTGGTATTTTTATATGAAAACACCCAATAAAGATCACAAACCAGTGTATATTCATGACCACAATATACGCTTGTGTCGTCCGGCAAAGCAATTATCCTCTGGAGAGAAGCTAGCATCTGCAGAACAAGATGCAGGTTGTTGAAAACCAATTCAAAGTACTTACGCTAAGAGTCAAGTTCAGTAATTACGCGTAAAGCTTTTAGATAAATGATGTTTACCTGCTCTGGAGTACCTTCAAAGAGCTTACCACATGATAAGCTAAATAAGGTGTCCCCGGTGAAAATTGCTCGCGCCCCTGGAAAGTAGAAACTAATATGGCCTACAAACACAAAAGAGGATATTAAAATGGGGACAAGGCTAATGCATATACATGTGCATAGTTTATGTTTGAAGAACCAAAACCAGTGAATCTTCAATAGTCATTCCAGGAAGGTAACGCTTTTTAGAGCCTCAAAGCTCTAATCAGAGGACCAAGGGAAATACAAAGTTCTTAGAGCCTCAAAGAATATTATGACAAAACCAACACTTTTTAGAATAGAAACTTAATTGAATCCTTAAAAAATACATATTCTTGAAGCTCATAATGTTATTTAATACTATGGACAAATAAACTAAACTGGCCATACAAGTAGGACATATTTCTACATTTCAAGCAGTCTGACAAGAAATCCACCAATACATAACATACTCCTCCATTTGTAAACAATTTGTCAAAGAATTATGTAGAAAAAGAATATGGATTGGATAACTAAACTTTGAACTACTCTGAAGCAGAAGTATATAAATTAAACACAGAAAGGAATAAACTTTGCATTTAAGACGACGTGTAACCAACCTCTTGTGTGGCCAGGAGTTTCCATAACATGGACTTCATGGCCAGCAAACATCCATTTGTCACCATCTTTTAAGGCTATATCAATTCCAGGAATCCGCTCCCTATCTACAGCTGAGCCGATCACCTAAGTACACACCACGTCATAGTGTACAATTAACTGACAACAAAAGTCTAGATAACATAATATGGACAGAGGAGAGTGGAAGTAACATTCGCCTACCTTTGCACCATACCTGTCTTTTAGTTCCAAATTCCCACCAGTGTGATCATAATGGTGATGTGTATTTAAAATATATGTTAGATTTCGACTATGCTTCTGCAGCGCATCCATAACAGGTACAGCTTCAGAAGGGTCAACCACACCAACTGTACCAGTATCCTCGTCATGTAAAATATAAGCATAGTTGTCCGCAAGACATGGCACCTGAAAAGAAAAATTAGCGTTGTTTTCCTCAAGACTGAGCAGTGATCTGCTAAATTAACTTGTTGGCTGCTATTTAAGACACAAATAGAAACTAACGAAAAGCAACACACACACCAGTTCAATTTGCAATGAGGAAGAGACATTGGAGACACTGCAGAATCTTGAAAAGCGAACAGATTTACCAGCACCACGCAAAGTCCTAAGAGGCGAAGATAACAGCTTCATCGCACCAGAGACAAGACCCTTTCTGAGATGAAGCTGTCTCACGCATGGCCTCACACATGGTTGACTTGTTAGCTTCTGATAAACAGATAAACGCAGAGACTAATCAAAGATATGAACAAGAAAACTTCAAAATATCTACACAAGAAAAGTCACAGCTAATTTCTATGATTTTGTGTGCCTAAATCAACACTAGCAAAAAAAAAAAAAAAATGTACAACCAGAATTTTCAACTCAGCTTACTTTTTCCACTAAAAAAACAAACTGAAAGAGTGAATTGATTGAAAATTAGAAAGAAAAAAAACTCAGTCATAAAGAATAAAGTAATTTGTATAATCCAAGCTATTACGGCAACAATCAAGAGTATCTAGTTTCTGCACAGGGAAGGAGTGAGAATGAACCCTACAAATTGGGGGTGAGTAATCCGGACACTAAGACATGAATTTCAGAAATACAAACCCTAGAACATCGAAAGAAGGAGGCTGCAGTAGAAACTTTGAAGATAGCTTGCATCTCTCTCGATTATTGTCACACACGCACACACACACACAATTCTGACTTCGAGACTCGACGCGATTCGATTTCTACATACAGAGAGAGCCCACAAAAATGCGTGAACTGACAGCAGAAACCGACCCAAGCCCACTATTACTAAACCGAATTAAACCAAATAATCAGGGATGTGTGGTCTAATGATATTTAATAAATACTGATAAGTCCAATTTTACTTCAAAAATATATTCGAAAATAGGTTAATAGTTTATGAAATCTTATTATATAAAGCTGAACGTGTTTAACGTGAGCGTGATATGTGTCAAATTAATAATTCATTAAATGTTGACACGTGTCATCGTTAATTTAGATAGTGACACGTGTCTCTTTCTGGTAATGGTAATTTTCTATATAAAAATATAGAATAAATAATTAATTAAGATTTTTATCAGTTTAAGCAAAAATACCAATAACAAAAATTTTAGTAATTTTGAACTTTCTATATGGTAATTTTCTATATAAAAATATAGAATAGATAATCAATAAAGATTTTTGTCAGTTTAAGTAAAAATATAAATAGCAGAAAAATAAAAATAATAGAAAAGACAACTTACTGTTAATGTATCATCAGAAAAGACAATTGTCAGTTTTAGTAAAATATTTAACATTTAATATTTTACATCACAATTATGTTAATTTTCTAAATTAATATTGTAGTAGTTTGGTTATAAATACCAAAATATAGATTCTTAACAAATCATCTTCTTATTCATCTTTTATCTTTTGTTATTCATCATATTAAATCAGAAAAATGAATTCAGAAGTTCTTCATACCCTATATCAATTAGACAAAAATTGTGTTTATCGTCGTATTATAGTACGCCTGCTTCGAAAATGAGAAGCAAGTAGCAAATAATATACTTATGGGAATAGAGTTATTATTGGTTGATTTTTAACAAATCTTGTTATATTTTTATAAATGTTTTATATTAGTTTTTAATGTATTTTATTAAAATATTATTATTTTAAAATATGGTTTGTTAAGAGTCTTTATATTAGTGTTTAGTGTTTAATTTACTTGATTTTTGTCGAAAATATTATTTTAAAATATTTATTTAATTTCAAATTTATATAAATATTTACAGAAAATACAAATCCAGGTTTTGTGCATCATTTTCTTTTTAAAATATTTAACGATAAATCTATTTATAAAATATATTTTCATATAAATATAAATAAAATATAATATAATATAATATTATTTTTCGGTACTATTGGAAACTAGTTCATATGTAAATTACTTATTATGATTCATGAAAGACTAGGTTTGACTTTGAAATATAAAATTTATACATTCATGTATATTGTTCTTTGAAATTTCCAATTCGTAAACGTATACGCACGCGGCACGCAGCACGCAGAAGTGCACATGAGGTGGACACGTACATGACGTGAAGGCAGGCGTGTACGCACTTGCTTTGTTAGACCGATTATACTTCGTAACCTTATAGTTTATTGTGTATTTCATGCGTTTGACTCGAAACGTGACGTATAGTCCTAGGGAATCATGTAAAGGATCAAAAGGGAATCCAAGTGTATTTCAAGGCTGGATCATCGGGTAGGTTTGATAGTTTGGAATCCAATGACTTGGCCGAGAAAAACTAAGGAAAAGGAAGAAAGAAAGGGGAAAGTCCAGCTCGGCCAGCTTGAGTGATAGCTCGTAAAGCTCGGGTTAGCTTAGGGTAGCTCGGGATAGCTCGTAAAGTTTTACTATTTAAAGAGACTGATTCAACAATGGGGAAAATGAATAAAAAGAGAGATGATGAATTGATATAACTTTGAGAAAAGGGGATAGAAACAAGAAACACATTTAATTGAAATGCTGAAAGCAGATTCGTCTTACCACTACAAGAAAACAGCGTTCTTACCGACGGACAAAACCGGGGGTACCCCGTCGGAAACAAAAGTTTCCGGCGGGTTACCGACCACCGAAAAGTCGTCGGTTTGAAGTCGTCGGAAATCATCCTCCGTTGGAAACCCGTAGCAAAAACCTACGGATTTCCGATGGACTTTTTCCGACGGAGTACCGATGAAATTGCCGTCGGATACAACATTCTGACGGTGTTCCGAAGAAAGTTGTCCGACAACAATATGTGTCACAAACGTGTCGAAAATATTTTACCGACAGTAGACCGACGGTTAATTGTACCGACGGCCAACCGACGACGACCTATTCCGATGGGTAACCGACGACCTTATTTCTGATGGGTAACCGACGACTTTCGGACGGTATTAATAAAATAAAAAACAAATATAATTTATTTTTTTATAATTCCAATATTTTATTAAAAATTTAATTTAAAATGCATAAATATAAAAATTCTAAAAATTTAAACTATACATTAAATAAAAGTTAAACATTGTTCGAATACGTAATTACAAAAACATAAAAGTACTAATCCAGCTCTAGAGGACGGAAATCCGGAAAATGCTGCCTCAAAACGTCGAGAAGTAATCTTGAGAGGTAGTCAACTTGGCAATTCTTGCATTCTTTTCCTCCAATTCAGTCTTCAGCCTCTCAAACTCTTGTGTGACCGCAGGATCCGTTTGTTGTGTAAATGACGACGTTGCAGTGTCAGCTTCTGGAAGGCGTCCTAATCCAAAAACACGTCCTCGGCTTCTAGGAGTTTCCTAATAAATTAGAAACAAATATTAAAATACTGAAAATTAATAAAAATAGTACAAATTATGGAAATTTAATTACCTCGAGGGTTAGTTGGTTCATGACTTCCCGCGGCAACGAATTAGAACCCGAACCAGATCCTCCTTCTTTAGATAGCTGAGTAAGCTTCTCCTGTCTGCTTGACATTGTTCATGACTTTACACGCCAACATGTCTTGTACCTGCCCGGTTTTTTTATTGGTGTGCGTGTCGACGAAAAGTTCAAACAAATCTGGTCGCACACCACCGGCCTTGGCAGTCTGGTTAAACAAATAAAGTGTTACTAAATAAAAAAAAATAAAGGAAGTTAATAATTAGTAAATGATTATATTCATACCAGCTCGTCAGCACGACTCTCGAACGTCATTGCACCTGCATTATGTGTTGCGATTCCGAGTCCATCCCGTTCGCTCAAGCGGTTTGTCCTGTTTCGTGCGGAGATTGCATTGGCCTCTTCTGTACTCCAGTAACGAATGTACGCCTCCCAAACATCTGGATCGAGATCCCTGGGCTTCGGTTTACCCTTCTTCCATTTCTGCTTCCAACTGTAGACATGTTTGCTGAATTGCGAACTAGCTTGCTTATCGAACGCCCTACGAACCTCGAGCGTAATTATAGAGTTCCAATTGAAATCTTGCTAAAAAAATAAAAAAAAAATAAAGAATTAGTTACATCAAGATTAAATGTTAAAAAAAACCATAATAAAGTAATAAAATTTTATACTGCAAAAGTACGGAACCAGAGCTCTCGCCACTCTCTTGGCATATCTCCGTAGGTGGGATACATATCAGGGAGTTGGTGATGGAGCAAAATCAAAATCGACTTGATGATCCCGTTTTTATAGCGAAACCTTCAATTAAAATAAAAAACACAATTAAATAATATGTGTTAAAAAAAATTATAGAATATTAAAATTGCATACCAGGTGGCTCCATTCTGACGCTGTGGGTGAAGCATCGGTAAACGTTCTCGGCCCGGTTGAGCAAGAACCTTTGATGTAGGTCAATTTCTTACTGGACTATCTTATCATGTCATTGTAGTACAGAAAGGTATCAATCCAAATGGGCGAGATATTAGCCAGATTGGATGCAATCAACTAGTTTAAGTCAAGCAACAAGCAAGGTTGTGAAACTATCAAACGAGAAAACAATAATCAAAAGCAATAACAGGAAAAGCGAGCTAGCGAGACTACGAACAATCGATCAAGCGAGAAGCTCCTAAGGATGGGGCTATTGACTTGGTGTATCCTCTTAATCTACCTAGATTGTTTAACAAACTTTTCAGCATTAAACATTCACATTCCCATGATAAATAACCTCAAGCTAATTTAGTTCAGACACTAAATCCCTTTAGAAATCTAGCTTAGGCATTAAGATTCAGTTTAATAAAGCCATAAACTAACAACTAATCCTTAGTAGGAATGTAAATCTCTGGAATTAGTTGGTCATTTCATCAAACATCTTCGGGTGTGGAAATTCTAATTCCAATTAATCAGAGAGTAATTAGCATTAAGAACACTAATCCAGAAGGGAAATCAAACAATTCTACACTTAAACCACCTAGGAGACTAAGATTCCACACTGTCTATCACATCCTTAGAACAACTGTATCGAACCCATGAAGAACATCCTGATCAAAGAAATCAATAAAACTTGCATAATCAGAAAGATAAGGAAGAGAATAGATAGAAATTAAAGATTCAAACACAAACACTCAGTAGATTCAAAGTTATAGGATCCAAGAAGCAAGAACAGATGAAGAAAGCTTAAAAACGAGTTATCCCTAATCTGAGATTAATACAAAGTATATATAGTCTTAGGGATCACAAAAAGACAAAATAGCTAAATTCGGGTTGCACTCGACCAGGGAGGTCGAGTGCCTTGGTCGAGCTAGGTGAAATCTTCAAGATTGCTCTTTTATCTTCAGCTCGATGTGCCGACTCGACTCGTTGGTCGGTGTCAAGCAGACGGCTCTTTTATCTTCAGCTCGATCAAGGGACTCGACCTGGCTTGGTCGAGCTAGGCTAGAAAACTTCAAGATTGCATTTTTATGATGAGCTCGACCAATGGGCTCGACCTGCCAGGTCGAGCTGGGCTCAAAGTGCGTTTTTACCTCGACCACGACTTGATTGCTGAGTCGACTCTCCTTTTCTCCATTTGACTCCAACGTCTCTAATATCCTTTGATTGCACCTGAAACAGCTCCAGAATGCAATATGCATGCAATCCTAATGCAAAACACTCTAAACATGCAAAACTAGAAACAAATGCTAAGAATATGCTATTAAACAAGGCTAAATGTAAGATAAATGCATGCTCAAATCATGTAAAATGTAGACATATCAACCTCCTCAATGGTGATTCTGGTGCGGGCTTCGGAATTCATAGAAGGTGGAACATTAGAAGGAGTGGTGATAGAAGGTGGAACATTAGAAGGAGTGGCGGAACTACTCCTCGGTTCCAGAACTCGAGGCTCCCGAGGCCTACGGAAGAAATCTTCATAACTCCTAAAACGAGTAAATGATTAGTAAGAAATATCATAATTGGAATCTTACATCAAAAATATTATTCATAAATTATTAATAAATTGAAATCCTAAATTCATAATACTAATATCTAAAATAAATAAACATAAATCACTAAATAAATCACTATTTCTAAATCATTAAACATAAATTAAAAAATTACTAAATCCAAATCCTAAATTCATAATACTAATATCTAAAATAAATAAACATAAATCACTAATTATTAATCACAATTTCTAAATCATTAAATATAAATTAAAAAATTACTAAATCCAAATCTTAAATTCATAATACTAATATCTAAAATAAATAAACCTAAATCACTAATTATTAATCATAATTTCTAAATCATTAAACATAAATTTAAAAAATTACTAAATCCAAATCCTAAATTCATAATACTAATTTCTAAAATAAATAAACTTAAATCACTAATTGTTAATCACAATTTCTAAATCAAAAAACCTAAATCAGAAAATTACTAAATCCAAATCCTGAATTCATAAAACTAAATCTTATTCCTGGTTGACAAAAAAAAAAAAAAAAAATCTTATTCCTAAATCACAAAATCATAAATCCAAAATCCTAATTAGAAAATCAAAATTCCAAAATCAAAGAAAATCTAAATGAAAAAATCTTACATTGTCGGAGGAGAAGGAATGTCGCTGGAGGAGAAGGAGGAAGATGTCGTCGCCGGAGGAGGAGGACGTCGCCGGAGGAGAAGGGACGGTTCGACGGATGAAAAGAGAGAGAAATCGCAGGTGAAGAGGAAGAGATCGTCGGGGAAGGAGGAAGAGATCGCCAGAGGAAGGAAGAAAAGATCGCCGGAGGAAGGAGGAAGAGATCGCCGGGAAGAGGAACGATTCGGAGAAAAAGAAGAAATGGAGAAGAAGAGAAGGTTCATGATCGGGTTTTATTTTTCGCGACCGACGGAAAACCGACGGGTTCCAAATTTTTTATTCCCGCATCTCGACGTTTTGGCGGCACAAAACTTTCGCGTCGGTTTACCCTCGGTACAAACCGATGGAAAACCGACGGAGTAGGATTTTTTGCATGCGTTTCAATTGGCTATTAGATATAAAGTATTTAAATATATATGATTTATTAAAAACGATTTCCTAAGTATTTAAAAGTGGATACCGTCGGTTTTCGATCGGTATTACCGATGGAACACCGACAGAATGGACCCATCCGACCGATGGAAAACCGATGGCCTTTACTTTAAATATCAATCAAACCATACCTATAAAATCATAATTCGAATTTCTTAATTAAATATGATATTAAATAATGAAGATTTTATACATATGATTTCAGTTGTACTAAATAAGATTTTAAATAATGAAGATTTATGTAAAATCATATTTACAACATAAGAAATCTTATTTTGAGAATTTATTATAGTATACTAAATATTCAAATATGTTAAAATTATACATCATATTTATGAAGGTAATTATTTTATAATATTGTAACCGATAGTAACATGCATATAGGAGTCATTAGAATATAATTTGACGTTTTCAATTTGGGTTTTAGAAATTTAAAAATCCACTCAGAACGGATAAATTAATGAAAAACTTGATAACCGTAGGCAAAATAGAAATATGGTGTATATTTTAACAAACTTGAAATCATAGGCAACATAGGAATATGATGTATATTTTAAAACTATATGAAGTATATTGAAATATCTGGATATGTATTTATTATAAGTTTTGTTTCAAAGTTTCTAAATTGTATTTAAGAGTAATCTCCGTCGGTTTTCGATCGGAAATACCGATGGAAAACCTGACTGCTATGTTTATTCCGCCGGTTTTTACTTTTAAATACATATCAAATCATACTTACATATATGACCGTTTAAAATCATACATTCATAAAACTTTGAAATACATATGAAATCATATTTGTAAAATCTCAATTATTTAAAATATTATTTATTTAAAATCAAAAACCGACAGTGTTTTTTTTTAAATACATATGAAATCATACGTACAAAATCTTAATCATAATTCCTTAAATAAATATGATTTTAAATGAATAAGATTTTAAATAATTAAGAATTAATAAATATGATTTCATATGTATTCTAAACTATTTTAAATGTATGATTTTATATGTATTTATAAGTATGATTTTATATGTATTTAAAACTAAACATTACCGTCGGCTCTCGATCGGTATTACTGATGGAAACCCGACGGTTCTGTTAATTCCGTCGGTTTTCCATCGGAAAGTTGAAAATATGACCGTTTAAAAATTAGCCGTTCTAAAATTAGCCGTTGAACGGTCAGTAGCCGTTTCCGTCGGTTTTCCGTCGGTTTGGTCGTTTATATCACCCATATTTTCTCACATTAGCATTACACTCTCTCACACAATTTCTTTCTCACATAATTTTTCTACCTATATTCTTCTCATATTATCTATACATTGTCTATTACAAATATGTCTTCGTCAAATCAATATAATTATTTTCGATCCTGGATGGACAGACCAATGCGCGATCCCAAGACAAAACAACTTACAGAAGAGTTTGTCGAAGCTCTAAGACAGTTCATGAATTTTGCAACAAATCAGCAACTTGCTTTGCAAATGGGTAAAATCTATTGTTCTTGTATTAAATGCAAGAATAGTAAATTTTCGATATTTTAGAAGTAAGTTCGCATTTACATCGTAGAGGATTTATTCCGGGTTACAAGATTTCGTATTCGCATGGAGAAAATGATTATATGGTAGATTTTGCTAGTACAAGTGTAACTTTTACGTCGGATATAATAGGGGAATCTACACCAGAAGTAGGGGTAATGTCGGTTATGTTCAGATGGTACATGATGCATATCATGTCAATGCTCCGGACTTTGTTGATTCTAGAGGAGATAGATCAGTAGAGGAGCCTAATTTAGAAGCACAAAGATTCTTCGATATGTTAGATGCGGCAAAGCAGCCGTTGTATAGAGGTTGTCCAGAGAAAATATCACCGTTATCGGCTGCAACAGAATTGATGACAATCAAGACGGATTACAATTTGTCGGAGACTTATGTTGATGCATTTGCTGATTATATAAAAAGACATTTGCCGGCAGATAGTAATTATACATCAACATACTATGAGATTCAGAAGTTGGTGGTTGGGCTTGGCTTGTCGTA
This sequence comes from Boechera stricta, assembly GCA_018361395.1. Lineage (NCBI taxonomy): Eukaryota > Viridiplantae > Streptophyta > Magnoliopsida > Brassicales > Brassicaceae > Boechera > Boechera stricta. The sequence goes on from CM031538.1 coordinate 2,629,441, forward strand.
TGAGGTGATAGATGTGTACAGCAACAATTGTATGATTTACTGGAGAGAGGATTCAGATCGGTTAGTTTGTCGGTTTTGTCGCAATCCTCGGTATCAAGATACAGGTGGAAGAGTCAGTGTTCCGTACAAACAGATGTGGTATTTGCCACTAGCGGAGAGGTTAAAAAGATTATATCAATCAGAGCGGACGGCACAGTCTATGAGATGACATTCAGATCATCCACGGGATGGAGATATATCACATCCGTCCGACGCTGAAGCATGGCGACACTTTCAGACTCTTTATCCTGATTTTGTAGATGAGAGCAGGAATGTGTACCTTGGTTTATGCACCGATAGTTTTAATCCTTTTGGAAAGCATGGAAGACAATATTCATTGTGGCCAGTAATCGTGACACCATACAATTTGCCACCATCTTTATGCATGAAAAGAGAGTTTCTTTTCCTCTCAATTCTCGTTCCTGGACCTGAGCCTCCAAAGAGATCACTTGATGTTTTCTTACAGCCATTGATTTATGAGTTGCAGATGTTATGGGAACATGGAGTTCAGGCATTTGACTTTTCATTGCAGGTAAATTTTTTGATGCGGGCAGTGCTTATATGGACCATAAGTGATTTTCCAGCATATGGTATGTTATCTGGATGGACGACACATGGGAGATTATCGTGTCCATATTGTCAAGACAAAACAGATGCGTTCCAATTGAGAAATGGTCGGAAAACATCTTAGTTTGATTTTCATAGACGTTTTTTGAGACACGATCATCCCTATCGTCGAAGCACCACATTGTTTACCAAAAACAAAAAGGTTTTTGATGGTCCACCTCCTGAATTAGATGGTTATAGCATTTTAACACAATTACGAGATTTTGGGGCGGAGGAAACGGTTCGTTGTGGAGGAAACGGACATAGTCATGTAGATGGAGTTGGCGTATACCATAACTGGGCATAAGAAGAGTATCTTTTGGGATCTGTCATACTGGAAAGACCATCTATTGAGGCATAATCTAGATGTCATGCACATTGAGAAGAATTTTTTTGAAAACTTGATTAATACTGTTCTCAATGTCCAAGGAAAAACGAAAGATAATCTGAAGTCTAGATTGGATTTGCCAGATATATATTCTCGAAAGGCTCTTCATATTGTGGGGAATAAGAAATATGGTCTTATACCCCAATTCTGTTTACCTTCGGCTGCAAAGCATGAGTTTTTTGAACAGATTGCCAACAATGTTAGATTCCCGGATGGATACATGTTAAACCTACGAAACTGCATTGATTATAGTGAATAGAAGTTTTCTGGTTTAAAAAGTCACGCTTGTCATGTCATAATGCAGCGCCGTCTTCAGTTTGCTTTTGCTTACTTTCTTCCAGAAAACGTTCACAAGTCAATTGCAGGTAATTTTATCTGCATAAATATTACATATAAATACTACATAAAGTATTGTTTTACTTAGTTTATGTTTTTTCTTAGGTATAGCTTCTTTTTCTGGTATTTATGTACGAGATCTCTGACGGTTGACGGTATTTGTAATTTGGAGACGCAGATACCAATTATCCTATGTAATTTGGAGAAAATTTTTCCCCCTTCATTTTTTTATGTTATGGAGCATCTTCCAATTCATCTTACTCGCGAAGCAGCATTAGGGCTCTGTTCAATATCGGTGGATGTACCCGTTCGAGAGGTATATGTATCATTTCAAGAAAAAGGTTAAAAATTTGAATAAAGTAGAGGGGTCTATTGTCGCTCAATGCATTAATGAAGAGGCGGCACATTTCTCTGAATATTATTTTCCAAAACAAGTGCAAACAAAGAGTCGTAGACCCGCTCGGCACGATGACGGAGGTGAAAAAGCAAGTTGTCCAATCTATGTTCCTAGTCTCTTCCGACAGGTAAGGCGCATTTCAATTTTTATTATAAAAATTTATACATTCAATAATATTATTAATTACAACTTAAATCTATTTACATAGGTTGGACGACTAAGTGGAAAAAACAAAAAACAAAGATTAACTAAGGAGGAGCAAAATCATTTGCATATGTATATTCTCACAAATTGCGAAGATCTTCTGGAGTATGAAAGGTATTTCATTTTTTAAAAATCTAAATATTTATAATAATATATAATTTAAAAAATGTAATCATATTTTTTTTTATAGGATTTATATGGCTCACATACGCTTTCATTACTCAACTTACACGGAGGAAGCACTTAATGCGCTCAAAGAGAGCGAGTTCGCTCAATGGCTCGCATTTTATGTAAGTTTATTTGATTCACTTACGTTCTCTTTAATATTACTACATATATCATTTTTTAATTTATGAATATACTTTTTAAAAAAAATTATTGCAGGTAAGGACAGGTGCAAGTAGAGGTCAGTCTTTTCCAACTTGGTTAGAAGAGTTGATCAACGGTCCATTGGCTGTTGTCCACACCTATCCTATGTATTGTACACGTGGATATGCTTTTAAGATTTTACGCGAAGGAAAGATATGGCCAACAAGTGATTATGGTATTTCTTTGGAATCGGGTGACATTGTCTACTATGGTATTCTAAGGGAAATACTAGAAGTCCATTACCCTGGTTTTCTCGACTTGCGATGCGTTGTTTTTTATTGCGATTGGTATGATCCGTTCCTAGGAACAGGTGTTCGCCAAGATGAATTTGGGGTTATATCCATACATTCCGAAAAACGGCTGCAAAAGTACGATCCTTTCATCTTTGCATCACAAGCAAACCAAGTTTGTTACATTTCATATCCTCGTGTCACGAACAAGCATGATCCTTGGATCACTGTTTCATTGATTACACCAAGAGCTATAGTGGATGGTATTGCAGATAACGAGGCTATGCAACAATGCGTCAGTGCAGGTTTTCTAGGTCCGATCGCAGAACCGCAACAAGTTGATCTTGTTGTTGATTTTACTGAGGAAGGTGATAACGAGATTTTTGATTATTCCGAGGAGGAACATGGAGAATTTGATTCACAATCCGATTCATCACCATCAGAGTATTCAGATAGTACATCGGATGATAATTAGTTCAAATGTATTTTATTTCACTTTTGTAATATTTTTATTTTCATTTGGTTTTCAATATATTTTTAGTTGTTATATGTAATATTTTTCCCTAATATATTTTTAGAATTTTAAGTTGTAATTTTTAATTTAATTTCTATTTTTATTTTATATAAAATATTATACGTTTGTGTACTTTAAAAAAAAAATATCAATTTCACACGGATTACCTACGAATTTCGGGTCCGTGGGAAATCTGTAGTAACTTTTATCGGAAATTTGTCGCTTTCCGTCGGTTAACCATCGTAATTTTGTCCGCCTTTCCGACGGAATAATACCGTCAGATACTCATCGATTTTTGATTGTCCGTCTGAATGCCGTCGGAAATGACCGACGGCTTTCCGTCAACCAAAATGTGGAAGCTTCGTTATCGGAAATCCATCGAAAATATCCGACGGAACTACGTCCGTCGGAAAAGCCGTCGGTAAACGCGTTGTTTTCTTGTAGTGTATTAAGGTAGTTGATAGTAAAGCAAAAGCATTGGAGCTGCAAGTTCCATGGCTAGAGAAAGAAGTACTTGGTTGAAGAAATGGCCTCCAATTCGACTTGAGCCTTCAAAACAGCGTTCACGAGGAACCCCCTTGATGAATTTCTGAGTATATCGAGACGGACAATCTCATCGTAACCCCGCCTAGATTCTGGTCCATATCCCGGGCCATTGTGCCAATTATCAACTGCCCAAAGAAAAAGAAAGAAATATCCCATTAGTAATCACGCGCGATGATATGGTATGTTTACACATCCATGTACATGTATCCATTGCTTACGTGGGTATTGGATGTTACTGAGATTGCGTTGGTTAAGAACTCGAAGCTTGCCTCGAACATAAATCTTCTCATAGGGTCTGAATTTCTCGTTCGCATTGAGGGTAAGATACATCGAGAATGATGTTCCCTCTTTTATGGCATAACCATTTGGATACACTTGTATATTCCATGTGAAGAGGAAAGGATTAAGGGGAGAAGAAATCAATTGATGAATTGATTCCATAATAAGAAAATGTTTGTGGTTGGATTTAAACAAATCTAGATCATTTTGGGATTTAGATTTCATAAATAGAAATCATTAAAATAGATTTACATTTGGTATCAGAACAAATCTAGATTTGTTTAGTTCACCGTTTTTAACGTACGGCATCATAAACGAGTGCTTAATGGTTCGTAATAAATTCTCAAAATTCGGTGTCATTCATCTTCGTACTCGTATTTAGCACATATAAGTAACCGTCATATTTCTTTAATCGTGATATACACATATGGCTCGTGAATGAATATGGTATTGGAATGTCTTGGTGCAGTATCTCTCGCACAATCAATCAGCAGTAAAAGATTGGGTACGACTTTTTGTAACTCGATATACTTTCCAAGCTACACTCTATCATATTTTCCAAGTAATAGCATCATTATTTACATGGTTTTATGCATTCATATAAGTTAGTTTCATAGGTTATAGTTAGCATTTATGATAGTTTTAATGTATTTGCATGTGTTTATGTGTTTGTAGGTACTTGGAGCAAAACCTATGTGTTTAGAGTGTTTAAGAGCACTAAGTAGCCTTGAGGACTTGGGAGTGACTTGTTCGGGCCAAAGACATCACGGAAAGCTTTCTTAGATGCGTCACAGAAGGACCATCGACCACACTGGATAGATGCACTATCCGAGCTCAAATCGATCAAGAGCATTGACCAGAACATGTCGATGCAATCTATCTCCCGACAAGCCATCGACCAAGAGGCATCGACCAAACGTGGTCGATGCACTCTCCGAGATCCACGTCGAGCAATAGCATCGACCAGAAGTGGTTGATGCTCACCTCCGAGAAAAATGGAAACTAGAAGATTTTGACAATACAAGATAAAGGCAACTTGATATTTTCGGGTTTTATCTTCTAGAAACATTAGAGGCACGATTTGATTTGTTCCAAAAGCCCTAGGACTATATAAACACATGTAATCTCATTCATAAACATCATTTAGACTTTACACACTTTTGTAGCCCAAAAAATTCTATTCAATACATCAAACCAAATTCTAACGCCATATTGAAATTCATCTCAAATTAAACAACAGCCGTACCAAAAAAGTCGAGTAATTTTTATGTTTCTTGTTTAAGTGTTTTAAAAAGAGTACTATCGGATGTGAGTGTAAACAAGAACATAGACTACGACGTCAAAGATAGACCAAGCTTAAACCGGAATTCTAATTTGGTCTTTTCCGATATAATCTGCCTGTTTTAGTGGTGTAAGGCGAACCGACCGAGTCGTGTAGTAACTTGTTTGATCAGTTTTCATGGTTCAAATGTCATAAGTCCCAAGTAAAGTCAAGCCTCCAAAATTTCTTGTGAGACCATTATTAGCCTTCCCAAGTCAACCCAACAAACCTTGTACTTAATTGTACATATACATACGCGCACACATAAGTAAAAGTTATAGAGCCCATTATATATATCTGAGAAGATAACAATTAGGGCTAAAGCCCTCGTAGGCTATATAACAGTATGTTAAATTGTTGTTTTTTTAAAATTGACAAAAAGCAGCGAGAGATTAGTCATTTGAGGCTCATTATTGATTTATTGTACAATGACCGATAGATACAACATATTAAATACTTATCATCCATTCCAACACGGGGTTTGTTGCTTCAGGGGATTTTAAAATTAGGTCAAGCTCGTGGAGATAAGCTAAAGAGAGTTAACCTGAGAGTAGACGAATCAGACATCACATTTGCTCTGCAGGTAAACAACCTCTTATTTTGATTATCCTTAACAACTAATAACAAAATTACTGAGTCTAAGCACCAATGTTTTTTTTAATATCAACTCAACAGGGAATACGGTTTTTCCGCAATTGTGTGATGTGAGAAATATTTCATTCGTACAAAGGTAAACATCTTGGACAGGCAATGGTGGATTAAGTTGTAAAACCATGGGGATAAGGATAAAATGGAAAAAAAGTTTTTTCATACCCCCACAATTCAACTATCTTGAATTCATTCATTGACTTTACCACGGTGCTAAAACATTCACAAACTAAGCATAAATTTGAATTTCATTATTGGACTTAACGATTTGTGCGTTTACATACAAATCGTTTAACACCGTTAAGGGAAGTTGACGTTGATTCCGACGTGGCCAAAACGACGTCGTTTTGGGCAAAACTCAGAATCTTAATATTAAGCCAAAACGACACCGTCTTCTGTCTTATTCTTCATTTCTAATTTTCCCCCAAAATCGAAACCTAACTCCGAGCACCAATTCTTGTCCTTCTCCTTCTCTGATTGAATCTCAAACCTAACTAGATTCTCCTTCTCCTTTTTCTTCAATTCAATTCTTTCTGTAAGAAGGAAGAATTCAAACATATCGCGTAGAAGATTTTGGAACTCGAGAAGCAGATTCGAGTTGAAAATGAGGTAATGACGTCGGAATCCACGTCAGCTTCCGTTAACGTCCCATTAATAGTATTAGACAATTTGTATGTAAACGCACAAATCGTTAAGTCCAATAATGAAATTCAAATTTATGTTTAGTTTGTGAATGTTTTAGTACCGTGGTAAAGTCAAGGCATGAATTCAACATAGTTAAATTGTGGGGCATGAAAAAACCTTTTTCCTGATAAAATAACTGATTGTCTTAGGGTTTTAGATATACAATTTTTTTATTTTATTTTTGGGAATAGAACATGGATGTAATTTTAGTGTAGAGTTCTACTATATATTATTTGGGGAGTACACTTATAAATAACCCTTACAAAATATTAATAATTACATCACATTGCCATTACATCTAAGAACAAATTAAAATATCTCATTAAGGGTATTTTAGTCAATTAATTATTATGTGATCATTTAATTAAATATTAAATTAATTATTTATAATTTTCGTTTTAAATAATTTATTTATGTTAATTTTTTTTAAAAAATTAAAAATAGATGTTGTGAAGATTTTGTTGATTTAATTAAACACACTAATTAAATTAAATATTGATTTAATTTTTCAAAAATAAGAGATTTGATATAGATTGCGATTTTTTGGAAGATTTTAAGGAAGAATTTAAACAGATTTAATTATACTTTTAGGTGTTAACAAAGATTCGATATTATAAAAATTATTATAAAAACTGATATTATAATTTATAAAGTTTTGAAAGAATTACAATTTTCTAATATCCTGATTTTATAATTTTGGATATTTTTCTATAATTGCAATTTATCGGGATATATCCTAGTATATTTTATTTATATATACAATGATTACCATATGATGAAATTACAACACACTATGGTTAAAAAAAAAAACAGATCAAATTTATTAATAGATATAGGCTATAGCATTCAGTTTGCTTTGTAGAAATTTTTATTCTACAAGTAAATTGGAAAAAGCCGAAAATAATTTAAAAGACAATTAATGTATGTAGCCATCTCCTCATTTTGTAACTGTGACATGAGCACACCTACTATCATTAATGGACTTAATTTGACCAATTATGTGCCTATATATTTTTTAATTTTGGGTGATTAGTGAAGTAATTATGCCATTAATTATTTAGCATATGTAGGGTCTCTCCATAGAATAATACTCATTGTTATCGTCTGGGAGGGTGTGTGAGCTGTGAGGAGATTCCGAAAAGGAGTTGGTAAGTAGTGGGATTAGTTTATTCTTCCGGTAAAAGTGGCTCCCTCTCAGGCTGGACGTATCTCTTTGGTTTTATCATAGTCTTCATTAAAGTGTTCTTGTAGTCTCTCTATCTTTATGTAATGCCATTGTTATAATCCTCATCTAGGGTCAATGTATACATTTATCTTTTTTTAGTTTACAACCCTCTCTTAGGAATCTTAAACCAGTCATTTTGCACAGAAAAACTCTAACAACAGATGTTGCTAAAGTCTGAGTATAGCCTTGTAAAATGTAGTTATAGCGTTAACCCGTGAGTGTGAATAGTAAACCCGAGAAGTGTAAATAACCAGGGCAAAATGTATAATTTATACACAAAAAATTTATGGAACAAAGGCTAAAACGTGTATCGGTCCATGCATATTATAAAAGAGAGAAGGAATAAAAGTATTAAAGACAGAGGTAGAGAGTTACAGAAGAGAGAAGAGAGAAGAGAGGAGAGAAGAAAAGAAAAAGATGAAAGCAGAAGCAGAAATCATCTTCGTTGCATTTCCAGCCCCTGGTCATCTTCTTGTCTCCATTGAATACGCTAAGTCCCTCCTCAAACGAGATGATCGCATTCACACCATCACCATCATCCACTGGGCATCATTACCTCTCGCTCCTCAAGCCCACCTCTTTGCTAAATCTCTCGTTGCTTCACAGCCTCGAATCCGTCTTGTTGCCTTGCCTGATGCTCAAAACCCTCCTCCATTGGATCTCTTCTATAAAGCTCCCGAGGCTTATATTCTAGAATTCACCAAGAAAACACTTCCTTTTGTCAAAGACGCTCTCTCCACTCTGGTTTCTTCACGTAATGAATCCGGTTCGGTTCGGGTCGTTGGTTTGGTTCTCGATTTCTTCTGTGTCCCAATGATCGAAGTGGCAAACCAGTTTAACCTTCCTTCTTACATATTTCTTACGTGTAACGCTGGTTTTTTGGGTATGATGAAGTATCTCCCTGAGAGACATCGCATAATCTCTTCTGAGCTTGATTTGAGCTCCGGCGACGACGAGCATCCAATTCCCGGTTACGTCTCTTCCGTGCCGACGAAGGTTTTGCCTCCTGGTCTATTCGTGAGAGAGTCCTACGACGCTTGGGTCGAGATTGCGGAGCAGTTCCCTGGAGCCAAGGGCATTTTGGTAAACTCCTTCTCAGGTCTTGAGCATAATGCATTTGATTACTTTGCTCGTCGTCCTAAGAATTTTCCTCCGGTTTACCCGGTGGGACCGGTTCTTAGTTTAAAGGATCGTCCATCTCCGGATCTGGACCCATCGGACCGGGACCGGATCATGAGATGGCTCGAGGACCAGCCCGAGTCATCACTTGTGTACATCTGCTTCGGGAGCTTAGGAATCCACGGTAAACCGCAGATTGAAGAGATAGCTCGAGCCATAGAGCTTGCCGGCCATAGGTTTCTTTGGTCAGTCCGCACAAATCCGACGGAGAAAGCGAGTCCGTACGATCTGTTGCCAGAGGGGTTTTTAGATCGGACGGCGAGTAAAGGATTAGTGTGCGATTGGGCTCCACAAGTGGAAGTGTTGGCTCACAAGGCCATCAAAGGATTTGTGTCTCACTGCGGTTGGAACTCGGTGCTAGAGAGCTTGTGGTTTGGAGTTCCGATCGCCACGTGGCCAATGTACGCTGAACAACAGTTAAACGCGTTCACGATGGTGAAGGAGTTAGGGCTCGCCGTGGAGCTGCGTCTGGATTATGTTTCGGCGAGCGGAGAGATAGTGAAAGCTGAGGAGATCGCGGGAGCCATACGATCTCTGATGGACGGTGAGGATACGCCGAGGAAAAGAGTGAGAGAGATGGCGGAGGCGGCAAGGAAAGCTTTGATGGACGGTGGGTCTTCGTTTGTAGCGGTTAAACGATTCCTCGACGAGTTGATCGGTGGGGATGTTTAGTTCTATTGTAAACGTCGTCGTTCTTGCATGGTGATTAGTGTAATCTTAATAATTTTGTTACTAAATGAATGAATCAGGGTAAGGGTCCCCTTATTTGGTTAACCAATCCAAACCGACCTGAAGTTATAACAAACAAATTGATTCGAAATTTCGTGTATTTGAAAACGAAAATCAATTCTGTATCACATATGAAATCATCGTGACCTAGACCAAACATAAAAATGGCTCCAAACACCAATAATGTGCATACGTTTGCCTTTATTCTTGTTTATAAGATTCGTCTTACTATTATTTGGGGAGTACAAATAAAAAAATAATTTTAATATATGTTAATATTTATTTTTTTATGTCAATGGTATTAAGACCATTTGCTAATTTTTATTAAGATTATAATTATAAATTTAATTAGCACCTTAAAAACAGAATTAAATCGTGATCTTTCAGAATATCAATCTTTCGACTAAGTAATATCCAAAGATTCGTAATATCTTTTGGAGAATACGTTTATAGAAATAACATTTAATTTGTGGAATGACAAATAATAACATAACTCAAAATTATTATCTCCTATATATTAATTGAGAATTATTTTAACAAAATAACCTTATGTTTACGTTAAATATTACAACACTGACGTGTCGTTGTCAGAATAATTTTCAGAGAATATATTTTTTAAGACATTAATTACTAGACTAATTACATAATATTCCATTAGATCAATCATATATAATAATATGTCTTTATTTTATCTTACCAAAATTAGATTTATTTATTTATGGAAAATCAAGTAAATAAATATTTCATAAAATTATAGCTGATATTATTGTTTTCTAAATTATAGATTTTAATTATTTATACAATAATATACTATTAAAATATTTAGCAATATTTATTTAATTTATTAATTTTAAAAAAAATTATAAATATCTTATCCTGCGTATAACGCGAGAATTACTTAGTTTAAATATTAAAATCATTGCAATACTATAATCAAAACTTTTGAATAAATTTAAATCTAAAAATTTTAATTTCCAATTCTTTTGAATCTAAAAACTTTTGAATAGATTATAGTTTTTCTTTGAAATTTCCAATTCGGTATACGTATACGCACGTGGCACCCAGCACGCAAAAGTACACATGAGGTGTACACGTACATGAGGTGAAGGCAGGCGCGTACGCACTTGCTTTGTTTAGACCGATTATATTATTTCATGCGTTTGACTCCAAACGTGACTTTTACTTTTTCAATCATTTTAGTATTAATCAATTTTTATTTGTACCTCTCAAACCAAATTCTAACGCCATATTGAAATTCATCTCAAATTAAACAACAACCGTACCAAAAAAAGTAGAGTAATTTCAATGTTTCTTGTTTTAAGTGAAAGTAAACAACAAGAACAGAGACTACGGTGTCAAAGATAGACCAAGCTTAAACCGGAATTCTGATCTGGTCTTTTGCGTTATAATCTGCCTGTTTTAGTGGTGTAAGGCGAACCGACCGAGTCGTGTAGTAACTTGTTTGATTAGTTTCATGGTTCAAATGTCAGAAGTCCTAAGTAAAGTCAAGCCTCCAAAATTTCTTGTGAGACCATTATTAGCCTCCCCAAGTCAACCCAACAAACTTTGTACATATGCATACAGACAGGCTGTCTTTATATAAAAAAACATTTGCTTAGGCCAAAATTTTTAAAAATTAGGCCACATTTTTAAAGTTTTAAAAATAGTGCAAAATCGACGATTTTTTTGCAGAAGAAGGTTTTCAAAGTTTGGCTATCATATCAATAGAGCGGGAACTGGTAAGAGAACTCGATTATTTGAATTTGGTGAATGATTTTATAGGAAAGAAAAGCAGAAAAATTATGGTTTAAAATTTATTTTTTTTTTTGTTTTTGTTAGCACTTATATATTATATACTATTATTAGTACTATTTTTTATATGAAGAAGCCATATTTTTTTGCTTGTAGCGCACACATAAGGAAAAGTTATAGAGCCAATTATATATAACTGAGAAGATAAACAAATTTTAACGAAAAAAACTATTATAACATTCTTCCATGGCCTCGTAGGCTAAGTAATGTATCAATGTTTTTTTTTTGGTTAGCTATCCATGTTTATTTTAAACAAGGAATTTTTCATACCGGTAGATTTGTTATAAATTCCCAATTGAGTATAAGTATATAACAGTATGTTTAATTGTTATTTTTAAAAAATTGACAAAAAGCAGCGAGAGATTAGTCATTTGAGGCTCACTATTGATTTATTGTACAATGACCGATAGATACAACATATTAAATACTTAACATCCATTGCAACATTGTAATGGATGAGTGACGTTTTTGTGTTAACTCATCACAAATCTAACTATAAATATAAAAAATCTAATAGAGTAAATTCCATAAAATCGAAGCAGCATAAAACTAATCTAGATCGGGTTTTACAGTTTCGTTTTGCTTTGGGTATATTAAATGTGGACGAACTTCTAATTCATATTTGATTAGTAATTAGTATATTTATCCATATTTCTTACATACTAGTCATGATTTTTGTCCAACTTCCGATGCGGAAAATTATTTTCAATACATTCTTGCGAGATAATGGTTATTCCAGCCATAAATTTCGATATTTTTAGGTATCGATTGACGGACCAAATTTAGATCAGATCGATTGTGGATCGGAGTGGACAACATGCAAATCGGGCTCTGCTACTATATTAACATATATCGACTTTCATCTCAAAATCAATTAATAACGAGTGAACTGGTCGATATCGTTTATATACTAATCATGATTCTTGTTTAATTTTTGATGTAAAATGTTATTATTCCCAATAACACGTGCCATTTGTTTCGGAGCAAAGAGGCCTTTGTCTAATGCAAAGTGGAAACCGTGTTATAGTGACTCGTTTGATCAATTCCTACGTTTGTTTTATCAAATATTACACATTTCTTTTCGAAGTAAAGTCAAAGTCAAAGATCACATATATATATATATATATATATATGTATGTATATTCTCGAGCTACTGAGGAAAAACCCAAAGTCAAGCCATGAGGTGTTGACCAATTACTCTATATATATGTGTCATTATCGAATTAAAATGAAACCCCATGCAAACAAAAAAAGGCCTACACTGCCCTACAACAAATTTACGTACCCACACACACACACAAATAAGTCAGATTCTTTTTCCTTTAGGGAAAAATTAAGAGTGCGAAGAAGATGAAGAGACAAGTAATGATCGTTGTTATGTTAGTTTCCCTTTTCGTTGTTTTCTTGGACGTCAAGCAAGTTGAAGCCATGAGGCCGTTCCCAACAGCTGCAGATGAGATCCGGTTCGTGTTCCAAGCGCTGCAAAGGGGTCCAGTCAGCGGGTCAGGTCGAAATGGTTGCACCAACATTCCCGGTGGTACACGTAGGTGCCATGGTTGAATCTGACCGGTCACTTGATTCTTCTTCTTGAAAACGCAACAAGAGATTCTTTGATTCTTTTTAATTGCGATATATGTAAATTTGTCTTTACTAGAAATCCCAAGCCGAAAACCATACTAGTCTTTGATATTTTTCACCACAAGTAAATTGGACAAAAAAAGATGGTGTGCCCAAAAATATGATTTTTCGCCAATTACCATAACTTGGTTTAATTCGAAACTGTTTGTATTAACTACATAATCTAGCTTTAGATGGTTTGTAATAAAATTGAATTATGATGAATGAATTTGATTGTTCATAGTAATACAAATATGTTTTTTTCTCTCTAATAAAATATATCCTTGTTCGTAATGATTAGATGGTTACCAAACGTTTTGCATACAGAAGCTACATTGAAAGACAAGAACTTATCAATATTGTGTACTATAATATTTTCCGCAATAATACAGTTTTAGTGTTACCACATGCTTTTATAAATTCTAAAAAATACCACAAAAAGTTATTCTCTTAAAATTTATTTATGGGTTACTAAGCGGCAACATCAAGTAAATAATTGAACTAACAGTTGTGCTCGTACATAAAAATGTCCCAAATTCCAAAGTTTTGAAGTAGACCAATTTGTTAAAATTTATTGTCCAGTGCATGCGATATGTACCATTCTTCCGTTTGTTTGTTTGCTCGGAGGTTTAGGGTCTTGTCCCTAGTTTCTCAGGTCCAAGACTAGCGGCTGATTATACCATGTAGATAGGCGTAAAATCGTCATGTCCCAAACAAAACTCGAATTATAAGAAAAAAAATCCTCCAAAATAGGGTCGTTCGTGTCTTCCACTATGCTAACACATATTTGGTTAACATCAAAATCATATTTCTGTGATCTTAGAACACTACTTTCTTTTTGTAAAAATGCTTCTTCTACAAAAAGTAAGACAATTAATAACTTGAGAAAGATTATATCATATTTTATAGTTTTATTTACCGATAATTTTATATACTACAATCTTGACGGCATTACATTAATAAATTATCAGAAAGATTTATAAATTAAAGAATAATAAATATAAACAAAAAATTACACATTTAGAGTTCATAAAACAAATTAAAGAATAGCTAATCTCATCAACTAGTTTTGGCAGATTTTACCAAGTTGTTAATGAATACATACATTTGCTTTCATATCTGTTACAACCACGTCAAAATAGAACCAATACACAAAACTATGTTGTGTTTATGACATTAACCTTTAAAAAAATTAAGAAAACCATGATGTAAACTCAGACTCACGTGACGGCTCACGGGCGGCACGTGCCCGAACCTCCTGGGATGTTTGTGCAACCGTTTGGACCTGACGGTGGAACCGAACCCCTTTGCAGCAACTGGAACACGAATCGGATCTCACCGTCTGGCCTAGCGGCTTCGACTTGTGTGGTGTTCAAGAAAATCATGAACAGTCCGAGCAAAACCACTCCAAGTATCAATTGTTTCTTCATCATCATTTCTGTCTCTTGTTTGGGTATTCAAAGTGAAAAAGGAAATAATATATTTTTTTTTTGGTTTGGCACGTAAAAGTTGTTTATGTCGTCTTGTACTTGTTGTTTGCTTAATTTGTATATAGTTTGATGATGACTTGTATATATAGGGTTTTTGATTATGGTGTTGGTTGATCGTTAACTTGGTATCTTTTAATTGTGTGATTTCGGTCTTACTTAGGTATTCTTGTGGCTTGACTTTTACTAGGAAAGACTTAGTTTTCAACATTTGAATCCAAGCTATAGGAATTGATCAAACAAGTTAAGACACGGTTCTTGCCTTGGACCGCAATCTATATTTATTACAAGTAAACCTGAAAAAGGTGATAAAACAAATTGCTATACCGGTTTACGTTAGTAAAATATATTCCGGTCTAGTTTTAGAGCAAAAGTCAACTTTGTAAAATAATCTATTTGCATTTTGGGTGAGTCTGGTATATATGTTAGTTAACTAGATAGTAGTAACTGGTTAAGTTGAAGCATGGTGGTCAATTCAATCGGTTTAAAAACTTTTTTCCAATGCTAGGTACAAAACTTAAGTATAATTAAATTACTGATTTTCAATTGTTTTTTCAATATTTATGACGACAATTCATATTCAAATATGGAAGATCAGGATGACGTGATAACACCTAAAAACCAGAATCACTAAGCAAAAGAACGTGGAAATAGTCAAATGTCTCAAAAAGGGAAATAATTCAATATATAAGAAAAAAAAATAATTGGGAAGTTTGATTTAGTCAACTCTTAAAAGTCTCGACCAAAAATAATAAATGAAGACATATTGGTTGGTACTTGAGCATGTGTATAAATTACCCTATAAAATAACACTTAAAACTAAACTATTGTATGTCTATCGATATTAATACATAGAGCCAACAATGAAATTTCACGGAAATTCTTATTACTAAACTAAAAAAAAGACACGTGTTTGATCATATTTAAAGCCAAATTTACGAACTGAAGGGTTTTAAAATTTGTTTCGTGTTTTTTTTTTTTGCAGTTTGCTTTATTTAATTTGTTTTTTCTCGCGGCGGCGCTAAATACCGTCGATGCTTCCGGTTAACAGAAGCAGAGCTCTATTAACAATACTGAGCCAAACCAAAACACTACACCATACTCAGCAAGTTCACGCCAAAGTCATAATCCATGGATTTGAAGATGAAGTTGTTCTCGGATCCAGTGTCACTAACGCTTATATCCAATCGAATCGTCTCGATTTCGCTACTGCTTCTTTCAATCGAATCCCTTATTGGAAGAGGAATCGGTATTCGTGGAACACGATTCTCTCTGGTTACTCCAAATCCAAGAGTTGTTATAGTGACGTCTTGCTTCTTTACAATCTAATGAGGAGGCATTGTTGTGATGGCGTTGATAGTTTCAATTTGGTGTTTGCGATCAAAGCTTGTGTTGGTTTAGGGATTTTAGAAAATGGGATGTTGATTCATGGCTTGGCGATGAAGAATGGGTTGGATAAAGATGATTATGTTGCTCCGTCGTTGGTTGAGATGTATGCTCAATTCGGTACTATGGAAAGTGCGCAGAAGGTGTTCGACGAAATTCCTGTGAGAAACTCAATTCTTTGGGGAGTTCTGATGAAAGGATATTTGAAATACTCTAAAGAACCACAAGTATTTCGTTTGTTATATCTCATGAGAGGTACGGGTTTAGAGCTTGATGCGCTTACATTGATATGTTTGGTAAAAGCTTGTGGGAATGTTTTTGCTGGTAAAGAAGGGAAATCAGTGCACGGATTATCCATTAGAAGGAGCTTTATAGATCAGAGTGATTATTTACAAGCCTCCATTGTAGACATGTATGTGAAATGTAGACTGTTGGACGATGCTCGTAAACTATTTGAAAGGAGTGTTGATAGGAATGTGGTAATATGGACCACGCTGATTTCTGGGTTTGCAAAGTGTGAGAGAGCTATTGAAGCGTTTGATCTGTTCAGGCAGATGCTGGGACAATCGATACTTCCAAATCAATGTACTTTGGCGGCCCTTCTTGTTTCTTGCTCGAGCTTGGGATCTCCAAGGCACGGGAAGAGTGTTCATGGCTACATGATAAGGAATGAGATTGAAATGGATGCTGTAAATTTTACATCTTTTGTTGATATGTATGCTAGATACGGGAGTATTCAAATGGCCCAGAAGGTTTTCGATATGATGCCAGAGAGAAATGTGATATCGTGGAGCTCGATGATCAATGCTTTTGGGATAAATGGTCTGTTCGAGGAAGCTCTGGATTGTTTTGATAAAATGAAGTCACAAAACCTAGTTCCCAATTCTGTGACATTTGTTTCACTTTTGTCAGCCTGTAGCCATTCGGGAAATGTCAAAGAAGGATGGAAGCAGTTTGAGTCGATGACAAGAGACTATGGAATTGCGCCAGAGGAAGAACATTATGCGTGTATGGTAGATTTGATAGGTCGAACTGGTGAAATTATGGAAGCTAAGTCATTTATTGAGAATATGCCTGTGAAACCAATGGCTAGTGCTTGGGGAGCTCTTCTGAGTGCTTGTAGAATTCATAAAGAAGTCGACTTAGCAGAAGAAATCGCGGAGAAGCTCTTAACTGTAGAACCCGATAAATCAAGCGTCTACGTCTTGCTTGCTAACATATATGCTGATGCTGGTATGTGGGAGATGGTGGATTGTGTGAGAAGGAAAATGGGCATGAAAGGATATAGAAAACCCATGGGACTATCTACTACTGAAGTCGGCTAGAACATTTTGCTATCGATTCCTGCAGCATGGTTTTGATGAAGAACATATGAAATATGAAGCACCAGGGTAGAAAGATGATGGAAATTACTGTGAGAGATTTACTTGGGAAACTTTCCAAATTCAAGCTTAAACTCTCTGCAATCAACCGTAAAAGAAACCCATGAAGATGAAGATAGTTGATAAAACCCATGAAGATGAAGATAGTTGATGAGAGATTGAAGTTGTACGAGCTGGTTGCTGCTGCAGTCAAAGTTGCTGTCATAAGATGCGTTGATATTCTTAGAACAATTGAAGAGGTCTCTCTCTCTCTCTCTCTCTCTCCCCTAACAAGGATCTTCGCTTATCCAAAGCTAATTGCGAGCTGGATTTTTCGCCCATAAAAAAACATGTGATTAAGCTAGCGATTAGGAATATTGTTTATATATTTGGTTGGTATTTGGAATGTTGGGATAATCGATACTTCCCTATTAATGTATTTTGGCGACCTTTCTTATTTCTTGCTCGAGCTTGGCATCTGTGAGGCACGACAAAAAATTTCATGGCTACTTTGTTTCTTGCTCGAGTTTAGGAATCATAAACACACTACAGTGGGACACAAGAAACAGAGGAAAAGGAAGAACCTGATAAGCTTCTTGCTTATCTTTTCCTAGTGACAGTCTTGTAACCAACACTAGTCTGCAAATAGGATAAGAACTTATACTCAACACTTGTATTTCTGAATAGTACGTGATTATTATTTATAAAACAAGGGAGACAAACTCAATCCCAGCTTAGAACTTAACACAGGACGACAATACTAAGCAAACACTCACCAAACAGAAATGAAAGCAATAAACAAGACGAGATAACGATAGAGAAGAAAACCCGTCAATACTATCCCCAGATAGCTTGATTTCACTCTAAACGACACCTCACCAGAAGCATGATCAAACCCTAGCATCATTATTCCTATATATAGAAGAAGAAGGTGACGCAGTCTTCTTGAGAAAACACACCACGTGAGCCGTTACTACTTTGTGCTTTTCCCGTACAGAATCTTTGACAGCTCACCCAAATGATTGTTACCGTTGCTGACTCTTTCATTCTCGTCCTTATCCGTGCCTTCTAGATCTTTCTTAGACACCTCATCAACATTTCTCGAGCCACTAGCCACGTCACTGAAGTCAGGAGATCTTTCTGAGTCAATGATGCCCTCTGCATTGCTCTGTTTCCCCTGTTTCTTGCACTTAGTCTGCTTGTTCCTCCTTACATAGACCCGTAAAGGTCTATCAGAACCACTCTTTTGCTGGCAAGCTCAAGAACCAAGAAACTGAGTTTTTAAAGTTGTTTGAGACGGCATAGAAGGCAGTGGCCAGTACGAAGCTCATGACTTTCTTTGTAACACAGAGAGTCATGCAAGTAAACAACATCAAGAAGCAGCTTGAGCACCTTACCAAGCATAAGAACAGGACGATATGTTCTAGTGCCACAGTTCTTCTCCAGCATTGGAGACAGAGTTGCAAACAGAGATCGTCAAGCCTCTGCCACCAATTGTGGTGAGGCTTGAGCTCACGGACCCACAAGATCTGCTCTGTTGCATTAGCCCTTTTTCAGCGTTGGAGGCAGAGCACCATGAACCAAGAATGTCATGGGCATTCCACCTCCAAGATGTACCACGGTGCCTGTAAACCTCGTGGCGGCAGTCTGCTTCATTAGAGAATCTGCAAAGACAGCAGTAGTTTTGGAAAGGTGACTCTGGATCTATGTCTGCTCATGGTAGATACTGTAGACATTCTTTACATTTTCTGGCTTCAAAATATTTTGTACCGGATTATTCTTGCATTGCCAATAAGGTATTCACAATTTGTTTCTGGAAAAGATATCACAGCCTTTTAGAACCTTACTTATATTGAAATCTGGGATACACATTCTAACATTGGTGCAAATTGCGAGGATGCAGTTTGATCTATCTCTTTCCTATTTTCATGTAAAGAAAGATTTCAGTTATCTGAGGAAGTTTTGGTTTGCACATACCTGATAGAATAAGAAGGGTTTGTACTCCAGTCTATGATCGGTCACAGGTGTGATTGCCAAATCTCACAATGACCAAAGGAATGCCTCTGCGGCTCCAACTGGTTGTTCTCTCTGGTTATATGCTCCAATGATTTGTTTAGCTTTTAGTAACTCTTAATATACATTCTCAGTTTCCTGCGCATATCCAGCTAATCCCATCTGCTCATATATCTCATCAAGCAACAAGAAAACCTCATCTGAAGCTGAGTGAGACTTATCAGCTGCACCAAACATATGATCTCGTTTATCTATCCGAATCGAACTTGTCCCAGGACATATCTTTTCTATACCCAACTCTTTCATCCTTCCCCTAACCTCTGCAACATCTCTCCACCTGTTTTCTTCTGCATACATGCTAACTAAAAGGAAATAATACCCACTATTCGTCGGCTCCAAAACCATCAGTTTGTTAAACGCAATCTCAGCTATCTCTAGATTCTTGTGAATTCTGCACCCGTCAAGCAAGGCCCCCCAGATAACAGCATTTGGCTCAAATTCCATATTTCCAATCAATTCAAGAGCCTCATAGATCAACCCAGCTTTGCTGAATAGATGAACCATGCATCCATAATGTTCAACATTAGAGACAATGCAATAATCATCAATCATGCTATGGTATATCCTCCGGCCTTCCTCTACAAGACCTGCGTGAGTACACGCAGTTAGAACACTCACGAAAGTGACTGCGTTAGGTTTGACCGACTCCGTCTCCATCTTGGCAAACATTTTCAGTGCTTCTTGTGCACAACCATGAGCCGCCAGCCCTTCAATGATCGAATTCCAACAAAAGAGATTCTTTTTTGGCAAATTGAAGAATACCAGAAGTGCCCGCTCTAAGCTACCGCATTTGGAATACATATCTACCAGTGCAGAACCAATGTAAACATCAAGAACAAACCTGTTCTGCACCGTGTACATATGAATCTCCTTGCCTATTTCCAGCACGCCGAGATGCGCACAAGCTGAAATAACAGTTGACATGGTAACCTCATCAGGAATGATACCTCCCTCCGTCATTCTGTAAAACACTGCAATCGCTTCACTATATCTCTTGTTGTGCGAGTAACCATTGATCATAGTGGTCCATGAGATTATATCCTTCACAGGCATCTGATTAAAAAATGACTCTGCTAGTTCCAGATTGCCTAATTTCGTATATCCATCAATCAAACAGTTCCACGTAGCCACATTCTTCTCCGGCATTTGGTTAGCTAAAGAACTCGCAGATTCCATATCCCAGACCTGGCGATAAGCTGAAACCATCGTTGTCCAAGTAATATCATCTCTTTCAGGCATTTCATCAAACACTTTCCTGGCTTCCCTGATTCTACCAGAGGCTGAATAAAAACCAATAAGAGTCGTCTGAATTTGAACATGGAAACCAAACCCAAATTTCCAGATGTGCGCCTGAAGTGATTCCCCAAACCCAGAAGCGAAAGCAGAAGCCTTTACCAGTGAAGAGTATGTGTAGCTAGATGGAGAAACCGAGTCTCTGAGCATACGAACATAGAATTCTAGAGATCGAATTGGGTAAGAACAAGTAACGAAGCCTTTAATCAACGCGTTGTAGACGAAAACATTAGGTTCCTGCATCTGCGTCATGGAGGAAACTGCAAGATCAAGACGGTTAAAGGAAGTGCAGGCAGTGATGAATTGGTTCATTAAGTAACAGTCTTCGTTTTGGCTCATCTTGATCATGGCGGCTAAAGCAGACTCCAGAAGCTTGGGGGTCGAGCATTGCTTGATTAGCTGTAAAATTGGAAGATTTTGGAAGAGTGAAGTTGAGCAACCTCGGAGGAGAAGAAGATGGTGGGAGTGTGCCCGAAGACTACGCACATTGGCCGAAACATTCATGTAATAATTTGAGATTGTCGATAAAGATGCAGATTTTGAAATCTTAATTAAAAGGCTCTCGGAGAAACAGAGGGTTGCAATTTCATCAGACGAGATATTGTGCAATTATGACATTAGAGGCAAAATCAATAGAAAGTGTTTCATAAGAACAAGCCCAAACCGAAAAGACACACCTTTTCAAGACTTTATACCTAACCCCCCAAAAAAAGTGTCACGCGCACACACTGCACTATACATTCAGAAGCTTTTTCTTGTCTCTGTTTCATCATGCTAGTCAATCTTTATAGTTGTTGATACATGAAGCCGAGTCTGCATGATGCGACGAGGTCGCTGTTGCTACCTGTTAATTGTGGCCTTGGGTTGAACTATCTGCACAAGAGACCACAAGATGTCCATCCTGTGCAGTACTTTGTTGTTTTGGCCCTGCCATTCATTAAGAGTATCCAGTTATTAGATGTGATATAACAATACAATGATCAAGGAAAACTTCAAGAGAAAATTTTGTTTGTTTTCTATCGGGATTTAAAACAAAAATCAAGTTGTTTGGTTCCGTGTTCAAAATAGTCCAATGGATGAGTATTCAGATCCTCCAAGTGTTGGGGTCTAATTCATGAGGTGTGTGACCTTAAAGTGGAGAACAGTTCTCACTTATTCCCGAATACATACCTCCACTACAAAACATATCCATGTTTTCTCGCCTTGTTTCTCTGTGATGCCTCTGAGGATGATGAGTTCCAAGCTCCTTATCACGTTTGCTATCTCGAGAAAGTAGCTACATTCTTCGCATAACATCTGTTCAACATCCAAAACACACTCAAGCAAGGAATTGCATACACCCACAAAATTCAGGATGATAAATGCAGAGTTTGCCAGTCGTTCTGCCAAAGTGCTTCAAATACATGGAAAAGGTCACGAGAAAATAAGGCACACCTCGATAAGCATCACTCCTTCTTTGTCCAGATTCTCCACCATGATTGAGCACACTTGAAGATGGCCTCCAATCTCTACTGCCCAGCTCGAACCTTGTTCAGTGCTAGATGATCCTAGGGTGCCGGTATCCTTGTGTTGCACCTGCAACTTCAAATGTATAAGCTTTTCAGAAGATTTCCTCAACAATTTGGTGATTGATTTATCAATTAGTCATGAATAACCGGATATGTCCCTTCACAAACCATGGAGAATATAAAGCAACTTTTCTTGGGAAGACGAGAAATTATTAAGACACCTGATTTTTTTACCTTTGAACTTGCACTTTTACTGAGCTTGTCAGCATGCTTAGAGACATTCTGCAGAAAGAGCATGTGCTTGATCGTGCACTCTAGCAAAGAATCAATACTGCACTGTAAAATATAACAACATTGTTAGAAAATAGCAGAATAAAATATACAATTCGTGACACTAACTGCATGAGTGCCGCCAATCACATTGCTTTGAATAGAAAAATCACCTTAGATCCATTAGGCACAAGCTCCCTTAGTTCTTTGATACGATCCTGAATAAGTTGTCTGTCCCTTGGACGAGGCCGAGAACTTTCACCAGGTTTAGCTCTCTTTTTGTTCTTCTTGGGAATTTCCAGGGACGTCGGAAACTGGTCGCTGGAGGAACTGAGACATGTCGATGAAAACCCAATGGAAGAAAATGCCACACAGATATTTGATGGATTCTGTTGGATATGCCCCTCTGCTAGAGGCGGCTGGCTAGTCACACTATCAACTGTGCTAACAATACTATGCTTTTTATGACCAAAAGGTACTGCCTTTGCCATTTCAGCAGTTGTAAGCAATGACTGCATCGACCTGCTTGACGATATTTCACGCCTGACATTACCATCACCATTACTCGTACTAGCAACCACGGCATCTAGAAGATTCTCAGGGCAGGAGTCAAATGTCAGGTGACTATGGCTCATATCATTTGTTCGTCTTATAGCTGCAGCAGATTCAAACTTTGCTAGCTCCTCATAACCAGTGCTCGTTTTACTGAAAGCAGGCCCTAATGCCTCTAACAGCTCACTGCCAGAAAAAGAAGACAACGATGCAGTTAAAGCATCCAACTGACTTGACTCAATTGTCTTCTCCTGCCTGTGTTCTGTGTCTTTTACATATATACTTCCTTGGCACTCAGATGGTTGGAAAACCTCATTTCGATGAGAAGAATCTTTATCTGTTTTAAACACAGTAAGAACAGTTGAATCATGTTGTGGATATGATGGACCTGCTTTTAGCCTATCAGTCTCCATTGCAAAAGCAGATGAGCCTGCACTATTACGCATATGATTCCTCGAGTACTGTTGGAAATTAGGATCTGATTCTCTTGAGTATCGGTATCCACCAGTTTCCTCATCATAAGTTACCTTACTCATATCATTTATACCCACTTGATTCTCGTGTTTAGTATCAACCACGTCAACTGAAAAACCACTTGTAACACAATCATTTCTTCCAAACATGGAAGGTTGGACTGCTTCAAGCCCACCAATTACTTGAGCAGTCCTCTCCATGTGAAAATATGATGGAGTGAAATTGTATGGAAGGTCGTCACTTCTATTACTTGTGTTTTGAGATACAATATTTAACCCTTCCACATCCATAGCTTTGTCAAATTCTCCTGAGAAATCAGGGAATGCCTCATGTAAGCATTTGGAAGGTATTTTTGGCTGCAGCAAAATTATACAACGCATCATGGTTATACTCAGCAATACAATTGGGGTCAGAGGCGATAAACAAAACCAAAGCACCTCTCTTCCAATTTTGTACGAACATAACTAGAACTGCAGACAAACATGAAACTATAATTGCATGAGAAAGATCATTACCAGATCCGAAGGACTATTATTATCACATCGCATTAAATTTGATGCATGGTTTGCCAGTGGATCCTTGAGTGCCAAAAACAAATGCCTGATATGAGTCACCAAAGCCAGGTCTTCATCAACCTGTTCAACCAAAAGTATACAGAAAGATCGCATTCAAATGTATATATTTTCAATGCGAATGCTTTCTTTCTGCCTACTATTATTGTATAAGCTACTCTGAACACAGCATGCGGTTAGAACATCTTACTTACTTTACACAAAGATCCAAGCTGCACAACTCCACAAGAACCAACAGCTACTATAAGAATAGTCTGCAGAGAATGAAGAAAAAACTGTCGTAAAAACTTGAAATGCAAACTTTGAGGAAAGACAAAGTTAAATTTTTTGTCAAACGGACAAAAAAGAGACAAATAGGTGCACGTAGAAATATCTAATCTAATTAGAAATACCAAGAAAAATTCAACAACAAGAATATCTCAGGCGATAGATAACAATATGCAAAAGACATGGATATCTAGACATTCAAAAACCAGAGGAAGAAAAAAAAAAAAAAAAAAAACTTATCCCAACCGTTGATTCGAGCAGAAATTTGACTCGAGCAAAAAAACTTATCTAGACATGCTCGATAGATACCTTGATTCGAGCAGAAATTTGACTCTCCCAACCGTTGTGAACCTAAGGGAAAAATATTATTTTTGGACAAAAGTTGCCACAAAAATAGATTTTCAAACTCAGTACATATTTCCCAACCTGAAGTGTCAAGTGAGAGTCGTTCAAATATTCAGAGAAGATCCATTGATGTTGTCCAGAGATTGCCACTTGTCCTACAATCCTATAACAATAGAGAGATACGAATGAAGATGTTAGCATCATTAAGTAAAACTCAATCATCAAAACGAATTAACAGGTGATGTTCCTGCTAGAAGAATCAATATCAATCCCAAGACAAGCCGAGACAAGAGTGTTACATCATGTAGTCAATGCCAATGAAAGAAAAGTTAAAAGAGTAAAGTATAACTACATTAATGTCAGACTGTGATACAGTCAAGCTGGAAACAAACCCAAGTCTTTGTATTGTTAGACAACATCAATAAAAGATCTCAAAGTAATGCAGATAGCAAGAGTATTAACAAGAACAGTTCATCAGCAAGCAAATTTTCCTTACCCTTCTCCAAGAGAGTGTACATGATATGACATCTTAGCTACAGCTAACCCAAGGGGGTCATGTGCATAGGGCCCTCCATGCAAGTTTCCCGGCATCAAACTGCGCTCATGATTAACATAGTACACATCGTCCAAAGTAAGCACCCTGCAAGTGTTTTACTAGTCGATAAATGAGAAACTTCAACTTGTCTTCTAGAAATAGAAGGGTTTTTGTTCATCCTCAAATATACTAAGTTCTCCATAGTAGTCTCTAGATAAAGACTGATTTCGGCACAAGCACATATTTAAAAATCCCCTGTATGGAAACATTACCGTCTGTCTAACGTATGAATGCCTTTACTAATTCCATGAGAGTAAGCAGATAAGTAAACAATTAAACAATGAAAGCTATCGAAAGGCCACACTTGACACAAGGTTCCGAAAGTTCCTCTACAATCAACAACATTTATAAATATATTGAATATACCTCTCTTAAACCAAGCAGAACCAAGAACATCACATCTCTCCACGGATAAACAGTAAAACAATAAACTTTTGGATGACTTACATTGGAGGGCGGTGATTGAGTTTCCAGAACACGGCATAGTTCCAATCCGTGTTGGAGCAGAGGCTCCTCAGTATATGTTGCAAGGTGGAACCCATCTAAACCACCCGTCACCACTAAAACTCAAAATCACCCCTCTTAAACACTTAAAACCAAATTTAAGGGTCCTAAACCCCTGATTCTTTATCAGTCCGACAAGAATCTGTGTCTAAAAATGAACACCTTTCCCACCCAAAAAGAAACCCTTTTTTGCCTATTGATGAGTTACGAATCTACTAACTACCTCTGTATGAACCTCTTCCAGCTTGTTCCCTTCGCAATCCAGCTCTCGGATTTATTGGTGGACCTACTTCTCCCAGTGAATATTGCCTAGTGCCCATTCCTCCCCCAAACATAAACAACTCTAGCTCGAAGAAGAATAAATTGAGACCGAAGAAGATGAAAAGAAACAGAGTCTAGCTTATGTCATGAGACATTGATACTTTTTCTAGAGATGATACGCTCTGAATCTGCATCTAGAAAAGAAAAAGCTCTCTAAAGTTAGAATCTTTGTCGAGAAATCCACCGGCGAAAGATAAACTCTTTGAGTAAGAACTGAGTGAGAAAGAGAGAGAGAGCAACGCAGAGCTGCTAAAAAGACATCTCCTTTTTTAAAGGGCGCTGAAGAAATTGATGGCCAGTAACAGGGCTCATTTTAGCATCCGTGGGAATCTATCAGACTTATCGTGCGCTGCCTAGGTGCGTATGTTAACCCTAGGGTAGTAGTGTGGGGTGGATTTAAGCATGGGATTTAATAAGTGGAAAAACATTCGAGTGATATGATCTCTAATGGCCAGCAAAATGATTCACCAAGTGAATTTTTGTTCCTTGTAACTTTATTTTACAGTTTTTTTTCATCATATAATATAATTACACAATGTTTTCCAGAATTTTGCTTTGTACACATACATGAAAATCTTTGAACTGGCGTTTGATTTAGGATATAATGCGTCTATATATTGATCTGATCTGTTGTTTGTATCGTTCGTTCTCCAGCACATTAAAGAAAAGAAAAAAAGAATGTATGATGGGATTGTGGTCCATACAAAATCTATGGAATCTAATGATTATGTACATTTCAAAGATAAATCATAGTATCATACTCTCCAAACAAATTCCATTTGTGTTTCTCCTCTTTCACTTATTTTTCTTATCGTGTTGTTCCTTCGGCTCGTTGACATTTATAATATCTTATCACAATACATGTGAATGGTCAAAGTTCTGAGTTAGTAAAGTATAACCATAAAATAACTAGATCATTTTCTTCAAGTCTATATTTTTTTAGTCATAAATGTTAGGGAAGTTGTTATAAAAAGAGAGAAGTAGGTGATGGCTTTGTTTGGGAATAGGAGGTGTGATTGTGATAAGGGAAAATAGGATTCGACAAAATATATGTTTGATTCATTTTGATACATTATTCATTTTGATTCGATTCGAAAAATCTGGATATTTATAATTCTATGAAGCAAATGTTAAATATTAATATCCGCTAAATTCAAAACAAATCACAAATATTAAAAATTTTAAGAGACGATATTTGTTCCGTTCTGATATACATATATACATATATATATAAAGATCATTACATATATAAATAGTAAAATTTATTAGTCATATATGTATGTTTTATGTCTTTCTATTCATCAAATTAATTATTTAAATATTAAAATTTATTAAATAAAGAAAAATATATATTGTTAACTAAAATATTGCTATTTTGGATTAAATTTTTATTTTTTTAATACATTTTCTTGATTTTTTATAATTATTTCAAAACTTTTATGCAGTGGATCAGATATTCGGCAAATAATCTGGATTTTAACAAATATTCGGACAGCGGGTATTCGGTTATTTACAGAACAGATCGAAAAAGTAATTAACTGGACGGAACGGAACGAATCACGGATATCACTAAAATCTAGGATATCCACTTTGTGTCCACCCCTAACAGGAAAAATTATGAAACATTATTGGCCAACAAAACAAGTGTAACAAGAAAGAAAGCTCAACTTTCGCTTTCAATTTCACACTTCTTTGTTTGACATTTTGGACTTGAGCACATTCCATTTTCCTTTTGCCTTTTTTATTCTTTATTTATGTATAACACTCTTTCTTTCTTTCTTTTTTTGCGTAGTATACTGTCAGAAATAAGAGAGAGGGAGAAAAAGGAAACCGAAAATTGTATGGCTTTTACTATTCAAAAATATAATTTCTCTTTTTTGCATGTTTTTGTGGACGAAGCCCAAATTCAAGAATACATTTAATGATAAGAAAAAAATAGATCATAACTTCACCTTTTGGTCAACAATATATCATAACTTTTATAGTGTTTAAAATTAAAGTGAGAATAAATCCCAAAAAAAAAAACAAAAAGTGAGAATATTTTATAGTTGTTTATGTGCACTTGGTTGGTATACTTAAGTTGGCAAATCCAAACTTAAGTTTGTTACTTGATATATGGTACTGTCCATAGAAAATTAGAAGCCCATCACTACTTTATCTCATTTAAAGATTAGTCCATAAAGCTAATGTTAGAAAATAAATAGGCCCAATACATACTCAATCTAAACTTCCCCTTTGTTTATCCAGGCCCACGGGAACCTTAGAATCTCTATGAATCTTCAAATTGTTTTATAGCTCTTTCAACTTGATTTTCAAGATCACATCTTATACTAAAAACCTTATTGATATTTCATATTTCTATATTACTAGTTAATTAATTTTGAAGCATAACTGTGCTAGTTAACCATTTTTTTTAAGTAAGACCAGATAGATAACAAGCAGCTGGAATATTTTGGAGGCACCTTCATAACCATTCCTAAATTATTGTCACTGGCGTCTAACGATCAACGGAGACAGATGAAAGGAGACAATATTATTAATTAATATATATATTTGTTAAATTTCGTTATGTTTCATTATGTTTCAGTATGTGGCTATATATATATATTTCTTTATTAATGCATACGTTCCATTCATCTTTAAAAGGGCAATTAAAAGAAGAAACAAGCTTTCAATTTTTATCGTGTGTGGCGACTAAATCATTCCCAAATTAATAAGCACGTGCTGAAATTGAAGATGCATGCACTTTCTTGCTTTCAAATGAGGGATAAACGTCCATGTTCAGAAGATTCTATATTTTGTCCAAAAATAAACTTATTAGTCTGTCGACGAGTTTTCATTTTAATACTTTATCTGGCAAGAAATCAAAATACGTTATTTTAAAACTCAAACTACCATACGTTATTTATAGTAGAAAGTGGATGACTCAAAATAAAATCACAATACTTTTTATTATATACTGCTAATTTTCTTCAAATTTTAGTTATATAAAAAAATTCAAATTTGAAAGTGTAGATTTTGTAACATAGATGCATGCTCTCTTTAGTTTGTTGAGTTTAGAGTGTTGCTGGTTTTGGAAAGATCAGCCTTTTAATAAAAAGAATGTTTTAACAGAAATTCCAAAAGAAAAAAAAAATCATTGATGCCAAAAAAAATTATCAACAGATTCCAAAAAAAAAAAACAATAATATTTATATTTAAAAAAAACCTCAATCGCTTTCGCTTTAGCAAGTTGAGCCATTATTATATATAATACTATACCAACTACTAGATTTGCTGGTTTTTAATAATTTTTCAATCAAAAGTTTACTTGTCAATATTAATCGATAATGAGTGGGGACATTGAATAATAGCATGCATGTCTAGGTTTTCTTGGTCGCGAGGAAGAAAAAAAAAAAAGTTTTTGACCTACATGAATTTAATATTACCAAAATAATTGGGTTTACCTTTGACCCTAGCAGACTAGCAGGCTCGAACAAAAAGTAAAATTACAAAGATTAAAACAAATACAAAGAGAAGAGTGTGCATGCACCCGTCTCTCTTGCGCTACAGGTTATTATTGTATTCTCAAGTTGCGCGATATAATATAAGCCAATTATATATTTCAATGGTCCACCACTAATAGGCTCATCCCACTAAATTAGTTTTTTTTTTAACCTAAATGTTTATATAACTACTTTATTAGTTTGGTATATCCTCTTAAACTTTTGATAATTATCTTTCTAAACGTTTCTACTTTTTATAAGTATCACCAGAGTATCACATATTTAGTCCCCAAAATTTCTTATTAATCCTGAAATGATTGAATTCGAATATGCCTTCTCGCAAATTTTATGCTCGCCCATCGTCTATGGACCAAAACTCTAAGACCAATTACGTACGAAATATGGTTTACATGTAGATAAGTTAAATTCAAACCATAGTTGTATTAACAACCTTATCTCATAAAACTTGCTGGATACGTGCTGGAAACTTTTGAGGATGAGTTTGCGAGAAATTACTTTTGAAGCGGAGAAAGATTAAAAAAATTGTGAAATTACTTTCATGGTCCAATAATTATATTGTTTAAATATATGGTTCACGAAGTCACATGTGTAGATGAAAAGAAGATCTTCAGCGACCACGAAAAGAGTTTCTAATGTGGCCAGAAAAGGTTTTCTTTTTGTTTAAAGTGAGCAGTCTCAAGATCTCGTTACCAGCTATTCTGTTCCGTTATTTTATTGCTCCACGCCTCCAGCCCATGTGTATAAGAAAAAAAAAAACAGTTAAAATAATTTGGTTGTCGAAGAAAGTGATTAAACGTTTGCCTTTTGTTATTATTCTCTTTTGTAATCAATAGAAAACCTTTCCAACAAAAAACAATTAAAAATCTTTATAAAAATAATATCGACCACGCAAAATATTGTTATGTTTAAATAGTTATAAAACAAAAATTGTGAGCATAGCTCCAACAGAATATAGCAAAAAAAATTGTGATAATGATATGACATTGTATGAAGGGGTATGCACTTGGACATTTGAGTCAATATCAGTATAGTTTATGGAGTAAAACTTAGAATATCTATATTTTTTTTTATTTCTCGCTTGTTGGCCGTCCAAAAATTTATCACTCTGCAAAACCATCATGGCTTAATTTATTTTCCACGACTGTTTGACAAAAAGGGAAAGTAATTCAATTTTATTGTTTATAACACATGAGATTTAGTATGAAATTGTGTATGCTCCGTTTTTAGATAATTTAAGATTCAGCAAATGTTTCCACGTTTTCTAGATTTATTGTGGCAGCTATTTTTGATTTCAGCATTCTGATCCAAAATATTTTTGATTTTTTTCTCAATTAATCTTGTAAATCATCGTAATTGTTTTCTTCATTCATATATGTATTATCTCACAAATGAATATGAGAATATACTTTTAGTAAATTTTTTATCTTAAAGTTATCTTGGATTAAACATGTCCATATATAGAAAATTCCAAGACGAACTTTGAGAAAAAATCCTAAACAATACATATATTTCTTTTAAGAAAATTGGCCAATGAATCAAGTTAATCTATCGGCGACTGCGTGTATCAAATTTCTGCTCATATATGAGATACCTCAAAATAGCCATGGATATTTAAACCAGAACCGAACCGAACCAAAATAAGAAATTCAGTTTAATTTCGATTTCTGCATAATAACCGATCGGATCCAAATTTGATAACCGATCAGTTCGGTTAATATCCGAGAACCGAAAAAAACCAAATGGAATCGAAAAATCTGGATATTTTGAATATTTTTGGGTATTTTAGGTATTTTCGGTTCCAAAATAAAAAACCAAATCGAATCGAATTTTAATCGGTTTCAAATGGTTACCAGTTTTTAAGAATCAAAAGAACCGACCCGAACACCGAATTCCCATGGCTACCTGATACCATGAGAGTTTTTATATATATAATCTATTGGATAAATCTTGTAATCTGGTAGATCAGATGAGGATAAACAAAAAGCTATTACTCGCAGGGAGTCAGGGACTAAGCACGATATTAATCATCCATGTTAACACTCTAGGCTAAAACTTCTAAAGAATCCAAAGCGAATTGTCGCCGAGTGGTCTAATGGTTTTGTAGGCATCGAATTCGAACCTTCTTTATCTACTGTCAATTTATCGGAGCTTCAAGTTGCATCCAAGCCACCCCACATCGGTCCAATCAATCCCTTCTGATTATATGGGTATGGTCAGGGAGAATAGCATATTAAATGGTTTAAATTAGAACTCGTGACATTGTTTAAAAATCAAGATTGATAGTACATCAACAGAAACCGACGTTAAGTTTGACTATTTTATCACAGTTTTTTTCCTTTTTTGGTACAAACTAAAGCAGTACTAATTCATAGATGATAATGCATGGAGAGTACATGTGTGGATACCAAAACATAAAGGGACAAGTCATATTTTAGTGTTGAAAATACTTTTCTACCAACATTATATACGTAAATGTTGTAAAACTAGTTAAGTCGTTTTTTGCAGTTATATTCTTTTTCCCGAGAATGATTTTATTCCAAATTATATTTTATTTTTGGGTTTTAACGAGGCGTCACCATTTTTTTTTCAACTCTTCTCTCTTTTTTCTACTTTTGTTCTCCTTACTATTTGTTTTCTGATATAAGTCTTTCCAACCGCTTTTGTTCACTTTTCTTATTTTTTCTTCCTGTTTATTTTCTTTCACTCTCTCGTTGTAATACTCGATTACTTTTAATAATATTTTACTATTAGCAAAAAAAAAAACTTCAGCCAATTCAACTTCTTGATCGTGTACGAAGAAAAAAAACATCAAGTCAATTTTGTGAAGCGATTGTTATTATGTCGTAGTCAATCTTTAAACCCTAACAAGACTACCATCCAACAAAAAATTTGACCAATATATTCTTCATTTTGTAGATCTTTCATTAGCTTGTGAATTGTAATTACTCTAGGTCTTAGAATGAATAATTATTCTAATTATATTCATAAATGGTGATCAAACTGATAGTATAACTTAATGATTAATTATTTCTGTTATATATCATTCATTAAAGCCTTAAAGGGTTTATTTAAGTTGTTCTAACATTTATATGTGCACCGTGAATAATATTAGGAACATGTTAAAAAAAATATATATATATATATATATATATGCATGTTAAGACGTTGAAAAAACATTAACTGTTCTTGGCTTTTTGTCGCATGTTTGACCCATTTAGCCGCATACTTTCTAATCATTATTGTCAGTTAAAACATCTCACAATTTAAACTTTTCAAGTGTTGTGATTGTAACATCTATTTTTACAATCCAGTGTAAACGATTTAGCCGCATGTTTGACCCATTTAGCCGCATATTTCTAATCATTGTTGTCGCTTGATAATCTTAAAGTCTTTTCAAGTGTTGTGATGGTAACAGTTATTTTTTATTATGCAATACTATATCAACGATTTAACTATTTAAAATACAATGTAGCAGCGTTTAGTATTAGTATTATATAAACTATCGTCTTATATATATTTCATATTTAGGAAATTTTCTTTCATTAAAAATTCAACCTTCATAAATCGGCAGTTCACTATATTAATTGAAGTGACCAACAGAATTTGCATTTTCGTCAGTACTGAAGTCATTTTTTGTTTCATATATTTTATATATATATATATATATATATATATATATATATTGATCCCTTGTCTCGTATTCTTTTCTAGTTTTTTTTTTTTTTGGCTACCTTTTGTAATAAACTGCAAGCCTACAAATATGGCAATTAATAACAGTTATGTATAGATTTTAGTTAAACGGAAATAACTTTTCTATACATGACAAAGTTGATTTTGCATTCTTTTGGTACTTTTAAGGAGTTTAAAACTCTAGTTAGTAGTTACGTTTCTATATATGAAGGCCAACGTATCATTTACTACTGCTGCTCTCATCTATTTTGTCGGAAATACGCCGCCGTACGTCATAACCTCAAACTTGGTCTTGTCCCACGTGGAACAATTCACCCACTTCTGTGTATCTCACTATAGATAGATCCTATTACGTATTACCCCGGCCACTCTCTATTTTGTTTGGTTTCTTATATTATTATTATTCAGCACCAATTATCTTTTTGCTGGCCCCATTTTCCGTTTTTATGATAAATGCTGATCGAGTATTCGGAAGCAGCCTAATTGTCATATTGGACCCAATGAAATAAAATTTATATTAAAATATTAGTATTTTGTATAATATCCCCCAAATTTCAAATATTAAATCCGTTCATGTCTCGCTATATATTTCCCAAACTAATTGCCATTGCCACTTATTTAGAAAGAGGTCACAATAAGAAAACCGTTAAAAGAAGATAAGAAAAAATATTGAAAATGGAATCTCAAACTTCCTTCTTAAGTGGAGATTTTTCCCCCGAGAACTCTTCTTCAAGCTCATGGAGCTCACAAGAATCATTCTTGTGGGAGGAGAGTTTCTTACATCAATCATTTGATCAATCCTTCCTTGTATCTAGCCCTACTTACTTCTCTGATGACTTCTTCACATTTGGATCATCAATCATCAAAGAAGAAGAAGAAGAAGCCACTGTAGCAGCCGAGGAGGAGGAGGAGAAATCATACAGAGGAGTGAGGAAACGGCCGTGGGGGAAGTACGCGGCCGAGATAAGAGACTCAACGAGGAAAGGGATAAGAGTATGGCTCGGGACGTTCGATACCGCGGAGGAGGCGGCTCTGGCTTATGATCAGGCGGCTTTCGCTTTGAAAGGCAGCCTCGCAGTACTCAATTTCCCCGTGGATGTCGTTAAAGAGTCTCTCCGGAAGATGGAGAATGTGAATTTTAACGATGGAGAGTCTCCGGTGATAGCCTTGAAGAGAAAACACTCCATGAGAAACCGGCCTAGAGGAAAGAAGAAATCTTCTTCTTCGTCGTCGTTGACATCTTCTCCTTCTTCTTCCTCCAACTCCTCTTCTTCGTCTTCTTCTTCTTTGTCGTCAAGAAGTAGAAACCAGAGTGTTCTTACGTCGCAAGAAAGTAATACAACACTTGTGGTTCTTGAGGATTTAGGTGCTGAATACTTAGAAGAGCTTATGAGATCATGTTCATGATCATCTCTATCACTACTTCTACAATTTTATGTAATTTGAGTGAGCTCTGTTTTTTTTTTTTTTTTAAATATATATAGTTTTTTCTTTATTTGTATCCGATGAAAGAAATGTGATGACGATGTTGGAAGTGTATTAGACATCAACTATTGCGTTGTTGTGGGAAATCATGTATTATGTAATATGTATATATCTCTCTACCGTAATGCTTATTTTCTTAATATTTATTTAAATCAATAGTTCTACGAAAACTGATCCGAGGGTTTTAATTTAAATTATTAATCCAAAATTCTCTCAACCTTTAATTATCCGAGGAAAAAGGGTAGTCAAAGGAAACATAGATCGAGTATTAACTGTAAAGATACTTGGTTATTCGATGGGTTGAAAATTTTATCATCGAGATTTTGTGAGGTAGTTGCCGTCTGCAATCTGCATCCCAGCGGACTATGAGCCGACCTGCAGAATTTATAGTTGAATACAGAACAATTTATGATCACAGGAGAAGGGTTTGATATGTTATGGACCTTATGGCTTAGCATTAACATGACCGAGCATAGCCATGACTGATGCTATTTTCTCTACATATAAAAGTTCATACATATTCGTCGGAGGAAACTGTTCTAGCTGTCTAGCTTGACGTATTCGATAATAGCTAATTAGCCACCTTGACACACTCTAAGGATTGAATGTAAAAACTACGATCCAATCATATTTCTCTGATATTCTATATTGTAAATGAGATTAAATTATGTACACGTCATTGATGATGTTCCTTATCCTTATTAATACTATTTATTACTCTATCCGTTTATGTCTATAACTAATATTTCGTACAAGTCTGTTTCAATATAAATGCTGTTCTGATAGTAGTTTTTAGCGAATTAAATAAATAAATTTTATGTTATATTCAAAAAAATAAATTGATTTTTGAACCTTTTTCTTCTGTTTAATTATTGTAAGTATAGATCAATCAGATACTGTTAGTCAAAACCTACATTTTTTTTTTAATTACTACAAAACAAAAGAAAATAGTTCAAAGTGACAGACTGACACTTGTTGCAAAATGGAAAAACCTGCATCTTGTTCTTGTTCTTGTTTTTGCAGGTTCGAACTTTTATTTCGTGGGTTTTTGTTGTATGGTCGGGCCATATGGCTTTGTTGGGCCTTAGGGCTTTGTAATAGTTCTTTTGGTATGAATGGATTTTTTCTTTTCAAAAAAAAAAAGAAAGAAAGAAATGGGTAAGTTGAAGTAATAGCAATAAGACTAAAATTTGTTCAAAATTTTGCATTAAAAGTACAAAATTAAAATTTTGAGGACCCTTATTATAAAATGGATTTACTTTTAGTATTTTCAAGTAATTTCTATGATTTTAATTTATTTTTTAAAAATAAAATAATTAAAAGCTAGTTTATAAAATGTGCCATGAAAGTAAAACATTGTCGACCGAGCAATTAAAAATACAGATTGTCATAATTAACATGTTATCATTAGAGATATGAAAGCAAAAAAAATGTTTTACAAATATCCGAATGTGTCCTCGACCCCTCTACCCGAAATCCGAATGGATCCGATCCGAATCTGAATGCCCAGGGCTAAATGTTACTTCTTTTTTTTAAGATTGTTACTACTATTTTCTGTTGGCTTTATAAATCAAACTTTCAAATGTTTTGATTTTTTCTGTGATTAAGATCATCGGGAAAAGATGGAACTAATTATAGAAAATGTGATTTAACCCAAAAAGGGGGTAAAAAAACAGAGGCATAGCTACAAGCCCACAGCTAAGAACAATAATACGAAATATCACTTATGTGATTATTAATTATAATCCATAATTAAAGTAATCACCAGGTAGATGAAAACGCATTAATCACTGGTGTAGCAGTGATAGCCATTATTCATCGAAAGAGCCTCCATGTATTGTTTCTCCAACACTTCCATTACTCTGTCTGCTATGGCACTTGCATAAACACTAGATCCCTCACATATCTGTTAATCACAATTAGTTAGTCTAATACGGGGTTTTGGGTCTGGTTATGGATTAAATTGAAATTTTATGACAAACCTTGGTGTTGAACAAGAAGCTGTGGTGCTCTCCTATTTGTGCACCAGCTACATGGTGAAGATCAAGCTGAAGCTGGTCAATGACTTTGGAGACGAACAACAAACAATTGATTTTCTTCTTCTGCACGATCTTTATCGTTACTTCATCGTCTATGATACGTACATCGACCTCAGTGAACTTCGATTTCCTCTTGAGCCACGAACATCTCAAGGCATTGTTCTTCTTATTGATCGAACATTGTTCTACCACTTCGCTTTGGGCCTTGAAGTTCTCATCAACAACATCATCTCCTTCCCTGTTCCGCTGTTTTATTCTTTTCTTTTCCACTAGCAGCTTGAACTCATCGATCGTCCTTAACAACTCTTTGATGTAATCTATGGCTTCTCCAACGATTGATGCTCTGTCATCCTAGAGATATAAGAAAAAAAGGGTTTAGTTTGTTAAGTTTATTACTTGAAGGAGAAGTAAGTACTGTATATAAGTAAGTATAACCTTGGTGGGATTTGGAATTAGGTTCTTTAAGTCACCAAACCGGTCTTTGAAGTGAACTCTTCTCTCGCGTTCGGTAGGGAAAACTTTCCGTTTTCTTGATCCTCTCCCTTTACGGCTAAGACCATCGTCGAGGTTATTGTTTTCTTCATCATACATCAAATTCACTCCTTGGTTTGTCTCAGTTTGATCTTGATCAACTCCTAGTAAAGTCCCATTAGGAGGCTGCAAAGGGAAATTCAGATGGAAGAGCGGGTCATAGGCAGAGACAGAGGAAGATGTCATGAGAATTTCTTGAAGGCTCGGGTTTGCGAAAGGCGGAAGTGAGGATCTAGGCAATTGCAAGAGACTGAGTAGGTCAGGAGTTGTATGATTAGGACCTAAATTCACAAATTCTTGGTAACCATTGTCCCAATTATTCGACTGTTGCATTGAATTCTGGAAATGATGATGATCACAATTAGGAGTAGCATTGATGTGAAGCTGATGCACATAAGCTGAGGCAGAGGCAGCTAGAGAAGAGTCTTGTGGGCTGAGGTGGAACTCAGAGAGATCTTCTAAACTGCAGTTGCTGTTGATGGCCGGTGGTGGCTCGGCCGGATAGAAACTGCTCTCAGCCGTCATATCTGCCGGAGCATTTGGATCAAAACACCCAATTTCTTCAAACATGCCTCCTCCTCCTCCTCCCATGAAACCGGTCCAAAGACTTTTGTGGTTTCAAAATCTGCAAATAACGTTTACATAATTTTAAATTTCTGGTAAAACTCAGATTATATTATTGAGAACTAGAACCTAAACTCGAACAAATCTGCTCTAACCATCTTTATAATCAACTTGTCTAAGCTTGCTTAGATAAATTCTTTGTAATATCTAATCAGCTATTAAAAGTTATTACAAATGAAAGACTAAGAGAAGTTATTTATTGTTACCGTCGGCTGATGATTTCTCCGAAGAACTTTTTTTTCCGATTAAAGCATCAGAATTCACGCGAAGAAGAGACTTACATAAACAACTCTCTCTGTCTCTCTTTTTGAAATGCCTATACGTTTGCAATTTGAGAGTAACAATAAAAAGAGAGCAAGGAAGATGACAAATTATTTTATAAATAAATAAATTAATTAAATTGAATTTAAAACATCTGCTATTTATTTGTGGTCGATGAGGTGACAAAAATGTTAATTTCAAAACAACACTTTTTTTTTTTGGGGGTTAATTTTTCATAAGGAAAATCATGTATTCCTTTTGTACCGTAATATTCATAATTGAATACTAAAAAATTTCTATGTAGAAAAATTAATTGTGGGACTCTGGTTCTAAAAGTTCAGTTCTTTTTTCGGCCATATCTAGTTTGATAATATTTATAATTGTAAAACTTGGTTACCAATTTGTTTCTGCTAATTCTATGACCTAAGTTAACATGGGTTTTTTATTTATGTTTGAGAAACAAAGTTACATGTTTTAGTTCCTTAACTTTATAAGTTATATCTTCTAGTTTATGTATATAAGTTACATCTTCTACTTTATATATATAAAAGTTACATCTTTTGGTTGGTAAGTGCATAAATCTTTTCTTTTATCCCATTTTGAACATTGATATAGCGCGATACATACAGACACATTCACACATATTTATATTTACACACGCATATACTTATATATACACGCATATATATATAGCACATATATGTAAATTATGTAAAAAAATGTAAATTATGTATATATGTATAGTTGATACTTGTTGTTGTGTAAACGAGGGTTTTGGTTGGAACATGAAATTTTTCTCTTTGAGTCAAGACAGGCCGGTTAGTTACAGTCTGTAAGTTCCATGACGTGTCTCTCTTCGGATGGGTCCCATCACGATTCTTTCAGGTTTTTTTACCACGTTCTTCAGGGGTATTTCCGTCTTTTAATTTCTATTTTTCCACAGACTGCTTTTTGAGAAATAAAAAGGTACTTATAGTTTTGCATTTTTTCTTTCTATTAGGGAGTCAAACAAAGATTCAGCTTTTGTACATTTGTGTGTAGGACTTCTGATATTACTTACTTACAATGACGACGATATTTTGTACAGTCAATAAGAAAAAAACCAAAAAAGTTAAAGGTTTTTGTTTTTTTTTTTGTATTACTATTTCCTTGTTAGTAGTAATTGTATTTCATAATTTCTTCTTGTTTGTTGGGTCATGCAATGTGTGTTTCCAAGGCAAAAGTTAGCTGTGTTTTTTTTTGTGTGAATAATAAGAGCTGGGTCCCACGTGTGACGTAAGAGGAAATAGCAAACAAAAGCTATGCAGGGAAAAAGGTCTTTTTCGTAAAGTCATCAAACAATAGAGCAGAATTCTGCTAACCAGTTTGTCCGGTTTAGTTCTTAATCGCAAAAACTAAATACAATATGATCTTAAAATCGAACAAAACCGACCCTAATTCTAATACAATCCATCATCTTTTTGAAATAACAACAAGAAATGGACATATGACATTGTGATCGACATTATGTTGTTGTTGTATTTGGGTGGAAGTCTAGTCCAGATAATCAAGTTACTATATATAGGCAAGGAATAAAAGAGCATATGTACAAAACACCAACATAAAAAATAGTGTGTTTCATTTGTTCTTTTTTTTTTGTGCCCTCCTATGAGGCTTATTTGGGCCTCAACAAATATCTGAGTAGGAGGGGTTTTAAAACGTTTCGTCATTTAGAGCCAGACATGAGAGGGCCTTTACCCAAGTCCGACAACACAGCATTCGGACCCGATCAATTAAGTAACTCTTTGAACATACAACACTGCAGTAGACTTACTGTAATTTTACCGTCATGATTACATATATGTACATGCAGACTGCGAGACCTACCTGATGGTTATTGATTAACTTACCCGACAAGTGCGACTGAATTTGAAATATCTAATTTGGGCCTACGGAAATCATAACTAAGCCTATTCTTTGGCCTTCGGTATTTATAGTTGCTCGTTAAATATTTTGATCTTGTAATAGTTATTTCACATGGATAATTGTCGGTTGTCCATTCTTTGATACAAATCGGAAGTGTGATAAGATTAAAGTTAGTTTTCGAATACTATATGACATATATATATATATGTATATAGTAAACTTCAAATTCTGAGTATTAGCCATTCAATTGAATTTTAAACTACGGTCAAGCTTAAGCTAACATATATTTGTTTTGATCTTATGTCATAATATAGATATGTGGCTATTACTCATACACATTCATCGTTAATGGTTATAAATATGAATAGTCTCAATCAGCTAGTCGTGGTTTAAATTAAAACATTCTCAACTATTTGCCTATTTCTATAAAGTTATCCCATCTGATTAAACCAATCAGTTTATACTAAACCACTTGACACGCTTTGATAATCCCATACCATTACTATTAAACCAAATTCAACTTTATTGTCTTTTTAAAACATATCATTAACAATAGACGAAAAGATCTTGGCCCTAGTTATTTCCTCGCTGAAAGATCGAAAGATCAAAACAATTATTTGAAGAAAATAAAAGATAACTATTCTTTGAAAAAAGTAGAGGAAAAAGAAGTTGTCAGCATTGGACTTTGTGTAACAAAAGTAGAAAAATATTTTCCAGCTTATCATTTTCCCACTGTCGCAATATCTCTCTCTATATATATATATATATTATTAACACACTTAGCCATCGCACACTTGGCTTCCTTTGCTCTCACGAACACAAACCATCTTTTCCATTATTTTTCTCTCGTTTGAAGATTTGTTGAGAAGGAAAAAAAAAGATGGGGAGAAGACCATGCTGTGAGAAAATGGGATTGAAGAAAGGGCCATGGAGTGCTGAAGAAGATCAATTCTTGATCAATTATATTAATCTCCATGGCCATCCCAATTGGAGAGCTCTCCCTAAATTAGCCGGTAAATTAGCTATTTTATATTGCTAATTGCTATATATATATATATATTAACAAAAGATATTTTTTATCTAGCATTTGATTTTCATGAGTATTTTTGTTATATACTGTATATTGTAGTATATTTTGTGTGTGTGTGTGTAAAGTTTTTAATGGTGTTTGTGAAATGATGATTAGGGCTACTTCGGTGCGGAAAAAGTTGCAGGCTTCGTTGGATTAATTATTTGAGACCAGACATCAAAC
Organism: Boechera stricta; assembly: GCA_018361395.1. Lineage (NCBI taxonomy): Eukaryota > Viridiplantae > Streptophyta > Magnoliopsida > Brassicales > Brassicaceae > Boechera > Boechera stricta. The sequence continues at coordinate 2,670,865 of CM031538.1, forward strand.
GTGGCAATTTCACTTCTCAAGAAGAAGAAACTATCATTAACTTACATCAAATCTTAGGCAACAGGTTTCTCCTTTCTATTTTCTATTTTCTGTTATATATTTTTATTTTATATGTGCGAAATTTAGAATTTTTTTTTTGGAACCAGAAATTAATATAATATTTGAGATTCTCGTATTTATTTGTTTTCTTACTAGGATTTGACCAAAAAAAAGAATATACCAGTTGATGACTTGAGCTAACTATGTTTAGATCTTATTTATTGAATTTATTTTTGATAGCTATATCTCTGTTTCTATTATAGTAACAAGTTAAAAAGGCAATATAAGAAAAAAAAACAAGTTAAAAGGATGGATTTTTATTTATAGAAAAAGTATCATTACTTTGGAAAAATCGTTTCTATATATATATTTTTTTCTTTTCAGTTCAGAAAGATTGTGAAGTAATCTAGTCACACTTAAGAACTTAAAAAAAAAACTAATTTTTTTCTTTTCAATCTTTCTGAACAATATGCTTTGTCAATATGCTAAATATTACATCTGTGTGGGGCTGAGAACCGAGAAGATTCCAACCCGTGATTGCCTTTGTCCATCAAATAATTTCAATTTTTACTTTCCTAATTATACTTTTTTTCTTTTTTTCTTTTGAATCTTAATTATAAATAATTTTCACTACTAGACAAGATAGGCACTTTGATCAGTGAAAGACATGTGCAGATTTTTTTTAACCATACACATGAAGTTCAATAACTTTTGTTTGTTTTACTCGCCCTTTGTTCTCATTACAATGTAGACGTCGTAATAGATTGATGAATTTTTATTATTCATTTATGTGACATTTTGCTTGATATATTTTTTTGGTAGATGGTCTGCGATAGCTGCAAGATTGCCAGGACGAACTGACAACGAAATTAAAAATGTTTGGCACACTCATTTAAAGAAAAGACTCCACCAAAACCAAGATGAAAATAGCAACGAAATTTTCGTTACTACTACAACTGCAAAGAGGCCAACCTCTCCACAACAACAGTATAGCAGTAGTGCTGACATTTCAGCGGTTACAACATCGGGAAACAATAACGACATCTCCAATAACAACAAAGACTCTGCGACGTCATCAAAAGGTGTTCTTGCATTGATAGATGAGAGCTTTTGGTCAGAAGTCGTATCGATGGATTGTAACATTTCAGGAGATCATGAGAAGAGTGATAAAAAGATAGAGAATTGGGAGGGCTCATTAGATAGAAATGATAAGGGTTATAACTATTCGAAGTTGTATAACCATGACATGGAGTTTTGGTTTGGCCATCTCACTAGTAGTCGTATAGTTGGAGAAATCTCCGACATTTCTGACTTTTGATTTGTTTTAGCAGTTAAGGACGTATATCTTCTTCCTTTGTGACCCACATCAGTCCTCTATTTATGTATCGTTATTATCCGCTTTCTTTGGTAATTTAGATATATGAAAATATTAATCTTAAGGTATATATTACTATTGGTTAATTAAAAGGTTATACATATGTACACATCAGGATATCGTCCAATGATTATATATTTACTATTACTGTGCAAAAAAATCCAGAACCAAAGAACCGAACCGAAGTTCGAACCAAAAAATGAGAATCAAACCGAACTCAGAACCGACAAAATACCTGAACGAGCACTAAACATTTATACCCGAAGAACCAGAACCGAACCGAGAACTGAAAAGGTAACCGAAATATAATTATATATCCAAAATATTAATTATTTAGATTCGATATAACTCAATTACACAGAATTATAATTATAAACTCGATGATTTCAGTTATTTTTACACCAAAATAACAAAAATATTCAAAATAACTAAAATATCCGAATTTTTTTAGTTATATTTATCAAAATTTAACCAAATTTTATTTAAATTTAAGATTTTTTAATTTTTCTCAATATTTTGGATACCCGGAACCGAACCGAAAATATTCGGAATCGAACCGAACCGAAAATATTCGGAATCGAACCGAACCGAACCAAACCAAAATTTTAAAATATCCGAATGGGTACTAAATTCCTCTACCTAAAATATCTGTAACCGAACAAATCCTACTTAGAACCGAACTAAATATCCGAATAGCCAGACCTATTTAATATAGGATATATTCTGAAATTATGTTCGTATCAAGCTAAGCGTATATTATGATTGTTTGTGTTTCTTTTGACGTCTTATGATAACTGTTTTTTTTTTGTTTAAAGAGGTTTTTCTTTTCTTAGTTACAATTTAAAATCTTTTTGTTTGTTCTTGTTTTCTAACATCTTTATAATTTAAAAATCTATGGTGATGTCTTGTACTGTAACTAGTAATAAACATGTTTAGTGGATGGCTAGATTAAAGAAAGTCTATATTGTTGTTCTAATGTCGCATACTTTTAAAAGCATATTCCCTTTCTTCTATGCACAATGAATTACTATATAATCACATTTAAAATTCTTCTAGTTTCATTAAAAGTAATCGTTAACCGACAAAAAGATAGCTTTATCAAGGTCCACATTTATGCTCTAGATTTCCTTAATAGATTTGGAGTTATCAACCTCTATTATAACATACTTATGCATGTGAATAATGTATCAATGTGATGCTCAATTGCTCCCATCGACCAATTGTGATTTCTAAACACAAAATTTGAATGCACATTAATTAAATGAGTTAAAATATCTCGTCATATAATTCTACATTGATTGAAACTTCGAGCAACATAATTTTACATCCTACAATACAACGAAGCTACCATTACTAGTTGATATCTAGTAAAGAGTTACTACAACGGAAACCAATATTAGAGAATATGAGAGGAACATAAATAAACTCTTTTATATTATGTGATTTGATGTAAGCCATGATACAAATATACCAAGTATTGTTATTTCCTTAATGTTTGTTTTGTTTCGCCGTAGCAATCAATCTCTGGTAGTCTCGTGATTTTTCAGAGATTTTTGTTGGTAGATGATAAATAGATAAAAAGCTAATAAAATTTTAAACGAGATAACTAAAAAAAATTATTACCCAAGAGGCACCATTGATATTATCTCGATGATCCACCGACGACTCCACTATAAGTTATATCACCATCAACTAAACTAATAAAGCAAATAATGGTCCTTTGAAACATAAAACCAATGAGAAGCATAAAATGTTAAAAACGTGGTTGACACATGAAAACTCAATGGTAATAACAATCAGAGAACGGTGATACTGATGATATTTATCAATTACTCTGATGAGCCGAATCCAAATTCACCTTTTTGATATAGCATGACTGACTTAGATTAAGTTTCTGAGCTTAAAGAAAGGGTTTACAATACTCTAATACCATTTCTGATGAGCTTCAACAATATGCAACTACACCTTGAGAGTCTCAAAGCATCTGTGTTAATTCAAGAATCTGGAGCTACTTGAGTCAACTATATCATAGAATATCAAAACAACAAATATCAACCTGTTTGTAATAGATTTTTGAAAATCCATGATTGAACACCATTATAATGCCTCCTGAAAACTGGGTTGATAAAAGAGTAAATCCTAGTAAATCAAGAACATCACAGCCAGTATTATTTCAAACAAACAAAAAACAGAGAAAATAACTCATTTCAACTGCTGCATACTACTAGAGCAAGGTTCAGCTGTATTTGAGTCTCTTTCACTGTCAAATCAGCTGGAATTACTACCAAGCAACTCCACCAGTTCGGCTTTCTTCATCTTTGAAAACCCTTTTAGTCCCCGTGACTTTGCTATGCCTCTCAGTTCCATCAGCTTCAGTCTACTCAAGTCTTTCACGGCTTCTTCCTCAGCTTCATCACTATCTTCGTCAGGATCATCGAGAGACTCATCATCATCGGATAACACATCTAAAATAACATCATCATCATCTGATAAAACATCTAAAGTAACATCATCATCCTCCTCTTGAAAAAATGATGATGACTCTGGCTTCAGCTCTGACTCTGGTGCAAGCATAGTTGTCACAGGCCCAGGTTCTGACTCATTTTCAGGTTCATGCTCGTACTCAGGCTCCTTCATATGCTCATTTTCAGGCTCATCATGCAACTCCACTGTATCCTTCTTCTGGGTCCAGGTTACGCTGTAACTCGATGCCTCATCAAAAGTTGCCTCGTTAGAATAAGCTGGCGGTGATTTAGATCTTGGTACTGGCGACTTTCTTCTGAAGCTTGATGTTGGCCTGGTAAAGGATGATGCATTATAATCTTTGTTCGCTGAATTGACAAGATTTCCGTTGCGATCTTGTTTGTCGACAGTATCTCCTTGTACTTCTCCCTGGCTACTAAATTTGCTAACTTGCTTCTTGCTCTGCTCTCCCGAGTGCTTCCTTAGTAACTTAAGAAGGGAGTCAACAGTTTCACTTTCTTTTCCCCGCCCTTTAGAAGCTTCTTCTATCTTTTTTTCTTCTTTCTTTGCAGCAGCACGAGCTCGAAGCTGAGCTTGAACCTTTCTGAAAAGCTCCACTATCTCTTTCTCTCTTGGTCCAGGGGATGAGGTAGCTTGGAATTTGGGGGAGTTAGATAGAGAGAGTAAAGGTCCATTTCTTGAAGAAAACATTTCAGAGTTTTCGATATCAAAATCGTCTCTCCCTTCGCTTTGCCTATTGCCTCCCCGGAAACCATGCTTATTAAGTCTTGAGAAATCAGGATTTCTCCTATAGCCGCCAGAACTAGCTCGGCACTCAAAATATCTACTATTGGGGATAGATTTCAGACGTCCATTCTCGATGCGCAGTTTGTGATCCAGACAGGAAGACCAAGGTAGTATGGCAAGTGTTCTTCTTGAAACAGCAGAGTTAGAGAAGCAACGGCTGTCTGAAAGTGTGTAACCTGTGTTACCAAGGAAATATCTCATAGAGTAAGCTTAAATATTCAATACTTGGCATTGGCATACCACCACCAAATAAATTTCGAATGCAATTCGTTATTCATAGAACCCTAGAGGCCAGAACAGAAGCACACAAGAATAAGCCGAAGTATATATATATATATAACACTCGGAGAATCATTTCATCGAACAACTGGTGGACAACAAAACAAAAAAATCAATTCTCCTCACACATGCCGTTTCCGTCTATAGTGACTGGTGCATAAAACAGTGGGTGCTCACTGAGAATTTAAGGAAGAACCACCAACAATCTTCCCAGGGAACATATAGAGAAGCCTTAACAATTATCAACGACAATTATATATACATAAAACAAAATTATCAACGACATGCTAGAGAAAGAGAGAAAGAGAGAGAGAGGATAGTGAAGTAAGTACCTGGGACGTAATCAGAATTCAAATGGAAAGTTCCCGACATCGCCATGAACAGACTTCGGCGAAAGAAGATAGATTTAAGCTTCTTCTTGCATTGCCTCTCTCCTTCGACTCTCGTCTTCTCTGGCTCGTCTTGGTAACACAAAATCTTGATATTGGGCTTTTTTCCAGTTATAGATTATTATGGGCTTTTTTCCAGTTAGATTATTATTGGCTTTGGTATTTTCCGAAAAAGAAGCGATTGTCATAACGCAAACCAATCATTTAATTCGATCTAATTTCGGTCACAAACCGAAATCAATTTCATACTATTATTTTCGGTACAGTCTTGTTCGGCTCAGTTTAAAACCATGGTTTGTATTCTCTAAAGAAATGGTTGTTTATAGAGGATGAAGCCATGATGAACCTTTTCCTCAACACTCTAAAGTATCCGTATTAAGCTCAGAACCAACGGGCCAACATTTGCCACAAACATCTCCCTAAATTGGAGTTTAGAACTGAAACAAAGAGACAGTTGAAATGTGGTGCAAGAAGTTTCCTTGTTATTACGCCTTGTGGTCTTTTGCCATTTCATCCACATCAAGTTCTACCGCCAGGATTGGAGAATCCTCTTCCATGGCAAATTCACTGATAAGACCAAAACATTTCCAGGATTTATTTTTCTCAGTAAGAAAAGAATAACAGAAACATAAAAGCTGATAAACCTCTTCTCTTACCTGTTACTTACTGGACCATGATCCACAGCTGTCCTCAGACAATATATAGCTCTTCCTACTATGTCAGCCATTGAAATCGGACCAAATGTTCGACTATCATATACTTCCTATTAAAAGCATACCAAAGAATACAGAGATTCAGTTTCTCTTATGTAACGCATCATTGCAAGAGTGCTACGTGGATAAGTAACGGAGCAGGATTTCTGCAAGTGTGTGGTGTAACGTAAAAAGTAAAATGGTGTACCTTAGATTTCATCTCTTGGTTCTCAGCTACAACCCAGCACTGATCTTTTTCAAGAACAAAAGGCTCGTCTTTCTCATCACTTGAAACCATTTCAGATCCTTCTAAAGCTGCTAATCTTCTAACTATATACTTATTTGTTTCATTCGGGTCTTTCAAGACAACAGCATCTCCAATGAAAACGTACCTAGACAAAACCACAAAAGTCAGATGGGGTCACTTATAAGTTAACCATGCACAGAATTAGATAAGGCTGGGGGATTCAACTGATGTTTAGATACAACAAAAAGCTGAAACGCAGAATTCACATTTTCAATGGGCTCATCGGAGTTAATACATTTATTTGTGCCAACCAAATCAATTCCATCCATTTCAATCTGCATCAAAGTAAGTAGACATATACGCCCACTATACATTTTTTTCAGAGCAAAACAACAAAAATCTAAACTTTTGTCTTAAGATCAGCGAAAATGAGAGACTTAGCTCTCCTCACAAAAATCATACCCTTGTCTCACGGTTGTGATTTCCAATAGAAAATTCCAATGTCAATCCCAGATGTCCTCTCTTTTTCCTATGCCTAATCACAAAAGGAAATAAAACTAATCTAAAACCCACCATGACCTTAGCTAATGGAAATTAAGAAGCAAGAACGACATCAAAAATAATCCAAATCATGACTTTAAATAAACGTGATCCCGCATCCCGTTCAGGTAACTAGCAGTCTAGCAGTGCAACTACAGAGCCACATTTCATGAAACACCAAGTGGTAACTTCAAGGTTTATGTAAGTGAAACTTAAAAGATTAACCCTTAACGCCAAGAAACATACCTTGTATCAACAACTGGTAGCTTACGGACAAGTAGCGTGTTTTCAGTTGTTCCCATGGTTGGGGCCATCTCTTGTCCTTTATTTGAGTTGTGTAAGTAGGTTATCCTTCCATAAAATAGATTCTTCAAGACTATACCAAGGAGTTCCCGGTCACTGAGCTTCTCTCTAGTATGTTTCTGACAGACAGAGTAGCTCAAAGATGGTAAATAAAACAGATTCTACATGCACACTTACAACTCAATGAACTGAAAGAAACGGCTTGAGGTGCAGCAGAAGATACAAGCAGGACCATAACAATCATGAAGGTTTGTTTTTCAGGTCATTGGATTTAATCTGATCATATTAAAGAATGATCCCTTAGCATAAAGTATTAACTTTTCTTTATTTTAACATCAAAGTGTGCTCTTTTATTATAAGTGGTAGTTACAATCACCAACTAAAAGCATAAAGATTTTGTTTGCAAAGCTCGAAAGAAGCAAAAATTTCTTGAACAATGGCGCTTTATGGAGGCAATTCCCTTAAGCTACGCATTCAAGCAAATCAAAAGTGGATGGAAAAAATAAAATCAGAAACCCTAGTCAATTTAATCATTCCAAAAGCCAATTTTTATAAACTATACAGAGAGAATCAGAAAGTTAAAAATCCATAAATCCTGTAAGCCAAATGCAAGGACTGAAGCCTAACTCAAACTGAGTCACAGAGTGTGAGAGAGATCATTATAAGAACCTTGAGGCTGAGAGTGAGAGAGTACTCGAGCTTGTGAGCCATGTATCGGACCCAATTCGTGATGGAGGCCATCGTTGAATGCTAGCGACTTTAATCGGAATGGACCTCTTCGCCGCCGTGGTCGAACTGGTCTTTTATGGGTTCGTCGGTCATAAAAATCTCGTGATTTCCAAAAATTGCGAAATTGTTTTACATTTTTAGGAAATGTTCAAATTAGCCTCGGAACTATTCTTTAGTTTTTGAATTTGTATCCTAAATTAAACAATTGGTCACATTAACCCCCACAAGGAAGGTTCTGACCAAAACTTCGAGTTAGGCTTTGTCAACATGCCACGTGTTCAATAGCCCTTCTTCTCTTTTCTAACTCTCTCTCTGCTGAACATTTTTCGTTCCGACAGATTTGCAGATTGAAGGTAAATACTCAAAGACAAATACCAAACACATAAACAACTTTCGAAAGATTTGACTTTGATCATCTGTAAGAAACTTCGTCTCAGGTTCTCACTTTTTTGTCTCATTTTGAATTTATTTTTTCTTCTCTAGTGTCAAGGATCATCACTTGTGATAGATCATAGATCCAGTTTATTGTAACTTTTTCTTCCTTGAGCTCCCTGCTCATTAGATTTTGAAAGATTTGGTTGATTGATCTCGATTCGGAATTTACGATTGTGTACTGTTATTGTAGGACCGATGGTGACTCGAAATCAAATTAGGGTTTTTTAGGGCTTCGTTAAATTAGATAAATTTTGGGTTAATTGTGCAGGTGGATCACAAGAATATGGACAAATTGAAGATAGCGGAATGGGGAGAGAAGCTGAAGACGGGTGGCGCTCAGATGAGCAGAATGGTTAGTGAGAAAGTGAAAGATATGCTTCAAGCTCCGACCTTGGAATCGAAAATGGTGGATGAAGCTACATTAGAGACGTTAGAGGAGCCCAATTGGGGAATGAACATGAGGATATGTGCTCAGATTAACAACGAGGAGTTTAACGGCACCGAGATTGTTAGAGCCATTAAGAGGAAGATCTCAGGTAAGAGTCCTGTGAGCCAAAGGCTGAGCCTTGAGCTTTTGGAAGCTTGTGCTATGAACTGCGAGAAGGTTTTCTCTGAAATTGCTTCTGAGAAAGTTCTTGATGAGATGGTTTGGTTAGTCAAGAACGGAGAAGCTGATTCCGAGAACAGAAAGCGTGCTTTTCAGCTTATTAGAGCTTGGGGACAATCCCAAGATCTTACTTATCTTCCTGTTTTTCATCAGACTTATATGGTAAATCTCTCTGAATCTGATTTGCTTATTATGCAAAGACGTTTTCTTGTTAATATGCCTAATTCTCTGTTTTTCTTATTCCTGTTTGCTTGTTTCTGATTTCTCCTAGAGCTTAGAAGTCGAAAACGGTTTAAACGCTCGTGGTGAAGAGAATTCAATGCCGGGACAAAGTTCTCTGGAGTCTCTTCTGCAACGGCCTGTTCCAGTTCCTCCACCTGGTAGCTATCCGGTTCCTAATCAAGAACAGGCTCGTGGGGCTGATGATGGTCTTGATTATAACTTTGGAAACTTATCGATAAAGGATAAGAAAGAACAGATTGAGATTACACGGAACAGCCTCGAATTACTCTCTAGCATGTTGAATACTGAAGGGAAGCCGAATCACACAGAGGTAATCTTTTGCATTATTTGTTCATTAAGCTTTCTAAAAACATTACTCTTTTTCAGCTTATGTGTGATTCTATCATTTTTCTTTACAAAATCTCTTTCGAAAAAAACCTATCTGTCTACTTGCTTTCAGTTCTGTTCCCGTGTCGATCTTAGCTCGAGTATTGATTGAAACTTACCGGACAAAAGTAAGTAATGAGTTTGTATGTTATGGTTACAGGACGATCTAACAGTAAGCCTGATGGAGAAATGTAAGCAATCACAGCCGTTGATTCAAATGATCATAGAGAGCACAACAGACGACGAGGGAGTCCTTTTCGAGGCTCTGCATGTGAATGATGAGCTTCAACGCGTTCTATCTAGTTACAAGAAGCCTGATGAAACTGAGAAGAAAGCCTCCATTGTGGAACAAGAATCATCAGGAAGCAAAGATGCTGGTCCGAAACCAACAGAAGAAGAAGAACAACCTGTAAAGAAAACGGGTGATGATGATGACCCAAAACAGTCAGAATCATCAGGATCCTCCAACAAAACCATCAAAGAAGATAAGCAGGTGAAAATAGAGCTCGGGCTTTCGAGTGATGAAGATGAAAAATGAGCAGTCTGTATTTGTCTTTCTTCCGACATGGATATCAGAATGTTGCGAAGATTTGTTCTTGATGGTTGCTTTTTAAATTACAACAATGTACTCCCATAAGTGTGGAACCTTTTTAGCTACGTTTCTCGGTTTGTGTTTTAAAGTGGTTTTTATAGACATTTTTGAACCGTAGGTGTATCTTCACCCGACACATTTAAACGAGGTGTTTTGGTCTGCACTTTGCTACTTGCTTATATGTGTTGTGAGGTTAGTATCTAGCTTCCCTGGGTGTGTTATTGGCTTGATAGATTCACCTCACTCTTGGATTAACTCGCTCGAAATGATAGAATGAAGTCTTAACATTCTATCATTTCACCTTTTGAATCGTCAAAGAAAGATCAACCTACAATACTTTTGTTCAAACTCCATATCACTTTAGTAAGCCCTTCCTACAATGCCTTTTGTACTCATAACATCAAACCCAAAATCATCTTAGTAAAATAAATCTTTCATTTCAAAATATGTTTTCAGTTGCTTCTTCTGATCAATATATTAATATATTCATATAATTTGATACAATCAATATATCGTCCACATATATTAAAATATGTATGAACTTTTACTGAATTTTCTGTAGTAAACATAGTGATCAAATATATTTTTGTCACAATCTTTTTTGAGACAATTGCATAAAACAACCTTCATCATATTTGATATTACTAGACCAACCTCTTCTTTTAAAGAGTTGGTAAAAAGACATTAAAACCATTCTTTTGATTTTTTACTACAGAAATGCCATAACTTTTTTTTTTCTTCTTAATCCAATTTCAATGGCGAAACCCTAATTGTATCACCATTTTCCGCTCTCTCTCCGACGATAGCAACATCGGTGGCAAGGCAAAGAAAGCTTTGAAGAAGAACATGACGAAGATATCTGTTTTGGTGAAACTCGAAACCTTCGAAGCCGATGAGAAGGTACCATTTCTCCTCCTTCCCCTTTCAACCTTTTGTCTCCTCCGCCGTCGTCTCCTTCACCAAAACTTGGAGGAATCGATCTTCTCAAAACCCTAACCTCACCACTCCCCATACTCCTCTTTCTTCTCATTCTCCAACCCCTCAACCTGGTACCTTGGAATTATTGCCACCGTTTCCGCCGCCTTGCTCTGCCTTGTCCTTTCTCAAGACTATGAACAGACCAAAACTCCATGTGACATCTGAAAAGGCAAAACCCTAGTTAGCGATACTCTTCGACTCAGCCATCCTTTTGCATAAACCATTTGGAGTTGGAGCTTAGGAGGACGACAATGGTACATTTCCTTCGTTCGTTTCGTTTTATCTCTTCTCTTGATTTCGTTTGATTTGGATCTATTAGTTGTTTGTTATATATAAATATTTTTTTGTCCTCAGACATTCCGGATGCTAAACTTGTGGAGGAAACCAAACAAATTCAGTCAAAGCTCGAAGAAGCTAACGCCACAGTGAAGCAAGAACAGAGGAAGGTAATCCTCTTCTCTTCAAATTACTTCCGTGAATTGAATTCACCACTAATTATTGGACTTATTCATGGAATTAGGTGTATTTAAAAGAAACTGTTTACTTATTTGATGTTTATACGCTTTGATTTGATTCATTATATATATATATATACCGATGTGTTTTCTGTGATCTTTGATTCGTGTGAGTTCGAGAGTTTTAGTTATTAGGCATTTCAGTTTTTGGTGGTGAAGAAAACGCATAATTGGACATTAAATCTCCAGAATGTTTAGCTTGAGCTGATTCCTACACTGATTTTGTTATCAGATTTGCTTCTTTTGTTCTTTTCATTAACAATTTGATGCATAGATACTATAACTGATTTCCTTAGATTTTACTATTAATTCATCTTTTTAATTCCCATGCTAGTTATCTTGTGAAGAAGTTGATTTATCTCTTTACTTTTCTGTTGAGTTCATATGTATCTAGTTTATGATGGGTTATGGTCAATGTGTTGCTGAAATCTGTAGTGTGTGTTTAGAGTGGACAAGCATTGCTGTAACTATTATTGACTCGAGTTTTACACTTTTTGACAGAGATGTTGAAGCCCTGAAGGGTGTCTTTTTTTATTTCAAGAACATATTTCAGGCTGTAGTTGATATTCTCCTTTCAGCTGTCTCTTTCTTTTGCTCGATTTCTAGATATGAATTTCGTTGGTAGATTAGTCTACAAATATGGTAGACTTTACATGTATGTTATGGGTAGACTTTACCTGTATGTTATAGTAGACTTTACTGTATGTTATGATAGACTTACAAGTTTGTCTTTTTGATAGGTTTTTCCGAAAATGAGAACTAAGCTTGTTTTCAGGATACTTCTGGTAGATCTGACAATGGTGGAACATATACTTGTGCTTGTATGTATTTTTAGAAGCAATTACGTGTGTTGATTCATGTACCTCTATGGTGAGCCTTTTAAGATGTTTTTGATAGTTGTTGTGTTTGTTTTCAAGATTCTTGTAAATGCGTATTAACAAATCTCAAATTCAGGTCTTGTGCTAATAGACCAATCTGTATGGTTTTCTCATTTTTTAGCTACACCAATGATGATCTCTGGTGATGAAAAAAAAGCTGATGGTGAAACAAATATGACCCCTACCAATGTTAAACGCGTGAAAAGGTAATAAAGTTACATCCTTTCTTGGATTTAAATATCCTCTGACAAGACACAATCTTGACTTGAACATGAACATGAACATTTGTTTGTTACAGGATGCTCGCTAATAGGCAAAGCTCATTGAATGATGGTCTTTCAGGAAAAAATGAGACTAAAGAAGAAAATGACTCCATTCACTCAGCCACAACTTTTCTTTTAGTTTATTATGATTTTTGGAAGATATTTGAGTTAGTAACCCTTCTTTGTCGATTACCCTTTATTTATTTTAAAGTATGGATTTTGATGTTGAATTTTAAAGTATGGATTTTGATGACGAAGTCAAATGTCTACCATACTTTATAATAAAATCTACCCTATCATAAATATAAAAGTCTACCAACACTCAAAAATCTATCAACTTAAGTCTACCACAATATGACCTAAGTCATAGAGCCTTGTTGGACTTAACCACAATATGACCTAAGTCATAGAGCCTTGTTGCTGAATGCTGATATGATCTTCGTTTATATAATAAACCAAACGATTTACTACAGTTAAAATCCAAAATGAAAGTAACTTTTCTTAACTCATAAAGCGATGATATATGTGTTATAAGAGTACTAAACATACAAAAAGTTCAAGTAAACACACTGATAGTTAACAAAAAAAAAAATGTTTGTCATATGTGTTTTATGTTATGTGGTCAGTAAATACAATCTAAATGTACAAGTTAGTATACACACAAAAAGTTATAGTAAACATGATAGTAAAACACACAAAATCGTTTGCCAAGGAGAGACTTGGGAGGTAAAAAAGTCTACCACCATGGGAGATATTTAAGTCTACCACCATGGGAGGTAAAAAAGTATACCACCATGGGGAGATATACAAGTCTACCGTAATTCAAATTAAAATCTACCCCATAGGGAATATAAAGTCTACCAAAATTCCGGAAATCTACCAAATTAAGTCTTCCACTATGTGAACAAAGTCTGCCAAAGCAGAAATCTCAGTGTGAGGCAAAAATCTACCATAACGCCTTGAGAAAGTCTACCATAAATAACAAGATAAATCTACCACGAGTTACAAAATTTACCATTGAAGTCACTTAAGTCTACCGAAAAATCTAAAGTCTACCAAAAAAAGTCAACAAGTCAACGCTGGTTTAAAAATCTACCATTAAACAACATATAAGTCTACCGTTACATAGAAAATAATATCTACCGTAACATGAAAATGTAAGTCTACTATGTCTTCCAATTAAACTCTACCGTAACTATGATAGACTTATCCGCGTAAATCTACCATAACTGACCAAGCCAAAGTCTACCGTTATATTTCAACTAAAATCTACCGTTTCGTTTAATATAAGTCTAATCAGAATGGTAGACTTTTCCATGTAAGTCTACCACTTCATACAAAGCAGTCTAGTCGTTCTCGTGGGAGTTTGCGTCCGAGCTCTTAAGTCTATGCCTAGGTAGCTTAAGTTTTTCTTGCACGACATGGTAGAAATTCATTAGTGGCATTTTCGTTATTACGTTTTTTGTCACCAAACGAATTGAGGGTAAAACGGCCATTTTAAACAGAATTATGTCGTTTCAGTAATATCCAAATATTAAGGTCATTTTAATAATAAAGTTTAAAAATATAGGTTGTTTAAACTAACCACCCATCTTTTTTTGGTAACACAACGATGTATGTGAATATCCTATAGAACTTAACCAGTATGTTTTTAACACAACGATGTACGTGAATATCCTATTCATAGCACGTTTTCTTGCTTGAAAAAAAAAAAAGAAAGAAAAAAAGTTGTAGAGCTTTGTAACTCAAAACTCAAAAGGTTTTATCAACTTTCTAAAATATTAAATATCCCAATACTAAATTCACAAAAAGTTTAATGTTTTGGTTAATTTATAAAGTTTTCTTAGTTTATAAAGTTGGCTCTTTTTCCTTTATGAATTTTGAAGTGGTAAGTGAACATATTTTTATAACTTGGTGTCTCTCTCTTCCCCCTTCCAATACAGATTCCTTCACTTTATTCTCCGCCACATCTCAATACATTTAAGTTTAAAAACCAAACAAAGGAGTAATAATATTAGTTGATTTTTGGCAACTTTAATGGTTGATTATGTCACAGAACCTTATTTATGCTAATTGATAAACAAAATCAGAAAAGGTTCCAAATTGAACGATCCTATTTCCGTAAAGAGTTTTCTACAAAACTGAGATTTGGGGTCTGATTGGTTGTGGTTGTAAATTTAGGATTTTGGCTGTAAGATTATGCTTGTAGATTTTTATGCTGTAACTTTAGGATTATGGTATGAAATTTTTATTACTCTTTGGTTATGTGGATTTATTTGTTGGGCTAGAATTAAATGAAAAATGATTGAGTAACAATGTGTTTTAAAATATCAAAACATTTGGTGAATATTAGTGCCTATTATATATTAATATTTTGTCTATACATTAATAAGTAAAAAATAAATTTATTAAAATTTCATTTAACTAAAATAAATAATAAATTAAAATACTAAAAATGCAAACATGACAATCATGTATATATATATAGGATTATCAATTTGTTTTAAGTAAAATTTCTTTAAAAAATAATAAAAAAAATTTCTCTTTTCTAGTGACCACACGACAATCATGTATATATATATATAGGATTATCAATTTTTTTAAAGTAAAAATTTTTAAAAAAATAATAAAATTTTTTCTCTTTTTTAGTGAACACACAACAATTATGTATATATATATATATATATGATTTATCAATTTGTTTTAAGTAAAATTTCTTTAAAAAATAATAAAATTTTCCTTTTTTTTATATCAAATACACAATGTGTATCAATGAAAAACCAAAGAAAATTTTACAAAGCCCAAAATTTATGGCTTTACACTTTTATTCCAAAAAAGGAAAAAAACCATAAAAGTGGTTTTAGCTTTGGAAAATATTTATAAATTATGATTGCTTTCAATTCAAATATTTATAAAGCATGATTGCTTTCAATTTAGATTTTTAGACCAAAATATGGCTTTAGAAAAGTTTACAACTCCAACCAATCACCACTTTGATTCTTGGAAAATGCTAAATTTACAGATGGACCCAAAAAGCGCAGGTCAATGGCACAAACCTATCGAGATTACATATAAGTAGTTTTTTTCTTCATAACTTAGTTTAGTGCATATAGAAGACTTGTTTTACTGCAAAGAAAATTAGTTAATTCATGAAACGTCACCACTTTTCTCAGACATTTGTCGTGCTTTATTCTTTTAGTCTATTGATGCTTCTGTAATCAGCTTCTTATGTCGTCGTGCTCTACAAATTGAAGTGGACGTGGCGCTAACCACTTATACTATTATACATCAAATATATTATATGATATTTAGTTAAGGTCCTGGTGGACTTATATATTCATCGTTTAAGGTTATAGATTGGTCTCCACCACCTTTTTCTATGCATGCATTCCCATTTCCCAACTCTGAAAACGTCATGCGCTATCTTCATTGGTTATCCATTTGGCTCCATCAACCAAAAAGCTAAAGAAATTTTGACATTTTGCTACATATACTACATAAATGATTTTGTAGTTACTATACATTTGGGTTCTATGGATGTACTATAAAACTCAAATTGCTCTTAATTAGTTATATATTTTATGGAAACTTCTATGGTCGGAATAAAAATGACATGGATATGAATTACATTTTCTTACATTTTTTCTCACAGCTATATATTTATTAGATACTTGCTCTTTGTTTTGTGGTAAGTTATGTTTTTGTGTGTTTTCAGAAAAAGTGCAAAATGAAGACTTCTCAATAAGTCACCACTATATGCAGGCATCTTAATACAATTTTCGTCTAAATATGATTAACTACGTGGTTTTGATAGGATTTGGTACATCAGGGCAACCTTAGTTAATATTTATATTTATATACCAGTATGAATATGGTTTGTAGCTTTCCCATTTGAGTGAAAATTAGTTAAATAGGTTGAGCATCCCAAAATCTATTCAGGAAATCACGGTTCATTCATTATATACGAAAAAATCAGTTTTTTTTCCTACAATTCTTTTTATAATTGCTAAACTAACGGTTTGAATTACTGAAAAGCTAAAGAAATTATACATTACGTCACTTACTACGTTCGCCATTAATAATATAGGCATACATGGAAAAGGTATACTTTTATACCCCAAAACATGAAAAATTATCATATAATGCAAACGCAATCAAATGATGATGACCTTTCAAGTGTTCGTAGAGAAATATAAATAAATGACATGTTGAGGATCAAATGAATTTAGGGATGTATAGGAAGCTAGACTAGATCTGACTAGATTACAACTTAAATAATACATATTTAATATCTTCCTAAATCTAGATGAATGAACACTCAGTTAGGCTTTAGCTTCCTATATAAACCATTTATGTTGAGGGTATATATGGAGATCAACCTTAAAACTTCAAAGAGTATATATCTAGCCACCTTTAAGAATTGAGAGGAAGTTACATATATATGGCAAGTCTCAAGTTATGGGTTTGTTTGGTCTTGCTTCTAGTACTCAAATTGACCTCAGTGCATCAATGTCGACGTTTGGTTGCGGAAGAGAGTTTTTCTGGTCCAAGCCGTTTGGAACAGATTAGCCGAGAGCTTTTTGAGAGGTTAAAAGAGCTGAAGGTGAGATCAGAAGGCGAAGAGACGATCCTTGGAAATACTCTTGACTCGAAGCGACTTAGTCCTGGCGGTCCTGACCCGAGGCATCACTAACCTAGAAGAATGTAAAAAAATCTGTAATGTCATTTTTGGGAGAGATTCAATATGCTTACAGCTTTTTAACTTAATCCTAATGGTGTAGTGTATTCGAGCTCTAATCTTCAAATAGGAATGATGTGTCACCTAAAGCAGCTTGCTCGACATATGTAATGTGATATTCTTATCTTACAGTTTTTCGTCAAAGCAATTTATATTTACATTATCGCGTTTACCTCGTTCTGGTTAAGAGATTTTTAAAAAAAAAAATCCTAACCTAACGATTTATATTTCTGTTTACATTATCACGTTTGCCACGTCATTACATAGATATACATATATTTCGAAATATCACTTAGTTTGTATACAGAATTTGAAACCATCAATCTATATACTAAAAGGAAAAACATAAACTTTAAACACAGAACATGTGTGAAACTTGATGGAATCTTTTACCCGCAAATATTATTCATAGCAAATTCAATGCATAATATATAGTTCATTTTAAAAGAAAATATAGTACAAAAAGCTTAACTTAAGCTTCATCTGACTTATGTGCCTTATCTTGTACTTATAAATAAACTCTCTATAATATATAGATGTATGAATGATAGGCTTTTAATATATATGCGAAATTGATTTGTTTTAAGGCCCAAACCTAAAAAGCTTTCGGGTCGGGTAAACGAGCAAAATCTAACGCTGGGTTGTTCTTCTTCCTCGCTCTTGCGGCGCCTTCTCTCTCCCAAACTCGCTGAGGTAAAAGCTTCCTCCAATTTCTCCTTTTTCCAGATCAATTTTGCTTTCCCATACCTTCTCTGGTTCCGTTTCATGACGCAAGTTTTCTCCTTTTCTTTTTCCCAAAGTTCGTGTCGATCTCAAAGCTCTGAGATTTGAATGACCTAATTGTCTCTGTTCTGATTCTGGGATTTAATCGTATATAGTCGGCATCTACTTGCTGCGTCAAATTGATTGCTGTCAGAAACCCTAATTTCGTGGGCCTTGTGCAGTCTCAAAAGTTTGCACACTCTTTCAGAATCGAACGAAGGTTTCGTCCGGCAATTAGGGTTTCTTAGGCTTCGATGGTGGAGGATATTGTATCGGCTGATTTGAGGGCTTTCTGTCAGTTTTAAACAGGAGAAGTGAAGAAAAGGCATTAATCGAGAGCAATTAAGACGTGAAATTAGGGTTTCTGAAGTATATGTATGGCTTCGGAGCCTGTTAACGGAGGAGAAGGAATCGATGGAGCTAGAGAGAAGCAAAGCATTAAAGTTTATAAGAGGAAAGGAAAAGGTCAAAGAAAACAGTCGCCCTTCTTTGCCGTCGAGGGTATCGGTGCCATCGAGAAACCAGAGGGGAACGAGAATGATAACAATGATGTGAATCCTCCTGAAACTCTAGCTCGAGCGTCCGTGGATCCTATAGTTGTGGTGAAGAATTCTGTCAAAGAGGTCGCTCTTGGGACCAATTCTCAGGAAGACAATGTGGCTAGTATAGCCAAAAACTCAACTGAAGCACCTTCTGAAAGCCTGCCTGGTGATGATTCAGATAAAGTCATTGACAAGCCTCTTGTGGAAGCATTTTCTCATGCTGAACCTCAGGATGATGTCACGGATAAGAACGTTCCTTTGGGTCAGGATGATGTGAACACTATTGTAGGAGACAAGTCTGTAGAAGCGCCCTCTCAAAGCCACAAAGCTCAAGATGATGTCAATACAGTGGTTGTTGATGAGAACTCTATCAAGGAACCTCCTAAAAGCCTTGCCCAAGAAGATGGTACTACTGTGATTGTTGATAAGAATCCTATTGAAGCACCTTCTCAAACCCTATCCGTGGAAGATGTCAATACACTTGTTGTTGATAAGAATCCAATTGAAGTATCTTCTGAGGAATATGTCCACGTGGTAGATGCTGATAATCTAATTAAAGAAGCTCATCCTGAAAACCTTGTGGAAAGAGATGCCACTGATGCCCAACAGCCTGCAGGGCTTACCTCTGATTCTGCTCACGCTACTGCTGCTGGAAACATGCCAATGGAGGAGGACGCAGATGGTCGTATTAGGATACATGTAGCTTCCACAACGAAGCAACAGAAAGAGGAGATCAGGAAGAAGCTTGAGGATCAGCTTAACGTGGTCAGAGGTATGGTAAAGAAGATAGAGGATAAAGAGGGCGAGATTGGTGCATATAACAATTCTCGTGTTTTGATTAACACTGGTATTAATAATGGTGGAGGAAGGATTCTCTCTGGGTTTGCCTCAGCTGGACTTCCTCGTGAGGTCATCAGAGCACCAAGGCCTGTAAATCAACTAAGTATATCAGTGTTGGAGAATACTCAGGGAGTCAATGAGCATGTGGAAAAAGAGAAAAGAACACCCAAGGCAAATCAGTTTTATAGAACTTCAGAGTTTTTACTTGGTGACAAGTTACCACCTGCAGAGAGTAACAAGAAATCAAAATCAAGTGCAAAGAAGCAAGGAGGAGACGTTGGGCATGGTTTTGGTGCAGGGTCTAAAGTTTTCAAGAATTGCAGTGCTCTACTTGAAAGGCTGATGAAGCATAAGCATGGTTGGGTGTTCAATGCTCCAGTAGACGTGAAGGGTCTAGGTTTGCATGATTACTTCACCATTATCGAGCACCCTATGGATTTGGGAACTATAAAGTCTGCGCTAACAAAGAATTTGTACAAGTCACCAAGAGAATTTGCAGAGGATGTTAGACTTACTTTCCACAATGCCATGACTTACAACCCACCAGGACAAGATGTCCATCTCATGGCGGAAACACTATTACAGATCTTTGAGGAAAGATGGGCTGTAATAGAGGCAGATTACAATCGCGAAATGAGATTTGTCACTGGTTATGAAATGAATCTTCCAACTCCTACAATGAGGTCTAGATTGGGTCCTACAATGCCGCCACCACCGATTAATGTGAGGAATACGATAGACAGAGCAGACTGGAGTAATCGCCAACCGACTACAACACCTGGAAGAACACCGACCAGTGCAACACCTTCTGGAAGGACACCTGCTCTTAAGAAGCCAAAGGCAAACGAACCAAATAAAAGAGATATGACATATGAGGAGAAGCAGAAGCTTAGTGGGCATTTGCAGAACTTGCCTCCAGATAAACTAGATGCAATTGTACAAATTGTTAACAAGAGGAATACTGCTGTGAAGCTACGGGATGAAGAAATTGAAGTTGATATTGATAGTGTTGATCCAGAGACCCTGTGGGAGTTGGACAGATTTGTAACCAACTACAAAAAGGGCTTGAGCAAGAAAAAGAGAAAAGCTGAGCTAGCTATTCAAGCTAGAGCAGAAGCCGAGAGGAATAGCCAACAACAGATGGTAGTTGTACCTCTCCTGAGAATTCTACTCCTTTTTTTTTTGCTCTCTTTTTGTACTTAAATTGTATGCTCATCTTTGTTTGTTTTTCCTCTTAATTGCAGGCTCCAGCACCAGTGACACATGAGTTTTCTAGGGAAGGTGGCAACACAGGTAATTTTGTCGGGCTCTTTTATGAATTACTTCCCTATCTTTGGTGTGAACAACTTACGGATAATAATTCTTACCGCAGCTAAAAAGACACTTCCTACACCATTACCTTCGCAAGTGGAGAAGCAAAACAATGAGACAAGCAGATCAAGTAGTTCAAGCAGCTCTTCCAGTGGTTCCAGCTCTTCTAGTGGTACATGCTTCTCTCCGAGTTATCTAACATTTTCTCTGATATATTGCTTTTGTGATTTTTATTACTAAACCCCTGTGTGTTGGGCGTGCAGATTCGGACAGTGACAGCTCTTCGTCATCTGGATCAGATCAGACCTAGAGACTAGTGTACAAGAGGGTTGATGCTGACAAATATGTAAGTTCATCTCGATCATCCACTGTCAATCTAAATAACACGTTTTGTCAACAGCATCTTCCTTATCTCCATTTTGGCATGGTTCTAACATTATGTATGTGATTTTGGTCCATATCCCGGGTAGTTTGTTCTATTTGCTGATAGTTCGTGCTTCCTTGAACCATAGGGATCTCTAGTTATATGTAACCAGCGTCTGATGGTTTATGGTGGAAACAGGGCGTTAAAAAGATGGAGGTAGAGTAGAAGAGGATTTGGAAGGTGAAGGAAGGATGATGACGTACAGGCTTGAGGCAGAGAAATATGAGAGAGTGGATTGGTTGGTTTTATCTTTCATGGAAGGAAAAAATTATGTATCATATTCATATCACTGTTAGAGTAAAAAAGAAAAAAAATCTATTATTCTTAATTTTTTTTTGACGTATTAGGATTCTGTCTGTCTTGTCTACTTTAGATGTAATTGTAGGGGTTGGTTTGGTCTCTTACTTGGTATAATCTTTGCCTCTCACACTCTCTCTTTCTCTAGTCTTTAGCGGGTTTAGTTGGTTGACTTGTTTGATCTCATTAGTTAGGGCTTTTGAATCAAAGATTCTGGATTCTTGAAACTTGTAGTATTGTAAGCTTGTGAGTTTGTGACCCTTGTTAGCTTTGTTTTCTTCTTGCTTCCAAACCAACTTATCCTCTATTCGATCTATACAATTGGATTGTAAGGGAAAAATCTATCTATCTATCTGATAACACATTAATTTGAAGTCTCATATATCATTTTCCAACTGATTTTACCATTACAGAAGAAAAAAACATGTAACATGGCATTTGAATTTCGTATTTGGAGTTCGTTTTTGAAGGATTTATCTACTACTACATAATCAAAAAAATATTTTAGGTTTTACAAAACACTTGAAAATTATGTGAGGTTTGTTTTGGTAAAAAACCAATAGTTTGGGTTTTGCTTTGGCAAATTTCCCAAGACGAAGCAATGTCTGGCTATGGAAGCTGTGAAGCATTGAGGAGGTTGAGAAAAATGTTGATTCATCTGCGTCCCTTTCCACTGAATTCTCTGTCTCCTCGTTCTCTCACCATCTCCACTGCTCTCTCTTCTTCTTCTTCTTCTTCTTCTTCTTCTTCTTCTTCAACGAAGCAACAACACAAGCTTTGGTCTGGTCTGGAAAACTGGAGAAAGAGTCCTGTCAATGACCTCCGTCTCTGGGGACCTACGGGTCCTCTCCTTTCTTCTTCCGACTCCATCTCCGCTAGCTTCTCCGGTCTGGTCTCGGCGGCGTCTTCTCTCGCTGATCTCGGAGCTCTCGTCCTCTCAACCTCTGATCCTCTCACCAAATCACATATCTCCCATTTAGCTTTCTCACGTTGGCGCCGGGAGAATCTACCTGTTGGTTCAATCTCACGTCTTCCTTCTTCTCCAGCTCGTCCTCCCAAACCACTCCTCGTCTGTGTTTTTCCTCTATCTAATTTGATTGATAGATTGAGTTTATCAATCAGCGAATTTTGTTGTAGTGCAGGTTGCGACCAACGAAGTTCCAAATCCCAAAGATTCGAAGCTTCCTCTCAATGCTCATATGCTTCATAACCTCGCTCATGTCGAGCTCAATGCTATTGATTTGGCTTGGGACACTGTTGCTCGTTTCTCCCCTTTCTTCGACGTTTTGGGTCACAACTTCTTTGATGACTTTGCTCATGTTGCTGATGATGAGAGTCGCCATTTCTTGTGGTGTTCCCAGAGACTCGCTGAGCTTGGTTTCAAGTTCAGTCAGATTAAAGTTTTAAACTTTTGATTGGTATTGGTTTCAAGACAGCCATTAACTTTCATTGTCTTCTTCTTCTTCAAGGTATGGAGATATACCGGCTAATAACTTGTTGATGAGGGAATGCGAGAAAACATCCAACAATGTCGCTGCTCGCTTGGCTGTTATCCCTCTTGTACAGGTAAATGCCCCCACTCATCCGATATGGATGATATCACAAATGTACTTTACTGGAGATACCAAGTTGTTTTAGCCTAATAATAGCATAATTCATACTAATTTAGTTATACAGGAGGCTAGAGGACTTGATGCTGGACCTAGGTTGGTCAAAAGGCTGACGGGCTTCGGAGATAATAGGACTTCAAAAATCGTGGCTAAGATCGCTGAGGAGGAAGTTGCACATGTAGCTGTTGGTGTAGACTGGTTTCTCTCTGTGTGTCGAAAGATGAACCGTGCTCCTTGCCCTACATTTAAAGGCATAGACAAGTCTTCTTTTCCATGTTTTATATCTCATCTTTTCCCCGCTGGTTTTATACAGAGATCATAAATATGTTTTCAACCATATGTGCTGTGCAGATCTGATCAAAGAGTATGGTGTTGAGTTAAGGGGCCCTTTTAACCACTCGGCCCGGGAGGTAGCTGGCATTCCACGAGATTGGTAAGGAAATTCATCCCACCAAGACGGGGTTTGAATGAAAAACTTCACTCAGATTCTTTCAAAAACTGGCTCATCTAAATGCCTTTCTCTATATCAACGTACTAGGACACGTTTCAATTTTGCTCAACAGATTAAATTTGCTTATTCCATATATCTTTAGGTATGATTCATCATGTGGCACAGAAGTGGATAAAGGCGCTAACAAACAGGATGACAAGGAGCAACTCTCTGCGGTATGTTTCTTCTTTGTTCATGTCTTCATAGCTATGCTTCTGAAGGAGGCAAATTCTTGCTGAAGGTTATCTTTAATTAAGTTTTAATGTATGGTTTTTGATGCATTTCATCACGACAGGTTTACGATAGGCTCACTCACATAATCTCAATGGAGAGTGAGAATTCAAGTCTCGAAAGGCCAGCCAAATGAAATGATGCGGTCGGAGTCTTGATTTAATGGCGTTATAACTTATGAATGAGTGTCAGGCGTGAGTTCTTGGGATCTGAAAGTACAAATTAATGTGTTTTCATACGAGTAGTTCAAACCTAGCTCTAGCTTAGAATTTTCCTCTCTTAGTGCGGCTATTGTTTATGGTGATTTTATGTCTTTGCTCCTTGTGCATGCGTGACTATAATAGTGGAAATTCACATTAGAGTTGATCCAAGCAACCAATTTATGTTATAAATTTGCTCGCATCCAAGATACCTTGTTCTTGTGTTCTATGAATTTTAATATGTTCTTCGTCCAAGTACACAAATATCGAACTTGTCACTTTCTATTTGCTTGTCTTGTTGAGCTTGGATTGCATTTGTATAGACTAACTGAGATTCGGCCCTTAGATTCTTTGTGCTTCTAAATGATTTTTTGTGTACAAACATATTGTGTGAAACCTTTTATAAGCTTTAGTAACTAAACTGTATTAAGCTCTTGTAGTTGGTTACTAGTTGAAGAGTCGTCATCATCATCATGATCTCTCCTGTGGACATTCAGCTTCCATGTCCCATCATCCATTTGAATCATCCCTTTGTTTGCCAGACACCTCCAGGTACTTGGTACTAAGTACTCGTCCTTCAGAGCATCTAATCCTTTATTGACCAAAGAAATATCCCGGCCAATCACCAGCTTGAATACCCCGGCTGTATCTTGCATCCCTGCCATGCCGTGCAGGTATATCTCCAGGTTATGGTAGTTCCTAAAGTTCAGAGACCGTTTCAGGTACGTGGAGTTTAAAGTATTGATCTCTAATACCTCGCCTATTTCTGCATACAGTAAGAGTGGATAATGTGGTGCGACATCCGGAACATTTACTATTCTTAGGATGTTTAGTGGTTGGAGTGAGTCGACGATTTTTTTGAAGTCTTGGTCTCCAATCCGAGGACTCCCGAAAGCAAAAACTGTGATAGGAACTTGCTTTTTTTGAAGACTTATATTGATCTTGTTTTTTTTGCCATTGACAAAATCTGCAGCTGATAGAACTGACATAACGGCGCCCAAGCTATGGCCTGTGAAAGTGATGCTTACTTCTTCATTTTTGTAAACTTCCAGCAACCTCTGGAGCTCTCCTTGTACCTAAAACCAAAACCAAGACATAATGTCATCCATTAGGAGAAAGAAGGAGATATGGAAGTAGGGTTGTTAACATTGTCATGGGCCGCCACGCCATGTTATGAGCTCAACCCATCTCGGCCTTGATAAGTTGAATCCTTGTCACTGATTTTAGCCCGCGGGCGGGACTGCATTGAACCTGAAAAAGGCACCCCAAAAAATGATGGGTCCTGCGGGTTTTTCCTGGCCTGTGTGGGCTTAGGTTTGGAACGGTCCTGGTCCGGTCATGATGTTTCGAAATTCATAAAATGGTCCAGACTGGACTGGCCTTAGACCACCATAACATCTCTAAACTGAAGTGAATGATGATAAAGAGAAAGGTGAAGACCTGTTCTCGTGCACTAGTCTTGTCATAAGGCGAGCGAGAATCAGAAGCGGTGTAGATGTCGAGCCAGCCACTTCCAATACGAGGGTTATCTTTGGGGTCTGTTACCGGGAAAACCGAGATAGCTGACTCAAGCGGAAAATCGAAATCATTAGCCCATTCATATGGCTGAAGAGTTCCTCTCCATGCCACAACAATGTCTCTCCTTCCTAGCATCGCTTTTCCTTGGTCTGTAGCAACCGCAATGTAACCCATCCAGTTAGTCTGCACGCGAGATGCATCCTTTGACAAAGACTTGACGATGAAACAGATTGGTAACTTTATGGAAGCTGTTGCGTAGATGTACTTAGTCACATCGTACCTGAAAATCTATTATCGTTAAGCTTATGTTGTCGAATCAAAGATGAAACATTTAGGGCTTATGGTAAGTACCTGAAAGGGTTGGCTTTAAGGTAGCCGGTTCGAGCAAAGAGTTGTTTCTTGGAGTAATAACAATCACCGGCATATTTGGACTTATGGTCCCAGTTAAAGGCGTCGTAACCAACCTGAGACATCTCGCCATAGTGGATGATGTAGCGGCGAAGATCCGGGTCAAGTGGATTAAGCAGGCTTTGCCATTTGTTTTGGCCACTTAGCTCCTTCCATCTCTTTGCTATGCCCTCCAACATGTTTGCCCTAGATTTTTTCACAAACCTTTATCTTCTTGATCTTGATTATTGGATAGTAACATGGCTCCTTGTGTGAAAGAGTTGAATAATGCGTGAAGGAATTGGTCCTTAATGCACGGCCCTTCACATAAATAGTGCCGATTTAAGTTTTTGTTAAGTGTACGCATATTATTTGGAGAGTACACTTATACAATATTTACATCATATTGCCATTACAAGAAAGAACAAATTATAATTTCACATTAAAAGTAGTTTAGTTATTTCTTAATTTCGTTTTAATTAATTAATTTATTTTAATTTTTTTTAAAAGTAATTAAAAATAGATTTTATGAAGATTTTGTTGATTTAATTAAACACACTAATTAAATTAAATTAAATGTTGATTTAATTTTTCAAAAATAAGAAATTTGATGTAGAGTGATTTTTTTTTTGGAATGTTAATGTTAATGTTAGTTCCTCTTTATAATATCAAATCTATTAATAGATTTTTAGTAGATTTAAAAATGTTAGTTCATATATGACTTAGTTTAACATGGTGTACAATTTAACATAACATTGTAATTTAATTTTCAAATCTATTTCAATTGTAAAAATTTGGTAATTAAAACAGAACAAGATATAATTAAAATTCAAATAAAAATTATCCAGAAATTTTCTGTTAGGAATAATATATCGCAATATCTAATATCGCTAATAGACATACGATCTTTCAATAGAAAAATATATTCTACGAAATCAATTTTAGAATATCATGGGTCAATATTTTCTAAAATATCTTAATTAATAGCTTAGAATGTCGCAATCTTCCAAAATTTTATTTCTTTCTTCGGTTAAATCAAAAAAAATATTCTGATTTTATATATAATTTTCTCAAACAGAAAATTTCCAATATCGTCGAGTATGAAAGATTGATTTTATATTTCTGATTACAAAATGTTTACGCGGATATTACAAAGATTCGATATAATAAAAACTGATATTATAATTTTCGTAAAATTTTGGAAGAATTACAATTTTCTAATATCCTGATTTTATAATTTTTGAATATTTTTTTTATAATTGCAATTTATCCGTGGTATATCACGGGATATATCCTAGTTACAATTTATAGTATTAACATCACTTTCAACGGTTAATCAACGCTTCAAACATGTTTTGTTAGTTACGTCGATATTAAATTAATCAAAGAGAATTCCCTCTGGTCTGTCCAATTTGATTCGGTTTAACCAAACCGGAAACATCTATCCATAACCGAAGCAGGGGATTATGCTTAGCCACTTGACCGGTGAGTTTCTTTGTATTCATGTTCTCTGCTCTGCCTCGTTCTTGAAGATTTATCATCTCGCATCAATGCCAAACCTGAAGCTACATTTCTCAAAAGCAGATGTCACCATCAAATCCCACTGGTACACTTGCCAGAACAGGTTGTTCAATATCTAAATCTTGCTTCAAACAGAATCAACCACCCCTTACGACCCTTATCTTCATTTTGCGACAGTCCCCTCTGTAAATGAACCTTTCTGGTACTGCTTGAGAATCATTTGACCGTTCAGTTTCAAAATCAGACAATGATGATTCAGGAGTTTTTGTACATGGGGACTTGTGACCTCGGAAAGCTCTTCTCAAAGATTTGTCTGCGACTCAAGTTTCAGTCATCTGTAATGGACTGACATAACGATACCGTCTCAGAGAAGTAAACAGATTATAAAGATCGGCATGACAACCCCAAGCATCATCCTCGGTTTACATTTCTTGCTGAACAATATCCATGGCTTCTTTCCACATTCATGATTTTTCTTTTCTTTGTGAAGGATCAAATCGAAGCATATTCATTGAACATTTGAAGGGGAGGCAACGGTTTTCCAGAACCTCAAGAGGCTTCAGCAAGCAAGTCTTGAACCACATCTGACAAAAGTTTCTCAACAGGGTTTCTGACAGTCATGAACTTGATTCTTACATATTTTGCAGTATCATATACCAAGAGTTAAACAAACTAGAAACATCATAGTAAGAATTACAAGTGCTACAATAAGTATTAAGTACCTGGAAGCCTCAAATTTCTTCGTCACATGTTTTTCCATAGCTCAAGAAACTGAATCAAGGTTTGTCAACACCAAAATTTATAATGGAAGGATCAACGATTTTCAGAGAAACCAGACCAGCACCAGTTTTACAACGAGTATGCTTACCTGCAAAATGTCAAAAGAAGAGAAAATTCCAGTTGTCAGGACAAAAAATTATGACTT
Organism: Boechera stricta; assembly: GCA_018361395.1. NCBI lineage: Eukaryota > Viridiplantae > Streptophyta > Magnoliopsida > Brassicales > Brassicaceae > Boechera > Boechera stricta. The sequence continues at coordinate 2,699,401 of CM031538.1, forward strand.
CTGGAGAAACAGGCATAACATAAACATTTATCAGTTGACTAAAAGAAACTAAATTCTATGACTAACTCTTAAACTTACGTATCTGCATATTGTTAAGGATGAGACAGAAGGAAACTTGTCCCACTGGAACTGCAACAAAACACAAAACCTGTGACCAGGAAAGCAGCACATGACTGAAGCTTATATACCATAAACCAAACTCATTTCCCAAACTCCAACTTAAAACAAACAAAAATGCTGAATGTACTTATAAATTCTAACCTGACCTTTGTCGTTTTGATTTGCTTTGTCTTGACAGCTTCAAGGCTATGTTCCGTCAATTCCTCTGTGTATGACCCACACAAAACCCTGAAGCAGCGGTTCGAGAAGTGGCTAAAAACCCACAGCAAATTATATGGAGGAAGGGATGAGTGGATGCTACGGTTTGGGATATACCAGTCTAATGTTCAGTTGATTGACTACATCAACTCCCTCCACTTGCCCTTTAAGTTAACGGATAACAGATTCGCGGACATGACCAATTCTGAGTTTAAGGCCCATTTTCTCGGGTTGAACACGTCTTCCTCGAGGTTACACAGGAATCAGAGGCCGGTTTGTGACCCAGCAGGCGATGTGCCGGCTGCTGTGGACTGGAGGAAACAAGGTGCTGTGACTCCTATTAGAAATCAAGGAAAATGCGGTATGAAACTATGCTCTTACGCAATTCATTCTAAAGTTAAGATTTTGCAAACATTCATAACTAAACTGCTGAGTGATGACAATCTGATTGCGTTTTCTTTCTTTCTCTTGTGCAGGAGGTTGCTGGGCATTCTCTGCAGTGGCAGCTATTGAAGGCATCAACAAGATCAAAACAGGAAATTTAGTGTCTCTCTCTGAACAACAACTCATAGATTGTGATACCGGTACTAACAACAAAGGCTGTAGCGGTGGATTAATGGACACAGCATTCGAATTCATCAAAACCAATGGTGGACTCGTCACCGAGACCAACTACCCATACACAGGAATAGACGGTACCTGCGACCAAGAAAAAGCCAAAAATAAGGTAGTTACGATACAAGGATACAAAAAGGTAGCCCAGAATGAGGGAAACCTACAAATCGCTGCAGCTCAACAGCCAGTATCAGTTGGAATAGACGCTGGTGGACTTATCTTTCAGCTCTACAGTTCTGGTGTTTTCACAAGTTACTGTGGAACAAATCTCAACCATGGAGTGACTGTTGTTGGATATGGAGCAGAAGGCGATAAAAAGTACTGGATCGTAAAGAATTCATGGGGAACTGGCTGGGGTGAAGAAGGCTACATACGGATGGAGCGCGGTTTAAGCGAAGAGACGGGTAAATGTGGTATTGCTATGCTCGCAAGCTATCCCTTGCAGTGAGTCCACGAATCTCCAGAAGTTTTAGAGCCTTTTCCTTTTGGATAACAGAAAATTGATATGACAATTCTCTCTGTATGACAATCTGCAATAACGCAGCTAAAATAATTACGACTGTGAAATAAAGATAAGATGTGATTATAAGAGAAACATGTGTTTACTATAATACCTGCCTAGTTAAGCACACGAGGTTCGCTTGAACGAGTTTTCTCCTAGAAGCATTCCGCTTGATAACTTGCTTCTTATAAGGCTTGGCATTGGCCATTGAGTCTAGTGATATTGAACAAACACAAGGGTCTCATGGAGAAAGAGAATCCTCACAGCCTAAGATATAAGCTAATTCTTCCGATGGCAACAAGTGACAACAAATAGCATCCACATAAGTCCGCAAACAAAATTCATCATGAGCTTCCAATTATTTCACTATACCATCACATTCTCTCCACATTATTTTTATGCTCACTTGACACTACAAATACTCCACAACAAACTAGCAGGTGGAGTGCACAATAATTACAAGATATGGAGACAAACGGAACTGCTATAAAACAAAATATCTTTAATCAGAAACAACAAAATATTCCCAAGTTTGGGGTATGAGTTTCATTCCAGGATCGGAACTGCAGCTATTCTTACAAAATCTTAACATTTATCTGATGACTACTGGAAATACCTAAGACGTCAGTTCCGAAAGCCTTTGTCTAACAGTACAAGCAAATTTCCATTCACCGATGCTAATAAGACGCTCGACCACTTTTTGCCTAACCTTGATATATGGTATGAAGCCTCTATCAGTCATTCTCACAACCATCTTCCCTGCCAAAATGTATTCCCTAACCTCTAGACAACCCTCTACTACTACCTCATAGCTCTCAAATTCCACAGGGTAATCTCGACTTTCTACAAACTCGATCATCTCAATGGCTTTCCAAGTTTCCCTGTTGGCTCTCAAAGCTGCTGCTACTTTTGTCAACATCCCTTTCCGTGGAGAAATTCTGGCTTTGCTCACCATTTCTTTGACGATATTCACCACATCATTAGTCTTTCTAGCCAAACACAATGAATTAATCACCGCCCCATAACTTTCCACATCAGGAATACAGCCAGCTGCACCCATTTCCTCAACAACTTTAATCGCCTCATCCAACTTATCAACAGCACAGAGAGAGGACACTAAATAATTGCAAGTTCCAGTATCAGGGCTATATCCAATCAATTTCATCTCATTAATAATATCTGCAACAGACTGGGATCCTCGTCGCCGTTCAAGCCAAACATCAGACAGAAGGAGGTGAGTCTGAGGATTAGGAAGACAGCCAGAACGAAGAGTGCGTTGGAGGACTGCGAAAGACAAAGGAAGCGGATCAGAACTCTGAAGGCAGTAAGTAAGAAGGCTGGAGTAGACAATCTTGGGCAGCGAACGAGGTCTCACGGGCACAAAACTTTGGAGGATTTCATCAATGACTCGGATTCTGTGATGATGTTGGAAAGCAGAGAGAAAGGAGAATAACATTGAGTTTTGGTAGGGTTCTTTGAGTGACACAACAAGGTCAGGGATTCGAAGATACTCCTTTGTTTCAACAGCACATTTTATAGCCTTTTCAACCGCCTCAAAAGAAGAGATTGACCGAAAAAACGGAATGCAGGTATCAAAGGACCGAGAATAAGCAAGGGGTTTTCGCAGATGTGTCAAGCGAATTGCCATTTCCTATTCCCAGAGACCTGATCGACTATAAATTCATCAACTTGGCATCAGAAAAAAAAACCTCCTTTCCTGTCGTAAACATTAAGTACACCTAGAGTCAGTCAACTAATCAATTAAAAGCTCTCAACTAACGTCGATGATTGTGAACGAAAGACTAATGTTCAATTATATACCTATAAAAGGATCTTCTTTTAGTAGCAAAAATATATTTTATGCAAATCGGGTGTTTGGGGAAATCATAAAAAGTCATACCTGAATGCGTTTTAGACAAATTCAAGCTTATGCCAGGAGAAATTATCAGGTAACTGGAGAAGGAGCTGGGAGGAATGATATTTTCCTTCACAGGGGAATATCATCGAACGACTGGACGGCAAGATGCAGAAAACTCAAATGAATAGACAATGACTTGAGGTTTGGTAAATCGGATCAAAGAGAGTAATCCAGAATACCCATGAGCTTCGATCGAATACGCCCTCCACAGATTTGATATGTAGCAGAATGAACGGTGATTTGAAGAAAGATGGGGCAAGAAGGAATCTTCAGAGTACAAGCAAGACTTGCGTTTAGATTCTAACGATATATCAGCCTCTGTTTTTTAAACCTAACCGGATATTCAAAAAGTTTTAGGTTTAACCGGAAATTGATTGGTTCAGCCACTTATATTTCAGAATTCGTTAGCAAATTTTAACTACTTACAAGAAGTAATAATTATAGAACTTTTTTTTGGTCTAACACCATTAAACGTCCAAAAAACTAGCTCGGAATAGTTCAAAGATAAAAACAAACATTCATCTAAATTCTAAATCAAAACACTTACGTAATCTTATTATTTCATTGCCAATTCCAAATTATAGCGTATATATACTTAAATTGTGAGATTTTACTTTTGCAATGAGTGAATTACCGTATAACTTTTTAACTCCGGAAGACATAAAATACAGCACGAATTTCAATAATTATGCCATAAGCAACTAATAACATGCTTCGTATTCGATTAGAACGTAACAATTAAATGTTAAAGCTACTTAGAGTGGGAGATAATGTTGTTTAAAACCATTAATCACTGCATAACATTGTTGCCTTTGATCGTGCTTTAGATTTTCCCAACCACCTTGCAAATTCCTCGATGTATATCCACCGTTAACAATCTCCGCATTCACACCAACACCATTGTTATTAACACTAAACCCCCCTGATCCACTTGAATTCATCAATAATCCGTTCTTCTTGTTGTTGTTATTGTTATTGTTAAATACGCGTTGATTATTGTCCCAACCAAGGAGAGGTTGATTATGAACCAAGCTTTTGTATAACTTGAGCTCTTCACAAATCCTCCTATACTCTCCATAGGAGCCAAGGACCGGATCTTTCTGTCTCCATAGAGCTTCCCATGTCAAAGAATCAGACAGCTTGGTACGGTCCTCTTCACGTACGGTCCGTACCATTTTTTGTACGTTACTGACACCGAAGACCTTGTGCACGGCCTGAAACTCTTTCGTCTTGCGGGCTGGGAAATACGGCGATAAGATACATTCGTTGTTGCATTTCTTCCTTTGATGTTTGCATGAAGCACAAGCTTGATGCGACGATGAGTTATTGGAGATGTTGTTGTTGGTGGTGGTGGTGTTAGAGTTCCTTTGCATCATGTCCTGTCCCAGTAACGGAAACTTAAACATTATAATACAAATATAGATGTCAGTGCAGTGATCGATCAGGTTAAGACATTATCTCAAAAAGTTAAAAAAGAACCGTCTAGATCGTTAATCTAGGGTTTGATTAGTTTTTTTAACCTATTAATCTTTTGACGATTAATTTGATATAGATTCTAACGTAAATTTTGGGAAATTAGTATACACATCGTAAAGAAGAAGCTTACACTTTTTTTGTTGTTATTAAAAAGTTTACACTATAAATTTAGAGAAATGTTCGATTGGTAACCTTTCCCTAAGTATTGATGGTAAAGCCGATTTTTGGATTTAGCAGTAAAGTTAACATGTATATTGGCTTTAAGATCTAACACGGCTGAAAAAATATCATTCTACAATTTTTCTTAGTACAACTATATGTAATATATATGCGGGTTTGAATTCTTGTGTAATACATTAACGATATTAACACAAAATACTAAATTATAAATCCTTTTTTCTTTCTACAATTTATAACTTGAGTGAGTGATATCTACTATAATTTATCCCAAAAAAATATAATTTATGTTTTTCGTATACAAAATTCTTTGTATAACCTATATTGTCTAAATTATAAATAACTAGTGGGTCAATGACTTAATATATGAAGTTAACGAAAAAAATATATAGAACATAGCATATACACACATACCGTATAATAGAAACAAAGGAGTCGGAATATATAGACTAATTTAACGAAAGCTAAAACTCTAATCACAAACATGTTTCTATTTGTACACGAATATGCAATATGGCCTTGAACCAGTCCTTATTGCTATTAATATATTAGCTAATATTGCATATTGTATATTCATTGTTCTCTCTTAATATATTAGCTACATGTATCACTAGTAGCTAATATATTAAGAGAGAACAATGTACTAAATATGTGAGAATTAAGTAAGACAAAAATTTCATATTAGTGAAAATTTATGGGAATCACATATATGTATGTATACATGCATGGATCTGGTAGACTAATTGAAGCATTATAAAATCTCCACCCACCGTATATATTAACAATTGACTAAGGAAATAAGAGGAAACGTATATCGCAGAATAATAAGAGTTTGAACATAATTTCGAGATGGGTTATACAAACCTCTTGCCTCTTTTATTTTCCTTCATTTGTGGGTTAATAGCAATTGGAGCTATGGGTTTATATTAATAATAAGGGATATATATTGGTTGATGATTATGATTTATTATTGTTATTTTGGATAAAGAAAGATGAATAATGGTGCATAAAGAGTTTGTCTAATGAACATGAAAAGACTGTTTGGTTAATGAAAGAAAAAGGTGTTTGGATGAAGGGCCGATTATGAGTTTTTAGGTTGCTCATGACAAAGGACAATAACAACTAGGAAATCAATAAACAAAACGGATTTTTGCTTTATATTTGATTTTTGGGAAAAATACGTGGAAAAAAAATAATAGTATGTTAGAAGAAATCAATATATTCAATATTTAGGTGGTTTCAATATTTAATTTTTTTTTATATAGTCATAAGTGCATAACATGGGAATAATTTTTTATTTGGGCAAAGCATCTTAGTTATTATATGTATAGTGACTAGTGAGTAACTGAGTATATCATTCTTATGTGTTATTTGTTAAGGAAGATGTTTAGTGGACACCGCTTGTTTATGTGATTGATATATACTAGATTTTTTTTTTCGACAAAGCTGAATATATTAATTTGATTGTGAAGTTTATACATAGTCTCGATGTAAAGTATAAAGTTAACCAATTGGGTGAAAAAATACAACTTGAAGCAAACTGAACATTTGTTTTGGCTCGTAAATGTGCTGCTAAATTGAGATATATACTAGATTTTCATGATTTATATTTCTATTATTATGTTATGCATTTTCCGTGTTTCAATACGTGATACTATTATTGTCTTATGCAAGAGGCATGATACTATCAAAAAAAATTATGATAATCTATAAAAAACTTACTATGATGACATATATTATCAATCAGACCGATGGAAAATTATCAAAATCATAAATTAATATGTACCAATGAAACAAAATGTCTTTAATTATGCAATCGATGTGTCGGGACTTATAGTAGAAATTGATGTGTGGACACTAGATTTACAACGATTGAGCGATAACAAATTCCATAACTGATCATATGCACCGCTCTAAGAGATAATCAAAATCACTTTTAATTTCTTGGTTATTTCCAGTCCACGTTGACCGGTCGATTAGATAAAACCAAAAACACGTTGACCGATCGATGAAGAAATGAACGATCAAAGGCTGAGTATTGAAGGACGATAAAGATAACGACCTTATCTCAATTAAAATCGGTTCGTACTTCCCTAGGAGACTGTCATGGTCTGGATACCAAAATTGGTTAATTAAAATTTCAAAGGGTATTTATGTAATCTCAGCACCGTTACTAATTTTATAAAGAAAAAATAAACTATTGTTGAGAAACTTCTTCATCTTCCTCATAACAACCACAACGTCACTTTCTCGGGAAAATTATTTCTTCCAGGAAAATTTAAATTGGTTTACGCAAACCGAATTCTCTGAATCCCTAGAAAATGTCGGATAATCGCGCACTCCAGCGAGCTCATGTTCTCGCCAATCACATACTCCAGTCAACTCCTCCGTCTTCGAACCTCTCCCTGACGCGCGAGATATGTTTGCAATACTCTCCACCGGAGCTCAACGAGAGCTACGGATTCGATGTCAAAGAGATGAGGAAATTGCTCGATGGACACAACGTGGTGGATCGGGACTGGATTTATGGGCTCATGATGCAGAGCAATCTGTTTAATCGAAAGGAGAGAGGAGGTAAGATTTTCGTGTCGCCGGATTACAATCAGACAATGGAGCAGCAGCGTGAGATTACTATGAAACGGATCTGGTACTTGCTCGAGAATGGGGTCTTCAAGGGATGGTTGACGGAGACAGGTCCTGAGGCCGAGCTCAGGAAATTAGCTCTGCTCGAGGTTTGCGGGATTTATGATCACTCCGTCTCCATCAAAGTTGGTGTTCATTTCTTCTTGTGGTATGTTCAAATTTACAATTTCATAGAGATTTATGTCTAATTCACGTCAAGCTATGATTTTTCTCATTGTGGAGATGTGCTCTGCTCGGTATAATCTGAATCTGGTATTGAAAATTTTCAATTGAGCATTGGGATCATATTTATGTACTGCGGGAAATATATGGTAAAACGATATTTCATGATGCGGTTTTAAACAAAAAAAAATGCTTTTTTTTAAGAAAAGACAAGCTTGTGATTGGACATTTGGTTCTTAGTTTTGTCTTGTTGAGATGAACCAATTTATATCAGTACAGAGGTTTGGTCTTGTTGATATAGATTCCCAGTGGTATAAAAAATTGATCACTGCAAGGTTTATATGACATGATTAGTTTATGCTTTGGTCAATTGGATACCTTTACTGAAAATAAATCATGAGATGCGTCTCTGTGAGGATCTAGGTAGCTCTTTTGCAACTCTTTGAAAGTGATTTAGCGTCCGTGAGAGTAAAGGAACAGCGTTAGCCTCATAGTTATAAGTTTTTTCTGTGATACTCAGGGGTAATGCTGTAAAGTTCTTTGGAACAAGGCGTCACCATGAAAAGTGGCTGAAGAACACCGAAGATTATGTTGTCAAGGGCTGTTTTGCAATGACTGAGCTAGGCCATGGAAGTAATGTAGGGATATTTCATTTGCCATTTTTTCCATACGTATACTATATGTCTTAGTGATCTTTAACACCTATATCTATTTATTTATTTTGATATAGGTACGGGGAATTGAAACAGTGACTACTTATGACCCAAGAAGTGAGGAGTTTGTGATAAATACTCCTTGTGAATCGGCTCAGAAGTATTGGATCGGTGGGGCAGCTAATGTAAGTAGTTATTACACCTATCTTGAGTGTACCAAAATCCTATTTTCTGTTTAGTTTCTCCCACTATTTATCAAATACTGACTGACGTTGTATTAATTTTGGTTGTTCAGCATGCAACCCACACAATTGTGTTTTCACAGCTTCATATTAACGGAACCAACCAGGGGGTTCATGCCTTTATCGCGCAAATCAGGGATCAAGATGGTAACATATGTCCAAACATCCGCATTGCCGACTGTGGACACAAAATTGGTTTGAATGGTGTTGACAATGGCCGAATATGGTATTCATACAACTCAACGTTTATGTAATTTTACCTTATACTAAGGGTGTGTACTTCATGGAAGATTTCTCTATGATTATAGGTTTGACAATCTTCGAATTCCAAGAGAGAATTTATTGAACGCAGTTGCTGATGTTTCGTCTGATGGGAAGTATGTTAGCGCAATTAAAGATCCTGATCAGGTAAATGCCACACCTTGGAACCATTTTAGGATAAACTTTACTATACTTGTCGAGTTGCAGGGGTAATGTTTCCAATTTTCATCTCAGCGATTTGGAGCATTCATGGCCCCTTTGACCTCTGGCCGAGTCACGATTGCATCAAGTGCAATTTATTCCGCAAAGGTACAGATTTCGGTAGTTTTATTTTCATCTCTTACATAAATATTTTGTAAGATATGAACCTGACTGTTTCAGGAATAAATGTAGTTGATTGAGATTTTACTGTGGCAGGTCGGATTAGCTATTGCTATAAGGTACTCATTATCGAGAAGAGCCTTCTCTGTTACAGCCAATGGTCCTGAAGTCCTCCTTCTTGATTACCCAAGCCATCAGAGGCGACTGCTACCACTTCTAGCAAAGACGTAAGGATCTTTATAAACTTTATAGCCATCAAGTTTTGAAACGAGTTACCGCAAGAAGTGAAAAGCATTTCATGGCTGGGACTTAAGAATTTTCCTAACTTTTTAAAGATGAGTTGTTTTCTTTAACTATTTCTCATTAATCACAGATACGCTATGAGTTTTGCCGCAAATGAATTGAAGATGATTTACGTGAAGAGGACACCTGAGACCAACAAAGCCATCCATGTCATTTCAAGTGGGTTCAAAGCTGTTCTCACCTGGCACAATATGCGAACACTTCAGGTTAAAACCAATACATTATAGGCATGGTTATGTGAGAAAGCTCCTATGATTCATACTGAGGTTATTTTATTTTTTTTCTGTCAACCCATACTGAGGTTATTTATTTTTGTTCTTTCTAAGGAATGTCGTGAAGCTGTCGGAGGGCAAGGTGTGAAAACAGAAAATCTAGTTGGTCAGTTGAAAGGTGAATTTGATGTGCAGACTACATTTGAGGGTGACAATAATGTATTGATGCAGCAGGTAGGCAGGCGGCACACTATTGTGATTTATGAACACGATCAATGCTGTAAATTTTCTTGTTTTGACCATCTTCTTATGTGAAACTTAGGTGAGCAAGGCACTTTTTGCTGAATATGTGTCGTGTAAGAAGAGAAATAAACCTTTTAAAGGATTGGGATTGGAGCACATGAACAGTTCTCGTCCTGTATTGCCAACTCAACTCACATCGTCTGCCCTCAGATGCAGCCAGTTCCAGGTCATATGCCTCCTCATAAATAATTTCCGGCTTATCATTTAGTTAGATGACTTTTCAACTTTTTGTTGAACATTTTCTTGTATTTTGTCCCTACCAGACGAATGTTTTCTGCTTAAGAGAGCGAGATCTTCTGGAACGATTTACTTCTGAAGTTGCACAGCTTCAAGGGAGAGGAGAAAGTCGAGAGTTCTCTTTCCTCCTGGTATGCATTTTTCTCAAATAAATTTTGCTTTCCATTTCTGTTCTCCAACCTTTAGGATTCAGTAATGGTTTTCTTCTCCTTTTCATCCGTGCTTGCAGAGTCATCAACGTGCTGAAGACTTGGGTAAAGCTTTCACAGAGAAAGCAATACTGCAAACCATTTTGGATGCTGAGGCCAAACTACCTGCTGGCTCAGTAAAGGTAAGTAAATATGATTATTATTTGTGATGTTTTGAACCTATTTAGTTAAATCATGGTTGTTTCCTAGCTAGGGATCACGGATGGCACCTCAGGCTTCCATGCCATATGATTAACGTGTAGAGTAATTGATTTTAAACAATAGGCTTTTGCTGGATAGCTTGTAAAAGCTGTGAGAATAGTCGGATGTTTTGCTTCTCTAGGCACAATAGTTCATCGACTTTTAGTCACAATAGGGAGAAAAGCAGAGCTTTGTTCTTTGTGTAGTTTTATCTGTAGACTACTAATACAATAAGAGTGCAGACTACCACTACTAGAGGAACTAATCTAAACCTACTACCTCCATATATTTGATGACAGGATGTGTTGGGTCTTGTAAGATCAATGTACGCACTGATCAGCTTGGAAGAAGATCCATCGTTGCTGCGATACGGTTACCTCTCTCGGGATAATGTTGGAGATGTGAGGAGAGAAGTTTCTAAGCTCTGTGGAGAGCTTAGACCTCACGCCCTTGCACTCGTCACTTCATTCGGCATTCCAGACTCCTTCTTGAGTCCAATTGCATTCAACTGGGTCGAAGCCAACGCTTGGTCTTCAGTTTAGTTACTAGTTATAATCTCTTCCATATTTCCCACATCTCTTAAAAGTTGTTTCCACGAAATCTACAGAAGCTGTTGTAAGCTTTTCATAATAAAAGGGGTATGTAATATATGTATCCAGGGTTTATTCTTGACTTAAACCAGTCCAAACAAAAAGTTTGGTAATAATTTTCAAATTCTAATCAGTAATTGTTATGATTCTTTATTGGTTTGAGTTGTAGATGATATAATACCTCACCTTACTATAAAAAACGAAAATATATAAAGAGTTCGACATACTTATAACTTTTAAAGATAAAAGACCTCTTACTTGGTCAAAAGGAGAAATGATATGGGGAAGTTTATATGTAATGAGATATTATATAGGTCATAACAATGCGTTCGTGTTGTTTTCCCCCTGAGGCTAAATGTTTTCGAATATAAATTTTGCCGGAAGAAATAAGGACGCATTATTTCCACGTGTTTCAAGCCAGTGACAAAACGAGAGGTCCATGTTTTCTCAGCAATTGTTCAACTATCTGTTTGACTGTTTCGTACGTTGGACTCATCGCAAACCATTAGCCTTGTCACTCTTACTAATTATATATGTGGCTATAGTGAGTAAGTGTCACACACAACACAAAAAATGGACCTAAACAGGTGGAGTCTTCAAGGTATGACTGCTCTTGTAACCGGTGGATCAAAGGGAATTGGGTTCGTCTTCTTCCTCCCAAATGCTCTGTTTCCTAGTTTCTTCTCTGGTTTTTTATTTCTCTTTGGCAAGAATAAAGCACGTTTGAAACAAAATGATTTGAGTTCGAGACTTTATTTTAGGTATGCGATAGTGGAGGAACTTACAAGTTTTGGTGCAAGAGTGCACACCTGTGACAGAGACCAAACTCTGCTTAACGAATGCTTAAGTGAATGGCAATCAAAAGGGTTTGAAGTCAGTGGTTCAATCTGTGATGTTTCCTCTCGACCTCAGAGAGAGCAATTGATGCAGACTGTTTCTTCTCTATTTGGTGCCAAACTCAACATCCTTGTAAGGACTTCTTGATTTTTTTATTTTTTTTTGCTCTTATCGTCTCATTTAGGTTTCAATATTTTGTTTGTGTTTGCTTTATATTGCTTGCCATTATACAGATAAACAATGTTAGCAAGTACATATCAAAGCCAACTTTAGAAAGTACAGCTGAAGATTTCTCAAGTTTAATGGCTACCAATTTGGAATCTCTCAATTGGCACATCATTTACTTAAAGCCTCGGGATATGGAAATATCCTGTTCATCTCCGGTAACGGGGGTTGTCTCTGGCACATCCTCCATCTATGGTGCAACGAAAGGTTCATAGATCACAATTGTGATGACTAGTGATTAATTTCTGTGTAACTATGTAATATACACATCTAAGCTTTCTTTATATGTAGGAGCCTTGAATCAACTGGCAAGAAACTTGGCGTGTGAATGGGCGAGTGACAACATAAGGGCCAACTCTGTAGCTCCTTGGGTCACTGCAACTTCTTTTGTCCAAAAGGAAACTAAAAAACCTCTGTTTGCTTTTCATATTTGTTTTTACTGTTTAACCTAAATCTTGGTTTAAATGTGGACTAATCAGTATCTTGAAGACGAGAAATTTGCGGAAGCTATGTTCTCAAGAACCCCACTGGGACGTGCAAGCGAGCCTCGTGAGGTTGCGTCGCTGGTGACATTTCTTTGTCTACCTGCAGCTTCTTATATAACAGGACAAACCATTTGTATCGATGGAGGTTTCACTGTTAACGGCTTCTCTTATAAGCCGTAGGCTAAAACCAAGAAACATTCTTGTACAATTAACAATTATATGATGTATGAATATTTAGTTATGTTTCCTTCTTTTCTTTTTTCTCGTTGAACTTCTTGATTACTTCATTATGTCAAAAATAAATGAACTCAAGCTTATGTATGAAGTAGAGATGTGAGAATGGTAGTGTTTATTTTGTGAGTAAAATTTGTGTTCCATGATTACCTCTCAGTCGTAAAGATACGGGCCTAAGATTCTTTAATATGGACACATATTCCTCTGATCCTCTGAGTCTGAATATTCCTGATGGACCAAGCCCATCATCGATACCTTTTTATCTGCAATTATTGATTGATGAATCAGTCAACGATGTGTCTGCTCCACTTATTCTCTTCACTTCAATCTAAGCTCCTCTAGACGTAGGAGAGCAATGGCTGGAGCAGAGCAAAGCCACAGATGGAGCCTTACGGCCAAGACCGCACTTGTAACCGGTGGAACCAAAGGGATCGGGTTCGTATATAATCCTAATTAAGCTCCAAAATCTTTCCATATTTTCTTGAAAGCATTCTACTTTATTTTAATTCTCTGGTTCTTGAATCAAATAGGCATGCTGTAATAGAGGAACTTGCAGGATTCGGAGCAGTAATACATACTTGTGCCAGAGATGAATCTCAGCTTAATGAGTGTTTAAGCAAATGGAAAAAGAAGGGATTTCAAGTCACTGGTTCAGTCTGTGACGCATCTTTGAGAACAGAGAGAGAGAACCTGATGCAGACTGTGTCTTCAATGTTTGGTGGCAAGCTCGATATTCTCGTAAGTTAATCTTTATTTACTCTTTATCAATTACCCCAAACTCTTGATTAATGTAATCTTTTGATTATTAGATAAACAATGTCGGATCGATTCGGTCAAAGCCGACGGTGGATTATACAGCAGAGGATTTCTCGTTTCATATTTCGACCAACCTAGAATCTGCTTATCATCTGAGCCAGCTTGCACATCCTCTGCTTAAGACTTCAGGATGTGGGAACATTGTGTTCATGTCTTCTGTTGCTGGAGTTTTATCGTTTACTGTTAGCTCCATCTACTCTGCAACAAAAGGTAATATACTAAATTATTGAATACTGCCACTCAAGAAAACAAAAAGACCTCTCTGTTTGAGACTTTTAAAAAATAGAGGTTTCTTTTTTCTTACAATAATTTGCACATGTAAATACGAAGCCATAAACTGGTTCTTGAAACAATCGAAGGCCTTGATGTGTGTGTGTGTGTGACATAGGGGCGATGAATCAGCTAGCAAGGAATTTGGCATGCGAGTGGGCTAGTGACGGCATTAGGGCTAATGCTGTGGCACCTGGAGCCATTGCAACTCCTCTAGCTGAAGCTGTGAGATACATACTATGCTACATTTCCTCCAAGAATCATCTCTCTTTCTTTCCTTTGCTGATCTCTTGACTTTGATGATGATCTTTAGGTGTATGATGATGAGTTTAAGAAGGTGGTGGTATCTAGAAAGCCACTGGGGCGTTTCGGGGAGCCTGAAGAAGTAGCCTCGGTCGTGGCTTTTCTATGTATGCCTGCAGCTTCTTATATAACTGGTCAGACCATTTGTGTAGATGGAGGTCTCTCTGTCAATGGCTTCTCGTATCAGCCACAAGGTTAAATCCAGTGTCCAAAAACAAACAAAATTCAACTTTATTAATATGTTTCAATGTCAAGACTTGGCACGTTATCATGGGTAAGTCACGGCTAAAGCAGAGAGAAGCAGAGTATATTGGCTTTTTCTTCCATCTCATCCATGCTTCTTTCGAACAAAGACCTATGTGCTTAAACATCTAAGAGAGATTTTTACAACTATTAAAATCACACATTTGTTTAATTAATCTAGCAAACTAAAATATTAAAAGTAAAGAACAGAAAGAAAAAGAAAACTTAACCTTCCATTCTCATGTTCTGTTTCTTGATCTCCGTCGCACAAGTTTCGCGATGCATATGATGAACCTCCGGATCTATCACCATCACCAATATCGAAAACTGGTATCTTTTGACACAAACTCACGTTCATCGACTTCACTGTTGTTGTCAATAACAAACAGAGTGAAATTGAAGTCCAGCCAAATTCGAATGCCCTGCAACGCAAGAAATCAATAAGATGAGACCTCAAAAATGTTTTTGTTATAAAAAAACAAGCAGAGAATATTAGGGCATAAAAATTAACGAATGAAACACAAGGGAACAAATATATGACAAAATCGTGCACAGTGCACTCCGGCGAACCCATGTTCTCGCCAATCACATACTCCGCCTTCTTCGAACCTCTCCCTCACGCCGGAGGCATGTTTTCAGTACTATCCACCAGAGCTCAACGAGAGCTATGGATTCGAAGTCAATGAGATGTGAAAATTGCTCGTCGGAGGACCGAGACTGGCTTTATGGGCTTATGATGCAGAGCAATCTGTTTAATCGAAAGGAGATAGGAGGTAAGATTTTCGTCTCGCCGGATTACAATCAGACGATGGAGCAACAGCGCGAGATATGTATGAAGCGGATCTTGTACTTGCTCGAGAAAGGGGTCTTTCAAGGATGGTTAACGGAGACAGGTCCTGAGGCTGAGCTCAAGAAGTTTGCTTTTTACGATGTTTCTGGGATTTATGATTACTCCCTCTCCGCCAAACTCGGTGTTCATTTCTTATTATGGTATGTTCAAAATGTCCTCTTGATTTTCTCATTTTGGATATGTGCTCTGCTCTATAAGAGAGATGTTGTCCTAATGTGGCATTGAAAACTATTGAAATGAGGATTTATATGGCATGATAAAGTTCAGGGGTAATGTTGTTAAGTTCTTTGGGACAAAGCGTCACCATGAAAAGTGGCTGAAAGACACAGAAGATTATGTTGTCAAGGGCTGCTTTGCAATGACCCATGGAACTAATGTAGGAATATTTTCAGTGTCATTTTGCACATCTAAACTATTATGTATTGGTGATCTTTGATTCTTTTGATTAAATGGCTTTCAGGTTAGGGGAATTGAAACAGTGACTACTTATGACCAAAGAACTGAGGAATTCGTAATAAATACTCCTTGTCAATCTGCTCAGAAGTATTGGATCGGTGAGGCAGCTAACGTAAGTAGTCATTATGCTTAACTCTGTTTTTCTCTACTAACTTTGTGATATACTTTTGGTTGTTTCAGCATGCAACCCATGCAACTGTGATTTCACAGCTTTATATAAACGGAATCAGCCATGGGGTTCATGTCTTTATCTCTCAAATCAGAGATCAAGATGGCAATATATGTCCAAACATCCGCATAGCCGACTGTGAACACAAAATTGGTTTAAATGGTGTTGACAATGGCCGAATATGGTATGCACTCAACTCAATATTATGTAATTTATCTTATACTAAGGGTGTGTACTTAGAGGAAGATTTCACTATGATTATTATAGGTTTGACAATCTTTGAATTCCAAGAGAGAATTTATTGAACTCAGTGGCTAATGTTTCATCTGATGGGCAGTATATTAGCGCACTTAAAGATCCTGATCAGGTAAATACTACACCTTGGAACCATTTTTAGGATAAAGTTTGCAATGTTCGTGGGTGTGCAGTGGCAATGTTCTCAATTTTATTTCAGAGATATGGAGCATTCTTGGCCCCTTTGACATCTGGTCTTGTCATGATTGCTTCAATTGCAATTTATTCTGCAAAGGTATAGATTTCAGTAATTCTAGTTTCATCTCCTTGCATAAATCTTTTGTGAGATATCAACTTGACAATCTCAGGACTAAATATCATTGATTAAGATTCTTACTATGGCAGCTCGGATTAGCTGTTGCTATAAGATACTCACTATCTAGGAGAGCCTTTTCTGTTGCAGCCAATGGTCCTGAAGTCCTCCTTCTTGATTATCCAAGCCATCAAAGACGACTTTTACCACTCCTAGCAAAGACGTAAGGATCATCTGAGCATCATGTTTTCCTACTCGGAAGATATGTGCTAAATCTTTAGTCTTTACCACTAAACTAATACGCTCAGCAGCTTGATACTTTCTCCATTCTGTCTTATTTCTGTCAAAATTGAGACTAAAGATCAACTGTAACTTACGGAGAGAAGTAAAAAGCATTTCGTTGCTTGAGTGTGGAGATTTTAAATTGGGGTTATCATTTTTAACTGAGCTTATGTACCCTAGATATGCTATGAGTTTTGCTCTAAATGATTTACGTGAAGAGGACACCTGAGACTAACAAAGACATCCATGTCGTTTCAAAGCTGTTCTTACTTGGCACAATATGCGAACGCTTCAGGTGAGAACCAGTACTTTTTAAGCATTTATATGCGAGAAAACTTCTTTGAGCCATGCTGATGTAATCTTTTGACTTGGTTCTTTCTAAGGGATGTAGTGAAGCTGTTGGAGGGCAAGGTTTGAAAACAGAAAAACCGAGCTGGTCATTTAAAAGGCGAATATGATGATGTGCAGACTACATTTGAGGGTGACAATAATGTACTGATGCAGCTGGTAGGTTAAGGAACATAATCAATGCTGTAACTTTCTTTGTTTTGACAATACAATGTGACTTATCCGTTATTACATGGAACTTCGGTGAGAAAGGCACTTTTTTTTTCTGAATATGTATCGTGTAAGAAGAGAAATAAACCTTTCAAAGGATTGGGATTGGAGCACATGAACAGTCCTCATCCTGTATTGCCAACTCAACTCACATCATCTACCCTCAGTTTGGCTGCCTCCAGAATCATCAACTTGGTGAAGACCTAAGAGTGTAAAGCTTTGACAAAAAAAAGCAATACTGCAAATCGTTTTGGATGCTGAGGCCAAACTGCCTCCTGGCTCGATATATGGTTGTTTTTTTCTTCTAGCTAGGCCTAGGAGTCACCTTAAGTTATCGTATCATGTGATTTACTTGATTATAGTCAATAAAATGTAGCAAATGTTTCCCTTTTCTTCATGGAAGCTTTAAATCTAGGACAAACACAATGTGTTTGAAAATGATTCTATAAATCTGGCCAGATTTTATGTATTTGATGACAGGATGATGTGTTGGGTCTTGTGAGATCAATGTACGCATTGATCAGCAGCTTAGAAGAAGACCCATCGTTGCTGCGATACGGTTACTTCCCTCTGGATAATGTTGGAGATATATTATGTAAAGATGAAGTTTTGTGATTAACCTCTCAACCATTTGACAAATTGACAACACCAGATTTGGGACTAAAATAATTCTCAAAAGCCTCGCCTGCTTTTACTGGAATTCGAAAATATGGAAGACGGTGAGGGGTATTTCCGTCTTTTGCAGGAGCTATAACAAACTCTTTTTATATCTATCTGATTTTGAAAATTGACATAATACACTACCACCACCACCACTACCAGTGCTCTTAAACCAATTATCCCAAGAGAAGAGAGACGAAGAAGAATGAAGTCTGGAGGAGAGAAGAAGATGAGTCTGGAAGAATACGTTGATTTCTTCACGTCTGGGAAGTCCGTAGACTTCACCATCTCTTACCTCAATCAGGTTTTTCTCCTTCTCTCATAATATCTGATGATTCTCCTCCTCATTTCAGTCACTTTCTCTAATCTTGGACTCCTTCTCTGTATGTAGATCATTCATATGCATGGTTTCCGAAAGCTCCACAAATTTCCTAAGGTAACCAATCACCACCGATCAATCTCTTACAATTTCGTTGTTGAATTCGGTGGTAGAAATTGCAGTAGAGCTTTTTGTGAAATTTTGGTTTGAATCGATCGATTTTTGAAACTTGAAAATCCGATTTACGTCTGGGAATTTTATTGCGATTGGGATGTTGTTGTTACCAGAAAATTGTTGGCGAAGCCGTGGATGCAATAGATCTAATAGATCCCTCTCGCTCAACTCTGAAACAAATCAGTGTAGTCTCGTCGTCACCATCATCGTCTTCCCTAACTCTCGACGAAGTGATAACGGACATCGAAGCTTTAAAATGGCAGGAATGCTGTTTAACTTCGCTCCAGATCATCAATTCCGAGGAAATTACTCGATCAGTGCCCAAACCTAATCAGAAATCGAAGAACAAGAGAAAGAAGAAAGCCACTATGATGACCAATTCTGGTGATGAGAATGGCACCACAACAATGACCTCATCATTCCCAGCTTTGCCGAGAAAGATTCGAACCAAAAAGACGATGAAGAGCATCACGTCTGTGAATGAAGCACCACCACCACCACCACCAATACCACTCTCTCACAACAATTTCCCATCAAGGTTTACTACTATTCCTTAAATCTCACCTTCCAAATTTCAATCTGTGTTTTCTACTTTTTTTATGTTCTAGACAACTTCAAAATTACAAACTACTTTTTTTTTTTTTTTTAATAAAGATTGGGTTGGTGAATTTTGGATCCATTGCTTATTAATAGATTACTATGCATAATACAAGCAAATACAGAGTCTAAATGAGTAACATAATTAATTAATTGAGCTTCAATTACATTACATTATAAGCCAAAAAAAGAACATCATCAACGAAGCCTTGAAAGCAAATGATAAATTTGGCTTGTTAACTTATATATATGATTACATTACTCAAGCTCATTCATATATAATAGTAAGGAAAAATCACATAATAGAACAAGCATTGGGATTCTCATCACTAAACTTAGAACCAGTCTGGTGGCTGAAGATAGAGGCATGAACAGGGTGGTGCCGGTAAGACGAATAGTCATTGCTATCGTAACCATGCTTGTAATAGTTGTAAGAAGATGTCGGGACTGGCGCCGCGTGGTTTATTGGGCCATTGCAGCCCTGAGGATTGTAGAAGTAGCCGCCGTTGCTGCTGCTTCCGCCGCCTAGGTCAGGGTTATAAGGAAGCTGCCATAGCTCAGCTCGCCGACCCGTTTTTCTCACTTTCTTTAGAACCTTCTTCTGATCGGCATAGCCAGTCACAGTCACTTTCTGCTGCACCATGTCGATTTCTACTTCATCCACTCCTGTTTTCATTATTTCAAGAAATTTTTTTATTGCTATCTAGTTTATGATTTACACACAATATATAAAACAATTTGCTAGAGATCAATGATGTTTTCACCTCTCATCTTCTGAAGGGCATTTTTAACTCTGCTTTCGCATCCCACACAATCCATGTGAACTCTCATCTCAATAGTCTGAAGATGGATAAGAGATTGTTAAATTCATTTATGTACAAGAAAAAAAAACTAAAACAGCATCGATCCATGCAAGGAAACATATATGAATTAGAAAGATTCATCATCTTTTAAACAAAATTAAACCAAAAAAAAAAATTCTTACCGTCATCTTGAAATTTTGTTGATGATTTTAGAATTAACGTAGTCAGATCAAAATTTTGAAGTTTATGATGAGTATTGATCAATGGATGGCATTGGCATGTTTGATATATATAGTGTTCCTTGCTCTTCAAGCTTACGAACCCCTTTTCTTGATTTAAAATTATAAGTTTTCTACATTAAAACCATTTAATAATATGGAGACCATGTAAAATATAATGTATTATTTTTGCACCGACTTTTTATTTGTAAAGCGTGCAGAGATGAGTTGGGAAGAGGTTGCTTCTGATGGGCATCCACAACGGAAACTTATTGTAGTTTCAATATTTATATTTTCGGCATTGCATGTAGCTTCAAATTTCAATATACTGAATTTATCACATTTGAAATGTTGACCCATAGATTATTCAAAAATAGATATAGCTAGAGTCATATAACTATGTATCAACTTTACCAAAAGAAAGATATAGTCATATTTTGGTTATCATTCTATTTAACTTGCAAAAGGAAATTAAGTTTTTTCGTGAGGTAATTTTATTTGTGCGGGGTGTTCACCGTTGAGTTGTCTTATTGGAACGTCATAAGTTTAATTTTATGGCCAACAATATTTTAGACTACAATTTTAAGAAGAAAAAAAATCACCGTTGACCTTTATTGGTTCTAAATGTGAATTAAGGATGACTCGATGAGAGAGCAAAGTTGACTTCTGGAATCAATTGAATGTAAACTTGGGAGCAAAGCATGGACGAATGACACTTAGTGCTCAGCGAGCGAAACTGACGGATCTGGTCCATATAAGCCAACCAATTATTGTTTCATAATCAAATTAATTAGTCCTTAATCAAACCATAGTTATATGTTAAACCGGTTTAGAGGGTTCAAGTTCTGGTTATATGTGGCTTTCAAGTTCTACGTCAGGATTGAGATCTGATTAAATTAAAAACCATGGGGTTCAGGAATTATTATTTTTTTTGCCAATTTTTCGTAATTACGAAACAATATGCACACAAATAATCAATTAATAATTCTCTCCGCTATGAACAAACGATTGATTTTTTTTTTTTAGTATAATATATT
Source organism: Boechera stricta (assembly GCA_018361395.1). Lineage (NCBI taxonomy): Eukaryota > Viridiplantae > Streptophyta > Magnoliopsida > Brassicales > Brassicaceae > Boechera > Boechera stricta. The sequence goes on from CM031538.1 coordinate 2,720,806, forward strand.
CTATTTATAAGCCTTTTTCTAACAAAAAAAAAACATTATTAAACAGTGATATGATTTGTTAACTAAATCTTCAAACAATTATCTCTTATATTTGCTTGACAGTCACGCTACCTATCTGAGCCAGGAACCGAATTTTAAAAACAGAGCAACAAAGTCTTTGAAAACAAAACCCTAGAATTATAAAGAGTCATAATAAACAGAGCACAAGAAGAAACATGGCAGAATAAAAAGAACAACGATGATAGAAACCCTAATTTAAGAACGTTATTGTTGCCTTCTTGCAGAAGAAACCCAGTCCCCGTTAACCCATTCGAGATGCCTTCTCAGACGGTAAAGTGGGTACTTGAGCTCCTCGCCGGTCGTCGCAAAGTAAACAGAGTACAAGTCGCCTCTCCTACCAGTGACCTCTCCGACCCACCACCCATCTTTGTCGAAAGAATCGACCTTTTCTTGGCTGCGAAACATTACGGGGAGAGATTTGGGTGGCATCGGACGGAGTTCGTCGGCTGAGATGACTTCGATTAACCGTTGAGATTCATCTTCCTCCGACACAAGATTCTTGTACTTAACTTTGTAGTAGGATCCTTCGGGAGTCTTCGAGAGTACTGTGGCACCGAAGTAAGACCCCAAGAAACCGTCTTCTTTGCTGCAGACTTCAACTTGATCTCCTTTCACGAACTCCATTGTTAAGGATTTCAGTAGATCGAACGTTTTGTAATTTTCTTGATTTTTTATTTGAGACGAAGAGAAGGATTGGTGTATTTTATAAGAGATTTGTTTTTTTTTTTGCGTTTTACTTTTTTTAAATCTTTCCTTTTTTTGTCCGGACTGTTGTTCTCTTTTCCTTTTTTTTTTTTCCTTTTCCTTTATTTAATGGGAACTATATCATATAATTAGCCAGTAAGGAAGCTTATTAGACATTAGTCGTCTGATTTAATTTTTTCGAGCTATATTTACACGAAATTCAACTTTTTTAACTGTTACTGAGTGGGAATTGTATTATGTAATAACGAAAAAAACTAATTTGTTTTTCAATGCGAATCTAATCATTATCATTGCATTGGTCACACTATCTTCGACAAAAATATCAGGTTCTCACGGGTCTCAGCGACTAGTTTAGATTTACGCTTGGAATTTTCTTGTCATAGAAAAATATATTGTAGTTTTAAGAATTTAATGCCACCAGCATTTTCCAGTGATGACCCAAAGACATTATAATGTTTTCGTATCAGACCATTAAATTGGTGTTATTACCACCCTCTAATTCTATATTGTCTGCAGATGATACTGCAAATTTGTGCGATTTCCTAGTAGGTGGGAGCTGTCGATATGGTGGTAGGCCGTTTTCATTAATTTAACTGACCAACTTAAACTAACAGTACAGACTCGAACATATTTTGAACCTTCACTACAAAATATCAAAATACGTACATATATATGCTGCGAGCCCATGAAAGAGGATGGAAGAGCTCTCCAACCTTACAATGTCATCCCCAATCTCTGGTGTAATCACACTAATACTTCGGCTTCTACTTTTACGACGTAGATTCTTTTTTTTCTTTTTTTCTTTTTTTTGATGTCAACGACGTAGATTCATACTGGCTAAACATTAACTATATTATCTTGCATGCACATAACTATATTATCGTACGCATCTACGTCTTAAACATTTGACCAGAAAAAAAAATACAACTAGTTAACTTATGATATAACATCATAAACTAAAACAACCAAAACCATCGTATACCTATTTGTATATGAGTGTTGATATGTCTTGAATATGGTCGGCGAGTCGAGATCACCCGTTGATGACATGCTAACAAGAGTTTCTATATGGGCCGCAATTTCAACTTAAGTTTCTTACTCTAATTAACTTATACCAGCCAATCTGATTAGTGATTAGGATTAGAGTTTGTTTAATTATAAGTACACTTATTTATCCTAATCTCTATTGTATTCCGAAAACTCTATATTACGTCTCCAGAATTTTTTTTTCCTCACATTTTAAGAATCTCGTTATAAATAAGAGTTGTCCTATTCTCCTATGTAAAGACATTGTTGCTAAACAAGGCACAAAAAGAAAACAATGACAGGTACGTACATAGATAAATTAATATATAATGTCATGCTTCTACTAAGTCCCGTACCCATCTCAATAAACTCTCCGTTTGCGAAGATGAGAGTGGACTAGCACACTATGAGGATGACAAAATCGCCGAAGTCATTGCCTCATTTTACCATCAACTCTTTACCTCCGAGGACCCTTGCGATTCATCTATAGTTATGGAAGCTATCTCCCAGTGTTTCCTTGGAGCAAAAGCAAGGCTTTTGGCTATACCCTCGAGAGAAGAAATCCCCAAAGCAATAAATGACACTCACCCGATAAGGCTCCCGCCCGGATGGCTTTCCGCCGGATTCTTTGTAGCCAATTGGGACATGGTTGGATCGGAACTAATCAAGAGATTCAAGAGTTTTCATGCATGACTCTTTTCCTCCTCACTCATCATACCCATGTCCGCCTCATCCCAAAAATTGCAAATCCGCAAGGTCTCGGATTATCGACCATAGCTCTTTCTGATGTGCTTAAATTCATCGCGAAGATATTGGCTAATCGGCTCAAACCGCTCCTCAATGGTCCTATTTCGGAAACGCAAACGGCCTTTGTTGCCGGAAGCGGGATTTCCGATAACGTCATGATAACGCATGAAATCCTCCATTATCTCAAGAAGTCAAAAGCTCGGAAATATTGTTATATGGCGGTTAAGACCGATATGAGAAAGGCGTATGATCGTTTGGAATGGTCATTCATCAAGTTAGTTCTAGAGACACTTGGCTTCCATGATAAGTGGGTCCGTTGGATCCTCTTATGCGTCTCCTCGGTGTCATACTCGTATTTGGTTAATGGGGAAGCGCATGCTAAGGTCCTTCCTTCTCGAGGAATCCATCAAGGCGATCATTTATCCCCTTATCTATTCATCTTGTGTAGTGAGGTCCTCTCGGGACTTTTCACCCTAGCGGCGGCAAAAGGAGAGCTCCAAGGGATTAAAGTGGCGAGAGGAGCACCAATCTTAAATCATTTATTGTTCACCGATGATACTATGTTCTTCCTCCGAGCCGATGCAAAAAACTCTTCCACGCTTCTCTCCATCCTCTATCGATATGAGTGTGCTTCGGGGCAAAAGATAAACACCACCAAATCAACTCTTAACTTTGCGGCAAAAACTCCCCCAACCTCCGTATTCTATGCAAAGGCATCTTAGGGATTGATCGTGAAGTGGTGTAGGAAAATACCTTGGGCTCCCCGAGAGCTTCGGGAGGCGTAAGAAGGATATTTTTACCTCCATCTTGGATAGGATTAAATAAAAAATGATGAGTTGGTCGTCTAAGATGTTATCTTCAGCCGGGAAACTTACTCTCTTAAAATCGGTTCTCATGGCCATTCCCACTTATTCAATGTCGTATTTCAAGCTCCCGGTAAGCTTATGTAAAAGAATTCAGTCTCTTCTCACACGGTTTTGGTGGGATTCAAATTCGGGGACCAAGAAGATGGCTTGGGTTTCTTGGAAACGTCTAGCCTCGCCTAAGCCTCTAGGTGGTATTGGTTGTCGTGATATACAAAAATTCAATGATGTCCTCCTAGCTAAGCTTAGTTGGCGCTTCATCCAAAACTCGGATTCCCTCTTAACTCGCATTCTCTCCTAAGTACCTAGGCGATTCCTCCTTCTTAGATTGTAATGTTGCTTCCTCAGCTTCCCATGGGTGGCGAGGATTTCTTATAGGAAGAGATGTGTTGAAGATGAAGTTGATTGTATCAATTGGAAATGGTGCTAGCACCAAGATGTGGCATGACCCTTGGCTACCTTCTCTACCTTTTCTCCGCCTAATGGGTCCTCCACCTCTTGAGATGCATAATCTTGTAGTCCATGACCTTCTCTCAAGTGACTCTTGTGATTGGGATGATGGAAAACTTTCAGTTTTTGGTGTGAAGGCTCGTAATATCATTAAGACTATCAAGGTTAGTAAACGAGGCGATAAAGATGTGTTTCATTGGTTGGGAACAAAAGATGGTGCCTACACTACGAGATCCGGTTACTACTCTTTGGTGGATGAGGAAATCAAGGATTCTAGTAGTCTTAATCCGCTTCCTATCTTAGATTGGAATCGATTAGTGTGGAAGGTCAACGTTTCACCAAAAGTGCAAAAAAAATTTTGGCGACTTTTATCTAAGGTACTACCCGTTGGCGATGCTCTAAATTCCCATGGTATCCCGGGCATTCACCTTTGTCCCCGGTGTGGTCTAGACGAAACTCTACGACACTTATTTTTTGAGTGTCCCTTCGCAATAGAAGTTTGGAGTTCCATTCAATGGAAATCCGAGTTTATCCCGGGCAACGTTTCATTTGAAGAGGACTACATGAGTATGTTGAAACTCATACCCCTACCCCCAACGGGTCTAGGGGCGGGTCTACTTGCACCGTGGATTCTTTGGAGTCTTTGGAAATCCAGAAATTTCTTAATCTTTCAAAATAGACTATTCTCTCAAGTTGAAACTCTCCTAAAAGCCCTTGGAGATGCTAGAGAATGGCAATCGGCGCAAGAGCCAAAACCGACGGTTAATTCCGGGTTTGGACTCACTAGGCCGCGGGTGATACCTTTCTCACCTTCTCAAGATACTCCTTCGATTTATGTGGATGCGTCTTGGAAGTCCTCTCATCAAGTCTCCGGGTTAGGTATGGTGGTTTTCGATCCCCTTACCTCTTGGACTCGTTCCTTTTCCAAGATTGTGGAGTTTGTTTCCACGCCACTAATTGGAGAATGCCTCGGCATCCTTGAAGCAATGCACCGAGCTCTAGCCCTAGGTTACAAGTGCACATTCTATCCGATTCAAAGACGTGCATTAATGTGATCAATGCCCATTCGAATCACCGAGAGATCCATGAGATTCTTTGATATATTTTCGATCTCTCTCTATCTTTTGAGTCTATCTCTTTCTTGTTTATTTCGAGGTCCTTTAATTCTGCTATGGACTCTCTAGCAAAAGACTTCTTCTTTGATAGGGAGATCTTTGTTTGACAAAAATATATATATATATATATATAATGTCAACTGTCAGGACAATTTATTGAATTATTTCTGAGATATATATATATATATATATATATATATATAATTGGGTTGATTGATAATTAATGTATGACCAAATACAAATCTGTACGACGTTAGACGGACCATAAAGACGATATATCGATCTCGAAGAAAGGGAAAAAGGACTCACGTGACTAATATATAATTTAATCATTAAGATAAAGAGCATAAGCCATAAAAACATTTATTCATAATGGAAAACAACCATAATCTCAAAGCTGGCAAAAAATGAAAAACAGCTATAGTCTCTCATTTAAGTAGAGCTCTAATCGTTTCCACTGCAGAACTTAGTCTACTTTTTATATAAATAGCTCAATAATTTCTCAGGAGAACATTTTAGATCTCAAAATAAACATTAACGAACGAGAGCCATCTTTTGTTTCTGGAATTCCGAGGGCAATTTGACATCAGTGGCTAATCCGAGAACCTCAAATAGCCTAATGAGATACCAAGTGATATCTATTTTGCCACCACTCCAATCCTTGTCCCGCCGATGACTCAAACGCGTGGTGATTATTGTGCCAACTCTCTCCCATTGTAAATAAGCTTAGCCACCTTCAATACATTCACAAGATCGATCGTCAAATTTTTTTTAGGACTAACAAGATATTTGATTTTATATATAGAGAGAATATGGGGCCTTAATATTATATTACCAAACATTACGAGATGTGTCTTTAGTATTCCACGACATCGAACCCCAAATATGGCTCGAGCCATGTCACGTGATACCCGATCACACCTCCAACGCCCTGTCATAAAATATATTGTTTTCATTTTCATACATACAAATTATTTTGTGCAATATTGAAAAGAAAAAGAAATAACTTAACCCGGACAAAAAAAGATTTACCCCGCCGCATGTTAGGTAAGGTGAACCACCGTAGAGATAGAGGACGGTCCAAAACATTAAGATGTGGAGAGCAATAGTCCTTCGCAGAAACCTATAGAACCATTGCTTCTTCAAGTCCATCACGTTGTCACGTCCTCCACACTTACATTGTTTTGCATTATTACGACAACATCATTAGAAAAGAAGTAGATGCAGAAGAAGATGAGAGATATTTATACGTTACATTACCTTGTATTTAATGTATTGGGTGTCAAATATCCATAAGATATGGCTGAACCATAATCCTTCTTTAGGGCTATGTGGGTCGCGGTCCGAATCTGTAAACTGGTGATGGAACCTATGTATGCTCACCCAATCCATTGGATCACCCTGGACATATATATATATTTTTCCTAATCATACCCCAAAAAGAAAAAGAAAAAAAAACATTTGACATAGTTTTTTAGATTCACTTATCATTAAACCGGTGTTAACCTGACGAGCGAACACAGCAGAATAAGCGAAAGGATATTCGAGCCATTTCGGGATTTGAAACTCCTGTGAGATAAGTTCCTATGGTATGAGAATGTGCTGCTGAGTGTAGTCAACACGAAGAGCACCAAACCGAACCGCGCGTAAAGCCTGCCACTCGTAATTAAACGGCGCCAAGAGACACAAAAAGTGCACAATCACAACGGTTAACGCACTTATTACATCGACCAACGGCCATTTTCTCTGAAAATACGCCTTTTTTTGCTTACTCACCACTCTGCTTTGGCTGGAGCCATCGTCTCTAGTGGGATCACACATATCAGACCGTTGAGGAATTGTATTCGTTTGAGTTATAAGTTGTATGAACATAAGATTGGGTATATATGGACTAATATTGTTGCGTCAAGGTCCACGTTGTTAAATGCATTTGAGTGACCACTCTCCTTGAATGCTCTATCTGCCTCTTCCATTCGTATCTTTCAACCGGCAGCAGCACATGTTTTCCCCAGCCCTAAAAAACAAGTTTTCTTACAGCCTCTTGTAATTTTTTACCATTAACAAAAGGAAAAATAAATAAATATATATATAAATCCATACTTTGGTGCAATCAAGTGGTATGTCTCAAGATGAGGATTTAACTACGAAATCCCCAACGGCCAACGCCATTTCGATTTTGCCAAATTTCGTTAAAAATATTTATTAATTAAATGCGTACTGATCATGCGCTGCTTATAAGCTAGATTTTTCTAAATGACTTTAATACATAGCTTCGAAGCCTTCTACATCATCCCAATATACAATTAATGCCCTTTTTCGCCGGAGTAAAGTATTTTTATTGTTAATGTGAAGTCTACTTCCAATATACTTAATTAATTGGTTTGAATTCTGTCTGCTGTGGAGTGTAGTTTTGTTGGAAACTAGTGAGTTTGTGATAACGTGGATCTTGTTTTGGTGTCATATGAGAAATGCTTTAGAATTCTGTCTATTGTGGTTGTGTCTTACAATGTCTCTTCAATGCTTCTATTTATAGTAATATTGGAGAGATAGCAGAGAAGAGAAAGTATAAAACCACAAAAGGGGAAAAACGCCCTGGTGGAGTGCAAAGAGCTTACCAAAAACTCGAAACGTGACCATGGTAAACGCAGAAGCACTCAACTGCGCCATTCAATACATGAGAAGACTGGGCTCCAATGAGTGGACTTCATTACAGAAATATTGCATCATTGCAAGGATTTGACTTTGAATTTAGCTGTGAAGTAATAATCAGTTGAGAAAAAAATGTAAACTAAAGAAGTAAATATAACTCATATAAAAACTAATCAAAATCAATGATATGTGTTTGTAAACACATTATATAATTTACCTCTTATTATGAATTTTTTTTGAATTGTTAAAAGAGTCTAAAAGAAGCAAATCCGCTCTATATATATATACTTATATGTATATATAGAATATATAGATAACTAGATATAAATAAGCTCAATTTTTAATTATATATATTTATATGTGTGTGTGTGTGAATATCCCAATTTGAATTTATATTAATTGAATTTTGATTTTTTGTAATTTTTAATAATATTTTATTTATTTTATTTTTATTGTTATGAGATATCAGGATTTAAATATTCCATTAATTTTAGAGTATATACAAATTTGAAAATATGAAGATCTAAAAGAAACATAGAGGATTGAAAATATCTTAAGAAAGTATATTCGTTTAGCGGCGGGCAACATCTACTACACGACGTACATTCGTTAACATTTACATATTAATGAAAATATAAATATTTTAATCCAATCATAGATGAAAATTTATGAACTTAGGATAGCTTTAGAGACTATTAGAGAACTGTCGATCTAACTAGGTAAGAAGTTATAGTATATATTACTGTAATACATTAGTCAGTTATACCCAATTCGACAGGGTAATAATGTTAAAGAGCTAATTTTGGTAAGATATGCATAGTGAAAATTACGAGTCTCTCCTTTTTACGTCAAACTAGGATATATCTCGTGCTATACCACAGACCAATTGCAATTATAGAAAAATATTCAAAAATTATAAAATCAGGATATTAGAAAATTGTAATTCTTCCAAAACTTTATGAAAATTATAATATCAATTTTTTATAATATCAAATCTTTGTTAGCATCTAAAAACATAATTAATCGGTTTAAATTCTTCCTTAAAATCTTCCAAAAAATCACAATCTACATCAAATCTCTTATTTTTGGAAACTAAATCAACATTTAATTTAAGTTAATTAGTGTGTTTACTTAAATCAACAAAATCTCCACAAAATTTATTTTAAACTTTTTTTCAAAAAATTAAAATAAATAAATTATTTAAACGAAAATTATAAATAATTAATTTAATATTTAATTAAATGATCACATAATAATTAATTAACTAAAATACCTTTAATGAGAGATTTTAATTTGTTATTACATGTAATGACAATGTGATGTAATTATTAATATTTTGTAAAATTTATTTATAAGTGTACTTCTCAAATAATATATAGGGATGTTAAGAATCTTGACATAATGCCAAACAAGGCACCAAAATAGAACAGTGACAGGTAATAATGTCACAGACTCACAATCTCTGAGAACCTATTGAATGTGAGATATAGATAAGGGATGGGTTGTTTGATAATTTATATCAGATACTGATTCGCACGACTTTAGCCGGACCACAAATTAAGATGATCTCGACGAATGCGAAACAGAACTCACGTGACTACCATAAGGCTAACAACAAAATATATATATATATAAATCTCTCATTTATAAGGCTAACAACGTATATAAATCTAAGGCTAACAACCATATATAAATATGTTGACAAAAAACAAAAAAAAACCATATATAAATTTCTCATTTATATTATGCTCTCTTATAGTTGAACTTAGGTTACTTTGTTTATATAAATATATAATTAACCTCTCATGCAGATGATATTTTGGATATCAATTAATCAGAGCCAATTTCTGTTTCTGGAATTCCGAGGGCAATTTGACATCAGTGGCTAATCCGAGAACCTCAAATAGTCGAATGAGGTACCAAGTTATGTCTATCTGCCACCACTCCAATCCTTGTCTCGCCGATGACTCAAACGCGTGGTGATTATTGTGCCAACTCTCTCCCATTGTAAATAAGCTTAGCCACCTTCCATACATTCACAAGATCGATCGTCAAATTTTTTTTAGGACTAACAAGATATTTGTTTTTTATAAATAGAATATGGGGCCTTAATATTATATTACCAAACGTTACGAGATGTGTCTTTAGTCTTCCACGACCTCGAACCCCAAATATGACATGCCGAGTTTACGAGCCATGTCACGTGGTACCCAATCACACCTCCAACGCCCTGTAAAAAATAATTTATCAACTCTCATTTGGATACATACAAATTATTTTGTGTAAATATTAGTTTTAGAAAGAAATAGATTTACCCCGCCGCATGTAAGGTAAGGTAAACCACCATAGAGATAGAGGACGGTCCAAAACATTAAGACGTGGAAACCAATTGTCATTCGTAGAAACCTGTAGAACCACTGCTTCTTCAAGTCCATCACGTTGTTACGTCCTCCACACTGTTACATTATTTTGCATTATTACAATAACATCATAAAGTCATAAAAGAAGAATTTTGTTCTACGTTACGTTACCTTATATTTGATATAATGAGTGTCACATATCCACCACACATGACTGAACCAAAATCCTTCGATTGGGCTATGCGGGTCGCGATCTGAATCTGTGAACTGGTGATGGAACCTATGTATGCTCACCCAATCCAATGGATCACCCTGAAAATAATAAATATTTTCTAATCATACTCCAAAACTAAAAGGAAAAACGTTTGACAAATATGTAATACTTGGTTTTCAAAAAAAAAATTAACCGGTTTTAACCTGAAGAGCAAAAACAGCAAAATAAGCTAAAGGATACTCAAGCCATTTCGGGAGCTTAAAGCTCCGATGAGCCAAGTTCCTATGGTATGAGAATGTGATGCTGAGTGAAGTCAACGCATAGAGCACAAACCCGAACCGTAAAGCTTCCCATTTGTAGTTAAACGGTGCCAAGAGACACAAAAAGTGCACAATCATAACGGTTAACGCTCTTATTATATCGGCCCACGACCAATATCTATGAATATAAGGCCTTTTTTCCTTACTCACCGCGCCTCTTTGGCTAGAGCCATTATCTCTAACGGGATCACACATTGCACCGTTGAGGAGTTGTTTTTGTTTGAGTAGTTATAAGTTGTATGAGCATATTAACATTGAACAACGTATGAGTATATATGGGAATTGTTAGCGTGCGTCAAGGTCCACGTTGTTAAAGGCGATTAACCACTCTTCTTAAATGCTCTATCTACTTCTTCCATTTCCATCTTTAATTCTCTGGCACCAGCACATGTTTTCACTCCCCAACGTTCAAATTAGTTTGTTTACAGCCTTTTTAAAAAATATATATACCATTATTGGTATATATATCAACTATTCATATATATCAAAAGAAGTAATACTACTATTCATATCAACTTATTGGTATGTCTCCACCGGCCAAAGATTTCATTCCACTTTAACCAAGAAAAATCTTTGGCCATGTTTCTTACAAATATTTATCACGAATTGCGTAGCTAGCCCAACTAATATATTCTGTTAGTGAAAGAATTAATATTTACATGGACTTACGTCATCAAATACAAGCTATGTTATCCGTTTCATGCAGTGCGTTTAAACTAGCTTTTCTGCGTTATCTTATTTTTAATATAGCTTCGAGACCTACTGTATAATCCGAGGATGAGTTATATCGGAATCAAAAGACAAAAAAAAAAAAGAGTAATGCTTTTGAATTCTGTCAGTTGTGGTTGTGTCTTAATGATTAGAGATATAGTAGAGAAGAATAAGTAGAAAACCACTAGTATCTTTAAAAAAAAAAAAAAAAAAAAATCATATATGTTAACGTAAATTAAAGAAGCAAATATAACGGATATAACAATGTGTTAGTAAACACATCATTTAATTTAATTACCTAGCTCTAATTATGAGAATTGTATAAGATTGTTTTATAAGTGTCAAAAGAAGTTTTCAATACAATACTAGAGTTCTCATCACTCGTTTTATTAGTTAAATAAAAAATATCGCGCTCCATTCAAAAAAGATAAACAAAATTTCAGTATAGTATATATATATATTTTTTCTTGGCATTCCAAAGGACAAGACTAGTTAATAGAATCAAATTTATACATTTGTTAAAATTTGATTGTGACCTCAGGTTATGAGCATTGTGGGCTACCAAAACTACTCCACCCGGAAATGAAACAATAAAACTTGTACTAAATTTTAATTGAAAAAAAAAGAATTGAATGCTCCAAGATTTCACATTTGCATAAATAGAATTGAATGCGTTGTTGATTAATTTTTCCTGCTCCCATTTGCTTCCCTCTCCACTTGTATTTTGGACCCCCCTCCCTCCCTCTCATTTTCATCCATGTCCTCCGCATTCAAAATGATTCAGAGATATGATATAGTTGCGAATCACAATACAACATACTATAAAAAAATTATTTTCACGATGTACCATAGTTTTTTTAAAATCTGATGTTTCCTAGTTATGTCACATCACTTAGCATTGTTAAATCGTATTGGGTTGCAAGTACATGAAATCCCAAGTTTTAACACATTTAATTGACCATAATCATCCACAGAAGAATATTATCTCATACTGCTAATGAGATTTAGCATGAAATATAAAACACACGGGTTAATATACATATTGTCAATTTGATTTAAGTTCAAACTCACACTTTATTTATTGTCAATTAATATACATATATAAGTGAGATCTGCATTGATACAACAAATCTTTTTACAGCAATTCCAATGTAACCAGGGAAATTAAATGTGACTGTGAGATACCAATTTTTTTTATTTTTTAATGTCTTTTCTATTTTATTTTTTTACGGGTTAATATACATATTGTCAATTAGTTTTAATTTCAAACTCACGCTTTATATACTGTCAATTAATATACATAAATATATAAGTGAGACTTACATTGATGCAACAAATCTTTTTAAAGAGATTCCAATGTAACAAGGAAATTAAATGTGACTGTGAGAGACCAATTTTTTTTTTTTTAATGTCTTCTCTGTGTTTTTTTTTTTCGAAACGATCGACTTAAATTCCTTTTGGACATTAAACCCTACGCAAAACCAGACATGGATGCAAATCAAGAAAAGTTTCTTAATCTATAACATGTTACGGGCCTAAAAGTAAAATATATATGGACTGGTAGTGCTACAGATTATAATTTTCCCTATTGTAGATATATATATAACTAAAGCTAACGAACAACAAACATCTTCTATTGTAGATATTTATGCTCTTTACTCTCCCTTTATATGCTAGAGAGAGAGTAAACTCATAAACTAGAGTGATTGATTTTTTACCTAATGGAATAAACTCATGTATAGTGCCATCGGGATATTGGTAGCAAGGCAAAAGAAGACTGAAAGTCTTAGTTTAGAGTCCACTTGATGATATGGTTCTTTCGAAGGACTTGCTTCATGATGAAAAGATGAACCAGATGCTTCCATTTGAGCTACCCAGAGAATATCAAAGCTACCTATGGGTAGGCACATGCAGCATAAACCTATCATTCATAATCAAAGTAAACGACATGGAAAACGTAATTCTTGATGAAAAGATGTTCATGTTCCCTTGTGAAGTTTTCAATAACGGAGTACATCGATATTACCTGACTTCTTTGTGGCCGAGTATGCTGTACATAAGCTAAGACCCATGAGCCGTACACCAGACGGTCCAACACACTGCACACAAGTGAAACCGAGGACCAAAGACCTAACAGCATAAACAAGTAAGCGCAATGAAATTTTGAAAATAAAACATTAAAATTAACTTCCAAGGTACAGCTGCAGAGTTAAAATCACCCAATTGGGACCACTTCCGCAATGATGAATCTGACCTTATTAGGCGTCAAAAATAGCTCGAACGCCCCAACATATAACCAAACTCCACTTCCGATGAATTTGACCTTATTATGGCTGCTATATATGACCAAACTCCACTTCCGATTCACAGGATAACTTTTAGAAGGATCTCTAATACAAGGCCAGTAGTAGATCCCCATGATGGTAACAACAGTTCCAAACAGTATGAAAAAATACGGTTCCAACAGAAGAATATAAACCAGTTTGCCATTTGACAACAGTGCTACCAAAAAGTTAAGGAAGCAATGTGGAACAAAATGCAACTACAAATAAAGAAAGATTAGGTTTCAAAAACAATAAGAGGAAACAGAAAACAAATTCAATGAGCAGAGGGATCTGGGATCTCTAACTCACTTCTGATTACATCAACCTATCAATAAGTAGTAACTATCAAACATAGTGTAATGGTAGGTTAGCTTCACTTTTGTAGGTGATGTTTGTTCGTAATAACCTTGGTTAATCTTGTAATTTTCACTGGTCGCAAATTCATTGCCATACTATACAAAACAAATTAAGCAATTGACTTACTATGCTGCATAGAAAGGATGCGGACCAACTTGCAACATTTTCTCCATACAGAGCATCTGAGAGTTTATACAAATAGAGATCACCAAGAGCTGAAAATATCTATTGCATGAGACGTGGAGTTTTGCTTTGCAAAGAAAGGGAAAGGTTATAACAGAGTCGAGCAGTGTAAAATGAAGTAATGAAACAATGTATTTGGAAAATTCAAATTTACAGAATGGAGCTGAAAGAAGACATAACATGAGGGAGGATATGATTCCCAAACCAAAAACCCAAACTCATGTGTGTCAAACAAACCATTTAAGAAAAACCAAGCCCTTGGTTAACTGGCATAAACAATTCTTTCTACCTTAATTTGAACAGGTGAGACCTAGAATTGCAAAAACACAAGTCAAATAGAGAGTCAAAGACAACCTACACTAGTCCATATTAGCGGATCAGGAACTCACTGGAATTGCAAATTTGCAATAAAATCAAATTCTGGAGAAACCTATATTCAAAATCAATATTACCAGGTTCTAGCTTCTTATTCGACCAAAAAAGCTTACATCATTGAAAAGTAACAAGACATTGTTTATACCCCGATACAGAATTTAACAAGATTTCTTATAAAAATACTGACCATTACGTAGGGAGTATCAAGGCCCGTCACATGAAAGACTCCATACAAGAATGTGTATACCATGGGATGCAAATAGCTCTGTATTCCTCTTCCATTCCCATGTCAAATGACCGTACCTATCATTATGATCAACCAAGAAACAATCTTAAAATGCAATCATAGTTGAAATCGCTGACTCTTATGAATTCGTCACAATTCTAGCTTCTACTATGTTGTGATATACGCTTCGAGAAAAATTTAACCAACGAATAGCAAGTATTATTCAAAATTAGAAATTAGCAAGTATTACTTCCGTGGAAAAGATTTTTTTTTAAAATATAAAGAAAGATTTTTTTTTAAAAACCACCAGCTTCCGTGGAAAAGAAACAGATGAACAAAGCGTCGTTATTGATAAAGAATATAGAGGAAAGCCTTAATTAGTACGACGAGATTTCAAGGTTTTTTATTTATTTACTATTTCATTTCTCAGAGGAATTTCAACGAACACCTAATAGGCAGAGATTATATTTACAGTTGCACTCAAAATTGAGACTTTTTTTTAAAAAAAACGCCAATTCTAGCTATCTCAATGCAGAGGAAGTCAAAATTTTGAAAGCCATTGGAAATTGAACAAAGAAACGAAGCAACAAGTCGCTCAGAATCCAACACAAATCAACTTAAGTTTCAGTCGGCACGCCACAAACCTTACCTAACCTGACCCTGAAGGAGAAGAAGAAGAGGAAGGTGTCACATATTCAGGAAACGGGAAGCAGCGTCGAGTTTCGTCGGCGGTCAGAGAAAACGTTTGACAATATGACAAATTACAAAAAAAAAGGAAAAGGGCGCCATCATAATAAAAACGCATTATAATATTATTATTTGAGTTTTTTTTTTAAAAAATAAAATAAAGAAAACGAATACCGAAAGTAAAATAAAGGGAATAACGCAATAATAATAATCTTAAACCCTTATTTGCTCGAAACCCTTATTTGCTCGAAACCCTAATTTCGCAATTGCGCCGTCTCTTCCTTCTCTCACCGGAGAATGAGTACTACTATGGCTGCTGTTCCGCCGCGTCACCAGTCGAAGGTTGATCGGAATAACGTTAACAGAGCCGTGAAATCTCTGTTAAAATGGTGGGACTTCAAATCCAAATCTCAGAACTCAGAACAGCTCGAGAACGACGGTTTCGTCTATCTAATCGTGACACTGAAGAAAATCCCCCAGATGGATCGGACTAACCCCTTCATGATCCCTCTTCCTCATCCTCTCATCGATCTGGTCGCCGAAGATTCGCCGGAGCTCTGTTTGATTATCGACGACAAACACAAGAACAAAATCACAAAGGAAGCGGCTCTGAAAAAGATCGAAGCAGAGAAGATTCCAATCACCACTGTGATTAAAGTCTCAAAATTGAAGTCAGATTTACGCAAGTTAGAGAAGGAGAAGCGATGCTGCGAGTTGTATTTCGCGGAGAGGAGGCTAATGCCGATTTTGCCGAAGCTAGTGGGGAAAGAGTTTGTTAAGAAGAAGAAGAATCCGATCGCGATTAACTTAAAGCATGGTAATTGGAAAGAGCAGATTGAAAAAGCTTGTGAATCGGCTTTGTTCTTCGTTGGTACAGGTACTTGCAGTGTTGTTAAGGTTGCAAAATTGTCCATGGGAAGGAAGGAGATTGCACAGAATGTTATGGCGAGTATTAATGGGATTGGTGATTCAGTTCCTGGTAAATGGAAGAATGTTAGATTTTTTCATATCAAGTTGCTTGAGAGCATTGCATTGCCTGTTTATGAACCAGTTGGAGATATGGAGAAGATTAACACTCATGAAAATGTTTAAAGAAGGTGATGGATGATCTGGTTACAATTAGTCACAGGTTTTGTTTTTCTTTTTCTCTTATGTGATGCTGTATTGTTTAGATTATGCCTAGAAATGATTATAGTGCAACAGATGGTTTTAATGCCAAAATTTTAATTTCCATGAGTGGGTCTTTTGAATTTTTGGTATACTTGGGTTCTTTGATATGCAGAAGTAATCACATGAATCCTCTAAGAAAGCACCTTGTCATGTGTTATATAAAGCAGAACGATGCTGTTTTTGAATATGACAGGATGGTTTTGGTTATGCATTTGAAAGAATCTAGTATTCCTACTTTATTGAATTACTTTGTCTTCGCAAAAGTATATTCCATCGATCTTTCTTCACAATTGTTCTTGCATAATCTCAAGATTTGGGTTCTTCTTGAAGTTTCAGTTTTGGTGTTTTTCCAATCTCTTGATATATGTGAGTTGAACGTTCTAAATTCTTGTTCTTCCAAATAGCAAAAATGATTTGATGAACTTTGAAGTGTCCATTAAAGCCGATGGTGGATACAGTTATGGTACATTTATGAATACTAAGTACTAACTTAAAAATTCTTTTGTGTGATAGTGTAACGAAAAAGAAACCATCGTATCATCATTAATAGTTTTGGTAGACTGTCTACAAAAAAAAACACTTCATCAATGATGAAAGCAAAAGGAACCAAACTAAGAATTAAATGGTTGCAAATGTCTTAAGTTAAGCTTCATATCTAAAATTGGGAAATATGATTAGAGTATTAAATTTGATACCATATTTAGTTAGAATATTTAATGGAGTTCTGACTTAAGTAATTTAGTTATCATTAAATTCCTAAGGAAGTGTTTATCAGAATTTTCAGTGCATTATTAATTAAAAAGGTAGATTTCTGATTGGAGCGTGATAATCACGCGCGCTCTAGTCTTCTGTGGGTCCTCCTTTGTCTTTGAACCATTTTCTGAAAGAGAGGGGAAAAATAGTTCTTTAACTCATTGTTCAGTGGTTGAGAGAGAAAGTGTAAAAAAGCACATGGCTTCATTACCATTGGGGCCACAGCCTCATGCTCTTGCTCCTCCGTCGCAGCCGCAGCTTCACGACGGTGACGCTTTGAAACGCCGTCCTGAAATGGATTCAGATAAGGTTTATTTCCCCCCGTCTCTCTCTCTCTGTTTTGTCTATCGTTTTGACGTCTGTGTTTGGTAAACAGTGCATTTGAATTTAGAGTTTGGTGGCTGTTCTAGATCTACTCCGATTTAGCTCATTTTTTTCTTTGTTCGATGTCTCAGTACAGTAGAATCGATTTGTTTTCTCGTGCTCATGTTTTTGTTCGTCCATCGTCCCTGATCTGAGCTCACCGGAGAGTTTTTTTTTTACTCCGACGAGGCTTTTTTATTATAGGAGACTGCGACTTTTTTCTTCATTTGTTTGCATGCAGTACTTTATAAATATAAGCCTTCTCCTCTACAACTTCAAACTTTCTCTACCGGAGATCTAAGCAACAGTAACCGTTGAATCTTGTGCAAAATTTAGAGCAGAAAAAGTTGATTGCGATTGGGTAACCTACATTTCAGTCTCGCTATACAACTGATAGCAGGACAACGATGCCATATCATGTTTTTTCTTTTCTTGGATATTTCGATTATTTATTTCAACACTGTTCACTTTCAAGTATAATTTGCTTGTTTGGATATCTCAGATTATTTATTTCAATACTGTTCATTCTTCAAAGTACAACTTACTTGTAGATCTCTGAATTCACTCTTGGCAGGTTTTGGAGTATTCCTTTAGTTATGGTTCTCTTGGCCCATTGCTTCTATGTCTCTCTCTCTCTCTCTCTCCCTTCTATCTGTGACCGACATTTATTCTGGATTTCTTACTTTGGCTTGTCCTTCACTCTGGCAGAACTTATTCCATTTACTTGTATGATTTATCTCTGGCAGAACTTACCTCGGTATTAATGATAAAATGAAGTTGTTTTGGTCATTTATGTAATAGCATTCTTATACAGTCATATTTATCCCGAGGCTTGTTGAAAGCAGTAAATTACCATCTCTCTTCCACCTTGTAGTTTAATCAGGATAGTTTAACGCCTATACTAATATGTGAGGTGGATTGCAGGAAATGACTGCTGCTGTTATAGAAGGAAATGATGCTGTTACCGGTCATATCATTTCCACTACCATTGGCGGCAAAAACGGTGAACCCAAGCAGGTTGGCTTCTAATGTTTGCAAAACCTTTTTAATTACTAAACAACTGTACTCCAGTACCATGTGTTAGGTTACTGCAGGTTTGGGTTACTCATTTCGCACCGAATGCTTCAGCAAGTGTTACTTTCCAACTAAAACCATTAACAGATAGATAAATAATAGATTATGATCTCTTTGTTACTACTTTTTTCCAAGTTGAAGTAATTATTCTCTCTGATCATCTTCATTCTGTCCCCCACAGACCATCAGTTACATGGCTGAACGGGTTGTTGGAACAGGTTCATTCGGAATTGTTTTCCAGGTATATTGTGCTCCTCTATGCTAGCATTTACTGGTCATAAATCTTATTTTTCCTCTCTGATCAAGTCTAAAAATAACTATTGTAGGCGAAATGCTTGGAAACTGGAGAATCAGTAGCCATTAAAAAGGTCTTGCAAGATCGACGATACAAAAACCGTGAGTTGCAACTAATGCGACTAATGGATCACCCAAATGTCATCTCCTTGAAGCACTGTTTCTTCTCCACAACGAGTAGAGATGAGCTCTTCCTCAACCTCGTTATGGAGTATGTACCTGAGACTTTGTACCGGGTTTTGAGGCACTATACTAGTTCAAATCAGAGGATGCCAATTTTCTATGTCAAACTGTACACATATCAAGTATGCACTGTTATTTGCAGTTTGTCTCACAAATAATCTCTAATAAAGTTGACTCTGAAACTGATTAAAACTATATAATGCAGATCTTCAGAGGTTTGGCTTACATCCATACTGTTCCTGGTGTTTGCCACAGAGATGTGAAACCACAAAATCTTTTGGTACGTTATCTAGCATGGCATGTGTTTTGTAACCTTGACTAGTTTCTGGATCTAACTTTCTGGTGCATACTGTAGGTTGATCCCTTAACCCACCAGGTTAAGCTGTGTGATCTTGGAAGTGCAAAAGTATTGGTAAGGGTGTTATCCTTTCATTAACTCAGTTCCTTGTGTTTTCTGCTTGCTTATATATCTACACATGTAGTTCATGAGTTACCATTAAGTGTGAGCTTTACCAATTATATTGCTTTCCCCATTTCTCAGAAGTTATACAGAGAAGTATAGGCGGTCGAAGCATGTTCTCTCACCTCGTTAAAGCATTCATTTCATGCATCTCTGTTTTGGTAACCCTTTAAAATGTTTTGGCAATACATTTTAGGTCAAAGGTGAAGCAAACATATCCTATATATGCTCCCGTTATTATCGAGCTCCGGAACTCATCTTTGGAGCCACAGAGTATACAGCATCCATAGATATATGGTCTGCTGGTTGTGTTCTGGCAGAGCTTCTTCTTGGCCAGGTTAGTGATGATTTCTGTGCATTAATTATCTGTTAAATAAAGTATCTCTGCAAATAGTGCCCGCCTAATGTTTTATTATCTCAAACTCTCTCTCTACAGCCGTTATTTCCAGGAGAAAATTCAGTTGATCAGCTTGTGGAGATCATAAAGGTGAAGTCTCCTTTACTAATGCCTGGATTCTTTTTCTTTTTTAGGTTTATAAGATACCTAGAATCTAGTAGATTTGTTACCATAAGTGCTTGCTGCCTTGATTTAGGTTCTTGGTACTCCAACTCGTGAAGAAATTCGATGTATGAACCCAAACTACACAGACTTTAGATTCCCACAAATCAAAGCTCACCCTTGGCACAAGGTAATTCATCTCACCTTTTTTTTTCTGGTCCAGCTATTACTTAACTTATTACCTACACAGTACTCATTTGTAACATCAACCATATATTGTACCCTTGACCTCCAGGTTTTTCATAAGCGGATGCCTCCAGAAGCCATTGACCTTGCATCTCGGCTTCTTCAATATTCACCAAGTCTACGCTGCACTGCGGTCAGTATTTCCTTTTTTTTTTGTTTGGAATCATAAGTAGTCTCTTGTTATGACTTGTTTTCGACTTTTAGTGATGGAGTGGAGTTATAGAAGCTCGTTTAAATTCTCTTCCAAGTGTTGGATGGAGCTGAGACTTATTCTGACATTTGTTTTTCTTTGTCTCTTTAGCTCGAAGCATGTGCTCATCCGTTTTTCAATGAACTCCGAGAGCCAAACGCCCGTCTTCCAAATGGTCGTCCATTACCGCCATTGTTCAATTTTAAACAAGAGGTAAACAATCAATAGCAAAGGACTAAAGCTAAGCTCCAAAAAAATGCTGCATTTTTTTGTGAAACTTCAACATAACCCGATTGGTTCTTTGAATGTGGAAACAGTTAGGTGGAGCTTCGATGGAGCTGATCAACAGACTAATACCTGAGCATGTGAGACGACAGATGAGCACAGGATTACAAAACGTTTAAAAACTGTGCATGTCTGAAGAAAAAGAGGAGAAAAGCAGATTTACAACTTCTATTTGATATTTGACAGGTTCAACAACAATATATTAACCACCACTATTATCAGCTTCTATTCAGCTTTTTTGAGAAATCAGAGGCTGATAGTTGCGTCTATTTTTTTTTTAATATTCATTAGCCTTGAGAGTTGAGAGAGACACTGTTCCTCGTGTATTTTTGTATATGTTTTTGTCCGTAAAACAATTCTGACAGATCCGTAGAGAAAAAAAAAACGAGGTGAAAATATTGTTCTAATGTCATGTCCAAAAGTTAAGCTACAGACCGACGGGGCAAATGAGACTATCAAAATAAGGCCTGGTGATTATCCTCTTACTAACACAAAGTCGATAGATTTGTCTTTGAAATGTTACTTCGGTGAAGATTTGCATTTGTTTAGTTTATTACAATTTTACAAGTGGTGGGTGTCAAAGACAAATACCAATCATGTACCTTAAAATTTAAAAGCCCTTACACGCCAAAGTTACCAATAGCATAAATATGATCTTAAAGTAATTGTTTCTTATTTCATTTTTGAATTGCCATAGCCAAAGAGATTGTCATTTGATGTCTCACCCTAACCAAATCTACAATGCCCCACTCTAGTTAGAGCAGCAACCCATTCTCTTAAGAACCGATCCGTCTTCTTTAACGTTTATCGTCTCTCCTTTTCCTGGTAAATCAGTCGAAGATCCTTCTCCTCCTCTGTTCGATCCATCCACGCTTCTTTTGCTCACTATCTTGTGGATCTGAGTGAGCACTTCCGTGAATGCGTTTTCAACATTGGTTGCGTCTAGAGCTGATGTCTCCATGAAATAGAGAGATTCTCTCTCAGCAAAGGCTTTAGCCTCTTCTGTTTTGACTGCCACTAAGTGTCGCAAATCGCACTTGTTCCCTATGAGCATCACCACTATGTTTGGGTCTGTGTGTCCTCTTAGTTCCCTTAGCCATCTTGCTGCATTCTCAAATGTCGTGTGCCTTGTGACATCATAAATAAGCAAAGCACCTACAGCTCCTCTGTAGTAAGCGCTTGTGATTGCTCGGTATCTATCAAAGCATAAACAAAACCATGTATAATCTTAGACGTGATTAACAGAGATACAGTAACAACCACAGTAATAAGTTCAGTCACATATAACTAGACAGGGTTAGACTATTTTCGATAAACATATTACTCAAATAACGATTGTTTTAGAGGCAATTCAACGTAGCTACCAAATGGTTACTTTGTGAAGTAACAATCGCAGAGTTAATGGAAGAACTCCACTGCAAAATTCAAAAATGCATCTATGTCTAGTGCAAGCCAAGACAGTGGAGATGAACAAAATGTTGTTTTCACCAAGTGTGTTGGGTTTAGAAGTCCATCACACAAAAGCTCGGACAACTATCTTTGTGTGAAACCAATGGAACGGCACAAAACTAGTACAGTAACAGAGATTTAGATAACAGTCGTTATATGTAGTAAGTCAAATATCTAAAAGCAACACTTTTACTACGGGAATGGACCTAGACAGGAGCGGATTGGATGAGCTGATCAATCAGACCCATATATGAGAGATACAGATCTATACACAAGAATCAAATAAGCATAAAAAGCTACGCCACAAAAGAAAACCATTAGTAGCCCAAATTGGATTAAATCCTAAGTAAATTCTGAGTAATCTGCAGAGTCTGAGCCATGTTCAGTACAATTTGAGACTTTTCTCTATACATGATCAACTTCATTTGGGGTCGAAATCTTCTAAGTTTAGCTTTTGTTGAGAAATATGATTAAGGTGGAGAGATCAAAGAATCAGAAAATGAACATCACACTTTTAACTTCTGAGATAAAAACCAACTCTTGATCTTTACAGCACCAAATCACTTAAAAATATATATATATATATATATATATATCACAAATCCAGATTCATGAAACTCAGATACATAAATCAAACACCATGATTCTAAAACTTTCACAAACAGCGAATCGAACACGAAATCGAGCTGGCAAGACAAAAAGGATGAATTTCAAAAACCTTATCCTAAGGATTGAAATCAAGTAAGCAGGAAAGAACAAGAGACGAAACGTAATCGCACCTCTCTTGACCAGCAGTATCCCAAATCTGAGCTTTGACGACTTTGCCTTCGACTTTGAGTGTTTTGGTAGCGAACTCAACACCAATAGTAGACTTGGATTCGAGATTGAACTCGTTTTTGGTAAACCTAGAGAGCAGATTAGATTTGCCGACACCAGAGTCGCCGATTAAGACGAGCTTGAAGAGGTAATCGTACTCTTCATCGCCTTTGTAACTAGCCATGATTGATCGAATTTGGGATTAGACAAATGGGTTTACTGTGTTTGTTGTATTTTGATAATAATGATTCAGATGATGATGACGACGACGATGAAAGCTTTTTGTCGGGTTGGCTCAGAATCGTTTTTTTCTTCTTTTTTGAATTAAAAATATTTAAACAGAAAAAGTTTAAATTTTTTAAAAAATCCGCTTAATTAGTTGCATAATTAAGGAAATCTTCTGGATATATAGGCAGTTGTTAACAACTTCCACTCACAAAATATCATTTTTAAATTCAAAAATTTCACTAATATCACCTTCAATTATTTAACAAAAACATGAACTCTCTTCGATAAAAAATAATAAACATACCTACTTTTTGAAATTTTATCTTGAGGATGAAGATACTATTACTTTTATTTTCTTAAGTTTCGGCTGTCCTTTTTGTAAAAACTTTTGGGTTGAATGAATCTAGCTAGCTATTAGCTACCAGCTACTTGGTGAGTTTATAAGATTAGTTATTTGCACTGAGATTATAAATCTAATTTTTGTTTTTTATTATTATTTGATTATATGTTCTAGTTAAAATCATGTATTATTCAATTAATGATTTAAAAAAACTTTTGAATGTTCTAATAAAACAAATCTTAGATGTCACCTGAAATATTCGAAATTCATATTAAAATCTTTATATATCAAAGTAATAGAAAAAAACATGTAAATTTCATTTATTTAATACTGTAAATGTATAATCTAATCAAAAAAATTCCTTTTCTTAATTTGTAAAATTGATGGAATAATTTGGAAATTATGTTGCATTAATATATAAATCAAACATAAGCCTCAAGCGAGAGCTTCACGAGGTTAGTTTTCTATCATGATCCAATATGGTGTTTTTTAATTGACTTCGTGTGTTCAATTTGTTGTGTACATCGACACGTTGACTTCGTAGTCTTCGTGTGTTAAAGTATCTAACGACTCCATGCTTTCATATTTTCTACTCTTAAGATCTTTATAACCAGTTGGATGGTAACAAATGGTAACTTTCAAAATTTCTAGACACTTGTTATATTCATAATTAAACATCGTTTCAACACAATATATGAACGTTGCTTCTTCAAATTAGCACATATGTGCATTGCACCATACAACGTTCAACAAGTGGTAGTCGATTTGCATTAACTTTAACCAATCACTTATGCTTGGGTATCAAACGTGTGAGGCATTCCTTTTCTAAAAGCTTAATTAATACCACCACGCAGTCTCAGTTCTTGATAATTTCTAATATTTATTACAACTCAAGCAATTAAGAATATATATTATGTTATTTTCATATATTTTAACGACAGTTTACTATAATGTTCCATCCAACTATTTGCAAAACATCTTTTTAAACCTTTCACCTAACGAACGCACCATCTAGACGTGTCACTTTACTATAACGTTCCATCCAAACAATCATTACATATGCAAAATACACATATTCTACTAAAAATTTCATCTCGATCGACTAAAAAAAAACTTGAAAATCCAACAATTTAATAAATAACATCCTCTTAGACTCATAAATTTCTAATAAAAATCTGAAATTTATATTATATATTTTGTTTCTCGATATTTAATTCACAGATTTCCAAATTTTAAATCACAACTACAAATCTGACAAATATCGACGTTGTAACTGCAAGCCTACAACTAATCTCAATCATTAAAGACAAATTATAGACAAAGTGCAACCAACAATTAATTGACCAACTAGTTTCATATATATATATATATATTTTATAAAAATACAACCATAAATCTATTCCCCATATGCTTCCATATTTTATTTATTTATATTCCAGTAACTAGTATGATCCAAAAAAAAAAAAACGTAAGAAACTTGATCACTCCGGCTCACCACACGCTCAAAAGTGTCCCCTGTTTCGACACGTGTCAAACGGTCCAAAATAAGGTCCTAGACACGTTTGGTAAGCAAGAGAGAATCCCCTAGCTATAGCCTAGCAAGTGGAGTGGTCCACCACACACGGCATCACGCGTCCTCACGTTGTTCCTCCATATCACGTGTCTGCTTCTCCACGCGCTACAACTCGCGCGTGACAACTCATTTGGGTATACACATGCCAGCTGGCAATAGTGCGAGTCCGGCTGGCTACTAGCCTTATCCAAATTTTCTAAACCAAGGCAATGCTATTACCATTAGGCTGTCACTTCTTTCTACATCACGGTCGAATCAGATTGGTCGTTAAGTACGTTGTTAAATGACATGTACTTGTAGACAGCGAAGCAACGACTCGGTGACGGTCGTTTGATTTTAAAATAAAATCAGAGTTTTAATTTAATCCCCTTGGATTTGACCAGTAAAATCATAATCAAACTTAATATTAACAAAAAATCAAAAATATTCCTTTTGAGATTCATATCCAAGAGAGCTTCCATATCTCACACGATGTACGACTGTTATACGTACGACTTTACGTTTAATTTCACATCCCCACCTATCTTTCATCAGTTTATTATATTTTGCCCTTATATTTAATAATGTTATATGAACACCCAATATTTTGTTTGTTTAATATATTTTGTAGTTTTTATTTCATTCTTTATGGTTTTTTGTTCAACAAAAATGTTTTTTTTCTCTCATATTTTTAATACTTTTAATTCATGAATATTACAGTTTTGTAATATATCACATATTTCTAAAAATCATTTGTCCTAAATAATTAAAATATTTTATAATCATAATGTATAAAACGACAAGAAAATATTACATCTGATTGAACATACAAAATTACTAATTAACAAACTATATGAAAATTTTATTCAACTTAAATTTGTTTATTACTATTATTTTCAAAAATAAATAAATGTAAAGGCCAACTTATCATGTTTTTTTTATTATAATAAAAGGAAATGGTATCTCTTACTGGTAAGAAACTTTTG
This sequence comes from Boechera stricta, assembly GCA_018361395.1. Classification (NCBI taxonomy): domain Eukaryota; kingdom Viridiplantae; phylum Streptophyta; class Magnoliopsida; order Brassicales; family Brassicaceae; genus Boechera; species Boechera stricta. The sequence goes on from CM031538.1 coordinate 2,747,066, forward strand.
ACTTTTGGAGTATAATATATAGTGGTCATAGTAGCTTGGTCTATAGAATAGAGGGGCATATATGTTATTATTCCAAAATACACATATGAGGCTGGAGACAGAGTTTTCTTTTTAATTTTTTAATTTTTTTTTTTTTTTTTTGAGTTTTCCATATAAACCCTAGATTAAATTTCACGTTTCATTTTTGGGTTAGATAGAAGATCAGATTCTTCATATGCCAAGGAACAAAAAGGTGAGTCTCGATTCGTGACAAATCCAAAGGGATTTTATTCGGTTTTCGAAATTTTTATTTTTTTTTTTCATTTTCGGGTTCCTCTTTTTGTGTTTGCTCAATTGAGGGATCGGGTCGCTCCGATTTAGTTTTTCGTGTATCTGAAAGGTGAATCTTTCTTTCGTTTTTGTTTAGCTTTTGGGTCGTAATTTCATGGATCTTGCTTTTTAGATGATAGGAATGTGTCATTCATTCGATTTTGTTATTTTGCCAGTAAAGCTCAGTTTTTTTTTTTTTTTGTTAATTTGGTTCTTAACTCAGTGATAGAAGATGATTAGTGACTATTGTTGATTTTTGGATATCTGGGTATTGCTCAAGCTCTCGATTTGGTTTGATGGGTATTTAAATTACCAAAAAACTGAATTTTTTATTTTATTTTAATTTTTGGTATTTCCGTTCGTAGATCTTGTTTGGGTTTTGTCCGTGGAGATTGACCTTACTGCATTTGATGTTTCTCTTGATCCAGATTTATTGAAGTAGTGTTTAATTTGTGGATTCTTTTGGGGATTGGAGACAAGCAAAGATGATTTCTAGGTCGTACACGAATTTATTAGACTTGGCATCAGGGAATTTCCCTGTCATGGGAAGAGAGCGTAGGCGGCTTCCTAGGGTAATGACAGTTCCTGGTAATGTGTCTGAGTTTGATGAAGATCAAGCATATAGTGTGTCTTCCGATAATCCTTCCTCGGTTTCATCTGATCGAATGATCATTGTTGCTAACCGGCTTCCGTTGAAGGCGGAGAAACGAAATGGAAGCTGGAGTTTCAGTTGGGATCAAGATTCGTTGTATTTGCAGCTTAAGGACGGTTTGCCTGAGGATATGGAGATATTATATGTTGGATCTTTGAGCGTTGATGTTGATTCAGATGAACAAGACGATGTGGCGCAGATACTGTTGGACAAATTTAAATGTGTTCCGACGTTTTTCCCACCTGATTTGCAATCGAAATTTTACGACGGTTTTTGCAAGAGGCAGCTATGGCCACTTTTTCATTACATGCTTCCGTTTTCAGCTGATCATGGTGGAAGATTTGATAGGTCTCTTTGGGAAGCTTATGTAGCGACTAATAAGCTCTTCTTCCAGAAAGTAATTGAGGTTATAAATCCAGATGATGATTTTGTCTGGATTCATGACTACCATTTGATGGTCTTGCCGACGTTTCTGAGAAGACGGTTTAACAGAATAAGGATGGGATTTTTCCTTCACAGTCCCTTCCCCTCATCTGAGATATACCGGTCTCTTCCTGTTCGGGAGGAGATACTTAAGGCGTTACTAAACAGCGACCTTATTGGCTTTCACACTTTCGATTATGCTCGTCACTTCCTTACTTGCTGCAGTCGGATGTTGGGTCTAGAATATCAGTCTAAGAGAGGCTACATTGGGCTGGAATATTACGGGAGGACTGTGGGAATCAAGATCATGCCAGTGGGGATCAACATGGGTCGGATTCAATCGGTAATGAGATATTCAGAAGAGGAGGGTAAGGTGATGGAGCTCAGAAATCGTTTCGAAGGTAAGACTGTGTTGCTTGGTATCGATGACATGGATATTTTCAAGGGTATAAATCTGAAGCTTCTAGCAATGGAACAAATGCTGAGGCAGCACCCAAAATGGAGGGGAAGGGCTGTTCTTGTTCAGATTGTAAATCCCGCTAGGGGTAAAGGTATTGATGTAGACGAAATACGCGGTGAAATCCAAGAAAGCTGCAGGAGGATCAATGGAGAGTTTGGGAAACCTGGATATCAACCTATCATATATATTGATACTCCGGTTTCGATAAATGAAATAAATGCCTATTACCATATTGCTGAGTGCGTAGTCGTTACAGCTGTTAGAGATGGTATGAACCTTACTCCCTACGAATATATTGTTTGTAGACAGGGTTTGCTTGGGTCTGAATCAGATTTTAGTGGCCCAAAGAAGAGCATGTTGGTTGCATCAGAGTTTATTGGATGTTCTCCTTCGCTTAGTGGGGCTATACGCGTAAACCCATGGAACGTTGAAGCGACTGGAGAAGCCTTAAATGAGGCCCTCTCAATGAGTGATGCTGAGAAACAGCTGCGACATGAGAAACATTTCCGGTATGTTAGTACTCACGATGTAGCTTATTGGTCAAGAAGTTTCTTGCAAGACCTAGAGAGGATATGTGTGGACCATTTTAAGAAAAGGTGTTGGGGGATGGGGATTAGTTTTGGTTTCAGAGTTGTGGCACTCGATCCTAACTTTAGAAAGCTTTCAATACCGTGCATTGTGTCAGACTACAAAAGGGCGAAAAGCAGAGCTATACTGTTGGATTATGATGGCACTCTGATGCCTCAAAACTCCATCAATAAAGCTCCAAGCCAGGAAGTTCTTAACTTCTTGGATGCACTTTGCGAGGACAAGAAGAATTCAATTTTCATTGTCAGCGGAAGAGGGAGGGAAAGCTTAGGCAAGTGGTTCACTCCGTGCAAAAACATTGGAATTGCGGCGGAGCATGGATACTTCTTGAGGTACTTTTCTTCTCTACTTTTTATTACCACTTGTTTAAATTTGTATAATTCTTCTCCTTCAGGGTTAGTAACCTGCCTTGTGTCTTTTCCTTAGGTGGTCAGGCAATGAAGAATGGGAAACATGTGGGCAGAGCTCTGATTTTGGGTGGATGCAGATCGTGGAACCTGTAATGAAACAGTACACTGAATCTACCGATGGCTCTTCCATTGAAATCAAAGAGAGCGCTTTGGTTTGGCAATATCGGGATGCGGATCCAGGCTTTGGTTCGTTACAAGCAAAGGAAATGTTAGAGCATCTAGAGAGTGTTCTAGCTAATGAGCCAGTGGCAGTCAAAAGCGGTCACTACATTGTAGAAGTCAAGCCTCAGGTAAGTTATTCTCTTCTGCTTAATTCAAGCATTAGTGTTTCAAAATGATCTAATTCTTGGAGTTTGTGCTTTGTGTGAGTATAGGGAGTCAGCAAAGGATCCGTGTCAGAAAAGATATTTTCATCAATGGCTGAAAAGGGAAAACCGGTTGATTTTGTGCTATGTATTGGAGATGACCGATCTGATGAAGACATGTTTGAAGCGATTGGTAATGCGATGTCGAAAAGGTTACTCTGTGATAATGCTCTAGTCTTTGCATGCACAGTTGGGCAAAAGCCAAGCAAGGCTAAATACTACTTGGACGATACTACTGAAGTGACAAGCATGCTTGAATCTCTAGCTGAGGCATCAGAGGCTTCAAACTTCTCTATGCGTGAACTTGATGGTGCCCTTTGATTTGAAACCAGATCTTTTGCCAGGTTTTGCCCTCTATGATCTCAATTCCAGTTCTATTTGCTCTGTTTCTGCAACATCCTATGGTCTTGTTCTCATAAACACTATCAATGAATGATGTGCATAGATGGCTAAAGAGGTTACACTGACAAAGACAAGGAAAAGAAGAGACTGCAGTTTGGTCTGTTTGTGTTTGTGATTGAAAGAAAGAAAGGAAGAAAAGGGTAGTGAGAACTGAGAGTATTAATGGTAAAAAAGGGAAAAAAAATGGTGATGTGAAGCTTTGTTCTTTTCAGATGTTATTTGAAGAGCAATCAATCAATCAAAGGAGGAGCAAAATAGATAGTGTTTGGTTTCTTCAGGGCTGTGTTGCAGGATGTTGAAGTAACAACAAGCAAAAGCTTTTCCTGATCTTTTTTCTCTTTTTTTCTTTTATTATTATGATTATTATTGTTATTGTAATTGGATGATCTTGAGGATATCAATTTGGATTCGGCTGTTTATTGGATCTTGAACAAAAACGAAACTGTGAAAAAAAAAATAGTATGTAAAGATAAGCGTTGCGTGTCCATTGTTGAAAATTTTTCCTTATTGAATTTTTTTGTTTTTGGTCAACTCCATTGTTGAAATTTTTTATTTATTAATCTTTGGAAATATTTTCATACTGTAGGTTCCTCTCCTACGGAGCTGGTGAGGGACATAATTTTGGAGATTAAATTAAAAGATAGTGAGTTTTTGTGAACGGCGAGCCCAATGGTGCTACAAACTGGTGAGCTGTCATTAGATTGAGCCCAATGGGCCTTACGTCTTTCTCGCTAACTGTGCGATCGCTTCGAGTTTCACCTTTCTCCTTTTGTTGCATTGATTGATGAGTAGTGATTCGACTGATGAGCTCGCAAAGGGCAAAAAGATTCAATGGAGGAGAAGAAGGAGAAGAGTGTGGCTTCGATTCCGGATAATTACGTATCCATTCTTCAGCTTCATGAACGTTGGCTGAAGGAGAAAGAGCGGAAACAGAAGCAAAAAGACTCAGTAGAGAGAGGAGTGAAGCAGCAGGTTGATCATGGACAACGAAGGAGTGAAGAAGATGTAATGAAGTTTGTAGAGTCCATGGAAGCAACGGTGAAGCCCGAGGAAAAGAGTTTAGGCGGAGGATCTCGTATGCATTGTGCTGTGAATCGTTGTAAAATAGAACCAAAATGCGTTAAGAAAGAGGAACTTGAGGTCTCTGCAATTGTGAGCAACAAGGACGAAGATGGAGGAGATTCGAGGGAGAAAAAGAAGAATGCTGCTAAGGAAGAAACTAAATTTCAGGATCGCTGGATCAAGAAGAGAGTAGAGGAGGAAGGAGAGACTAGAGAAGTCAAGGGACCTGCGAGGTGGACTAACGGACAAGGTTATTACCGAAACCAGAGACATGATTGGTCGTATACACGTGTTATTAGGGCAACAACAAGGACTATGGTGTGGGTGAAGAAGGGTAACAACGACGGAGCTGCTGGTAAAAATGGTGTCTGATTATCGTTTAAAGGTTGGAACTTTGGATCATTTGTTTTCTAGGGTTTTAGAATGATTGAATCGAAGCTGAATAATAATGTGTGAATTTATCATGGTCTTCAGGTGTTGTAGGATTATTAGAACTTTCCCAGAAGCATTAGGTCGTCTAAGTCTATGTTAACAATTCCTTTGGGAATGAGCTGTAGTTGGTGTGTATGTAAATGTATATAATCTTTAACCGTGGAGCATCATCGCGGTACCAATTTAGTGATGTGTGCACAAGTAATTTGAATCTCAGAGCTCGATCACGCGATTAATTCTGAGTAAGATTATGACTTAACATTGGTTTTTGTTTTCAGTTTTGTGTCAAGTCTCTTGCAGCTTATTACAGGACTAGTAATTTAAGCATGAGTCTAATTTAAGCATGAGTCTATGACTATGCATCAGTGTTGCTGAATCTAAACTTTAAGCCATTATGGTTGAGTTTGAAAAAGAGTTTCTTATATCGAATTCGTATATATACTCCAACTAGGCAAATTAAGATTTACTTGTTACACATTATGGGCAAGTGTCTCTAGATATACACAGAGATTGAGAGATTTAAAAGGTCTCTTATTCAGACAGACGCTGGTGTTGGTGTTGATGTTGAGGAAGCAACTCGGTTTTCAGGTGGGATTTCTGTGAATTCAGATAGGATTGCTCGGAATTCATCACCCGACATAGTCTCTTTCTCGAGAAGTACTTCAACAATCTTGTCCATGGCTTCACGATTGTTTCTAATGTGGCTCAAAGCTATCTCATATGCTTTGTCTGATAATGTCTTTACCGCTAAATCGATATCTTTTGCAAGCTTCTCAGACATTGAGTTTCTTGCCATCATCCTCATAATGACATCGCTTTGAGCTGATGAGTCCATTAGCGACCATGGTCCGATTTCAGACATCCCAAATGTTGTCACCATCTGCAGATAAATAACCAAATACAATCAACTTTATTCAGTAGTTTAGGCTAAAGGAACAAAAACCGAAGCTGGGACTGTAGTTACCTGCTTAGCCAAACCGGTGGTCTGTTGCAAGTCACCAACTGCACCAGTAGTCACCTCAGAGTCACCAAAGATGACTTCTTCTGCGGCTCTACCACCGAGTCCACCAACAATTCGTGCAAAGAGTTGCTGCTTGGAGATTAGAGTAGGGTCATCTGAGGGAATGAACCAAGTCAGACCTCTTGCTTGGCCTCGTGGTATCAATGTGACCTTTTGGACAGCATCATGTCCTGGAGTCAAAGTTCTGCAAGAATGAATAACGAACGTTAAACTAAGCTCTTAATAACACACACATGCTTCTAATCTGAATTGTGACTTACCCACATACGGCATGGCCAACTTCATGGTAAGCAACCAAGCTTTTGCTCTTCCCATCTGTCATGACTGTTCCTTCCATGCCAGCTACAATTCTATCAATTGAGTCATCAATCTCTTTTGATGATATTGCAGTCTTTCCGCGGCGGCCGGCCAATATGGCAGCCTCGTTTAAGAGATTCGCAAGATCAGCTCCACTAAATCCAGGCGTTCTCATGGCTATTACTTCAAGTGAAACACCATTTTCAAATTTCTTATTCCCGGCGTGAACCTTAAGTATATCTGTTCTTCCCTTAACGTCTGGAACATCAACAGATACCTGCATCAACAACAGCACATGCTAAGCAACCAGCAGTAAAGAGGATCAATGGAAAGTCACAGACACAGGGCATTCCAATCAAATATATACCTGCCGGTCAAACCGCCCTGGTCTTAGCAAAGCGGAGTCGAGAATGTCTGCTCTGTTGGTTGCAGCAACTACGATAACACCAGTGTTACCCTCAAAACCATCCATCTCAGTCAGGAGCTGATTAAGGGTCTGTTCTCTTTCATCATTACCTCCACCAATTCCGGTTCCTCTTTGCCTACCAACAGCATCTATTTCATCCACAAAAACAATGCACGGAGCATTTTCTTTTGCTTTTTTGAAAAGATCGCGGACCCTTGATGCACCAACACCGACAAACATCTCAACAAACTCAGAACCCGAGATGGAAAAGAAGGGTACACCAGCTTCACCAGCAATGGCTTTTGCCAACAGGGTTTTCCCAGTACCAGGAGGACCAACAAGGAGAACACCTTTGGGGATCCGGGCACCAACCGCAGTGAACCTCTCAGGCTTCTTCAGAAACTCCACCACTTCCATGAAATCTTGCTTAGCTTCATCGACTCCAGCAACATCATCAAAAGTTACACCAGTGTTTGGCTCCATCTGAAACTTTGCCTTCGACTGACCAAGTTGAAGTGGGAAGCCAGGACCACCAGGGCCACCCATTCCACCAGAAGACCGTCTCGAGAGAAGAAACAAACCGCCAATCAGGATAACCGGGAATGCAAGATTCCCAATCAAGTTGAGTATTGGAGAACCTTGGTCTTCCTGAGCATTATGTGCTGCGAAATCAATATTCTTTGCCCTCAACTTCTGGAGAAGTTCCTGACTTAATCCTGGTAGCTGCACACGTACACGCTGAATCCGGTTACCTAACTCAGGAGAAACAGCCTCTACAATAGCTATAGTCCCATTCTCATACAAATCTACTTTCTCAACCCTTCCCTTGTCTAGATACTCTAGGAACCTAGAATATGACATTCTAGACGAAGAAACCCCTTGTCCTTGTTCGTCTGCATCTGCATTTCCACTTGCAAGCAAACCCACTCCAGCTGCAGCGTTTCCTAGTAAGAGTTTAAAGAAACCTCTCCTTCCTTCATGTTTCTTCTCATCCAAAGAAGCCTTCACAACTGTAACTTTAGATGTGCTATCAAGGCCAAGCTTTTGGGACCTCTGTTTTGTTGTGTAGACAGATAATCCACTCCCGATAAGACAAGCCGATGAAGCAGCCATCTGCACAAACGATTACAAGCCATGGCGTGAACAAAAAAGAAAGAGATCTGAACGAAGAACAACCAAACAAAACGAGACCTTGAACATGCAACTTTCTGGTAACAGTATAATCAACGTGAACGACCATCAGCGACGCATATGAACAAAGGTTGGCACTTTTTATGCTCCAAAGAGAAAATCTGCTGAATAATACCATTAATATCCAATTTAAACACATAAATCCACCATTCTTCGACATTCACTTGAAATACCTCAAGTCATATTAAGAAAAACAAATAGGCTTGCTGACAAAACCCAGGCAGTAGAATCATGCAAAAGAAGACCGAGATTTTTTATTAATTATTTTCAAAAGATTTCACAGATTCAGACCAAACAAAACGGAGAATGCTTGAGATTAGAAAGATGAGGGAAGAGAGAAACGCACCTGTGGTAATATTTGGCAGACGAAGAGAAAGAGATTATTTGGAGAAGAGAATGAACAAGTGTCAGATTGTTGAAGAGAAGAGTTGTGGTTTCCGAACAGCTTAACGAAGAGAAAGAGATAATTTGGAGAAGAGAATGAACAAGTGTCGGATTTTTTAAGAGAAGAGATGTGGTTTCCGAACAGCTTACGTGGCTTCCTTTCACTTGCAGTGGCCTCGCGGTTTTAATCTGGCTGTATATATTTTTTTTCCTTCGAAAACTCAAAATATGTACAACCAAAAAAAAAAAAAAGGAGAGTTTTAGTAGAATAAGGGAAGCCACATGAAGCAATTGGCAACCAAGCAAATTCCAAAGAAAGAAGACGTATTAAGTTTGGATAGTTTCTATCTTTCTGTCGACATAACCAACAAAGTTTACATTGGTTTCGTATACAAGTTTTGATCCAAGTACTCACACATGCATCAAGTCACTCGCCTTTCCTGCTTACACGTTATCTTGAGCTTTTTTGCTTGTGAGCAAAACAATTGATCCGAAACGCCAACTGAAACAGAGCTTATCTTGTATTGTCTTTTTCTCAATGGATATGTTGCTAGAGATGTTAGAGATTGATTGAATCTTGGTGATCTCATCATCTCTCAAGTTTTTCATACACTTCACTGAATGTGATATGGACGATTGTTTCGCTTTTACTTAAAACGACTGAAGGGGACTCTGCAATTTCATTCTTGTTCAGACATACTTGTGTTCCCAGAGTCTGATAAAGCAGCATGGCGTCCCAATAGAACAAGGTCAAGAAGCTTCCTCCTCGCGTCGTAAACTGGATTTGGATCTATCAAACGTCCTCTCTCATAAGCCTCTCTGAGAAACACAGTGTGTCTTTTCCCTTTAGTTGACATATAAAACATGCCCGGGTGATCCAAGAACAAATCTCTTATGTTCAAATCAATCCCAAAACATTTTCTGAAATGGCTAATCTTTTCTACCTCCACCATCTTCTCTACAGTCAGACTGAGGAACTCGTGAGCAATCGCAACTGCTCTTTTCTCTATTCCCATCACACCGGATTTGTTCTTTTTCTTACCAACCATGTCCTCGTATGGCCCAACATAAGGCAACCTCTGCCATTCCTTAACTTTAGCCTTAAAGTTCTTGCTCAGTCTCATTCCTGGTGGGTAACTATGTTTGAAACTAAAATGAATCTCGGTTCTATCGACACTGCAATCCTCCTTAGAACACTCAACCACCCTCCATTTCTCAACCGCGGCTTCAAATTTCAGTCTTCTCTCTTCTTCTTGAACCAGCTCTAAGATATGGGTATTGGGTTCACGACCATCAGTAAGCCTAAAAAGATGAGGGTTCTTTGAGATCACAGAGTCCTCAAAATCATCTGGGAGCCCAAGTTCTCTCCAAACCTTGAAAACCGCACGAAGCGGGATTGACTTTGATATCGACATAGACAAGAGCCTAACCAACCGGTCAACAACAAGAGACAAAGTAGCAGTGATAGCCAAAGCCTCTTGACGAGAAATCTCCATGGCTACATCAGTTAACCTGCAAAAGGGCTGGGCTTTCACAGGATCATACAAGACATGAAAGATGTGAGGGTACTTTCGCAGAAAAGAAGCAGCGCCACGGTTAAGGTGGAGCTTCTGGGAGAGCCTGGAGAGAAAATCAATGGATAAAGAGGGCGGATCAGCTGTTGGATTGGCGAGGATAAGGTCTTGTATAGCAATGACCTTGAGAAGGTTTTTGTATTTGTCCATGAGCTTCTCGAAAACAGGGTCTCTTGACCTGGAAGCAACATATTGAGCAGACGTCGTTGTTGATCGGACAGTAATGCTGGAGCCACCACAAGGGTGAATCAGAAGTGATCTCATGAGAGTGAACCTCATACTATCTTATATGGAGCTATCTTGGGTTTCCCACGTTCCACAACGTTGCTGTAATACCCTCTCTGCGTAATTATATCGAACAGCTTACAGGCATAGCAAAAAAATCAAAAATTCTAAACAACCTGGCATGTGGTCTATGGATCGATATGAAGATCGGACTCAATGAAATGAGCCGAATAGAGAAGTAGAATTATATGGATCTTTGTATAATCATGTCCGAAACACCTCTGTAACCACCCATGTAAGCTACGTGATAAGCGAATAAGTATTAGCTAAGTTACACGGACCGCTATAAAATTCGTTTAAACTTATACTAGTTGATTGCCGCGGGATCTGAGTAATCATCTAACAAACATAAAATGAAAACCCAATTTTGTATTTACATCATTTAGATTAGAAAAATATTACTAAGTTGCAGATAAAATAAAAAAATTTATAAATTTTATATTTACCTCTTATGATTTTTGGTTAGATGAACTATGCATCATAAAAACCAAAGTATTGCACTCTGGAATAATTTTCGAGTTTGTAATAATTTTGAGCACCATAATTTTACATTATAGTATCCAAGGTATTGCACACCGGTTTTACATTAAAATCATATAAATATGTTTCATTGATAAATTTAATTTATAAGTTAAAGTATATAATATATGTATGACCTTCATGAAGCAAGGTTTTAAATTGTTGTAACAATGTTTTCTTCATAGTTTGTATTTTTGAGACTTGTATTTGAAATCATATATTAAAATCATTTATATTAATTAATATTTTATATATTTTAACTAATTTGATACTAATTTATATAATTAGGACTAAAAATGTAAAAACAAACATTTTGATCGATTAAAACTATTTTTAGAGATTCTCCAACACCATAAGTGAATTGTTTCCAGAGACGAACAATCATAACTTTTATCTTCCACAAAGTCTTATATGGTTTGAATTTTAATATCAGAAATATATAAAAAAAGAAGACATTATATTGTGTAGAATGAATTTTATTTGAACAATATTTTGGGTATGATTTGAATAGGATGAAAAAAAGTTAGACTATTATTTATATAGATGTGTCATATCAACATTATGGGATATATTACTTTAAGAAAATAGAATATAGAATATTTCAAAAAAATGTTGAACATTTATGTTAATATATAGGTTTAAAAAAAATCTTCCATTTCTACCTTTCTATATATTATTTATCATATTAAAATTTGTATATATTTTGCAATTTTGTTTATGAATTGTTTCCAAAATATTGGAGAAGAATAAATATTAAGAAATCTTCCATTTTTTTATGATGTTAATTATCATAGTAAAATTTGTATATATTGTATAATATTTATTTATAAATTGTTTCCAAAATCGTGGGGTTAAATAAATATTAAACAACTACTTAACTAATAAATATTTGAATATTTAAATATCATTGTTTAAATTAATACAATTTAACCATTTTTTATATTTTTAAATTAGTATAATTTTTAAAGGTTTATTTATTTATATATATATTTTATTTTCGTTTTTAATTTTAAATATATTTTAAAATGTTTTTAATTTTTGATATTTGAATTACGTTTTATATTTTTAAATAAATATTTAAATCAACGTTTTTATATTTTTCAATAAATAAAAATCTATTTAAAATTAGTTTTGGTTTTTAATTTTAAATATATTTTAAAATATTTTTAATTTTTGATTTGTAAATTACTTTTTATTTTTTAAAATAAATATTTAAATCTCCTTGATTGTTACAAATTTTATTATATTTTTATATTGTAATCTTCCTTACAAAATTAATAATAATAATAATATTTAGTTATACCATATATATACATTTCCTAAAAAAGGTGTAATAAATTTTCTAAAAAAATTGAGTAATCAAATATATCCAATAATGTGTAATGGCAGTACAACGTAATTTTCTAGTAAACGAAACTTTTTAATATATTTTTCTGAAAGTTAATGAGACGTTGACAGGTAAGCATGACATAGTTGTAATATTCCACATAAACATAAGATTATTTTGCTAAAATGATTCTCAATTAATATACAGGAGATATAAATATTATAGCACTTTGACACTAAGTGATTTACCCAATTCCGAATTCCATATTAGCGTAAATAATAGTTTGATACTAGATTATGATGTTTTTTTAAGATTCGAGTTTATAAATTACTGTTTATAGAATTTAAATTAATAAGATAAGTGCTATATATATATATATATATATCATTTATCAACAATGATATGTATTCGATTAATTTTAATATTTTAAATTAATTATATCAAAATTAAATATATTTTAGTTTCATATTAAATAAATATTTAAAATTTGATAAAAATATTTTTTAAAGATTTTCTGTTCTTTTTACCTAATGAAAATGACAATAATATTCTTAATGAATCAATTATTTTGTTCTTTAATTAATTTATCCTAATGATATCATCATATAACTTTTAAAAACCTTAAGGTTAGATTCTAAAAAATATTTCCGTAATATTATTAAGAAGATAATGTTTAACAACATTAAATATATAAACATGAAATACTTTTATATAAATCATTTATTAAATTATAATTTTATTTACACAAAAATTTTAGTTTAATATATATAAATCAAGTTTATTTCTTAGTAAAATATGATAATATATTTTAGTTGAAATGATTATAGTATTTAAACTAAAAAAGGTTTGTATTTTTCTTATTTTTGAAATTATAATTTAGTTAAGAATAATTCACATATTTATTTTTTTCTAGATTATAATTTTCATTTTAATTAATTTTTTTTTTTTGAATTAAGTTGAAAAAAAATATTTTTTGAAGATTTTGGTTTTAAATATATCTATTTTTAATTAAAATGATAATTATTAAGACATTTTAGTCTTAATGAATTTTTTGTTAGTTCTTAAAACTAATGACATTGTATGTAATTTTTTACAATTTAAATGTTATTTTCAAATGGGTACTCCCCAAATATTAGTAAAAGGATCATTAATTTTCATAGAAGGTGATAAATAATATTAAATATATAAGTTAATTAAAAAAATATTATATTAGTGTTATGGATAAGTTTTTAATGCTATGGATTTATTTAGGAAAAAAAATTACAATCTCATACTGTTACAAATCATAAATTTTCATAGAAGGTGATAAATAATATCAAATATAAGTTAATTAAAAAAATTATATTAGTGTTATGGATAAGTTTTTAATGCTATGGATTTATTTAGAAAAAAAATTACAATCTCATACTGTTACAAATACTCGACTAGATAAGTTTTTGACTGTAAAAGAAATAAAATAGTACGAAGCGATTTCTAAAATTAGTGCCAAAGCATCTAACAACAACCATCGCTAGATACCCAACCATTCAAGTTCTTAGTAATATTGAAAAGATTTTGAGGAATACTTTTTTAAAATCAAAAGTTGAAAAAGTAATTGATATATAATTTACAAATCAATCTAATTTTTGTATTGGCAGTTTTGCCATTAACTATTAGATATAAGTGTTATATATATAATTTCCCTTTTTGGCGAGAAAAATATTAAAAAAGAGAGTAAAAGCATCATACAGTAACAAAAAGTAATAGAGATGTACCCTTTAATTTGAGTGACAAAAAAAAAAAAAAGATGTACCCTTTAATTCCCTTTTTTCCATAATTAATATTGCCAAAAATAAATTGGGGGAAAAAGGTAGAAACAAGAATTTCAAAATTCTAACGAAAGAAAAAAGGATAATTTCTAAAATCTAAATTAACAAAAAAAATCCAAAATCCGAGCGAATATAAACAGTCGAGATACGAATACGATTAATTGGAGAGCAAGCTATGTTAAACATCTTAAATAATAAAATTAAAAGAAAATCCCGAGAAAAAAGGAAACTTAGGTACACGGGATTAGATTAAGAAAAGGATAAATACTCTTTGTTTTTATAAAGAACCCTAACGCCCACAATCACAATCAAACAGACTTCTCGTATTCATGCCTCTCCCTCCTAAGAAAAAAACCCTAATTTTTATCTGCAGAACACATGAACGAGATTCATCAACCGATGGCGAGGAGAGTATGGAGGAGCAACGTCGATGAAGAGATGGCTCGTATGGAGGACTGTCTCAAGAGATTCCCACTCATCGCTTTCGATACAGAGTACCCTGGAATTATATTCCGGACTTACAACGATTCATCTAACGAAGAATGTTACACAGCCATGAAAGGTAACGTGGAAAACACGAAGCTGATCCAGTGTGGTTTCACTCTGTTCAACGCCAAGGGAGAGATCGGTGGCACTTGGGAGTTTAACTTCTCCAATTTCGGCGACCCATCAGACACACGCAACGAGATTTCCATCGAGTTTTTGAGGAGACACGGTTTGGATTTGCAGAAGATTAGAGACCAAGGAATTGATATGTTCGGCTACAGGTTTTTCCCTAAGCTTATGACTAAGTTTCGATCTCAGAAACACGTTGAGTTCATCACCTTTCAAGGAGCTTACGATTTCGCTTACTTCTTGTGTATCCTCAACAATGGGAGACTACCTGAGACTCATGAAGAGTTTGCATCAGAGGTTTTGAAAATCTTTGGTCAAGTTTATGACACTAAGGTCATGGCTGGATTCTGTGAAGGGCTCGGTGAACACCTCGGGTTAAATAAATTAGCTCAGCTACTCAACATCACTCGTGTGGGAAGAGCACATCACGCTGGTTCAGACAGCTTAATGACTGCACTTGTCTTCACCAAGCTCAAACAAGTCTATGAAGATTCCAGGTTTGCTAGAGGATTGATCTACGGAATTGGGAAAAGAACGCTCCTTACCGCACTCTTTGCCATGCCTGAGCCTGAGCCGCCTATTCCTTTGATGTGTCAGCAGAATCTAGCTTCATATCCTATGTTCCATAATGGATATGTCCCAAACTACGATCAACCTCAGGTTTACTACCTCGATCCTTCAGGTGCTCCATGGACGCCCCATAATGGTGGGCTTGTGCCGTTTACTCATCTACCTTCAAGCACATTTGCATACCCGTCTCAGACACCATCTGCAGTTGAGTACCTTGGACCGTTTCCGAATTATTACAATAATAATGCTTGCTACGTAGTTGAGTAGATTAAGCTCTCTAGCTTTAGGATGATTAGATGCATTTGAGTTTTTTCTTTTTCTTTTCTGGCTTTTGGTAGTAATGACGGATTTATTTTATATATTTTTCGATTGTTTACATGGCTTACTTTATCAGCTGAGTAATGCCTGTCTGCAATCTGTGATATATAAAAGACCAAACTATTTTACATATCTTTCTTCAATATTTGATTTTTCTTCAACACAAACTGCATCTATATATATATATATACATCACACATTGTTTACTACCGTATGTATATAACTATATATGGTTCCAGAACGATGAACCCTCAAAGCTTTGGAATAACTATTCTCAGAATCCCATCCCTGCTCCAAATGCAATAATAAATTGGGTGTTAGTGCTCATTATAAAACTTGCTAAATCATAGCTAACTAATTCAAAGTTAGTGACTGTTACCAATAGTTAAAATTGGAATCCAAAACCACTACTATTTAGGTGTAAACTAGCTAAAACCTACAGACATAATCTATCATATGAACTCTAGGATTAAAAGTTTTAATTAAGGAGAAGAATTGTAAGATCTTAAGGTTGGATTGTTAGATAAGTATAGCTTCTACTTACATAAATTCAGCGGAAACATTATCCTTGTTCACATTGCTGGGGAGAGGCCATGAAACTTTGAATGGTCCTTGTAGTATTTCTTGCTTATGATATCCAAGGATTGGAGCTTTGGTGCCTGCATCAACTTTTTGACAGATAGATGTGCGTCTACCTGTCACAGTCAAGCTGCAGCAGAACGGTAAGTACCTTTGTTGTACAATGCATAGTGAGAGTAATGGGAACAAAGTGAAAAATGTGCGAAGATGCGTATTAGTTACTTTATGTTGTCGACCTCCACTCTTATATCATTAATACTGGCCCCTGGTAGCTCTATTGCCACAACATAGCTGCGTTCAGATTCAGCAACATTCGATCTCGGAGACCAAACAGTACCTGCAAAAAATAAAGGTTTTATAAGTTCTTATGATCAATGGTAAAGATATGTTTGAAGTATGGTTGCTTGTTCCTGTACTTTTGGCTGTAGATCAAGGCTGGTGAGAAAACACCTTTATTACTTATATAAGTTATAACTTATAATAATTGTGTGGTTGCAAAAATAAAATTATCAGGTTATAGGATCAGAAAAAGTAGTGTAATGCATCTGGTATCATGTATTTGTATTCGTACCTAAATTGGCTAACTTAGGAAGGTCAGGCTTAGGTTTTTCCTTTTGCTGATTTGGTGATACAGAAGATAAAACGAACTCCTCTTTTGCAGGCTTAGAAAACTGTGGCGCGGCATACTCAGGTGAAGAGGAAACGAAGCCAGTTGTTTTGGTCGCAGAACACTTGGTAGATGCAGCATCTTGTGGTATGGTCCTCTGCAAAAACATTTTGAAACAATTCTCTATTATAGAAGTATAGAACTATTTGCAAATTTAATCAGCAGACAAGAGGAACTTCAAAAAATAATACTAAGGAAGTGATGGTACCTCATCAGCCGGAGCCGGCCTCATAAAAAAACCCTGTTCAGAAGATCCTTGCCGAGCAAAATACAGCCTGTTGTCACACCTTCTAATGACAGAGTTCTTTAAACTGATGCCTAAGTTCTGAAGCATCACAAGTTACAAAAGAGGTTAACTATTTGAGCATATTCATTTACATTGCAGATATTACTCCTTAACTAATTATAATCACCAGAAAAGAAGGAACTTCAAAAACATAATTAGGAATTTTTGGTACCTCATGGTCCTCATCGGTCGAAGCCTGCCTCATAAAAAAACCCTGCTCAGAAGATGCTTGCCGGGCAAAAGAGATTTTGTTGTCACACCTTCTGATGACAGAGTTGAAACTGCTGCTGCAGTTCTGAGGATCACACGTGACATAAGAGTATGAGACGAAAAATAAAGGAAACATCAAACCAAGCTAATTGAGGCAGAAACCACTACAGAGAGTATATCATCTATCCATCATTAAGCATGCCGGCATAACTTTGAAGAATTTAACAAATTTTCAGTTTTTCCGTTTCAACAGCTTTGAAAGAAATCAAGGTTTAGGTAAAGGGAATCATCAGACTAAGTGTTCCAATATTTTTACTCCAGAGATTTTGTATCATATCCTCTAGTACTTGGTCGATCTGATCCAATTTTTTAAGTAAATTAACAGCGAGATTTCGAGATCGTTCCACATCCGAGAACAGAAAAAACCATCTTACGAGTAAACAAGTCCTAGAAGAAGGAATTCTAATTTCGAAAACCATCCGATCCTTGGAGTTCTAGGCTTTCAGATAAGGAAACGAGAGAAGGGAAATACCAAGGGGACGAGAGATGCGGTGGAGGCGGGATCGTAAGTGGTTGCCGGGAAGTGAGCGGCGACGGCAGCGAGCCTGCGTCGAGCGGTGGTGGATTCAAGCTCCATCTATCTAGAGAGAAGGACGAACGAGTGATTGCAGTGAGACTGGATGGATAAAAAAAAAAATGAGTGGCTTTAACTTGAGCGCGCGGGATTCGAAAATATCTTCTCAAAAAAGATGATTAGATTTAAGATATTTTCTTCCGGAGACAACGACCCGTTTTTTTTTTAAACGCGAAAAATATAATAACTCGAGAACTCCATTAAAAATGGAAATTATTATTATTTTCTTGTAATAATAACAATAATAATAATATATTTTGTAAAGGTAAACGCAAGTTGCATTGTACAGACTCCGAGTCCGAGCGGTAATGTTTTCGTAAAAATTCACCAAACTCCAACAACCAGCGGTTGCGACTCCAAATCAATCTATCAAAGTTTCAGCAGCTCCGATCAGATCCAACAAGCCGATTCTTCTCTCTTCGTATGTCTCTCTCTCTGCCAATCTTGCGAATATTTGATTTGCCTTATCCAGATTGTGCTGATTTCATAATTCGCGTTCGCGAGCTTTGAATCTGTTATTTTTCAGCTCACTCCCGATCCAGTTTGAGAGGACTTCTCTTTTCGTTAATGCTTGACTTTTTTGAGCTCGGAATCATTGAACTTTTCCTGATTTAGATTGCTCCGAGTTTCCATTCTTGTTTCGCATTTCACCCTGATTTCTTTCAACTCAGATTCATTCGTATTGCTTTTCTTCTTTTGTATGTGTTTGTTTTTTTTCTAGGTTCCAGTGACGTATATTCTGTTGTTGAAGCAGCCTATTAAAGTATGGTTATGTCTTTCTATTTCGATTTGTGGCTGCGCTCACAATTTGTGCAGTTTCGTTATTTGTTTCCTTGCTGATGCCATGGTATTCAAATTTCTCTGTCTGTAAATTCTTTTGGTTCCTATCAGATAAAATGTGGCTTGTTTTCATTCGGTTTGAAGATGTTGTGTTTGAATCTTTGCATCAGTGTATTAGAAGCTTGCGTTGATTGAAATTTGGCTCCTTGTGACTGCTTGTTTTGCTTTCCGATTACTCCTGAGTCATTCCTACATAAATCTTGACTGGCTTAAGCTTTTGTTTGTGACTCTAGCTCAGGCGTCAAGTAATTCCAGAGATTTGCATTGCATATTCACCAACATCTGAGGTTCCTACCTTCTTTGTTGTCAGTTAGCCCGCTGGGATATGCGAGAGAGTGCTGGACACTGAACCATTTGAACATATGCGTATATCGTGACCATTGGGTCAAAGAAAAAACTTTCTTCCTCGAAATTCCGAGGCAGGGAAGCTGTCCATCACAGGGGTACTCGTTGATAGTTGATCAGAATCGCTGTTGAGAAAATAAAGGCTGTGATTACTAGACCGCATGCTCTGTCAGAGTTGTCTGTGAATGGGAGCCAAAAAGGTTAGCTGGTGAGTTTAGATTGATGGAACAAAGAATTCAACTCCGTGGTGGTAGCACGATTGAAGTTATATCCAATCAGCGAGATGTAGACAGAGAACAGGTTTTAGAGCCGTTTGATATTGAAAATGAGACCGGGAAGGAGACAAACAGCTCCAGGAGGTTTGATGTTGGTTACAGTTCCGGTGATAACCTCGAAACATTGCCTAAAGCGTCAAAAGAGGTTATCTCTCCTGCTGACGTGCTTAAAACGCTGTTCTTTATTCTTGTATGGTACACTTTCAGCACATTTTTGACTCTGTAAGTATGTCTTTGCGACTATCTGTTTTCTTTTCCTTCTTTTAATTCCTTACAACTGGCATTTATTTGGCGGCTTATCTTCTAGGTACAACAAAACTCTCTTAGGAGATGATTTAGGGAAATTTCCTGCTCCCTTGTTAATGAATACCATTCACTTTTCTATTCAAGCTGTTTTATCAAAGATGATAACATGGTATTGGTCAGGGAGATTTCAACCTGATGTTACCATTTCATGGAGAGACTATTTCGTCAGAGGTAAAATAACATAACCTTGTCATGTACTCTCTTTTTTTAATGTGATAAGGAGCATTCCCGTAGCCATTACTTTCAATGTTATTCTCACTACATAGTACTGACTACTGAGAACTTTCTGCAACTAAGGCAATGCCATTATCATCTACAGTATTCAGTGAGGACGAGAGATTGGAAAATTCTGAGAATTTAGTTTTTTTTTTTTTTTTTCAGTTTTTTTAAAGTTGATTATATTGAATTTCTATGAACTGATGACCCCACATGGACTGTCCTTTCACAGTTGTACCAACAGCACTTGGAACTGCTATGGATATAAACCTAAGTAATGAGTCACTTGTCTTCATATCGGTTACGTTTGCAACAATGGTTAGTTATTTTATTTGTTATGGTAGGTCTATGCGACTTCTTAGGAATTTGCGGGTGAAACAAGGTGAGACTTATCTAACGATATTCACATAGTTTTTTTTTTTATTTGCAGTGCAAATCTGCAGCCCCAATATTTCTTCTTCTGTTTGCTTTTGCCTTCAGGTGCTTTAACACTAACTATTTTTATTTATTTATATCTTGATTTGTAGACCATGCATGAGACTCTGTACTTTACAATTTTTATCGATGGTAAATATATAGCTGTAGTTAAAAGATAATAATACTTTCGTTTACATCTTTCTTGTTGAATACACGTCACATTTTTTCAATCATCACATTGATTTGATGATGTACTTTCATTACGGAGAGTTTCTATCATTTTTGTTTGTTGTGTTATTCTGACACAATATTTCTATTGTAAGGCTGGAGTCTCCAAGTCTGAAACTTTTTGGCATTATTTCAGTGATCTCAGCAGGAGTGTTGTTAACAGGTATGCTTTTCTCCGTCATTTATAATGCTTTGTACTCCGTTATTCAACCTTTGCCGGATCTTCTACCTGTTTGCTACAATATCTATCTAGGTGTTTTTGGTTGATTTTTTTTCCCCCTTAATTAAAGCCATTAAACTTGTGATTTTCTCACCAGTAAGTATATTAATTTGCATCCAGTTGCAAAGGAGACAGAATTTGAGTTTTGGGGTTTCGTTTTTGTCATGCTTGCTGCTGTCATGTCTGGTTTCCGCTGGTGTATGACGCAAGTTCTTTTGCAGGTATATTATTTAACTCAGTTTTTAATTTCTCTTAAACCATACACTTGGATCTTTATATATTAACCCGTAACCTTCACCTTCTCTGGTTTTTGTCTTCCAATGTTTTTGTTCATCCTGATGACAACATGATGTGTAGAAAGAAACCTTTGGTGGGTTCTGCTCTTGGTGTTTTCTAATCAATTAAGTTTCTTAGTTTCTTAAAAGTCACAATACCTATGAATAAATATAAACTTTTTTGTTTTTTTTTTTTTATCTAGGCCTGAAAAATCCATTCATATTCATGAGCTACGTGGCACCAGTGATGGCTATAGTGACTGGTCTTCTTTCTCTCCTTCTGGATCCATGGAGTGAATTTAGAGACAACAAATACTTTGATAGTGGAGCACATTTTGCTCGAACTTGTTTTTTGATGCTTTTTGGTGGAGCACTGGCTTTTTGTATGGTGAGCATTTACTCAACAATTTACAATTCTTATGTAAGAGTGACCTTGTCTTGATAGCTGGAGGTTGAAGCATCTTTTGTAGCGCCTATTTCGTATCTGATCATTCTTCCATGCTCACTATTTAATATTTTGTTTCAGGTTCTGACAGAGTATGTTCTTGTTTCCGTGACCAGTGCTGTAACCGTCACAATAGCGGGCGTTGTTAAAGAGGCTGTCACCATAGTGGTATATCCTATATTCTTAATCTTAACCTTTTTGGGTTATGTTTGTTAGTATGTTTCAGATATTATTATAACTCCAGCCTGTCTTAGTTTCGCCAATTATGTATTTGTAAGATTAGGTGAAACTGGGGTTTTTTCATAGAAAGGATGATCTAACTGATGAGGCTTAGATTCTCAGTTCTGATTTCCTTCTATTCTTAATCAAGAAAGTCCTAACTATATTCGATTGAAACCTTGCGGTGATGTTATAGATAAGGGACTCATATCTTAAGATGCCATACAAATAGGCAAACCATCTTGGAGTTCGCTTCATAGGATGGATCAGAGTTCATCTCTGGCCTTATGATGTTGTTATAGTTCAATACTTGTTTACAAAAGGAAGACCGATGAAACAGACATTAGCTTCTCTTTCACTATAATGTGCCTTTAACTACATGTCCCTGCATCCAGAGGACTTTTGTATCAGTGCTACTGTCGCATATTTGATGAATGCTGGATCAAATTGGGGATGTGAAATCTTCGTTTTTGTTCATGTACTCGGTGCATTACAGGTTGCAGTGTTTTACTTCCATGACGAATTTACTTGGCTGAAAGGTGTGGGTCTGATGATCATCATGGTTGGTGTCAGTTTGTTCAACTGGTACAAGTAAGTAACTCTTCTTCTCCTTTTCTTTAGTCTTTGTCGCATGGAGTATGGAACTTCGGATAATTCCTTTGTATAAACATCTGATATATTTGTATTTTGAAACTGGTATATGCGTTTGATCTCTTCCCAGATATGATAAACTACAAAAAGGGCACAAAACAGAGGATGAAAAGCAGTTACAAGCTCCAAGTCAAACTGGAAAATATGTGATTCTTGATGAGATGGATGATCAAGAAAATAGTCCCTAAGAATTTTTGTTACATTCCCATTTCTCTGGTAACCCTTTTAGGCTGTTACATCACTAGAGTGGAAGCATGTGGACCTTCCTTGAGAAAAGACTATAAATACTTTTTAAGGCAGTTGAATTGGAAATTTGATGTTTCCCTGTCCTGCCTAAAGAAAACAGAAGAACATAGCCATATCAAGAGTTGAAATGAATTTTGGTCACATTCTTTTGTATGCGTTTGTTGGCACTTGGTCCGTATAGAAAGAAGCAAGTAATCGATCAGACTTGGTTCAGTTTTACCTATCTTTTGTACCCATTTTATTGAGTCTCTGTAATGATGTTCTCATGAAATTGAATTACAGATACTTTAACTCTTATGAGTCCAAATGCGCAATCCAAGCTGAAAAATCTGGTCTCAAAATTATTCTCTAAAAGCTACGTAATGGAACGAGATCAGATTACATATTAAGCTTATTGTATAAAATTGAGACCAACAACACTACACCCCAGAACAAATATGAATTCCAAAGAATAATTTAATGAGAGAAGCAAAGTTCAGATGTGGCATCCACAACAAAGGTAGAAGAAGCAGAGCGTCGAAACGAGAACGAGAGCTTCGACTACATACATGACCTTGTAAACTACTCCGTCCACTATCTCTGTCAGCAATATTATCTCTACTCGCTTCCACTTCCCCGACGACGAAGTAGAAAACAGATTCCTTAATCGCCGCCATGTCTGTGTTTCTTTAGCCGTCACTTGTTCCTCCTCTTGTTGCGGCTTCTTCTTCATCATCGACGCCCACTTCTTCATCACTCCCATTTTCTCTCTCTCTGTCTTTCTCTCTACTACTATAGAGTCATGTCACGGTGCAACATTCTTATACTGTAGGTATGACAAGGAGAGGGTATTATTGTCAAATGTGACTAAGGAATGAGATGCCCTTAACTTTTTCATCAGAAAAGGGAAATATAGCTGGCGAAAGGTGGAACCGTGGAAGGGAACAGGGGTATTTTGGGGTTTTCAGAAGGTTATTTTACATAAAAAGAACGATCCAGCAGTTTCGCTTTTATATAAGATGGATCCACTAAGACAATGCTAACGGTCGTTTCTATCGCATTACTTACAAATGTCACACTTTAGTTTTGTTAACAAATCATTAAGAATAGTTTCTTAACAAATTATCTTCTCGTTCATCTTTTAATTTTTATTATTCATCATATTAAATCAGAAAAATGAATTCAAAAGTTCTTCTTATTTTAGATCAATTAGACAAAAATTGTGTTTATCGTCGTACTATAGCACGCTTGCTTCAAAAATGAAAAGCAAGAAATATCAAAGCAAATAATATACTCATGAGAATATAGTTATTATTGGTTGATGAAAATGTAATAATTTTTTTTTAACAAATCTTATTATATTTTTAGAAGATGTTTTATATTAGTGTTAAAGTATTTTATTAAAATATTATTTTAATATGGTCTGTTAAGAGTCTTTACATTAGTGTTTAGTGTTTAATTTACTTGATTTTTGTAAAAAATATTATTTTAAAATATTTATTTAATTTTAAATTTATATGGTTATTCACAGAAAATACAAATCAAGGTGTTGTGCATCATTCTCTTCTTAAAAAATTTAGCGATAAATCTATTTATAAAATCTATTTTTTGATAAAAAATATTTTTATATTTAATAAAATATAATATAATATCATCTTCCGGTGCTAATGTCCCAAGAAACTATGTATACATTTTTATGCAAAACAGCTTGTCAAATTTAGTTCCGCAATAATGAAATGGAATCTAGTTGTCACTATCAACATTTTGTAACGTTATATAGAGAGCCGTTTTTATCAATTTATAGTTATGTAGTTTAATCGTACTTGTTCTGGTTTACATACGTAATTTTAGGTTATGATGTAATGTGATCATGTTTATAAGAAAAAATATATAATATATCTCTTCAAGTAATAACGTTGAACTCAAATATTTAGGTTTGACAAGACCGTAGCAGTTTTCATGTAAACTGTGAAGTGTGATTTGTGAACTAATTTGTAGCTCAAATGACTGTTTGAAAACAGTGTTTTTATGTGAATTCTAGATTACTTTGACTTTAGAATCAATTTTGGACTTTATAAATAAAGATGTTAAACGGTTGTAATTACTAGAAAAACAGAAGACCGAACCAAAGCGTTTCTTTACGTCGTTGACACAGCTTATGAAGATTTGTTTTCTCTTATAAAATTGCTTAGAGAGGAAATAATTAATAAATAAATAAATCAACTTAGTTTTGTAACTTCTATGGCCTCAACATGTACATATATATACATATATATATATATATATGAACATGAATTCTTATTTCGCATGCTCAAGCGTTTGACTGGATTATCATATTTAAATGCAAATATTAATCAATACTTAATATTTATTAAGTTACGGGGATAGTATATTATTATTAAAAAAAAAAATTATTATTAACTTGTGTTGTAGCATTTTTAGAGTCTCGCCGTGCGCAATAATAGGTTGAAGAAGTCAAAGTAGCTGGAAACCAATTTGACCGTTAAGAAAGTTGATTTGTCCAGAAATTTGGTTAAGCAGAGGGATTAAGACTTCTTTTTTTTTTAACTGCTAGGGATTATGACTTAAGAAGAGTTTGGTGTTACAATACATTCTCTTTTGAACTATTCTTGAGAATTCTGTTCATAAACCTAGACTAATTACCGTAGTATATATATTTGAAGATGGAAACTGTAGAAATGGAAATGTAAATGTACAAAAATGAAACGTCAACTATGCCAGTGTAGAATTGTTCATGAACATGTTAATAAGGAATGGTATATGCTGTGAAACAGTTGTTATGTATATCTTTTTGACTGGAGTTGTCATATACATCAGTTTTCTTTTTCTTTCATAGTATATATGTAATGGGAGTTTAGAATTAGCGAGTTTCACATAAAACCTATAACAATTTTTTTTTAACAAAAGTACTTACTTACATTACAAAAAGGGAAGAACACTCAAATGAGTTGAACTCGAGTTCAAATATTTCACACGAGTTACAAATATTTTCTTATAGTCATAAGCACAAAGGCCCATTAGCTCAGTTGGTTAGAGCGTCGTGCTAATAACGCGAAGGTCGCAGGTTCGAAACCTGCATGGGCCAATTATTCAACATTTTTCAAACACATTTTCTCCGTTTACTTCTCTTTAAAACAAAATCATTTTTAAAAAAACTATGGGCCATTAGTCGGCCCAACTAAGAGTGGTCCAATTGGTAGAAATATCCCAAAATTACAATACTAGCACGGTTAGATAGCAACCGTTACTTATTTCCGTGTCGTTGTGCGAGCATAATAATGACACGTTGTTATATAGTAAAAATAAAAAACGACATGTAGTCTAGCTAGATACCCTATAGCCGTTGCATAGCCGTACTCTTGCTCCACTTTTAGTCTCGGAGAAGCAATCCTCCAGACTTTCCCGGAAAACAGAAAGAAAATAAAATCACACTTAAAGGAGAAAAAGGGATTCAAAAACCTCGTCCTGGGTTTGCTCTCGTACCTATATATGGCAAAAGCCACAGCTCAAAAGCAGGTGAAAGTTAAAATCAATTCTTATTCGGTGTGTAAAGGAAGATACAAATCGAGAAATCAATTTTTTAGTTTCTCCTTTCTCCTTCATTCGTTTCTTCCTCGAAGAGCAATCGCATTACCCTAAACCCCACTCCACGAATCTCATCTCATCTCCTATTCCCGCTCCCTCTTCACATATATAACCACAAAAAGGGGGGAAGACGATGGGTATTAATATAATCATCGATTCGTTAAGTATTGAAGAAGAAGAGGAATTTTTAATTGATCATCTATGGCGAGTACTAGTGGTGGAAGAGGTGAAGATGGGCGGCCGCCGCAAATGCAGCCGGGTCGGTCTATGTCTCGAGCTGGGACGATGATGATTGATCTTCCAAACGAAGATGAAAGTGCAATTGACAGCGAACTTGTTCCTTCTTCTCTTGCTTCCATTGCTCCCATTCTTCGAGTTGCTAATGATCTTGAAGAAGATAACCCAAGGATTGCTTACCTTTGTATGATTTCTCAACTTTTTATCTCTCACTCAGTTGATTTTTTTTTTCTTTACCAATTTGATACATTGGAAGGAGTTTCTACTGTCTTCTTCTTTTTTTGGTTTGAGTATTTCACTTGGAGCTCAATCAATTTAAAGTTACTTGAGTTCTATGGCTTTCTGTGCAGGTGTTTAATTTCAACTACAGAGGACTTGTATCCGATTTATGATGTGTTCCGTTGATTGATATAACGAAATCTTGAATGCATTTTGGAATTATTGTGGCTGTGAATGAGAATATCAAGATTCTTACTTTACTTTGTTTTCTGTCATTAGGTCGCTTCCACGCACTTGAGAAGGCTCATAGAATGGATCCAACATCAAGTGGACGAGGCGTCCGTCAATTTAAGACCTATCTATTGCACAGAGTAGAGAAGGTATATAGATTACATGATTGATATTCTTTTCTCTTTTGATGAATTAGAGTATGCAGATAAACAATGCTTATTTTAGCTGTGTGTCTAAAGTGTAAACGAAAATGTGAACTCAATAACAATTTTCTTGATGACCTTACATTTGGATGTATCCTGAGATAGTAGTTCTTGAATTTTGTTTTTTAGGAGGAAGTGAGTACAGAACCTTGGATGGTGAAGAGTGACTCGAGAGACATTCAGATGTACTATCAGAAGTTCTATGAGAAAAATATAAAAGAAGAAGAAGGGAAAAAGACACCGTGAGATCTGTTCTTAATATTTTGTAATCGTTACATGAGAAAGATTTAAATGATGTCTCCTAACGCTTTTGCTTCTTTCGGTTTTGTCATTATAGGGAGGAGATGGCCAAGCTTTATCAGATAGCGACCGTCTTGTATGATGTTGTAAAGACAGTGGTTCATGAAGCAAGTATAGATGAAAAGGTCAATTCGTGCTCCCCTACATCCCTGGATAATATAATATCATGAAGACTGTAATTGTGTTACTTGACATCTTGCTGCTGTTGGAATGTAGACCCGTAGGTATGCTGAAGAAGTTGAAAGAAAGAAGGAACAGTATGAGCACTACAACATTCTTCCGCTATATGCTGTAGGGGCTAAAACCGCAGTAATGGAACTCCCTGAGGTTGCATGTGCAAATTTTGCTTACTTAACTTGTTCATCATTTTAATCATTTTTAACTCTCACTGATGTTTTTTCCATTAAAATTTAGATTAAGGCGGCAATTCTGGCTGTCTGTAATGTGGACAATCTTCCTCGGCCAAGATTTCATTCAGCCTCGACCAACCTGGATGAAGTGGATAGAGAAAGTGGCAGATCTTGTAATGATATTCTTGAGTGGCTTGCTTTGGTTTTTGGTTTTCAGGTAACTTTCAAGTTTCATTCTTTGCTATTTTTGTCTTTAAGTTTTTATTCCATGAAATGTCTCATGATTAGTTTTCCTATCTTCATGGTGAAAGCGAGGAAATGTAGCTAATCAGAGGGAGCATCTCATACTGCTACTTGCCAACATTGATGTGAGAAAGAGGGATCTCGAAAATTATGACGAGGTAAATTTCAGAACTCTGTGGGCAACCACAAAACTTCCTTTTCTGAAAGAGATTACATACAATCTACTAACTTAAAGGAAAATCTAGTTGAAGCCTAGCACCGTGAGGAAGTTGATGGAAAAGTATTTCAAGAATTACAGGTCGTGGTGCAAGTATTTGCGGTGTGAATCATATCTGAGGTATTATAAAGGACCTTCACTTCGATAATCAAGTTACTAGCGTTCTGGGATTTCAATAATTCTTTCCCCTTACATCTCTTCTACTCTAAAATTTATGTCTACTGGTGGATGGTTTTCCTATTGGCAGGTTTCCTCCAGATTGCAATGAGCAACAATTGAGCCTTCTATACATTGGCTTGTATCTTCTCATATGGGGTGAAGCATCAAATGTCCGCTTCATGCCTGAATGCCTTTGCTACATTTTCCACAACGTAGGTTCTCTAAGTTCAACGTTCTTCCTTTCCTGTTGTATGTTTATATGATGCTCTCCCAGTAAGTTCAAATAAACTTTGAATTCAAAATCCCATTACAAGTCAAGCTTAAAAAGTGATATCAATGAGTTGTAAGTTGAGGAAGACAACTAGAGAAGTCGAATTGCAGACCTTACCTGTGATTTGATTAAAATAGGTTGAAGGAACCAAGAATAATAAATTTCTCTAGATGACAAGTAAATAGCAACGCACACACCTTTTTAAATGTGTATTTATGTTGCCTAACTATTTTACCTGATTTTAGTTGGTAATGATCTAATATACAAAAATGTTGTGGAATCTTGTCATGATGCTTACATATGTTTAATGTCTACCTGAGATTTACTAAGGGAAAAGTCCTTTGATTTATTCTCATACTATTCTCTTGGAAGATTTTATGGCCTATATGTCGAAATGTTTTTAAGAATCTCTGGTACAGTAGGCATACATTTAAATAACTATGTTGTTTTTCTTAAATCTTCTTGTGAAGATGGCCAATGAAGTCCATGGAATTCTGTTTGGCAATGTGTACCCGGTAACTGGGGACACATATGAGGCTGGTGCACCTGACGAAGAAGCATTCTTAAGGAATGTTATAACACCAATCTACCAGGTCTTACGTAAGGTATGTAACTTTCCGAACCAGTTCCGTTTTTTTTCCTTGCATATTGCTTCAATCTACTAAGAAAAGCAGCTTCTTTTGTGAGAAAAGGAAGTCAGGAGAAACAAAATGGGAAAGGCAAGCCATTCAAAATGGAGAAACTACGATGATCTGAATGAGTACTTTTGGTGAGTTAGCTTAGCTTGATATGTTATGATATGTATTAGTCAAGTGTTGCTATGTGAGCACATTCATTTTAATTTTTCAGGGATAAGAGGTGTTTTAGGCTGAAATGGCCAATGAACTTTAAGGCAGATTTTTTCATCCACACTGATGAGATCTCACAACTTCCGAATGAGGTGTTAATTTTTTGTATTTATTACTACTTAAGCAGTATGGTTTTTATCTTTATCTTTAATATGGACTTTTTCATTACCTTGGAAATATTTGATATATGGAATAGCCTATTGTATTTCCAAATGCTTACTTGCATCGATCATCCATCTTTAATTGAACCCAGTATACTTTTGTTTTCATCCTGTATGAAGATTACCAATGAATTTTTATCAATTGCAGAGACATGACCAAGTCTCTCATGGAAAAAGGAAACCCAAAACTAATTTTGTTGAAGCTCGCACGTTTTGGAACCTCTATCGAAGTTTTGACCGAATGTGGATGTTCCTTGTATTGTCTCTACAGGTAGGATTGTAAATTAGAATTCTCACTTCCACTTCTGTTCTGATACATAAATGTGTGTAGTAATTCTATGATTTTTCAGACTATGATAATAGTTGCATGGCACCCGTCAGGATCTATTCTTGCCATTTTTTCTGAGGATGTCTTTAGAAATGTATTGACCATCTTCATCACTTCAGCTTTTCTTAATCTTCTACAAGGTAACTTTTAATTCCATTTCAGTTTGACATTATCCATATGCTAAATTTTATACCATATTGGCTTAGTTTTGTTCTTTTTTGAAATGCAGCGACACTGGATTTGATTCTTAGTTTTGGTGCTTGGAAGAGCCTAAAGTTTTCTCAAATCATGCGGTACATCACAAAAATTTTAATGGCAGCCATGTGGGCCATCATGTTGCCAATTACTTACTCGAAGTCAGTCCAGAATCCAACTGGACTAATAAAGTTCTTCAGCAGCTGGGTTGGGAGTTGGCTTCACCAGTCGTTATACAACTATGCTATTGCCTTATATGTCTTACCAAATATTTTGGCTGCTGTGTTTTTCTTACTTCCACCTCTGCGGAGAATCATGGAGCGATCAAACATGCGGATTGTCACACTTATCATGTGGTGGGCTCAGCCAAAATTGTATGTTGG
The DNA here is from genome assembly GCA_018361395.1 of Boechera stricta. Lineage (NCBI taxonomy): Eukaryota > Viridiplantae > Streptophyta > Magnoliopsida > Brassicales > Brassicaceae > Boechera > Boechera stricta. The sequence continues at coordinate 2,777,473 of CM031538.1, forward strand.
CAGAGGAATGCATGAAGAAATGTTTGCACTTTTCAAGTAAGAAAAAATGTTGTTATTCATTGTAGTTTCTTCTCTATTTTTTCCTTATAATCCTCTTTCTCCTGAGAGAAAACTAGCAAGCTGCTGTTCTTTTTCTGGATGCTTTGTTTTTATTGTTGCAAATAATATTGGTTACAACTTTGTTTATGCTTCCAAATGATAAATTCTGCTCAATTTTTATGGTCTTAGGTATACATTCTTTTGGGTCATGCTGTTACTTAGCAAGCTCGCCTTCAGCTACTATGTGGAGGTGAATTAGCTTCTTATACTGACACTTATAACTCAAATCTTTTTTTTCTGCTGATGAATGTAGTCTCTCATATTTACATGTCTACCATTAATCATACCCTCATTCAGTTTCCTAATCCTTCACTTTTTTGATGTATATTAGGCAGGTTGTAGTCATAACTATGATCTAAATCTTTGCTATAAGCATCATTTTGTTGCAGTTATATTTTAATATGTACTTATTATTGATGATGCCTGGACAGATATTACCACTTGTCAACCCAACAAAGTTAATATGGGATATGCATGTTGTAAATTACCAGTGGCACGAGTTCTTTCCAAATGGTAATGATCCTTTACTCATAGCATCCCCATGCACTGCTATCAACTGCTTTTTATATTAACATATATGATATTTATGCAGCCACTCATAACATTGGGGTAATCATCTCCATATGGGGCCCGATTGTCTTGGTAAGTAATCTGTATTGAGTAACTTGAAAAGAATATTTCCAATACCCTGAAGTTTGATTCATGTTTAGGTTTATTTTATGGATACGCAAATATGGTATGCCATATTCTCTACTCTATTTGGTGGGATTTATGGAGCCTTCAGCCATCTCGGGGAGGTAATTGTTGCGCTTTTCTTAGTACGCAAAAATTTATAAATGAAAATCTTATGTGATATAATGATAACAAGTTTGTGATTCCCTAGGTTTAACACCCAACATTCTGCATATTTTTTTTTAGTTATTTAACCTCCATTTTTTATTCTGCAGATACGCACACTTGGAATGTTGCGGTCCAGATTTAAATTTGTTCCATCTGCTTTCTGTACTAAACTTACTCCGTTACCTCTAGGTCATGCAAAGAGAAAGCACTTGGTATTAGCCACACATACAAATTTAATGGGGATAAGACAGTGTGCGCCAATAAATTTCATTTTGTGGGTGGAAATGTAACGTTTGAGTAATGCAGGACGAAACGGTGGACGAAAAGGACATAGCGAGGTTCTCACAGATGTGGAATAAGTTCATACTTACTATGCGGGATGAAGATCTGATCAGCGATAGGTTTGAGGACTTTTTCTCTAGTATAGACTCATCAGCAACCTCATAAGTTCATTTCATAAACATACTCATGTTCTTTGCTTCTTTGATGTGTAGGGAAAGAGATTTGCTACTTGTACCTTCGTCTTCTGGAGATGTTTCAGTTGTGCAATGGCCTCCTTTCTTGCTTGCTAGCAAGGTAAATAATACAGCTCCCTCTGTAACCTCTTCACGCCATCCATTATCTCTTCTTGCTGAATTGTGTTTACCTTTTGGTAACAGATTCCAATAGCATTAGACATGGCAAAAGATTTCAAGGGAAAAGAGGACGTCGACTTATTCAAGAAAATTAAAAGCGAATACTATATGCATTACGCAGTGGTTGAGGCTTATGAAACCGTGAGAGACATAATATATGGCCTTCTTCAAGATGAATCTGATAAACGGTGAGGACTCTGTTCCCCTTCGTTATTAGATTGGCCCCAACATCCATTCTTAACCTAATTGAGGATGGCCTACTAACTATACTACTTCTGTCTCCCAATCTATTTAGGTTTGTAAGGGAGATTTGCTATGAAGTAGATGTTAGCATCCAACAACACAGATTTTTAAGTGAATTCCGGATGACTGGTATGCCTATGCTCAGTGGCAAGCTAGAGAACTTCTTAAAAATCCTGGTAATGTAAATATATATTTTTTTCTTCTCGTTCAATACCAATACTTATCATTTGTTTGTGTTTATTACTCCCCCTCTCTAAATGAAATTTGGTTCTGTTGACAGCTAAGTGATTATGAGGAATATGAAACTTACAAGTCTCAGATAATCAATGTTCTCCAGGATATTTTTGAAATCATCACGAATGATGTTATGGTTAACGGTCACGAGTAAGTCCTGATAGTTCATATGTTAAAGATTGCTTCATTTTCTATGCAAGAAAAGCTCCTCTCTTTTTCTTCTCTCTAGTTTCCAACAATCCTTAAATGTGTAAGCTCAAAAAACTTCTCTGTGAAATATCCATGAAACATGCTTTGTCATTCTACCTGTAGAATCCTTGAAAGGGCTCATTTACAGAGTGGTGATATTGAAAGCGACAAGAAAGAACAAAGGTTTGAAAAGATAGATCTTAGTTTGACTCAGAACATATCTTGGAGGGAAAAGGTACACAATTTTTTTTGTCTGATGTGAGCAGCCATACCTACTGCTTTTGGATCTCATTCTTTCGTTCTAATGTTGTAGGTTGTAAGACTTTTGTTACTTGTGACTGTTAAAGAATCCGCCATAAATATCCCTCAAAGTTTGGAAGCTCGTCGTCGTATGACATTCTTTGCAAATTCCTTATTCATGAATATGCCAGATGCTCCCCGAGTTCGTGACATGTTATCCTTTAGGTACATGTTTTAGCTTAATACACGGTCAAAAATTCTATTGACTCACAACTTTGATAAAGAAAAGGTAGAATGGTCCTAGACATGATCCAAGTCTGTTTCATTCTCTTCTATTTCTCAGTTGGTTCATGGAGAATACTACTTTTAGATGATCTTGAAAGCAAGTAACAATTGTTTTCCAAAATTTATGTCTAGTGTCTTAACTCCTTATTACAAAGAGGATGTTCTCTATTCGGAGGAAGAACTGAACGAGGAAAACGAAGATGGCATAACTATTTTGTTTTACCTCCAGAAGATATATCCTGGTAAGCTTCTATCTGGTGCTTTTGTACGTGTTTACAACAAATTTAAAGTTTACTGAATGAAAATAACTGCATAACAGAGGAATGGTCAAACTATTGTGAACGTGTAAATGATGTGAAACGGAATTTATCTGAGAAAGACAAGGCAGAGCAACTCCGTCAATGGGTATCTTATAGAGGCCAGACCCTTTCAAGAACAGGTATACTATCAGAACGTTGTAGGATTTTCTTAAACAATATTTTGTATTCGCCCTGCGATCGCTAATATTCCTTACTATTGCTAGTTAGGGGAATGATGTACTACAGAGTGGCTCTCGAACTTCAGTGTTTCCAGGAATACACTGGAGAAAATGGTTTGTACTTCCTCTCCATTCTCAATATTTGAATATTTTAACCTTATAGATTTTGTGGTTTGGCCTTCTCTGCCTAAGTATCCTCCACTGCTTCATCTAGTTGTCCAAAGAACTTTTTGGAAAGTTAATCTTGCTTGCGACGAAGTTTTGTTTTATGAACTCTATTTTTATCTTGCAGCTACCAACGGTGGCTATATTCCCTCAGAATCAAATGAAGATGATCAAAAGGCTTTTAGTGGCCGTTCACGAGCTCTTGCAGATTTAAAATTCACATATGTCGTGTCATGTCAGGTTTATGGGAACCAGAAAAAGTCAGGTGATAGCCGGGACCGGAGTTGTTACAATAACATTTTACAGCTCATGCTAAAGTAAGAAAGTTCTCCTCTTTAAAATCAATAAATCATGCCTATTCTTCTAGCTTAGTTTTAATCATACATTATGGTTAGGTATCCGTCCTTGCGTGTTGCCTATATAGATGAAAGGGAGAAGACAATTAATGGAAAATCCCAGAAAGAATTCTACTCTGTGCTGCTCAAAGGATGTAACAAATTAGATGAGGTATGCAAAGGCAATTTATATTCATAAGTTCATACATATATGGCCAACGTCCTTGCTTACCTGGTTTTAGATCACAACGAAAAACTTATCAAGTTTATAAATACTTATTTATTGCCAGTCCCACATAGGACTCAGATATAGTAACCTATTTGACCTGAACTTTGTTCTTGATTTTTTAGGAAATATATCGTATCAAACTTCCCGGCCCTCCCACTGAAATTGGTGAAGGAAAACCCGAGAATCAGAACCATGCCATCATTTTCACTCGCGGTGAAGCACTCCAGACCATAGACATGAACCAGGTAGCTTTCGTCTCTCTATCCCTCAATCATATTGTTGATTCCAACTATATTTTCATTCCCTGTTTCCATTTCAGGACAACTACTTTGAAGAGTCTTTCAAAATGAGAAATGTGCTACAAGAATTTGATGAAGGTCGACGTGGCAAGAGAAATCCTACAATTTTGGGTCTTCGTGAACACATATTTACTGGAAGGTCTGAGATTCTTCATACGTTCTATTGTTCTTGATTTTTAATGTACATGTCTGCTAATTTTGGCACTAAAATATTGTATTTTCTGTCGTCTGACTTCTTTCTGACCCTGCAGTGTTTCATCACTTGCTTGGTTCATGTCGAATCAAGAAACAAGTTTTGTAACCATTGGTCAACGTGTTCTAGCAAATCCTCTGAGGTATTCTCATTTCTTGTGACTAGGGAAAAGATTCTTCCAATTCTTTGTAGCTTCAAATCTGACTTTAAGAGTAGCAGTCCCTGCATCATCAAACCTAATAGATTATCTTAGAGTTAGAATCTTTTTGTTCTGGAAAGAAGACTAGCTTGGATTCAAAGAAAACTTACTCACGATTCTTTTACAGGGTGCGTTTCCATTATGGCCATCCTGATATATTTGATAGAATCTTCCACATCACAAGGGGAGGCATTAGCAAGGCTTCAAAGATAATAAACTTAAGCGAAGATATCTTTGCAGGTAGAGAACGTTTTTGACAAACGTTATTTTCTTGTGTATTTGTGATGGCTAATCATAGTAACATCCAGGGTACAATTCAACTCTTCGTGGGGGTTACATCACACATCACGAGTATATCCAAGCAGGGAAAGGGCGTGATGTAGGGATGAATCAGATTTCGTTTTTTGAAGCCAAAGTTGCGAACGGTAATGGAGAACAAACACTAAGTCGTGATGTTTACCGACTTGGACGCCGGTTTGATTTTTACAGGATGCTTTCATTCTACTTCACCACAGTTGGTTTCTATTTCAGTAGCATGGTATGCCTAATTCTTCATTCAAATGGTTATTTCCTCTTGTAACTCTGCCCTACACTTATGGTTGGAATCTTGGATTCTTCAGAGAAGTAAAAAATATATCTTTTCTGTTTCAGATAACGGTGCTCACGGTATATGTGTTCCTTTATGGGCGTCTTTATCTGGTATTGAGTGGATTGGAAAAGGAGATCTTGCAAAGTGCAACTGTACATCAGTCCAAAGCCCTCGAGGAGGCATTAGCAGCCCAATCTGTTTTCCAGCTAGGTTTTTTGATGGTTCTACCAATGGTTATGGAAATTGGCCTAGAAAAAGGGTTTCGAACGGCCTTGGGTGATTTCATCATAATGCAGCTTCAGCTTGCCTCTGTTTTCTTCACGTTTCAGCTGGGAACAAAAGCGCATTACTTTGGAAGGACGATTTTGCATGGAGGCTCTAAGTACCGAGCAACTGGTCGAGGGTTTGTTGTTTTCCATGCTAAGTTTGCGGAAAACTACAGACTATACTCGCGAAGCCACTTTGTTAAGGGACTGGAGTTGGTCATACTACTAATTGTGTATCAAGTTTATGGAAATTCGTACCGTAGCTCAAGTCTTTACATTTACATCACATTTTCAATGTGGTTCCTGGTGACTTCTTGGTTGTTTGCTCCATTTATATTCAACCCATCTGGGTTTGAGTGGCAGAAGACGGTGGACGATTGGACTGACTGGAAACGATGGATGGGAAACCGCGGTGGAATTGGAATAGTTCTTGACAAAAGTTGGGAATCATGGTGGGATATAGAGCAAGAACACCTCAAGCACACAAATTTAAGAGGAAGGGTTCTCGAGATACTTCTCGCACTGCGTTTCCTCCTTTACCAGTATGGAATTGTCTACCATCTCAACATCGCTCACCGGAACACAACATTTCTGGTATAGTATTCTCTCTTTTTTTATCACATAAGCTTTGATGCCTCCCTCTTCTAGCTTTGAAAACCCCAACAACTTTGCACCTTCATTCTTTAAGGTTTATGGACTCTCTTGGGCTGTCTTGCTGGCAGTTCTTCTCGTGTTAAAGGTAAGGCTCAAAAAAAAAAAAATTTGAGCTTTCTCACCCACTTCCAAATCAGAAAATCTTCAGCCAAGTCTGTTCGATGGTTTTAGAACAATGGTTTGTCTGTTTTTCCACATTGATGATTGTATTGTTTAACCATTTGACAGATGGTAGCAATGGGTAGACGGAAATTTGGTACAGATTTTCAAGTTATGTTTAGGATTCTCAAGGCGCTTCTCTTCCTTGGTTTCTTGTCAGTCATGACTGTATTATTTGTAGTCTGCGGCCTCACGATCACAGATCTCTTTGCTTCCATCCTCGCTTTCTTGCCTACTGGTTGGGCTCTTCTTCTTGTAAGTCCACACAAATTTCTTAGCTGCCCAAAAATGTCTTTCACTAGATGACTAGAATAATAAGTTTGTTAATCCGTTGCTATGTTTTTGAAGATCGGGCAAGCGCTGCGTAGTGTGTTCAAAGGATTAGGATTCTGGGAGTCGTTTAAAGAGCTAGGGAGAGCTTACGAGTACATAATGGGGCTTTTGATATTCACACCCATTGCGGTCTTGTCGTGGTTCCCATTTGTGTCGGAGTTCCAGACCAGACTGTTGTTTAATCAAGCCTTCAGTCGCGGTCTCCAGATCTCTATGATTCTCGCCGGAAAGAAAGACAAAGAGACACCTTCCATGATTCTCGCCGGAAAGAAAGACAAAGAGACACCTTCCACCAAGTAGTGGCGCAACTGCTCTCTTTTTCATCTGTTATTGCTGTTTAATTAATTGTCTTTGAGATCATAGAAAAAATGTTTAGACCACCTGAGAGAAGACCAATTGTTGTTCAGCCTAGGCCATTTGTTTAAGTAGGTGTATACTATTAAAAGTCTATGACACAATTCCTTTGGACATAAACATGATACAAAAAGCTTTATCTAATAGCATAGCTGTGGCACAGAATATGGAAAAAAAGAAGCTCACAAAAACAAATGAATGTTCACGTTGTGGAGACATTGAAGATGTCAATCATTTACTCTTCACATGCCCCTATGCTAGAGTGGTATGGGCATCTTCACCCTTTGGAAAGTATTACCATCCTTACCCTCACTCCTCTATATACTCCAACCTTGCTATATGCTTACAGTCAAGAGAGGAAAAGAACAAGGAAAGGGTAGAGAATGAGAAAATATGGCCATGGATTCTATGGAGGCTCTGGAAATCTCGGAATGACCTCGTTTTCTCTAATTTAGACTCAAATCCCCTCATGCTTATCAAACAAGCAGCGGATGATGCCAGCGAATGGCTTGAGGCAAATAAGAAAGAGGAAGCAAGAAGACCAACCTRTGCTCAGGCACCACGGAGAACATCTAAGTGGACACCACCTCCTGTTGGCAAGTATAAATGCAATATTGATGCATCCTGGAATGTTAATGATAAAACTTGTGGTGTCGGTTGGATTCTCCGGGATAGTGCAGGCATTGTCAAATGGATTGGAGCAAAATCTTACCCAAAGCTAACCTCCCCTTTACAGGCTGAAGCGGCGGCTCTCACTTGGGCTTTATCATGTCTAAACAACCTCCAGTTAGATGAGGTAATCATAGAGAGTGATTGTCAATCTTTGATCAAGGCGTTAACCAGACCAAAGGACTGGCACTGTCTCCGGCAAACTATCTTGGAGGCGAAGGTCCAGCAGGAAAGACGAGGTTACACTTTTGGTTTTGCAAATAGAGTCTTATCGTGCGCGAGATCTGATTCGAAGTTATCAATTATGCCATGTATTTTGCAATATTGGATAACAATGTTCGCTAGTTCTTTCCATAGTGTGAAGCATAGGCCAAACGTATCTGCTTTGTAAGTGGTACACTGTATCTGAACTTTTCTAATGAATGAGATGCTGAGTTAAAAAAAAAAAAAAAAAAGCTTTTAATCATTAATTTGTCTGTGTAACAAAAGATGTCTCATTTACATGAATTTTTTCAAAGTGCGAAATTACACTTTGAACCACCTTCTCTCTGTTCTAAAGCCAACTGTTGAAGAAGAGCACTGAGAAAGTAAGAAAATCCATATAGACGAAACGAAGCTCCAAGGAAACCTCCTTCCGTCTTGGTATGTACGATGTTTGAGCCAAAAAAAAAAAAAACTTCGTAGTTCGTGTGAAGTAAATCTCTCGGCTTTTTTTAATTTCTTTCTTGGATTGTTTGTTTTCGCTGTTCACGCCTTAGGCAGGCGCCTGCATCGAAAATCTGGAGAAAAAAAAAGGTGATCTTCGATGCATCAGTCGTATGGAGATTAGGGTTCTAATGCCATCATTGGGTATGTGATGATGAAAATTAGAAAAGCTCTGGCCTTTTCTGAAACCCACAAACGTTTGAGTCGTTTAGGAACTATTTTCTAGACAGTCTGATTCCAGATCTGGTGCCTTACAGATTGATTTCAGGAAGCGTTGACTTGAGTCTCTATGTCTGATTCTAGAAGCTTCTGGGTCTAGTTCATAGAAGTAGAGCAACGTTACTGTAATGTGTCATTGTGCTTTTGAGATTGCAAACCTTTTCTCTATGCGGTTTTGTTCAAGAAGATAACATTTAAGTCTTCTTCTTCTTGATCCCCAAATTAGATAATGGTGAAAAGCGGTGCTTACTAGTGTCCTTTTTCTTTCCATTTGATTCATGTTTCTCTTGATTACAGTGGTTCCTAACATCATCCAAAACCGAGGACGACGATGCATTCGACGACGGTGCAGCATGGTGGAAACAAGAGTGGGAAGTCCCATGTGTGGGCTAACACTAATTTGGCTAAAACAATGGCAGCTTTAGATGAGTTCAAATCTGGATTCCCATCAGGCGGTTTAACAACTGTGTCAAACAAATGGTGGGGAAGGCCAGAGAAAGGCGGACGCGAAGATGGAAGAGGAGAGAATACTGAAGATGGAGATGTCAAGGACGAAGCAGCTTCTGATAAGCAAAATTCTTTGGTAGCTATTAGGAAAAGAATAGCCGAAGAAGGAAGGGAAGCTGTTGAAATTGGTCTGCATCAAGGTTTTGGTTCAAAAAAACCAGACAAGAGAGATCAAGCCCTACTGTTTCAGATCTTCAAGTCTTCACTGCCAAAGGATTGGGTTACTGATTCTTCCTGAATTCGTTTTATAGGTTTAGAACAGAATTCCCTCTTAAAATTATGCTCTGTTATTTGTATTGACCAAGTTCTTTAACGCTTGCAACTATATACTATGTTTGTAATCGAAAGTATGAAGAACTTTCTGTAGTGTTGGAGAAGTATTCACTAGTCATAAGACACCAACATCCAATGTAGTATCGCTTCGGTCATGTCTCAAAGTGATTTGGAAATACAACAGAAAGACTTGCGATCTTATGAGTCTATAAATAAGCTCTGTTGATTCCAAAAACATGGGAACAAATGATACAGAAACATACGAACAGTCCAAGAGCCTTTGGAGGAAAATTAACAAAATCAGAGTTGATTTCCTAAAAAAAAAAAGAGGTTTTTGTTGGTATACGTCTCAGAAATTGAAACCAAACATGCATGCCTTTTGGAGGTTCCAGGCTTTTCATGCTCTACCGTGCGAGAAAAAAGACATGTTTTCATGTCAAATGCCTGCAATGCGAGGATTAAACAATGTAATTTATGCTGTGAGTGCAAATAGAAAATTATAAGGATAGAGATTCAAATGCTTCTCAAAACAGCCTAAGAAAGATTCAAATAGCAAGCAGCAGTCAATTCATCAGGTAAACTATAGACTTCTCTATCTCCAATTTCCTCAACTTATGGGGAGGATTAAGCAGATGGTCTGACGTATATATATCTACCCCAACTAAATGCACAAGAGAAGGTAAGATAATGTTTAAGAAAATGCTAGACTTATCCTTCTGTTTGGCAAATATCCTAGGAAAACATGAACTACGAATCATGAAAATCTGTGGATCTTGTTTCAGAGTTGAAGAGGACGCCACAAAGAATATTGTATCATTACACCCATTCCTAAGAGGCCCAATAATGTAACCATAAGACCAAGCTAGCAAAAAGAATTAGATAGATATGTTCATACCAAAAACTGTTACGACGAAGGCAAGGTTAGTGCCAAGGAAAACTGAACAGCCTAAGGTAACAAAGATCATCAAGTTTTTTACCTCTGGAAGAGCTCCGAAAAGTAGCGTGTGCCGTTGTATATAACGAACCACATCAAGACTACCACCAAAGAATCTGACAAGAGTTGAGGAACGGCAAAGAAGATGCAAGCAGATATCTCATGTCCTTGTAAATTACCAAAATCTAACATTGCCCCCCCAAAACAGGTTTTTCAATCAGAGAGAGTATAAGTTATCAACTTAATCTCAATTGAAAGTATATTATTCAGTAGAAACTATAATCCAAACTCTTAACATCAAAACAAAATTCTAAGATTGAACAAACACATTGCTTTCGACGACAACACAAGTTAACAGAATTCAGTGCCACCATATATCACCAACGAAGTAAAGATTAAAACTTGCATCTTCTCTAACGAAGAGTAAATCTCAATTCAATCAGAGGACCAGATCGATTAAGATAACGAATCAAGCGGGAATGAGAGAGAGAGAAAAAGGATACTGAAGAGGTATCGTTCCCACCAATCAAGCATGTAGAGCCCGAATGTGACATTGTAAAGGTAGATTTTGCGTTGAACCCAGTTCATATCTGATCGATTCCTACAGTAAGAAGCGAGAAATTAAAAAAAGGTAGAGATTACAAAATCTGGGATTCCGAAAACACCCGATTCAAGATTCGAAATTACCCGGTAAATCCTACAGAGAACGAGACTACAAAGCACCAGCAGATTCTCGATCTATGGAATGGTAAATTCTGACTTGAGATTTTCAAGTGTCGAAAAGAGAAACAATCAAAATTGGACGGAGACGTCAAAGCTGGAAAAGTCTCTGACCGGTATAATCTCATCCACGACCACAATTCAATTTCCCACCACGGTTTCTTCAGACCGGTTTAGAGTAACCAGGTATTCAATACCGGTTTGCGGAACCTACCGGGTTTACATCGTCCTGCAATGTGCAAGACAGCAACGAGTGCTGTGATTCTCCAATCCAAGCGCGTCTGCGCTGCTACTGCTTTGTAAGAAGACCAAAGATGGTGACGACGAGCCTCGGCGGAGCTCCGGTGTTGGTTGCTCGGTTTCGGCGGATTTCGACGAGCCTGAGGTGCTTCTCCGCTTCCGCAAATTCTGACCTTCTTCGCTCCCAGCTCGATCGGCTTCACGCAGAGGCAGAGTCCACTCGTGCCAAAGGTCGAATCTTTATTTGCTAATCTTCGTTTTGATTGGAGTGAGTAAAGTGAATCAATCGTTGTTTGCTGTCTTCAGATACTCAAAATTAATCATCTCAACTCTTTTTGCGTTTTGGGAATTTAGAATGAAAGATGTGTGATGTGAAATTCTGAGACTTTTGAAAGATGGGATGTGAGTTTTAGCATTGTTCTTTTGTTTGTTAACTCAATGATTGATGTCAATTTTGAATTTTTTTTTTCTTTTGCTGTTGTTGTTGTTGGTCCAGCAAACAGTAATAGGTTGAGACTTCTGAGATTATCTGAGGCTGCTGAGAATCTACGGAAACAAGCAGCTGTGAATGTTCAAACAGGGAAAGAGAATGATGCCAGAGAGTTGCTTCTTCAGAAGAAAAAAGTTATGCAAGCTTTGGACAAGGCGAAAGCCCGTATTGAGTTGCTCGATACGCTTTCTTCTAAACTTAACGAGGTAGAAACAAACGAGAGCTTACTTGTTATCTCAGCAGTCCTAGTCCAGTTGTGTATAACTTGTTTAAGGAATACTGAACGAATCTAGAAATTAGAAAGTCTGTAAAAGGGTTACGAAATTTTATTGTTTTGGTTGTTCTTTTGTTTTCAATTGTCTGAGAAATCTATCTAACCATGTCTTGAGAAGCTTGGTTTGGTTTCAGGCAATATCTGTCAAGGAAACACAGTTGATAGGGAATATATCTTTGGATCTCGAAGAGGATGGAGAGAATACTTCAGGTGGAATCCACATTGTATCGCCAAAGCCCAAATCGACTGAAGACGGGCACGAAAATGACCATACTCACTTGGATTCTGAGGAAAGTCAACTTACTGAAAGGAATTTTGAGGATTACCAAGAACTTCTTGATACCGATAATCATGTACTAGAAGATGTTTCAACTGGTAGCATCCTTAAAGAAGTGTCTTCTTATGAATCTTTCTTGGAAAGTTTAGACCAGAAACTTAGCAGAATTGAAGCTGAACTAGTCACTGTTGTAAATGTTGCATCCTTGGTGCTTAATCGTGAAGATAAACCCAAAAATCCAAAGGTTCAGCAGACTGCAGAAATTCTTGAGGAGATTCGTCGTGTGAGGGAAAGGTAATGCGTTCAAAACATCACTAAGTATTACTTCTAATCACTGCAGCATTACTTAGTCCGTTAAGTTTTGTTTTGCTTGTGTAGAATCGCAAATAGCATTTGCAAAGAGGCAAACTTCAGTTAATGCTTCAAGCATTACTTAGTTCACATCAAGATCTGAGCTTCAATTTCAGTGAAGACAGTGAAGCGAAACCGGCGGTGTGAACTAAAGAAATGAAACCATTCTTGGTATGAACAATTAATTTAGCATTTCTTTAATAATTCTGTTTAGACAGGTATATAATCCTTTTCTTGGTGTGAATATTAATATCTTCTAAGGTGATACATTAAATTTTGATGTGATATGAAATTAATATGGGCGTTCACGTTAATTTTGATACATATCTTCCTTACCTAAAGAATATACTATTATTATTATATGCATACATTTAATATTGATTTCAACTAACTATGAAATCATTTCATTTGTTCTAGTAATAAAATTGATGGGACTAAAGCAACAGGTTGAGATTATGGACTACACGAATCCAGTAACAAAATCATATAAAGCAAACATTTCCAATATATATTAATAGTCCCAAGAGATAATAAATAGAAATGATGCCAACGAATCAACCATATAGAATTAAACATTTAAGTCCTGAATAATTAATATTTAACTTTTTAAACAAAACAAAAAAGCCCTAATGAAAATTCGGATTATTTTATCTGACAATGCCTTCATTTCCAGCAAGAACCAAATACTTATCCTTCCTTGTGAGATTGGTGCATTCAAATCCCAAAACCCTAGCAAGTTCGCCCTGTATGAAATTCGCAACTTCAAAGCTTGACTTACCTCCTGCACAAGTCATCTCTTTTGGCAACTTCTTCAGAACCTCAAGACAATAAACCGGCCTAGGGTTCATGAGGAAGAAGATAGGGTCTAAACACTTGAGCCCGCTCGCGGTTGTCCCATAGAACATGCTCACTCGAGCATCCACAGCCACGGGAACAATGTCTTTGGTTAGCTCAGCGAACAAAGGACTGAATCTTAGTAGATAAGGCTCTCGACAAGTGGTTCCTTCGGGACAAACCACTAGATCTCCTTTGCTTAGTAGTCTCTGCATTGCCTCACCGTCTTTCTTCCTGTCTCTTTTAAGGCTAACCGTCTTGAGAGGCGCTATGAGCTCTGAGAACTTGCTTAGGCTGTAAGTAACCGCGGTCAAGGGCTTGGCAAGTGAAGTGGTGAGAAAAACTGGGTCAAGGAGGGTCCTATGGTTGCATACATACAAGACACCACTTTTACCTTTCTCTGGAGGACCGTTAGTCAAATTATGGGTCTTGAAAGTGATCCTTACACCGGACAAAGAAGCCAAGAAATTGGCTACGTGGTAAGGAAGCAAGACTCCTACCGAGATCCTGAAGACAGCGAGGAAGAATCCGATAGGTAGCCATATGAACATAGCTAATGTAGCTAATGGTGTTGGCAAGAAAGCCAGTCTCCCATCGTGGAATATCAATGGCTTTGGGTATCTTTCTCTAGGCAATGTGTTGTTCTTGTTTATCGACTCTTCTTCATTCCAAAGATAAGCTTCCTGTGGGGGAAATTCAGAACAAAATTGATAGTTAGTGACATTAATCTACTTTTGTGAAACTGGCAAGTAAAGAAAATGAAAAGTTACTTAGCAAATAGTAATAAAGACGTGATATTGTGGAGAATTTCGAACAAAATACGAAATTATTAACTTTTAATCTATTTTGTGAAATTAGGAAGTAAAGATGTGATCTTGTGGGAAATTTAAACAAAACTGAAAGTTAATAGCTTTATATCTATTTTTGTTAAAAAGGGTAAGGAAAGGAAATTACTTTGCAAATGGAGATGAAGATGTGATCATGTGGGCTTGAAGAGCTTCCAATTCCAAGTGTTGGCTTCTTATTGTTATCAAGGAAGTAGTCTTTAGCTGATTTATGTTTCACGACGAAACCAGACCCTGAAGCTAAGCCGGTATAGAATTTCCTCCCCATGACTTCTATTTCTTGTAGTTTAGTCCCAATCACATCATCAGCGTTGAGGTGTTCTCTGAGGAACCTCTCCACAATCACTTGCGGCAAGCTCGTAAACACAACTTTAGAGTACTCAGTTCGAGCCCATATGTCGTAAACCTGGAGATTCAAGTTCTCGAGGAAGAATTTGGGTAGAACCGACCTAGAAACGTTGTCCATGTCTTTGGCTCTAAGACCAGAGAAGGTTATGAAAGAGAGAACTCTGAGTTTGGTTTCTTGTTGCAGAGCCCATAGGAAAAAACAAGAGAGCAAGAGAAGGATCGCTCTGATGATTGATCCGCCTTCGAAGGCTACGAGCATGAAGTAAGGGAAGAACGTGTGGAAGTGTTTACTCGAATGTTGTCTTAATAAAACACCATCGATGTCGCAGACAAAAGTATCACGATGATCAGAAACAGAGCATGCTCTGTTTTTGTCTACGAGCTCTTGGTACTTAGTAATGCTTGGGAAGAGAGGGTTTAGAGAATCTTGAAGGTGCTGGTTTTGTATATTTTGTTGCTGTGGATGATGAGAATTGTTGTGTAGCGATTGTGCTTTGGAGAGGTTTAGGAGATTTTTCAATTGGAAACCATAGCCTCTTAGCTTTCTAGCAGCTCTGTAACATGAAATAGCAAGAAGACGGTAAAGAACCCATTCTGCTAGGATCACTAGAAGCTCTGGTAAAACCATAGCTATGGCTTAGAGAAAGAGAGAGAGAAATAGAAGAGTTAATGTGTTGGAGAAGACAAAGAGGCTGCAGAGGAGATTTATATAGTCAGTGATGATGATAGGCGAGTGCAAAGGTGGTGTGAAGGTTGACCCTTTGTTTTTGTTTTTTACACTTTTTATTTTGGTTAACCCACAAACCTCGCATTAACTCTATGCCACAACGTTTATGGTTTTTTCTTTATTTACAACTTTAAATTAGCGTGTGTGTGTGTGTGTTCCCAAGAAGTTATGGTTGATCACTAAACCTATTTTGCATACATGAATTCAAGATATCACATAACGAATGTAACAATACATTACCCTATACACATAATATAATAAAGTCGTATAGTCCAAGGCTATTAGTATTAATTATCATCTACGCAGTACACTTTGTAGTATTTTGACGTGAATGATGCAAGTTGACCGCTTTACTAAAACTGTTGAATGTTGCTTTCTCAGCTCTACTTGGAGGCTTTGGGGCGGAGCCATGTTGCATATGTTAGCAAAAAAGCAATTTCCAAAGGCCACAAAGAGTGAAAACTTAAGAGTCTAGGGAGTAAACTGTTGAATGTTGCTTTCTCAGCTCCACTTGGAGGCTTTGGGGCAGAGCCATGCTGCATATGTTACCAAAAAAGCAATTTCCAAAGGCCACAAAAAGTGAAAACTTAAAGAGTCTAGACTCTAGAGAGTTCCATATTTTTTCTGAAATTAGGATTAAGTATTTAGTTTAATATGATGTGTTTAAGCTTTTTGTTTAAGAATTTTACTTCTTTTTATCACAAACAAAAAAAGAGTTTATATTTTGAGTATCATATCTATAGAGAGGAAGTAGGTTAGAAAATTCATTTATGTAATTATCTTAACGCTTTTATAGGAGGGAGGAAAAGAAAGAAACTTGATCTAACGGTCAACATATAAATCATGTCAACCATACTAATCTATTACACTACAATCATTCAAAACCTCTTAGTTATAAATCCAAAAAGAAACAAGTTTTTGCCACTATCTTTAAGACAAAATGTCCTGTTTTACCCCCATATATATATTTATTTTATCAATAAAAATTAACGTAGTCTCAATTAGTCAATCATTATCCATATATATCTTTTCATAGTGGATAACAGTAAACCTAAACGCAGGATATAAAACTAATATATACATCGATCTATATATGATATATCGAATCTAACCAAATGTCTTCAAGAACATAACATTATATGTGAACACGATTACTCAGTATTAACGCGTATGTTCCCCCCAAGTTTCAAAGGTAGCACTTTATTTCTGCCAACTCCAAGATATAGAAGAGCTTTTACAAGTTAGGTTATGCAGTTGGTGACCGGCCCTTCTTTTTTTTTTTTTTACAAATTTGCATAGTTTTCAAAATGTAGTGTTTTTTCCTTTTTAAGTTATGATTTTGTTGAAGAATAACTTATGTTGATGCATAGATTTATGGGTGGTGCAAGATTTGACAAGTCTCAGAGGTGAAATAATTAAATAGTTTTTATTATAACACATCATCTGAAAGACTGAAAGTGAATATTTGCCTATCTAAAACAAGTTGTGTTCCATTCTTATGGAAATGTTGAATGATCTTAGTGCATCGAAACGAACGTTTACAATATCTATGGTAAAACTATTTTTGTTGTTGTGATGTTTGAGAAGATTACAAATCTCTAATTTTGTGTTGTGTATTTGTAATTGAAATTGGAAATAATTGGTTGTGTTTGAAATCAGAAATGCAAATATCTTGACCTTGGAAATACTTTAGGAAAAAATACATATTTTAAGAAAATTAACCAACTCGGTTTGATTTTTTGTTTGACATCAACTAATTACTAATCCAACATTTTTCCGCTACAATAATTGATTATAACCAACAGACATGACATTTACGAATAAATGAGACAAGTCACTACCGAACTCCAAATCTTAAAGCCAACGACAACTTATGTCATGATATATTATGCAATGCAAGTACAGTCCAAAATCATAATGGATACAATTAGTCCAACCTTACCTATACTCATTACTTTCGCTAATTAATTGGACCAAACTTAGTGAAATAAACAGCAAGACGATAAATTAGATTAGATAAATTACCAACATATCAATGTTAACATATCTCATCTGTCGGCAATCATAACAAACACAACCAAACATCATTAAATCTTCAATTCCATTGTACTACAACTCTTGTTTGATTCGGAAAATTTGATGTTTGTCATTTTTATTTGTTTTCTATCCTTTATAAATGTCGATAAAATTTGACAGCAACAGGTTTCAGTTGATTTAAATAATATATTTCGCATTAACTAAGAGTAAATGTAGTTACACAATTTGCTACTACTATTTAAATTTACGTTTCAGTATTTTGACCTTAATATATAAACGACGCAATCCATGCTTCGTGTTCGTGATAACCATTCGAAACCTTAATCGATCTGAGCCTGATTTCATATTTGTGATATCAATATATAAATAAGCAAAAATGTCGACTTATACATGAATAAGAGAAGCAAAAGTCAAACAATAAATGACCCTGCGGACATAGGAGTTAATGAAAATTGATGAAAGGCATAGAGAAATGTGAATTGGAAGTGGTGATGCATAAGCATAAACATTAAACTTGTTTTGATGAACATTCAACATGCTGGACCATTATACCATTTTTTGTTGGTTTGCTTTGATACTTGCGTCGTCGTGTGAGTCTCTCTCTCTCTTGTCAGGTTTCATTCTACCAACTTTCCAATTTTTCGTTGACTTTCTCTTCTTCTGGTCATTGTTTTCCTCGTAATTACTATCCTATGCCATTACTCTTTTTTGTACACTTTTTAGGGTTCTTCCACGTTAGGCCGGTAAGGCCAATATAAACTCTTAAAGTCCACTTTCTAAAAACATTATTTTGCCAGATTCAAACGAAAACATTGCAAATATTAGAATTGTGAAAACAAACATATACGAGTGGTTATTAGAATATTAATAACGAAACAAAATTTATGCTGGTTTCCAACTATTGTATATTTTTTTGTAACATATGTCATAAGAAAGAATATTTTTTAAAAAATTGATAGAATGAAAAAATAGTCGAGCGAAAAACCAAGACATAAGTGTTGAACGGTCAAACGAAAACAGATCTTTCGAAAGATCTATATATATATATATATATATATATATCATGATTAGAAAAAGATGATAATTAATGAAAAAACTCAAATCAGATCACCATTACGTCAAAAGCATACGTACGTTGATATGCTTATATCAATTCGTTCGTCAGTTATACGCATCAAAACCTAAAATCTAAGTATCGACGGAGACATACTGAGATAGTCACATAACATTAACTGGATCTTACAGTTATCGAATCATAGTAGTCAATAACATCATCGTTAAAAAAAAAGACTCGTTTTCGTCTACGAGTACACGTAACGAATATTTCCATTTATATATATATATCCAAACGTTTGACTAACTAGTCATTCAAAGCATATGTTAAAACCATAAAAACAAAATGCATTGATTCAAATCAACGACTTTCGAAATTTTTGCCGCCCAATACAAAAACGAGAAAACAGAGTCTCCTCCTCAAGCATTACGCAACAATATTAGTGAGACTGGTCGGGTAGATGACTAACGAGAAAATGCATGTTGACTATATATTTTCCAATTATTTATTATTTGAAGTTCTTTTTTTTGTGTTGCTTGAAGCAATAAAATAAATATAGTGAACAAAGAATCTAATCGAGGAGAAACGTGCATGCAAATGTTGCGGAAAAAATATAATTGGTGAGGTAGTTAAGAGCATGCCGATTTCATTGAATGTTTTGCTTAAGTACTTCACCCAAACTAATTTTTTTTTTTCAATTTTTTTTGGGGGTTTTCCACGTACTTATATCATGCACTTTATGCTTTTGGCTCAAATATACAGATTTTCACAACCACCACACAATTTATAACATTTAACAACCCATCATTTGAAGATAACAATGCCTTCATCCACTGCTCGAATTCAATTTTGGAACATTCATTAAAATAACGATTTCTAACAAATCAAGGTATGCTCAGGTGACACAGAAATAATATTATTTGACAAAAAAATAAATAATTTATTTGGATATTTGCTTGGATATTTTAAAAACTGAATTGGACAATTATTTTTATGTATAACGGTTCTTATAGACCAAACCACGGGACGATATTTTCTGAATAGAGTTCTTTTTTTGTTAAAATTAATTAACAAGAAAATTTTGAATAGAGATTTTGGTTTTGATTAAGATATTTTATTGAAATTATTAAAACCATGGGACAATATTTTATAGTTTGCAGTATAAGATAATTAATAAATGTAAAACATTTGGTTGATTGTTTTCTGTCAAATTATGCTGGTATCATAAGTGAAATTTGTACATCTGAGCTTATTTAAGTTGTAGATAGACCACAGAAAGAAAACGGCTCATGGTATTATTTATTGCGCAGTCGCTTGGCGCTACTGTAATAATTTAGTATGCCAAAATTTGGTATATTATTTAATGTAGATTATCTACAACATCTCTTAAGTCTTATCAATAATGGATATCACAACTTGTTCTCATTATGTTTTGTACTGTGCCTAACTCTGATAAGACATGTATGATACATGTGGCCTAGTAGATGCGACATATATAATGCTTACTAGTTATAAGTATATAAAACTTATGATGAAATAAAAGGAGTAGGAGCTTAATTAAGGAGAAGATCAGTAATGTTGGTAAGTAAACTTGCTACGATCAAGACTCATACCATAGCGATCAAGTAGGTGTGAGAGATTCTTATCGAAGTGAAACGATACTAATATAGTAATATTGATGAAAAATCTGATTTATTAGCACACCTATTTTTACGTGGATTTATCATGTAGCCCATCAATGAACGAACAAGATCATTATCGTTAAGCCAGAGAGGGGCACTTAAAATTTGAGTAAAAGCCTTGAGAAGCCCAAATAAACACCTTTTTATTGGGCCTTTATAAATGATACTGTATGAAGCTATCCGGTATTTGAAGAGAATCAAAGTGGTGCGCACGTGCGTAACCTTGGTCCAAATTATTGCATTACCAAATCGGACCGATTCCTTTATTTTCAGCCGGCCATAGCTATGCGTAAGCAGATCAGACTTGATCGGTTAACATTGGTTTGTGATAACCCAAAACCCTAATCGCATCGAATCGCAGAAAGTTGCTTTATCCATTTTTACGAGAATCATAAAAATCGAAACTTCTTTTTTTCTTTTCTGGTTAAAAAAAAGTCGAACCTTTCCGGTCCTTCTCCAATTTCTCTCCTATTAGTTGTTTTTTTTCCAGCGAGCAACTTTAGGGTTTATCACTTTGATCCCTACGATTCAGTTTCCCGATCACAGCTGCTGGAGATGGCGGAGGAGAGGAGCTTGAACGGCGAAGCGACTAGGCAGGAGGATGAGAGTTTCTTCGATTCTGATCAACAAGACGATGTCGGCAAGTCCACGGAATTGAATCGAAAGATTGGAGTGCTTGAGTCTCAAAATCAGGAACTTGTGCGGGACAATGAAGAGATCAGTAGCAAAATCGAGAGCTTGACGGCGGAGATCGAGGAGCTGAGAGTAGCCGAATCTAAGGCGAGGCGTAAGATGGGTGAGATGGAGCGAGAGATTGACAAGTCGGATGAGGAGAGGAAGGTTCTCGATGCCATAGCTGCCAGAGCTTCGGAGTTAGAGACCGAAGTGGCACGGCTGCAGCATGAACTCATCACGGCTAAGACGGAAGGGGAAGAGGCTGCGGCGGAGGCGAAGAAGCTTCAGTCTGATATTTCACAGAAAGGGGATGGAATTGAGGAATTGGAGAAAGAGGTCGCTGGTCTAAGGACTGTAAAAGAGGAGAACGAGAAGAGAATGAAGGAATTGGAGACGAAGCTTGGTGCTTTGGAGGTGAAGGAGTTGGAGGAGAGGAACAAGAAGGTTCGAGCAGAGGAAGAGATGAGAGAGAAGATTGACAATAAGGATAAGGAGATGGATGATTTGAAGGAAAAGATTAAGGGTTTGGAATCAGATGTAGCAAAAGGGAAAGCAGAGTTGCAGAAGTGGATAACAGAGAAGATGGTTGTGGAAGAGGCGTTAAGAGAGTCAGAGAAGAAAGTGGTGGCTATGGAATCAGAGATTGTGGAGTTACAGAGGCAGATGCATGATGCTGAAAAGATGATCAGTGGATTGAAGAATATGGTTGAGCCAGCTAATGGTATAGAGCTCAAGTCATGGTCACCGACTGTGAGTACTGGTTCTGGTGGAGCTGTGGCTGCGGTTGCCGTTGCAGTGGCCGGCGCGGCTGTTGTCTGCTACATTTACCACTCGAAGAGGGTTTGATTCGAGGTAGACTTTTATGAAATTTGATATCTTTGTTTTGGAAATGTTTCCTACGTAACTTTCTTGTTATATGTTTGGGAATTTCATTGGTTTCACAATTTTGGAGTCTTCTTTATTGTTGTGTGTTTGCTTACTTTTTCTTCATTACAAATGTTCTTGGCAACAATCAAAAGATTGAAAAAAAAAACAAGAAACTTATGAAAAACAGCAAGAGGAATTAAAAGTAAAAGACACAATCCGAAATCACTCTCAAGAAAACGGAAGGAAATACTCAGAACATAGTTTGAAAAACTGGGTGGGATCTTTTTCTCTTCTCTGTTCTTCACATGGAAGTTGGTCTTCATGTAGCAGATGATGATGATGATGTCTTGAGAAGATCAAGAACTTCACAACAGTTCTTCCACCATGGCGTCTCGACCTCACGATCACCTGCCGCTAGGAGTGGCTGCAATTGTAAGGAAAGAGCATAAGACTAAAGACTATGTCTCCTATTCAATTTTGCCCCAAGATATATAAGAATTTGAAGTTTTCTTTTGGTGTTTCGAATGGAACCTGATTGTCTGTGGATACCGGTAAGTCACGGTTTGCGGTCGTGGCTTCTGAGTCAGCACTGCCGGTAAAATGTGTAACAGCTCCCAAGATTTTGGAGGAGACTTCACCTTTCTTCTCCTCCAAACCGTGCACCAGCGATTTGGCTCCATCTATGCCTCTTGACACCACATTGTCGACTGCATCCTTTACGACATCGGTCTTGGCGGTTGCGGTTTCAACAGAGGTGATGACGGTTTCTTTGGCTTCACCGAGAGCAGAGGTGGCCTTTTGCAAAAGGGAGTCGGCCATCTTTTTGCTCCTCTGTCTCTGTTGCGTGTTTATTTCGTCAAGACGCAGGAGATTATAAGAAAGAAGAAGAGAGATATATCGTGAGGCGAAAATTGAGAGATAAAAAAGGGCAAATTTAGAGCTGTCCAAATTGGCGGCGGCTGTTTCAACGACCTAAACGGGACTTCCTTTATCTAATCTTAACACTAATATAAAACTTCTGATTTAGTTTTGTTTGTATGGAGAAGACATCATTTGAAAAACGATAACTACAATTAACTATTATTGGTAAAAACACCTGCGCTCTAATTAGATCAAGGAGACCGATGTTTTACTCATGTAAACCTTATTTTATCATCGCTGCATCGAGTGTCAAGCAACACATTATTATGTAAATGTAATAACACAACACACGTGGAGTTTCAGTTTTTAGGATACAGTTTTATAATTTGAACATATGCTCAGTTCTCTTCTCTTTTATACTGAATCACTGATGCATAGCCTGAAGTCTCGTATTTGCCTCCCCACCTGTGAATTTCCAATGGCACATTATCAAAACATAAGAAAGGGATTGTTTTCTCAGGAAACATTCGGACCAAGAGAAAGTTTACTGTCCCTTAAACCAACCTATTTTCTTCTGTTTCAGGGATACGAAGCTCAATATCATCCTCCAAGGGCTTAAACACCAAGTTGATTTTCTCATCATCTACCTCATCTATTGTCGCTGGATTCCACTGCACCAAACCCAATCATAGAAGTTTGTAAGTGTGTTAGATGCGATCTACGTTCTAAGTAGACTCATATTTTGCTTCCTAGAGTGGAAACATACCTTTGGAGAATTATCTTTGTCTATGGTCAGAGCCCTTATACCCTGCAAGTTATTACACAAAATCAGAAAAAGAATATAGTAAGGGTAACACGATGCTACGATTTTCCTAAAATGCAAAACCAAAAATGGTTGCAGTATTTGCATCTATCTACCTCATACATATCAGGGGATATGGTTTTCCTTAAGGTATTCACGGTGAGCCGAAACTCTTTCTTCAGGCAATCACTCAGCGTTTGATTTCTACCTTCACGAATCTGGAAAAGTTACGCATCACAAGAATTACTTAAATTTACGAAATAATAGACTGATAGAATTTCACAGGAATCGATTAAAGGGAAGAACATAACAAGAATTGCTGATTATTATTAGCTTAAAGCCTTTAACTTTATGCCATTCTACAACATTAGCTAGAAGTTTAAACCATTTTTTCATCCATTATTACTATATAATGAACTTGACAGGGCAGTCTTGTTCACCACTAAATTTCAAGGGACAAATGCGAGAAAGGGGAGATCATGTAACAAATAACAATTACCGATCGTAGGGTTATCTTTAACCCTGTGGGTGACGATCGTTTTAGACCTTTGATGACTGGAGTTATCCACTCATTTCCCTCTTTGCTCGCTTCAGCTTCCTGTAAGAGGACCAGAAATATTTCATACTGATGAATATAGACCGGAATGACTTCTGTTCCCGGAAAATCGGATGACTTACAAATGCTTGTATGATCTGCTTCACACTTTCTTTTGAGAAACACACATTAATTACTGACTGCCTGCAGATCAGCCATAGCCCCAGAGTTAATACCATCTTCGTGCATATATATACCAGTGGGGAAAAAAGATTAAACAACATCTAAAGCATGAAGAAACCAATATAAAAAGTTGTGTTACTTGTTAAGGATGCTGTCTTTGTCGAGGTTGACTTTCTCGGAGAACTCTTCAATTGTGGATCGGACTACGTCCACGTCTCCTGAGTCTAACTTCACAAGCCGTGCCTCCAGATCCGCCAATTTCTGACAATAAGAAAAGATGTGAAAGATAAGCATTCCACTCATCATTTCTAGAACAACTGTGGAATCTGTCCGCATTCAAGCTACAGGATAATGGTTAGAGATTCCAAAAACAGTGCTAAAGTTACAGATGATAAATATAAAGTTGCAAGACAGCTCAATAACATTTGCGGATATATTTACATCCTGAATCAATCAAATCCAAGGAAAGCATTCTCAAATACTCACAACAGAGGGTACAAAATGTGTTGCCATTCCAATTTCTACAAGTTCTTTGCCGTTTAATCTTGCCCCAGTTAAAGCCAAGAACTCACCTGCAAAACACAAGTACATTAGAGATTAGCCAATGCCTATATTTGGTTTTACCGGTTTAGCAGTTACCTAAATAACCAGGAAGACGTGAATGGATGTAGGAGAACCCACAATCAGTGTGAAACCCGATACTTGCTTCTGGAGTTGAGAAAACCTATCAACGAAAGAAATAGTTAAAGCTGTACTTGTTTCTGTGCCATAATACGCAAATAAAATGTGAAGCAGATTAAACTTATAACTCACAGTTTTCTCTGTCACAACTGAAAACTTCATAGGGACCATTAATAATGCACCTCCACCCATCGATATTCCATTAACAAGAGAAACCTATATAATTTTATTCAGTTAAATACTCAAAGAGGACACTTTCATACAATGAAATTTGGAGCACTACTAAAAGCTACCTGTGTCTTCTTGTATGTGTGTATATGATAGCAAAGCCAGTACATCCGGTAAACAACCTCAAGGCAAGAATCCTCTGTTAAAAACGACATATCATCATTAAGTTATAACAAAATCTCTTCGAACGTGTTCTTCTAATAAAACATGATGATTCTGTTAGCGTCTTACTTGATTCCCGGCCGTGATAAAACATATTTAGATCACCACCGGCGGAGAAAGCTCTACCTGCACCCTGGACAAATAAGCTATGTTAAGAAATCAATCTACAGTAGTAGAAATTCATCAACAGACCAAGGACCAAAAAAATCAAACCTTGATTACTATAAGCTTTGCTTGGTCATCCTTCTCCCACATTTCGAGGTATTCTGCAAGCTTGAGGACCTGAGTTTCAAATTTTACTATTAGGCGGCTTTCAGCATCTAGAAGAGGAGAATATAATCAGCTTCTGATCTAAGATCTTAAAATACCACTTCCGAAGAGATGACATTCAGCTGACGAGGGCGGTTTAGGATAGACAATCTCACAGAACCTTTTTCCTCTGCAATAACAACCTGTGACAATGCCAGATTCCAAAATTTTTAATGATGGTTTACGACTGAATCATGAATAAGAAAACAAACTACAAAAGACTGAAAAAGGCAGAGATTACCGGCTCATCAATGTTTCCACCTTCTTGAGCCATCTCCAGCTTTCTTAAACGTTAACAATAACTTACGAATCTGATCAATAAAAACATCAGTTTGAAAGGGTCCGATATGAAAAACAATCTCAAACGAGAAAACTACACTGGCAAGAAATTCCAAGAAACATCAGACCCAATGTGACAAATCCCAAGATTTACGAACTTGCAACAATCTAATTTCAACGTCCCCAGATTGTTCTTTACTTCATCCACCAAGAACAAGAACACAAAGTCTATTCAAAATATAAACTTCATGATCGCAGAATGAACATTTCAAACTTAAATTCTACTCTTCCAATCAACGAATAAACGGCCAAAGACTCAGAAATGAAGATACAGAATCCACACAACTTGAGAGAACCCATATCGCAAGTTGCAAAAAACATGCAAAAACCAAACCCAACAGCCTCTCACAAAACTGAAGAAGCTATCAAATGAAAGAGAGAGAATGAGAAAGGGATACCTTTAGAGAGGAGAAGCAAAAGGGGTCTGGTGAGGGGTGGAGCTCAAAATGTGAGAAACCATTTATATAATCTCTGAGTATTTGTTCAGTCATTGAAGAAATGGCAGGTGAAGCTAATCATCAATGGGAGGGTTTGGTAGGAAAAGACTTATATCATTAAAGCTAAAAAAACTTTCGACCTTTTTAGCTTCTTTTACCTAACTCTTTTGACCTTTTTATACAGTACAATCCTAAAGTAAATAAACAAGCAGATTAACAGTATTTGTTCTGTTTTCGTGTAAGTAACGTTAGATAATTGTGATGGGCTTAATCCTCGCAACCCAAAACCCATTTTGATGGGCTTAATCCTCGCAACCCAAAGCCCATCCACCATTAAAGCTCTAAAAGGTAAAGTGAGTATCTTCACCTCAAAGGAGCTCTCTGTTGCCCCCCTCACTCTTGAATGAGTAAAGCGAGGGTTCTACTAAAACCCTCTTTGCTCACCACTTGCCTAACCAGAGCCACGACCTTCTGCTCCACTGTTTCTCAGTTACGCTCTATCTCTCATCAGATAGAGATGGATCCTTCTGATTCGGAGCGTTACTGTTATGACCCGGTGTTGCGATGGAATCCTGAAGTGGAAGAGTACTTCACTAAAGCTTATGGACCTGACCACTTTACTCGCATTTCAAAGGCTCTCACGTACTGTACTTCGCACCTTTCTATCTTTCTCATCTAGTTTTGAAGCAACATTGCTCTCCTTTACGTGCATAAAGCTGGATTCGCATTGCCTTATAGCTTTTTTATTTTTCTAATTTCTCCTGATTCGAATCAATTTTTAATTGGTTGTTGTTATGTGCATATACCCATTTTCTAGACTGGGAAACCAATTACGCCTATGTGTGTGAGCTTATATACATTTCCCTCAATGTTAGCATCTCCTTGACATGATCCAGTTTTAGTCTAGTGTAGCCATAGGAACTAAATTTATCAAAATTTCTCACATTCATCTTGCGTCTGCACTACTAAGTGTTGCTACATTTTGTTCGACTCTTATATTTTTGTTTTTGTTCCATATTAGGCGCCCATCTTCCTACTCCTGCGTTCGGGTGAACACAGTTAAAACAACTAGTGATGCGGTTATCAAAAAGCTTACGAAAATTTTAAGAGATTCGGATGAGGACTTGAAGCTAGTACAACCAGATGGAAGTAGTCCAATCACCAAGTGTCAGATACCTGGTTTGGACTATGTTGTTTTTGTCAATGGTTCAGGCCCACATAGAATTGAATATGACTTTGGTCTTGAAAACCCTCCTAAGGAGGTACTAGTGAGCAGGAAGTGTGCTGAAGCAGTTCTTAGAGGAGCCCAGGTAAACTCGAGTTTCTCTCAATAAAACTTTAGTGGCTAGGATGGGTCACAATGATGTCAGAATAATTTTGGCTTAAGAAGTTTGATAGTTATTTACAAGTATCTAAGCATCTATCCTGGTCACTATGCTCTTGGTTTGGGGTATGAATCCCCCCTATCTTGGTTGTCCTTCGTTATAGTTTTTGACAATCTAGGTGGAGACTCCATGCCATAGACGATACTGTGAACAAAAATATACTTATATATCTCCTATGGGTCCTGTTGTAGCTCTATGTTCCAGGTGTACTGGCTTGCACTGCCCATGTTGAGAAAGGAGATGCGGTTGCTGTCTGTGTTGCTATGGAACAACCTGGTGATGAAGGTGACTGGAGTGTTAATATGACTCGTGGGACCACCCTCCAGGGTCTGCCAACAGGCAAGAATCAGAATTTTTTCTTTTGCTTTGGTCACTATAAAATTACTGGAGCGACCTACCATATGATTGACCAATACTTTATTTCGCAACAACTGAAACCCGAAAAGTAGGTCTTATTTATTAAGAGTTTTCTATGAAGGGAAACAATTCTACCTGTTAGGTTGTTTAATAATCAAAGGTGCTATTATATGAATTATAATTTATAATTTATAGCAGCCAAAAGAATCAAACAGTTTACTCGGTGGAATGCAATCAAATTTTATAGAGTGG
This sequence comes from Boechera stricta, assembly GCA_018361395.1. Classification (NCBI taxonomy): domain Eukaryota; kingdom Viridiplantae; phylum Streptophyta; class Magnoliopsida; order Brassicales; family Brassicaceae; genus Boechera; species Boechera stricta. The sequence continues at coordinate 2,805,750 of CM031538.1, forward strand.
TTTTCCTTCAACAATCCATTCGTACTGGATAGATTGCTCTCCAGTAGCTTGGCTTGAAAGTGCTGTATTATCCGTGGTTGTTATATAAGTTTTAGGGTTGCTAACTAAGAAATCTTGTGAAATGTTTTTAACTTAAAACAGTTGACATGTGCCGTAGTGTTATTGTAGATCCTTATTATCGTGAACGCAGTGGACTATATATCGGCATGGGAACAGCTATGTTGTCAAGGGCTGGGATGTTTCGTGTTCCCCATGGAATTGCGGTGGATTTGAGCAATAGAGTTTTCAGATTGCCTTCTTTTCATAGTAAACTTCTTCTTTTGCTCTAGGTTTGCTTTGTACTTCTGCTTACAGTTTATGACTCTCAGTATCTTTTTTCATCATGGGGCATTGCCCTTACATTGTCGTTTTTGCTCCTTAGATGTCCTTGAGGGGGAGATATTCCTTCAAAACCTGCCAAGTATTATTGTTGCTCATGCTCTTGGTAAGTAATATTAATTTTTGGTCTGTGGTATGCTTACACCTTCACCCCTATTATGATATAGTTACATATCCATAATTCAAATACATTAGATCCTAGATATTGATGAGAGTGCCACGGGGATACAAGATTGATGAGATCCTAAATTCTTATCTTTGCCGCACAGATCCTCAGAGAGGGGAGCGAGTATTAGATATGTGTGCAGCACCTGGAGGGAAGACTACTGGAATTGCTATACTTATGAACGATGAGGGAGAGATAGTGGCAGCAGATAGATCTCATAACAAGGTACAGTTTCTTATGATTAAGTAATATTTATTGAAACATACATGATTTCTATCAAGGTTTACTTGCTTGCCAATTTACATTGAATGCTTAGAATACAAAACGAAAGTTCTTGTTAGGATTGCAAAATTGCATGCTCTAATTAGTTTGTTTACTGTTTTCCAAAACGCAGGTGCTGGATGTCCAGAAATTGTCTGCGGAGATGGGATTAAGCTGCATAACAACATATAAATTGGATGCACTAAAATCTGTTTGTCTTCCAAACACACTCAATGATTCCACAACATTAGTTAATGATGATAATAGTAGTTCCATGACAAGCCATTCTGAATTATCATCAAACGAGGAAATGGCATCTGTTACTTCTGGAAGATCCGAGGCTAACAAATCGTGTGGGGAAAATGGTAATTAAGCTACTCTCTCATAGTGTTTACTTGGCTTAGTTGTTTTCTTCGAAATGCTGGCCTCTTTGTTTGCTAGGTAAAAGTACCTCAATAAACTTGCCATGTTTGCATTGTCTTTCCTCCTTTGTGTACAAGGACCTTAGTTATCACTTTGGCATCAAACAGATACAGAACATAACCTTACTAAATTGGCATATGTAGCTCAATGTCTCACGTGTATGCATATGTGTAAAAATTCAAATCCCTATATATATATATTCCGGTTGTTCACAAAAACTAAGCAGAAGCTTGATTTTCCCATTATCACCCATATTGTAGCCAGCACTGAACAGCCAAATGGAGGGGACAATGTTAGCCAAGCTGACATCAGGAAGAATAAAGGAAGGTTGAAAAATGGTCGTGGAAGAACTCAATGTCAAGGTGGAAGGGTTGGAAAGTCACAAGGTTTCGCACCTAATAGTTTCGATAGGGTCCTTTTAGATGCTCCTTGTTCTGCCCTTGGCTTGAGACCTCGTCTGTTCGCTGGACTGGTAAGATAAATTCAAGACTTGGCTGTCTTGTGTGAACTTCTACATTTTCGTGATTTTGCTTTATTAAACATCTACTTCGCATGAGTTAACAACGTGTACACATTCTAGTACTTTGTGTCAACATGTGGATATATACTGTTATACGTGTAGATCAAAATATTAAGTGTTTGTAGTAATTCAGAGTAGAATCTGTGTTTCTTCCTCCCTAAGATTTATCAGAGGGTGGTGACTTGTGGAGTGAATTTTCCATCGTTATTTCTTGTAGGAGACTGTTATATCCTTGAGAAACCATGGATGGTACCAGCGGAAAATGTTTGACCAGGCTGTTCAATTGGTTCGCGTTGGTGGAATTCTCGTATACTCAACGTAAGTATGCAAACATAATCCGAAATCCATTAAATTCTGAATTCACGTTATCCAAGCTATGCAGATGAGGCCTACCAACATAAAATGAGACGTCCTCAGTCACACAGTCTTGAGTAATTGAGAGTTACTGCAGTCTTATCTGTGGATGATTTGTTTTCCATTTTGCTAGGTGCACAATTAACCCTAGTGAGAACGAGGCTGTGGTTCGCTATGCTCTAGATAAATACAGATTTCTTTCTTTAGCACCACAGGTTTTGATCTAAAAATACCCTTTTGGTTGTCATATTGAAAGCACATAAAATATCCAAGAAACTGTTTGTGATCTTGGCAAATATTGCATTAGGATCTTGTTCTTTGTCTTAATGTATCTTCTTGCGTTTGCTGTCTTGATGCAGCATCCTAGGATTGGAGGACCTGGTCTAGTTGGTCGATGTGAATTCCCCGACGGATATATCGAGTAAGCCTCTGTACCCATTAGAGTGATCCGATAAGTGATAATCAACAAAGTAGAGCTTAAAAAGATTTATGATAAAAGAGATGGCTCTGATTTGTCGACTATAAATTCCAATAAACAAACCAAGTTATGTTTTGCAGGGAATGGTTAAAACCGGGTGAAGAAGAACTGGTTCAGAAATTCGACCCGTCATCTGAGCTCGATACCATTGGGTTCTTTATAGCTAAATTCAGCATCGGCCCCAAGGATTAAGATCTTAAAATGTTGATTCGTGATCCAAGACATGTCACACTAAAAAAGATGGTGGTTTATACATTGTTTTTGAACCTCAGATGATATTTTTTATTGATCTTGTTTTTAAATGAGATGGAAAGACATCATCTGTATAACATTGTTTTGATAATATAAAACAGTTTTACATTAATTACAAATCCTTTAGTTGGTTCATCTTCTTGTTCATCCCACAAGCTGTTTGGCTTCAAGAGTCTTCTCGTACTCTTCAATGGACTTGAAGAGCTCAGAGAAGTTGCCTTTACCAAAGCCACCACATCCTCCACTCTGGTAAGTCTTCCCTTCCTCATCTTTCATCGTGCATCCTATTCTCTGGATAATCTCTATAAATATCGTCGGCCTATGAACACAATCATAAAGAAAGACATTGCTATTAGCAAATCCGAACATGTTTTTCATCAAAATGGATTTGTTGAAACACTAATTTTTTCGCTGTACCTGTCACCAAGTGGTTTTGTGAAGATTTGAAGCAACGTTCCTTGATCATCTCTGTCCACAAGGATCCCCAATTCCTCACATTCCTTGATCTGTTTGTCGCTGAGCACATCGCCAACCCGTTTCTTCAGATTCTGGTAGTAAGTAGGCGGAGGAGAAGGCATGAAGTCAAATCCTCCAACATTGCTCCTCTTCTGCATCTCTCTCAGAGTCCTGAATATGTCTTGGCTCATCAGAGCAAGATGTTGTAGCCCTGCTCCTTCGTTATGTTCCAGATAAGTCTGAATCTGACTCTTCCTCTTCGTCCCGTGAACCGGCTCGTTAATCGGTAGAAGAACCATTTCGTCATTGTTAGCTAGCACCGCTGAATTTAAACCGCTCTCGGCGGTTCCCACGTCGTCTGCTGTGAACTCTGCGAATTGGTGAAAACCAGTGAACCCTGCAATGTAAGTCAAAGCCGGACCAAGCTCTGGAACGTTTCCCACGGCGTGGTCAAGCCGCTGTATTCCGTAATCCAATGGAAACGACGACGTATCCTCCACAGGCTCAAATCCTGGCAAGAATTCGGATTTATCGGTGTCTCCTCCTTTGTAACTAACATATCTGAGAACGACATCACCGTACAGTTTAACCTCTGCGATCGTAACGGCTTCGTCGAGGACGATAGGAGGCGATGATGGAATGGCGCCGTTAGAGACACTGATGGAGAAAGCTGACTCAGCGTCTTCTACTTCAATAGCAACGGCTCTTACGCCGAGACCATGTGAAGAGAAGAAGGAGCGGCAAGAGACGTGATCGAAGCTTGGGATGGAGGCTGTAGCGGTCGGTTTAATTTCTCCGGCGGAGAGAGACGGAGAGTAGGGAGCAGTGAAAAGGAATCGGAGGTTGCCGGAGGTGAGGAGGTAAGAGGCGTGAACCATATTTCCGGTGGAGAGATCGGATTTGGCGGAGAATCTCATCCCGAGACCCCATGAGAAGCGACGAGCGACGTTGGTGGCGTCGCCGCACCAGAACTCGATATGGTGGAAACGCTTAACCTTGAATTTGTCAGACTTTGGATTCTTCCTAACGAACTTGGAAAATCCGACGAGCTTGAATCCCGGCGACGACGCCGCAGCGCCGTCGTGGTGCTGCTGAGTCTCCGAAACGGCGGCGTTTTGGTGGCCCATTGATTTCACCAACTCTGCCACGGAACTGAGTGTGTATCGTTGAGCTCTATGCAAATAAGGATTTTTATTTTTTTAAAAATTAATCAATACTATATTTTAGAGGTAAGAAAGGAAAAGGATCCTCTCGTATCGTAATATCGTGTGTATATAATATGACTCACAATGTCAGGTCAACAGATGTTGACCGTCAGTGGACATCCAAGGGTACACGTGTACGGTCAGATTTTGATTTTTAAAAAGGATACGTTCCGTGATGGATCTCCTTCTTGCTCTTTGGCTCATCCTTGTCCAGTTTACGGAATGCTGACGTGTAAGACATATCTATCTACCGTTTAGAATTGCATTTTTCCAATATCAAAACATTTACGTATAAACGATGGAACCCTGTCCAACCATATATGGATGAGACAAACATAAGAAGATCTAGTGCTTGGTAATTTGATACATTTTTTGGTTGGTGGTGCTTTAAATTGGAGACTTGCAAAGACACAAACCACTTTGTAATTTTTTTTTTATCTGTTAATGCCAATCTTCTCACGCTTTGGACATGTAATGACCCGTTTGGTAGAATCTTGGTTTACCTGATAGCATATGACATGTTACGGTGGAAGTTAAATTCTAAAGTTACGGCATACAACATGCTAAAGCAATATTAACTTCTATGTGCAACAAATATGCTTATGAAAGAGACAACCTTTACATGTATTTATCAAACTACACCTGCAACATCTAATGCTCGAGTGACCAAACACCTCAACTTCACTATTCATATGTCCAAACCAAATCCATCTACAGATGCCTTTAGAATTTTCACCTTGTTCTCTCACTCCTACCCAACATAAGATTACATCCGTCATGCCTACCTTATAGCTTGTCAAATTTCGTATTATAGAACAGCCAAACTTAAAAGTCAGAAGCATGTTGAGATTGTGAACTCTTAACTCCTATCTCTTAGGTGTCTCCTAATTACCTCTTTTATACGTCCACTCAATTGCCTAAGCCGATCGTCATTTTTCATGTTTTTATACAGCTCATGCGCTTCCCGGCATAGGCCTTTCTTCCGCAATCCTATCATCATTGTAATGTATGTTATATCATCAGGCATTAATCCTTTATGAGCCAGACTGCAAAATATACACCAAGCATCTTCCACCTTATTAACCTTGCACATCCCTTTGATGATAATATTATATGTTATAATACCAAGATCCATTTCACTTTTTTGCATAGCCTCCAATAACAACAATGCTTTTCCTATCTTCCCATGCTCACATAGATAGCCTAACAAAATGTTGTCGGTATAAATATCGGGATGCACGCCATAAGAAACCATCCGACCTATAACCCTTTTGGCAACATTAAATTTCCCTGCTTGACAATAACCGTGGAAAAGAGTGTTGTAAGTAAATGTGTCACCAACCAATCCATCACGCGACATTGCACAGAAGATTTTCATCCCATCGTCTACCCTCTTGGACTTGCAAAATCCGTTTATGAGAGTATTATAAGTCACTGCATTTGGGAAGCAACCTTTACTTAGCATAAAATTAAACACGTTTTTGGCTTCATCTAGACGACCGTGAATGCAAAGTCCGTTGATCAATGAATTGTAAGTGACGATATTAGGATTTATTGACCTTTGAATCATCTCCTTGTACAGTTTTTTAGCCTCTAAAAGCTGGCCCTCTTTCACATACGCATTGATCATAGCACTGAAAGTGATTACATCCGGCTTGATTTCCATCCTCATCATATCACTCAGTACTCGAGCGGAGACACCCCATAGACCACAATTAAAAAGGCCAGTAATGAGAGAGTTGTAGGTAACAACATCCGGTCTTATTCCCATCTTCTCCATATGGTTCAAAACATCCAGCGCAGTACTCACATGTCGGTTTTCGCAAAGACTATCAATGATAGTGTTGTATATCACAACATCAGGTTCATATCCCAATCCCACGATTTGATCAACCAGAGACATGGCATCGTGAATTCTATTTATGTGACATAATCCATTGACCAGTGAGCCAAACGTAACTATGCTGGGGTCATAACCAAGCTTCATCATCTTTCCAAGACAAGATAGAGCAAGAGAAAGTCGAGAGCATCGGCAGAAACAATCTACTAAGATACTGAAGCTATAGAGATCATTTGGAATTCCCAACTTTCCATCTGCAAGAACAGAAACATCACAAGATCATACTTTTTCAACTTAGCAATGGCAGTCAATAGTCTACTAAAATCAATAATGGAAGGGAGAGGACGAGACTTAGCCATGTCACAGAACAATTCAAGTGCATCGTCTAACTTAATAGAGTGAAGCCCACTTCTCAATCTCTCTCGGTAATCACTTCCACCAGAAAAAGCTCGGAAATTGGATAGGTTAAACGAGAGAGCAGTTCCGGGATTACTTTTCTCCAGAAGATGCCGATGAAGAAACCCTTTTGCCGTTAACGCAGTCGCAATGACAATCGATCTCCGCATCCGACGGATTTTTGTTTCAGCTGATTGGCTTTGTTCACAATCTAATTCATAGGAGTTTTGAGACTGTAAACGTCGAGCCGAGAAAAAGATCTGACGACGCCGAATAGTGCTCCGGCGAGCAAGGGAGGGATCTGATTACCGTCCCGTTGAGTTCAGCCGGGATTTGGATACGTGATTGTCGTTTGGGTTGAGTTTGCTTCCAAACGACGACGTTTTAATAAAATAACTTTCATTGATCTTCCTCGATCTCCTCTACATGTTAAGAGTTATACAAGGTTCGGACACTAGAACGCGTCTTAAGAAACATTGTTACAATTTTAAGTTACAAGCTTTGCACAATAAGCTTATTGACTAAGGACACAAACTCTCATGCCATGTTTTGTTCCACATCTTGAGGGTTTTCGTGAGCTATCATATGCTTCTTAAACAAAGCCGCAGCTTCTTCCCTCTCGTCAACCCGTCCCAGCTTGTCATATACCATCGCCATTAAGTACGAGGCTTCCGCTGCCAGTTCATGGTACTGCACAATAAACACAACAATTACTAAGTGAACCAACGGTAAATCATGGTACTAAGATCCAATTTTTTCAGTTATGATGAGCTAAACGTAGCTGGACCTAATTATAAGAGTTCAGTTTTATTTTTGAATTAAAAGCAACATTGCATCACTTATGCAATAATGTTCAGGGTTGTTTTTAAAATAAAAGCTATATAGCATTCTTATTGACATAAGCTACCTCCAAAGCTTGAAGCTCATTTGACGCTTGCCTTAGAGAATCCAGGACTGTGTCTGAATCTGTGGAAACTGGTAACAAAAGTCAAAACAAATTAGAAACTCGCAACGCGCAAGATAAAACTTGATCCATAAGAGTCAGATTCTATTTGTTATGTTCTGAACATCCTCGCTTAGGCTAATATAATATCATAACCCTAATGTCATTCACTTTCATTTAATCTAATAAAACAGAGACCATGTTGGATTATTATTTTCATCGTTAGTTCCTTCTGAGAAGGCAATGACTATTCGATATTGCAACCACGAAGCATGAATTATAGTCAAAGTAGTAGAAGACAACAAAAGCTACCTGAAAAGCTTGGATCAGACAGATAGCAGTTTGCTTCAAAGATGTATGCTCGAGCACGCAACTCCAAACCTCCATGGCCAAGAATCATAGGGAAAGCCCCATGCAAAAGGTCTAATGCCCGTTTAGTATGATTTGATCCAAGACCAAGCCACAGCTCAGCCAGCGTGAGAGTGGCTGATGCTTTGAGAAGATCCAAGTTGAATGACTGGCAAAACGAGATGCTTGCCAGCGCATATGGAAGACCCAGGACTGCATTTCCTGACTTCTGAGAACCGAAAAAGAAGGGAAACGAAAATTGAAAGCCACTCAGAAAACTAATGAAGAATTGAAAATAATACCATAGCACAACAGTTTTATATGTAGTCTAAGCCCAATCAGCAGAGAGAGAGCAGATTCAGAAGAAATACATGCATTTTAAGCTATGCATGGAAGGAAAAATATATTCCAGCAAACTAACTATGTCTACTTCAATCTGGTAAGGTGGCACAAATTGTCAATGGAATATCAGATTCCAATTTATGTGTTCTCAAGTTAGTAATTTCTTGTAGCCATGTCTTACCTTATGGATCTCTGCAAGCAGAAGAAGAACAGAAGCCTTTTCGATTTGCAAATTGAATTTGTGACACGTGCAAAAAAGGGAGTGTGCCACATTTGCTGCCTGTAGAGAACGTAGTAGGAAAGCAAAATTGAAGATACACTAACAAAGCATAGGACATGGCCTGAGATTACAGATTGCACGTGGAGTTAATAACAGATGGTCAATAAGGATTTACTACAAACCTGGCTATACTGTTTTGCTGCAAGCAAAGTCCGAGCTGCGCGAAGACTTGCTTCTATTTTCAGCTCCATGTCTACACCTATGGCTGTTGATGCCAAGCCTCCTAGCTCATTGCACATTCGTTGAGCTAGCTTTAGATTCCCACTAATAGATTTAAGAAAGTTAGAACAGCTGACTTAAGAGATAACAATTCCAGCACAACAGAAAGCCTCTGTTCAGATTCTATTTCCAAATGAATGTTTTATACAGTTTCAAAGCGTTTGAATTTATCTACATAACCCTCAAACAATACACTAAATGATCACAGAGGGCAGACGAATCAGCTTTGCTGGTTTTATGAGGTTGCTTAAGCAAAATATCAAGCAGATATATTTTATTTAGAATTCAGGGTGCTGTAATATAGTGAAACTCCGGCATGGAGTTGCTATGGGGGGAGGAAAAGTTGATTAGAAACCCCCATCCTTTCTCGTACACATGGTGCTAATATGGACCAAGAGAGAGATTAACTGGAGTGACATGTATAGGAGACTGGGAACCTTACCAATGCAAGGCACGTTCATGTAGTAGCTGCAACTTGAGCAAGAATATTTTTGATTTTGATACGGTTAAGAACTTTTCCTCCGCAATCTTAAGAGCAGCAAAGGCATCTAGAAAAGCATTGGTTTCAGAAAACAGGTCAACACAGGAAAAGAAAAAACATAAAGCAAGATCTAAATAAATACCCTGCATGCAATAGAAGCAGCAACAAATAAACTTAATTGGAAAATTTAGCAGAAAATACAGACATTTCTACATTGACTTGGCCTTCTTATTCCTCGTACAGAAAAATAAGATTCAGCTATAACTTTTTATTTCGAAGAATGTATTGGTTCATTCCGGAATTGAAAGACTGAGGCAGGTATAACAAGGTGTGCATGACCTTGTGCACAGAATCTAACCTTTGTATCCATTATATAGTGCCAAATGTTGAATGAGCTTCAAGTATGCTAACTCTCCGTCAGATGAACTATAGATGCAAGAAATAGATCAAAATCCCTCAAGACGAATGTAAGAGACCGTTTTAGAAAGAAGGAAGAGACTGGGGGGAGAGGGGCAAGAAAGTGATACATTTCAAGGAAATTACCTCGAAGAGTCACCGAATAAAGTAGCATACACCAAGGTATTCATACGAGCCATAGGAGCGCTAACAAGAAACAAATGAATTAATAAACTACAGAAAATCAACACTTTGAGTTTCTATGGTTAGTTGTTAGAAAGGTAAGGTCAGCAAAGGGAGAAATTGTATGAGTATACCTGCCATATAACTCCCATGAAGTAGCCCGGAGTAGATATGAAGCACCTATTAATTGTGATACAGATCCAGGAATCGAGACCAAATGATCACATAACTGAAAAAAAGTCGAACTCTTTCTAGAACCAGAGTCCTGGGAAATCACAGGGGGACCCCATGATTTTTGCAAGTCTTTAAGCCAAGCCGAGCTTAGAGAACCATCAATTGTCATTGTAGAGCTTTCAGAAGAAAAGTCGCTGATTAGGTGTGCACCTAGTCGTATCTCCTGCCATGGATTATTCAAGAACTGATTAGACCTCAAAAGGAGATGTGAATATTTCACTCTAGTCAAAATAGTTAGGTACTCAGTACCTTGCAGACACTAACTGGACAAGTTTTGTGACGCATCGAAGCTTTGGGACCAAACGACAGTAGAGGCCTTTGCACATGCTGTATTACAACAAAATAACTATTCTGATTTCGCGTATACCAAACATTAGGATACCAAAGATATGGATTTCGTTGCGCTAGTTGACAGTTATCAAAGAAGCAATGCCCTACATGTAGGGCTAGCTGAGCATAAAAAAAAAAACCAAAAACAGATCATTTGAATGTAAAAGTACGTGCAAATTCAAGCTTTGTATGTCAAGTTTACAGAAACAAAAGGAAAGAGATGAAAGGAAGACACATGCGGAAACGTAAACTGATAATTTCTCTTTCTCTATAACACATCCTATATTTTGTCTTATAAATTGCAGGAAACAAAAAAATATAATTGCTCCAGCTTTATCCTATCCATCTGTCCTATGTGCTTCAATCCTTTTCTTCTGTGTTTTCTTTTTTCTCATGAGCTACATCACGAAATTCTCCGGTACAAAGTATCCCCGAAAAATATATATTCCCTAACATGTTAACATCTTTCACGTTCTATAAAGAACTTCACTAAATGTTTAGAGCACTTTGATAATTCACTGGTTCTTCGTGCATCAAAAGATTTGAGGGATACACAAGGTTCTTAATGAAAAACCATACCCCAGATTCCCAGGGCAGGTCAGAGATAAATCTAAATATATAAGGAATCAACAGTTAAGTATAGACCTTACCATTAACTCAAATTTAGCCATCGCAAGATGATTGGAAGCCACTAAGCGTCTTAACTTTAGACTGTCAGCTCTCCTAAAAGACTCTTTCAAAAGTATGTACACTCTTTGTTGTACAGATAATGAAGACGCAGGGCTAGTGACAGGTGAGTACGAGGATCCAAGAACACTGCTGGTACTTGCAATGCCCATTTCTGATAACAAGTTGCTCATTGCTGCTAGTGTATATGCTAGACAAGTATCATTACTAAGCTGCAGAATCAACAAAGGTTTTAAATACCATAAATGAATTAAAGCTTGAACAACAGTATCTTCAAACAACATAAGCTGTTGACGGTGCTCATGTGATTGCACATTGAAGCCAAATGAGACAAATGTGATCCTTCTAGCATGTACCAAATACAACTTATTTCATCTCTGCTAAGACTGCACTACTAATGATTGAGAAAACTTTCATTTTTGCAAAATTTAACCCCATGGGACACCCTAAAAATCAGTTCGTAAGTTACATATATCTTTTCATCAACGGGAAAACATCATGTAAAACTGAAAATTAAGTCTGATGCTCTTAAATACAGGAGTATATTAAGAGATATAACAATAATGTGTCCTGAATCGCTTCGCAGAACTTTGTGATATAAGAATAGAAGAAACTAGCTCAAGATTCAGCTTAAGGAAACTTTCATACAACTACACGTCCTGCAGGAATTTATCAAACACACCACTTTCTTCAAAATATACTATAAATAGAGCTAACAGCAGATGAAGAAAGTGAGAATATACCTGCTGCGAGACACGTACAGCTTCTGTTAAAACCTGTGGTTGAGGAGAAACCATATTATGAGCAAACCAAACAATGATAAGACCCTTTTTCATGTCTAGTGAGATCACTTATAATTATGAAGTTAAGATAGCAAACAAATCACTGCTTGCATGGGGAAATTTTCAACTTTCTAAAGTAAAATTTGTATATACACAGAAGTATGATCTATGTAGCTCATTATAATTTCAAGTAATCTATCAAGGAGAATAATAGTGTGAGGTCAACACACTCGAGATACATCACAAATGAGCATCACTTATTATTAGCCTCACCAACAGCCCAATAAACTATCCAATGTACAATTTGGTCCATCCAGGGAGGATTTTAAAGGTCAAGAACAACTTTTTAGCAATAGAAGCTATCGGGAGAATTAGTGCTCACCTCTAGGGCCAAATTCGGATGCCCAAAGCGGAAATGCATCATTCCCAAACATAGCAACGCAATCTCGTACCTTCCATACATGCTGCAACCAGTTGAAGGAGGAACAAGGTCAAATCCCTCAGTCCCTGCACTTTAAGGCAATGGATCATGGATCAGCTCATGTTTGAAACAAAGTTCCCAGTGCCAAATATCTAACACGCAAACGCAACTGGATATTTACAGGAGTCACATCATAGGCAGTCAGCAGTAATATTATTATAATTATAATAAGTTTTTAGGAAACAGATAAAAACAGCAAAAAGCACAGATTACCTGTAATCAAAGTAACGGAGAAGATTATCCAAAGCAGCAAAATAGTCATCGCTGTGAAGTTTATTCAAGTAACGCAAAAAGTGGACCTGCATTATTGCATGCCATACATAACATGTAAGAATATTAAAGCAATCAAAGAATGATTAACTTCTGAATCCACCACAAAGTAAAATATAAAGAAGCAAGACATTACACGATGCAATTCAGGGGCTAAATTCTGAAGCTGCTCAAGGAAACTTTCGATCGAACTTGAAGAGAATGAACTTGAACTTCCATGTCTGACATTACAAGGAGATGAAAGTTTTAAAACTAGCAATACTTTTGACAGAAATATATCGGTTACTAAGGAAATAGAAGCTTTACGTTTCAATTGCATCAGCCTGTTCCATTAAAAAACCTTGTATCTGCAAATTTGTCCGAAGGAATAATGGTTCATCTACCAGAGTATCCTCAAGTGTACTTGATGAGGCACAAGCAACTGGAGTAGCTTCTGTATTTTTCTTGCTGGTTCTTGACGATTCCTTCCTAGTAACTCGCAAACCTGCATGTTTCATTTGTTCTGTGCATTTTTATAACGTTGAGAGCCTTACAAAACAAGTAAGTGCCAAAACATACGAATGAAACAAAACCACAAAAAGCAGACAATTAATTTAATTAGAGTAGATCGTTTCTATATTACGGAAGGGAAATATCTTCCGAAACCCATTTCTTAAACAACAAAATCTAAAAAAGTTTGATACAAACACTTCAAAAGTCTTCGGAAAAAAAGTGTGATACAGGTTGAACTGTGATCCTACAACTAATGCTAATGCATCAGCAAAAACATGTTACCAAACATATACAAGGACTGTAGCATCTAAAGCCTGATCACGAATATAAAGCTCTATTCCCTCAATATTTTCTAGCACCTGAGATTCAGAGAAATATTAAGTTTTCTTTGAGCAAAAATACGGGAATACCCTAAGTGATACCTTCTATCACTTTGAATAGTGCTTCCGGCGTATGAAGGTGAAAAGGGACACTTCCACTAGCATTTTTCTGAAGCTCTAGTTCTTCAGTTGCTTTATCCATTGCATAATTCTCCATATCCATCTGATCATATTGTGTTAATGATTCCAGATTATTATTAGATACATCAAACTGAGCAGAGCTTGAATGAGCTTCTTTGCAGTAATCTTCAATGCTTGAAAAAAGATGACAAACTCCCTGCACGAGATTCACATATCAATGAAATGGACGGTTCTTTCAAACATTCATTTATGTGTTTCTGCAAGGTAAAGAATGTAGACGGAAAATTGCAAGAGCCCTGTGCTGTATGACAGATTCTGCGTTTATTTTTGACATTACAATTGGGTGTCCAAACCTAGGAAAAGGAAGCACAATCAAGAGGTTCGCTAAATTCATTCTGAACATTGCAGCTGGAAATTACACTTCAACCAGGTCTGTCAGAGTTTTGCCATTAGATCTCATATTTTAAAGCATTTCGAAGTGGGTCTACATTTTAAATCTAGCCTAGAAAAGTACTCCATCTTAGTGGGTCAAGAAACAAAGAAACGTCACATACATATCTAGATATATGATAAAGTGGAGCTGACGTTTAAGCTATCAAATCCGAGTCATTCAAGCAAAACCTCAAACTAAACATCACGTTGAACTATTATTCAGTCACAAGATAAAAAAAGAATAACAAAAACGTAAAAAAGCACAATACCTCGAACGATAAAAGGTTAAATGCCAAAATGCAACGACGAACAAACATTCCCAAGTTGCTGTTGGGATCCAAAATAATCTGATCATCTTGCACAACTCCTGAATCAAGGCTCCCAAGTATTCCTACATACAAAGAAATTGTAACAAATAAGATTCAAACATGATGGAAAACAAGAAAAACAGACCTTAAGCAAGCAAGCAGCTAACCTCGCATGTCATTAAAGAAATTCAATAGATCATCTGGTGAAGCTAAAGAGGAAAATCTATTATTTAAATGGTCAGTTAGCCACGCATCCATCTCTTCACCAACTTCCCTCAACTGGTTGATGAGCTCTTCCAGCTTCGGCTCAAATATATCATCGCAAGACTGCAGCATGAACATCAATCTCGTCAGGGAAAAGAACAGTTTGTTAACACACAAAACCAACAAATCCAAACTCCATCATTCGTCGTAAACGAAACCAAGGAGAATCAAGAAATCGATATAAATTACAGATGTCTCATAAACTTTGAGCCGTGAAATCGTTACAACTGACATTGCTGAACCAAAGGTAAGAAAATAAGCGGAGAAAGATATAAGAAATGGAATAAAAAAAAAAACTCGGCACAACAGCATAGCTTCGAGTATAGGAGACATGCCAGGAAACTCACAAGAATCAAAAGACATTGTTGAATTAAACCTCAAAACTATAAGATAATGCAATTAAAGAGAAAACGAAGAGTGAAACCTTAGTGAGAGAGAGCAAGTAGAGGCCGAGGCGGTTGTGCTGAGAAACGGAAGAGAAAGGGAAGGGGAGAGACATCTGAGCGGAAGGAGCGTATATCTGCAGGAGGATGCAAACGGAGATCTTGTGTGGAGTTACCGCAAAAGCACCGGCTGCTCTCGTTAATCCGGCCATCTCTCTCCGTCGCTAAAACACTCACTCTCTCGCCGGATATTTCCCCCGACGAGCAGCCGGGATTAGGGCACTTTAGAGGATTTATTTTGAAATTTTGTCTAAAAGAGTCAACGGGAAAGTGAGAGCACTTTGAAAAGAAACAAGGAAAGAAAAAAAAAAAGAATCCACGCCTATTCTCAAACTTTGAGAACCGGTTCTTTCAGGCCGGTAGACGATCGGGTCGTACTGACCGCCGTCCGGTTAAGAGTATCCATCCCAGTCACCCAGAGGCCAAGGCCCAAAGGTGAAAGAAAAGAAGCTAAATATTCTTAAATTACAAAACTACAGAGGCCAATAGCCCAAAGTCGCAAAGAAAACAAATAAAACTTTATTAAATTATAAAACTACAGCGGAATTTACAAAGACATCCAAAACGTTCATTTATACTCTTTATCAATAGTAAAAAAGGCCACTAACATATCATATTAGAACAGAAAATTACATATTTTTGTGAAATATTTAAAATATATTTTCTTTTTATTTTGACAAAAAAAATCACCTCATATAGTCGCCATGGCATTAACCATGATAGTGACGAAGGCTTCCAAAACATTACGACATGAGAGCCACCGTAAAAGTTTTATAATCCCAACAGTCCAAGCTCACACTCAATAGTCATCGAACATACAAGCACTTGAATAATAAAAAGAAAACATACAAAAACAATCTTCGAATCGCTAATTTTGGCAATTTTGTCCTTCATTTCCAAAATGTGCATATCAATTCTATGGAATAAAAAAAAATACGCACTATAACTTTTATATATATCTTCTAAACGTTTGCACGGTTACATACATTCGATTTTTAAAATTCTAAAAACTTGGACTCTTTATTACGAGAGCTTCGATTTGATATATATTTATTAATATTTTATAAATTTGACGGTAATGAAAATAAGTTATATTATGTATTATTTTTTATTTTACGGGATTAACTTGTACTTTTTTAAGATGAAATGTAAAATTGTAAAAATTGGCAAGTTGGAGAATTTTTTTCCAAAGAATCGAGTGGAGAATTCCAAAATAGTTGGTTGGCGGGTGGCTTAACATTAAGTTAAACAAAAAAAACTCTTAATGGTCAAAGATTTACAATAATACAAACAAAAAAAATATATATATATATATATATATATATATAAACGTAATAAAATGAGCTGCTGATTATTTCAGTCGCCTTTTCTCTTTGTATTTGTTTACTATTACTACAGCTAAGTGCTATTGCTGTCGGGGATGTAGCTCAGATGGTAGAGCGCTCGCTTAGCATGTCCGGGATCGATACCCCGCATCTCCATTTTCCTTATTATATGTTATAAACTTAAAAGCTGTCTTGTCCGTTTTTTAGTTTTGTGATTTTTTCCACGTGGTTAATTGAATAAACCCGCATCTCCAATTTCCTTATTTTATGTTATAAACTTATGAGCTGTCTTGCCGTTTTTTAGTTTTGTCGTTTTTTCCACGTGGTTAGGTGAATAAACCTTGGGGAACCTTCAGACACGTACTTGTTTTCATTTTAAAATTCAATTTTCGTCGTTGACTCGTCGAAATATTCACAAGTTGTACAAGATCCAACGAAAATGGCATTTTCAACTAAAAGAAAAAAAACCAATGGAGTCATCGCTTCCAACAGTTGCTGCAATTGATCGTTCAACTCAACTAAAAGCTTTCGACGAGACAAAAACCGGCGTGAAAGGCCTTGTCGATGCCGGAATCTCAGAGATTCCGGCGATATTCCGTGCACCTCCAGTTACTTTATCAAGCCTGAAACCACCTTCCTCCACGCAGTTCACTATCCCCACAATCGACCTCAAAGGAGGTGGTACGGACTCGATCACGCGGCGGAACTTGGTGGAGAAGATCGGAGATGCGGCGGAGAAATGGGGATTTTTCCAGGTGATCAATCACGGTATCCCACTCGATGTGTTGGAGAAGACAAAAGAAGGGATTCGTGAGTTTCACGAGCAAGACACAGAAGTCAAGAAAGGTTTTTACTCTCGAGATCCAGCTAGTAAGGTGGTGTATAGCAGCAACTTCGATCTGTTTAGCTCACCGGCGGCGAATTGGAGAGATACACTCGGTTGTTATACGGCACCAGATCCTCCGCGACAGGAGAACTTGCCCGCCACTTGTGGGTACGTATGGTTTCATATTTTGTTAACGTGAAATCAAATATTTGCAATCACGAGTTATGGTCTATATAGTAACATGTTATGTTCCTAGGTCCGATGAAATTATGATCTAGCTAGTATTCTATATCTCGATAGACGAATAGCTCAATTAATCCAACAATACATGATTTTTTATTAAATTTCTAAATCAACTAATATACATAAACCAACAAAACAATAACTCATTCAAATAGTTAAAACGCATGGATAATGTATTTATAAGAGCTATGATTTCATGATAGGAAGGAGGTTAAGATTTACTAAGCATAAATCTGAATCTGTCTCCAATCATAAGTGTCTCTCATCGTTTTTTGGTGGGAATTTTTTTTCAGGGAGATGATTATTGAGTACTCAAAAGAAGTGATGAAATTAGGTGAATTACTCTTTGAGCTTCTCTCAGAAGCTCTAGGGTTAAGCACTAATCACCTCAAGGACTTGGATTGCACCAACTCCTTGCTGTTGCTCGGCCATTATTACCCGCCATGTCCCCAACCAGACCTTACTTTAGGCTTAACCAAACACTCGGACAATTCTTTTCTCACTCTTCTTCTTCAAGACCATATCGGAGGGCTTCAAGTTCTCCATGACCAATACTGGGTTGATGTTCCTCCTGTTCCCGGAGCTCTTGTCGTTAACGTTGGAGATCTTCTCCAGGTTTTCACTATTTAACTATAACCTTTTTGTTTTTTAATTAATCAATTGTTCAATCTATGGAATGAAATGAAATATGACTTTTACTATCTTAAATGGGGCTTTGTGCAGTTTATAACAAACGACAAGTTCATAAGCGTGGAGCATAGGGTTTTAGCGAATGGAACTGGACCGAGAATTTCAGTGGCGTGTTTCTTCAGTTCGTATTTGATGGCGAATCCTCGAGTTTATGGACCCATCAAAGAGCTTTTGTCTGAACAAAATCCTCCCAAATATAGAGACACCACCATTAGAGAGTATGCAAAGTTCTACAGATCCAAAGGATTCGATGGTACCTCTGGATTACTTTATCTCAAGATCTGAGAATGTCATTTGTCTAATAAAGATGCTTTTGGTATTTGTTTTTTTCTGTAATAACTTCTCTTTTGATAAGACTATGTTAAATCGAGTGGGCCAAGAACTGTCACGAGCCGTTGGTTTTTTCTCAATCAACTTTATATTTTTATATATTAATGGTTTTGCTGTGTCGCAGTTGGTCCTATCTTCGAACACAAGAAACACGTGTACGACTTTTTTGTGGGTTAGGTTAACTGTCGGAGGGTGCTTATATTGTATATATGATTGTTCTGTCTATCTTATGAGAGGAAAAAACGATGGAAACCACGAAGATTGCTTCTTCATTCGATCGTGTCAGTGAGCTTAAAGCTTTCGATGAGACGAAGACGGGTGTGAAAGGACTCGTTGACGCCGGAATCTCACAGATTCCACGCATTTTCCATCACTCATCTGTCGAACT
Source organism: Boechera stricta (assembly GCA_018361395.1). Lineage (NCBI taxonomy): Eukaryota > Viridiplantae > Streptophyta > Magnoliopsida > Brassicales > Brassicaceae > Boechera > Boechera stricta. The sequence continues at coordinate 2,824,657 of CM031538.1, forward strand.
AGCAAACTCTAAACCACTTCCCTCGGACTTGCTACATCTCAAGACGATCCCAACGATCGATCTCGGAGGAAGGGTTTTCGAGGACGCGATTAAGCGCAAGAACGCGATTGAAGGGATCAAAGAAGCAGCAGCGAAGTGGGGTTTCTTCCAAGTGATCAACCATGGAGTTTCGCTTGATCTTCTTGAGGAGATGAAAGATGGAGTTCGTGACTTTCACGAGCAACCCCCAGAAGTGAGGAAAGAATTTTACAGCCGCGATTTCAGCAGAAAGTTTATGTATTTAAGTAATTTCGATCTCTTCAGAGCTCCAGCTGCAAATTGGAGAGACACATTCTATTGTTACATGGCTCCAGATCCTCCAAAACCACAGGATCTGCCAGAGATTTGTAGGTATGACTCCATTGCTTTAACTTGATTTGATGTGTAATATCTGTTGGAAAGTGCCTTAGACATTCGTCAAAGACGTTGCTGAATAATTGGTCAACTTTTGCAATAAGGCACTTTCCAACAAATCTCTTCTTTGCCTTAGTTTATGCAAATACCCAGCTTGTGTCTTAGACATTCAAAACTTGCTTTTGGTAAAGCCTTTGTGAACACGTAAGCAACGTGGTATCAACTTTAATATTTCTATCCACTGGTGAAATGTTTCAGGGATGTTATGATGGAATACTCAAAGCAAGTGATGATTTTGGGTGAATTTCTCTTTGAGCTTTTGTCAGAAGCTCTAGGGTTGAACCTTAGTCACCTCAAGGACATGGATTGCTTAAAGGGTTTGCGCATGCTTTGCCATTACTTCCCACCGTGTCCACAGCCTGACCTAACTTTTGGCTCAAGTCAGCACTCCGACAGCTCTTTTCTTACCGTCCTTCTTCCAGATCAGATCAAAGGGCTTCAGGTTCGTCGTGAAGGGTTCTGGTTCGATGTTCCTCATGTTCCCGGCGCTCTCGTCATCAACATCGGAGATCTTTTGCAGGCAAGTTTACTAAATCAATTCATGTTTGATTGCTCAGATTTCACAAGTTTCTTTATAATGCTAGAATTGCTTAAGCGGTCATCCTCTTAGTTCAAAGGTGCTTTTCTATTGGGGTTTTGATGCAGCTTATTACAAACGACAAGTTCATCAGTTTGGAGCATAGAGTATTGGCGAACAGAGCCACAAGAGCTCGAGTCTCTGTCGCATGTTTCTTCACCACCCACGTAAAACCCAATCCTAGAGTGTACAGACCCATTAAAGAGCTTGTGTCCGAAGAAAACCCTCCAAAGTATAGAGAGACCACCGTTAGAGACTACGCTACTTACTGCAATGACAAAGGACTTGACGGAAACTCTGCTTTGCTCCATTTTAAAATTTGAAACATGGCGAGCTACTACTTTCTCACACATATACGACATGACAGTATATGTCACATGTTGGAGATGTGTGAACCAAATGTGGAATTTATGGATTAAATATTGTCATTTCGGTTTGGTCTTTAATAAGGTGTAATCGGATATGGTTAATCGATTGAATCTTCAATACTGAATTATCAATATGTTGGTTATATGCATATATACTAATTTGGATGTCATTTATCAAGCATGCATAAAATTAAGTTGATGCCTTTTGCTTTATCATGAATCATAATGTTTTGAATCATATCTGTGCATGATTTTGGATTTAAAATCTCAAGAAAGCATGACTTTTGTGATAAATATGGTCTTTCGGCTAAATGTTGAAAACAATGACGCTTTCGTAATTAATTCAAAATAGTTAGGCTTAGAATACGAGAAAACAAACCCTCCCAAATATAGAGCTTCTCAAGTTCGTTTTTTCTTTTTCTTTCTGTAATAACTTCTTGTTAATTAGTAAGACTCGTCTGGCCCGGTCACTGTCACAAGCGGGTGTTTTTGTCTATCAACCTTATCTCTTATCAGTGGTTTTGCTGTAGCAACTGGTCCCATCTTTGAACTTAAGAACATAGTTCATTCTTGTTTTATGGGCTATAATGTTGTGTGATTGTATCATATTGTCCTGTTTTTTTAGAAACAAAAACGATGGAGACGACGAGGATTGCTTCATTCGATCGTACCAGTGAGCTTAAAGCTTTTGATGAGACGAAAACGGGTGTGAAAGGACTCGTCGACGCTGGAGTTTCAAAGATTCCACGCATTTTCCATCACCCATCTGTCAAATTATCAAAACCTAAACCACTTTCATCGGACTTGCTACATCTCAATACGATCCCAACAATCGATCTTGGAGGACGGGTTTTCGAGGACATGGTCAAGCGCAAGAACGCAATTGAAGGGATTAAAGAAGCAGCAGCGAATTGGGGTTTCTTCCAAGTGATCAACCATGGAGTTTCGCTCGATCTTCTTGAAGAGATGAAAGATGGAGTTCGTGACTTTCACGAGCAACCCCCAGAAGTGAGGAAAGAATTGTACAGCCGCGATTTCAGCAGAAAGTTTATGTATAATAGTAATTTCGATCTCTTCAGTTCTCCAGCTGCAAATTGGAGAGACACTTTCGCTTGTACCATGGCTCCAAATCCTCCGGAACCACATGATCTGCCAGAGATTTGTAGGTATGACTCCATTGCTTTATCACTATTTGATGTGTAATCTTTATTCATATGGTGTGTCACTGCATTGTTTCAGCGAGATTATGATGGAATACTCAAAGCAAGTGATGAATTTGGGTGAATTTCTCTTTGAGCTTTTATCAGAAGCTTTAGGCTTGAGCCCTAATCACCTCAAGGACATGGATTGCTCAAAGGGTTTGCTCATGCTCTCCCATTACTACCCACCGTGTCCAGAGCCTGACCTAACTTTAGGCACAAGTCAGCACTCCGACAACTCTTTTCTTACCGTCCTTCTTCCAGATCAGATCGAAGGGCTTCAGGTTCGTCGTGAAGGGTACTGGTTCGATGTTCCTCATGTTCCCGGCGCTCTCATCATCAACATCGGAGATCTTTTACAGGCAAGTTTACCAATGCATTTTTGCACTGTATAACTGATAAGTTTTTTTATGGAGTTTGTGGTTTTGATGCAGCTTATAACAAACGACAAGTTCATCAGTTTGGAGCATAGAGTATTGGCGAACAGAGCCACAAGAGCTCGAGTCTCTGTCGCATGTTTCTTTACCACCGGCGTAAGACCGAATCCTAGACTGTACGGACCGATTAGAGAGCTTGTGTCTGAAGAAAACCCTCCAAAGTATAGAGAGACCACTATTACAGAGTACGCTACTTACTTCAATGCCAAAGGACTTGACGGGACCTCTGCTTTGCTCCATTTTAAAATATGAAACAATGAGCTACTACTTTCTCACACATATACGACATGAAATTATATGTAATATTGCAGTCGCATTAATATTACTCAAAGTAAAAGACCAAAAGAGTGCTTGGTGAAGAGAATTCTCAAGTGGTTCATAAACGTCACTGACACTGTTTATACTTTATTCTTTAATATCTTCTTTAAAGCTCCTTAAAAAGCCAGAAACAAGAGTATTTCATTTGCTCATGAGTCATGATAGCCATATGTAAGTAATACTGTTCTGTACGAAAGTCAAATAGACTTTCAGAAGGAAACCACCGAGCTTGGTTGCACTGAATGCTGCAGCTGCGATATATCTGTGTCCCCTTCAACCTCCTCCATCATCACTTCAAGTTTCCTGCATCACACATATTTATGGTTACTTATGTTGTTTTCATCACTTCTTAGGAATATCATTGAGATTTACGGTTAATATACCTTTGAGGGAATAAACTCTGACCACCTTCTTCATAAAGTGCCTTCTCCAATCTCACCTCAAATGGTGTTGCATGCCAGCTCACTCTCTGATCCTGCATAAGGTAAGAAGAATGTAACCCATGGTGTATAGTTTCTGATTATTAGAGGAACTGAAAGATAGACAGAGGAGATGAAAGGCAAGGAATATTACCTCCTTGTATTTGGTTGTCGAATTTGGGATCCCATTTCCATCCCACAATTTGGGTGAAATCTCAGTTTGCTCATTCTCGATCCACTGAGCAGCAACCAATCCAATGATAGGCATGTCACCTGGGGTTATGGCAGCGAGTTCTGGTGTCCTATCGTTTGAAACCGCAATGTTTTCGTTGCTGTCTTTGTTGATCTGGTTTAGCCAAGGAGAAAAACTTGCCTCAAACTTGGACAATTTCTCATCTGAGCTTTCTTCCACCTTTTCCCCACAAGTTGCTGAACAGGGTGTTTCACCCTCTATCTTCTCTTTGTAAACCTGCGGTTCAGCTTGTTCTAGGCTCCCATGAGAATCATTAAGGACCTTATATAAGGATGCATTTTCCATTAAATTGGAAACTGAATGCACAAACTGCGACCTGATTCTAAGCCTGCCCCTTCCTGCTGATTCCATGTTCGCAGGATATATGGTTCCAGGAGTCTGCATCTCATCAGATAGCTTCAAGGGGGTTGGATTGGGCGAGCTCACTGTAAAACAAAATTTGCCACCCATCTCGGGTTTTCTTGAACTGCTATTCTCGGAAGAATTAGAAGAGTGAGACTGATCAAGATCGCATTCAAACCGGACAGACTTAGTCTTTCCAGCTGTGAGCGTTGGCCTGCCAGTTCCATCCAACTCACCCTTGATTCCAGTGCCAATGCTTTCTACTTCAGTACCATCACTAGAAGCAGAAGAGGTCCTTGTACTGTCCCGGACATCGACTACACAACTAATATGAAAAAAGAAAAGAGTGAATTCCAGATCCACAAATCCGTTAAACATTAGTAAGAGGTGAGAATAAGGTTAGCATAGAAACCACACCATTTCTATCAAGAAACCATGCCAATTCTATCAAGCATAGCATAAGGAGGCAAAATATCTGTTTTATTCACATAGCGATTTGAACAGATGATTACTAAACAAAGTAATGTCTCTACCTGCTAGCTGTTTGCTCTGAAGTAAATGATGGTCTTCCCACCACTTCACAAGCTTTCATGGGGGTTGGGGATTCAGTCAAATGAGACCCCATGGCAGAGTTACTGGAAATCCATGAGTGAAAATGGGAAGATCCAGAATGTTGAGGACTACTTAGTTTTTGGGATGCTTTCCTAATTTCAATAGGTGTCTCTGGAATAGTACCACAAGCTTTAAGAAACCACGCCTACGATTCCACAAGTTAAGGAAAAAAGCGTTAGATTCTCAGCATGAACTCTTGAAGCATCGACAATCAGATTCTGTTGAAATATCTGAATTTCAGTGATTCCACAACGAAAGGGTCTAGAATCTATAGCACCTTCATTATAGAGAAACAAAGCTAAAGACCACCTCAGTAACAAAAAACATAGAACCCATCTTCTCATGACCTTATGAAGAGATGTGGTAATCATAAGACTCGCAAGAACAAAATCAAGGTTTCAAAAACTAGAAATTGATTCACGTGCAGTTAAGTTGAGATATCGAAATCAAATCCAAGGACACATATCTTGATCATGATAAAAGTATAATACGCATCAGAAATGATTAGAGGCAATGCTTCTAATATAATCATACCTCATCCCTTAGGCCTTTGTCAATATGTATAGAATCCAAATCAAATCTTTCTTTGTCAAGGCAAGGGAAAGAAGCTGCTTTCTCTAGAAAATCAAGAACAAAACGTTATATTAATTAACAAGAACGATACAAAAAACAAGTAAATCATCTCGATTCCTGATATAAACACATCAAAAAAGAGATTTACCTTCAGAAAGAAACAAAGCTGACAAATCATTCTGCGAGTCCGGAGCTTTCTGAAGATCAATACGAAAAGAAAACATGTTAGGGAGAGGAAATTCTGGGTCAGACGATTATGATCTTGATCAAGAAAATCGAAAGAAATGAGGGCCAAATATATATTTTGGTCTTTAGACATTAGAAACCAACAAATTACATCCATCATACACAAAATCCAGCTCAAGGATCTATCTCTTCTTCGATCATTGGAGCAGCTAGATTAACACCAGAATTGACACGATCATGCCAAGAAAAGATGCGACAAAAGCAAGAGAAGCGAAAGAGTTACTCTGGAATTGGCGAGTGAAGAGTGAGAGACGAGATTACTAGTAGAGCGTTCGTCTCTGGCGCGGAAGCAGTCGAGAAAACAAGCCATAGCACGACAAACTGATATATCAATGAATCTGAGCACGGATCTGCACAAGGGACTTAGGTTTCGCTTCATCAACAAGCGTCTCATATCATTTGATTTCTTGACGAGCGAAACAGTGACTGAGAAAACAATCAGGCAGACGATTTTCCCGAGAAACGCGCAGAAAATGTGAGAGAGATAGAGAGATAAAATGTCGTTTTTTTTTGAAATTTGAAACCAAAGGGTGCGAGGGGTTGAATCAGGTGCGTGCTGTCTTCCCGATCACTGTTTTTGTTAGTTGACCTAATTATGGCCCAAAAGGCCCAATATGCATAAGAGACTCTGAGTTGTCCAGTAAAGAGTTTTTTTCTTTCTTAAAAAATATCCTAATTATGGCCCAAAAGGCCCAATAAGCATTAAGAGACTCTGAGTTGTCCAGAAAAGAGTTTTTTTTTTTTTTTCTTTCTTAAAAGGAATAAGGTAAATAGGGTAAAGGACCAAGGAGGGAGGCGGAGAGCAAAACCGGAACTCATCAAGGAGCTACGAGCGTCTCTCTGAAAGCTCACATTGAGACACAAGCCTTCGTCCAGTCTCTGCTCACTAGTATCGAGAGACAGAGAAACCTTAAAAAGCGATGGTGAAGAAGAAGAAGAATACGAAGTATACTAGTCTCTGCGAAACCACTGAGGCTTGGGCTACCAAGCTCCTTGAGGAGTTTCGCGCCTCCGGGAACGATAGTGAGTTTAGCTATTAGACTCCTTTGCTTTGATTCTATCGCGGGAATTTAAAAAGTTTCTTCCTTTCTTCTTAATTAACGTTTCTTCATATGAACTCCAATGCTCTTTACTCGCAGTGGGGTTTCAGTTATTTTTAGCTTCGATGATTTCTATCGGAACGTGCTGTTTTTTGTTTGATTGAATGAAAGTGCTTTGGTTTTCTATTGTGTAGCTTACGTCTTTGAGCAGCATCTTTCAAATAGCGAACGTGGCATAATTCATCAGATGTGCCGACGGATGGGTCTCTTATCAAAAAGTCACGGGTCAGTCGCAGCTTTATGCAATTTTTGTTTGACGTTTGGGCGATATGCAAGTTTTGGGTATCTACTATTTGAGAGCGCCCTAGTTTCTGATCCTCTTGGATTCTGTGTAGGAGTGGGGAAGAAAGGCGTCTTTCTCTTTTCAAACGTATAGCTGGGAGTGGAGATCAGAAAGGAGATGGCATTTCAAAGTCAGACAGCAGGCATATGTATGAAACAAGAAATCAGAAAGGAAGAGAAGGAGATGGCATTTCAAAGTCATACAGCAAGCATAGTTATGAAACCAGATATCAGAAAGGAAGCGCTCTAGGAAAGAAGATAATACCTCAAGAGAAGCTCAAATGTGTGTCATTTCCACCTGAGGCAAAAGCTGTTCTGCACGAGTTATTTACTCGCTATCCACCTTGTGACGGCGATACTACTGGGACATCATTGGGTATATATTCTGGAAACGTCCGCAGTAATTGGAAAGATGACTTCTTCCAGAAACCTCAATTGACAAAAAACGATATTAAAAGTAACGTGGCATCTCTGAGTTCTAGACTGGAAACAGATAAACGTTTTCGACAGGTTAGCAGTTAATGTATTTTCAAAAGATTGTAATATTATCTATACAGAATCCAGTTTCAGAAAGTACAAAGCATGCACTGTTGAGTAAAAGAAATACTCTTGTATTTGAATGATGTTACAGATCTTTGAAGCACGATCAAAGCTTCCCATTGCATCTTTTCGCGATGCCATTATATCTGCAGTGGAATCCAATCAGGTTATATGGGTCATTAGATATTTAATTTGTCCCTCTATATCAGAATTCAGGATGTGAATTTGTTCTTTCAGTGGGGATTTCCACTGATTTTGAAAGAGTCTTTATTCATTCTTATTCGAAATGCAGGTTGTTCTTATTGCTGGTGAAACTGGTTGTGGGAAAACTACTCAGGTACGTCTTTCCTCTTGTTGTTTGTAGTTCACGAAAGTCAAACGCTTTACAGTGTTTTTCACTGTTGCTCTTTATTCTGCATTGTTTTCTTCTGGTGGAGTCAAGTATAGTTATTCATCACAGGTTTTGATTTTCTAGGTTCAGCTTGTCACTTTTCATGTCCAAAGTTACATAATATTTATGCATTGTAAAAAAATTGATAAATGTCGTGGAATAAGGGTTTGTGTTCTTGTACATGGTATTACCATATCACTTAATATTTATAAATCGTATTCTGTTTCAAATAGTAGTTGCGTTTTTTATTTTATTTTTCATTTGTGAGGTTTATCAGGTGCCTCAGTTGTTGATATTTTAGGTGCCTCAATATCTTCTAGATCATATGTGGTATAGTAAGCAAGAAGCGTGCAAGATCATTTGCACCCAACCACGTCGTATCTCAGCTATTTCAGGTTAGTATCTATCTAATTCAACTCTTGTGAAGTTTTCAGCTTTGTAATTCAAATGCATGCCGTATAAGCGGCTTACTCCTTGCTTAATGCCTTCTTTTCCTAATTTGAAGTTTCTGATCGAATATCTTGGGAAAGAGGTGAAACTATTGGGGGAACCGTTGGCTACAAGGTAAGGGGTCGTTGTTCTTAGACATACTTATCCATATGATAGACACACAAGTTCTCAGGGCTACATGAAAAAATCTTCTCTTATTATATCATTGACTTTATGATACAAATCTAGGTTCGGCTGCAAAGTAAAGGTGGAAGAGGGTCATCAGTTGTTTTCTGCACGAATGGCATTCTATTGAGGGTGCTTATAGGCAAAGGCGTTAACAGCTTTGTTCCTGATATAACTCACATTATTGTGGTAACACATTCTTGTTTGATTCATGATATGTTTTTCATGTGTTTATTAAGTATGCTTTTCCATTCACTACAGGTCCTGGTTCCGCAGCAGGAGTAAAATTTTAATTTTAAAAAAAAAATTACATTTTTAACAATCACTTTTATCTGCCATCTTGTTTCTGTTTGTTATCTTAGGTTATCTTCTTTGTGCTCTTCTGCTGTAAATTGATTTTGTAGTAGTCTATATTGGTAACTGACCTATGTGTCACTTTGTAGGATGAAATCCATGAAAGGGACTCCTACTCTGATTTCATGTTAATGATTTTAAGGTACTCTCTAGCCTTCTTAAACACTGAGGTGCTCAGCTTGTTAAAGTGAACCAAAAAAGTAAAAAAGATATGACCGATAAAAAGCTGATCATATGGCTATTGTTTAATTGGTGTCGCACTATAATTTAGATGCAAAAGATGCTATACTTGTACACATGTATTTGAATTCTTTATTTGAAGCTAAGCGAAGAAAACGATAACTACCAGGAGATCTTTTTTAAGCTTTGGGTGAGTGGCAGAACTCAGATCAATTTGTGATGTTTTTAATTTATTTGCAGAAACTTGCTTCCGTCTAATCCTCATCTCCGACTGGTTAGTTATGTATGGTCTTCTTCGTTTTCCATTGCTATGATACATTTACAATATAAGAATAAATATTTTCTGTGGTAACAGATTCTAATGAGTGCTACTCTTGATGCTGAGAGGTTTTCCGAATATTTCGGAGGTTGCCCGGTTGTCCGAGTGCCTGGATTCACTTATCCAGTTAATTCCTCTCTCTTTGTGTCTCTCTCCATCTATCTCTTTCTAGAATTTTCTACCTAGTCTGTATTGGAAAACAATATTCTTGCGTCTGTATCTACAGGTGAGAACCTTTTTTCTGGAAGATGCACTCTCTGGCCTGATATCAGACAAGAATAATCATCTACTTTCTGCCGACTCGAACATGCCAAGTGGCAAGCGTGATTTTAAAGATGAAGATAAAGTTGCTTTAGATGAAGCAATCGACTTGGCATGGACAAATGATGAGTTTGATTGTCTCTTAGATTTAGTTTCTTCTGAAGGAAGTCATGAGGCTTACAATTACCAGAACTCAACGACCGGGCTAACACCACTTATGGTATTTGCTGGAAAGGGCAGGGTTAGTGATGTCTGCAAGCTCCTTTCATTTGGCGCTAACTGTACACTGAAGTCCAAAGAAGGTATAACAGCATTAGAATTGGCTGAAAAAGAGAATCAAATTGAAACTGCTCAAATAATCAGGGAAACTGTGGATAACATCCAGTCCAATTCTCAGCAAGCACAAGACTTACTTGATAAGTATATGGCGACAATGAAACCAGAAGAAGTTGATGTGGTTCTTATAGTGAAGTTAATGAAGAAAATATGTGGCGATTCAAAAGTTGGTGCCATTCTTGTTTTTCTACCTGGGTGGGAGGAAATAAGGAAAACAAAAGAGAAATTGCTTGAGAATCCCCTTTTTGCAGATAGTGCTAAATTCAGCATTCTATGTCTTCACTCAAGAGTTCCAGCTGAGGAACAGAAGAAAGTTTTTGCTCAGCCCCCTCGAGGTTGTCGCAAAATTGTGCTTGCGACAAATATTGCTGAATCAGCAGTTACTATCGATGATGTGGTTTATGTGATAGATAGCGGCCGGATGAAGGAAAAGAGTTATGATCCTTATAATGATGTGTCAACGCTCCAATCTTCTTGGGTATCAAAAGCAAATGCAAAACAGAGGGCGGGTCGAGCAGGCCGTTGCCAACCTGGCGTTTGTTATCATCTATATTCTAAACTCCGGGCAGCGTCTTTGCCCGAATATAGAGTTCCTGAAGTTAAGAGAATGCCAGTGGATGAACTCTGCTTGCAGGTGCCGTTCTTTCTAAAGTAGATTTTTTCTATGATGTTTAATGTCGTTCAGGCATGGTAGCATCCTGTTGAGACTTCTTGCGTACTTGATTTCTTATTGATGTCTTTCAATAATATGTTCAGGTTAAGATGCTGGATCCGAGTTGCAATGTAAATGATTTCCTTCAGAAATTGATGGACCCGCCTGTTGCCCAAAGTATTGCAAATGCCTTAATCATCCTTAAAGATATTGGAGCGTTGACTCCTCAAGAAGAGTTGACAGAACTTGGACAGAAATTTGGTCAGCTTCCAGTTCATCCTCGGATTAGCAAGATGATTTATTTCGCCATATTAGTGAACTGTTTGGATCCAGCACTTATTCTGGCATGTGCAGCCGATGAGAAGGATCCGTTTACCATGCCCTTGTCGCCAGGTGAAAGAAAAAAAGCTGCTGCCGCAAAACATGAACTTGCATCGCTTTATGGAGACCACAGTGATCATCTTGCGACTGTTGCAGCTTTTCAGTGCTGGAAAAATGCAAAAGAAAGTGGTCGAGCTAAGGAGTTTTGTTCTAAGTACTTCATCTCCCAAATTGTCATGAAGAGGCTGGAGGATCTGTGTCGCAAGCTTCAGGGAGAACTTACAAGACATGGGGTCATCCCTAGCAGCTCAAACTGTAGCCTGAATGCTCATGATCCAGGTATTCTCCGTGCTGTTCTAGCAGTAGGATTGTACCCTATGTTGGGAAGGATGTGCCCACTTTCCAAGAACCAGACAAGGTCTGTAGTAGAGACTATTACTGGAGCCAAAGTTCGTGTGCCCTCGCTATCAAACAATGTCGACATGTCCTCTACCAAGTATGACAAAGCTTTAATTGTTTTCGATGAGATCACTCGAGGAGATTGGGGTGTGCAGATAAGAAGCTGCAGTGTTCTTCCCCCTATACCATTGTTACTGTTTTCAAGAGAGATAGCCGTGTCTCCTACAGAGAGCTATGATGTTGATAAGAGTGATGACGAGGAAGACCACGAAGTAGAAAATGTAGGAGACGCGATGGACATAGATAAAGAAGGTGGTAGGGCTGGAGAGAAAATAATGCTTGCGCCGGAAAATTCAGTAAAAGTAGTAGTGGATCGGTGGCTGCCTTTCAAGGTTACAGCTTTTGAAATTGCTCAAATGTACATCTTGCGAGAGAGACTAATGGCGTCCATTTTGTTCAAGGTACATGAGTTATAATCACTACGATTTAAGATTTTCATTATTTTATTTTGGCAATGGCATCCTTTTCAACCTTTCATTTGCATTTTGTAGGTTAAACATCCAAAGGAAAATTTGCCGCCTCATCTCGGTGCTTCTATGTATGCAATAGCTTGTATTCTCTCATATGATAGCCTCGCTCAATCTTCAGTTCAAACTGTAGCTGTGCAACTTATTGCTTCAGGGGTAGATGCAACGAGTCCCAGAGATGACATACCTTCCGCTAACCCCAATGAGCTTCGGGAGCATGACCCGAACACTAATCCAATGGGGTCAAAGCTCGAATTAGCCAACAAGTTGGGTTTGGGTAATATGGAAGAGAGCTTGCCTCCAAATCTTGCTGATATGAATGAGCAACCTGACCCAAACACTGCTCCGGTGGAAGATGTTTCGGCGGCTATGCAACAAAAGAAGATGCAGTCAGAGTCCAAAAGGTGCAAGTCGCTCAACAACATGGATTTGGGGAACGTTGAAGAGAACTTGGGGAACATGGAAGAGAACACACCTTCTGATCTGGCTAATGGTAATGAGCAAACATTGCCGAAGTCAGCTAGCAACTGGGACATGGGGAACATGGAAGAGAACACGCCTTCTGATCTGGCGAATGGGAATGAGAAAACAGAGCCTAAGTCAGCCAACAACATGGATTTGGGGAACATGGAAGAGAACACGCCTCCTGATTTGGCTAATGGGAATGAGCAAACATTGCCGAAGTCAGCTAGCAACTGGGACATGGGGAACATGGAAGAGAACACGCCTTCTGATCTGGCGAATGGGAATGAGCTAACAGAGCCCAAGTCAGCCAACAACATGGATTTGGGGAACATGGAAGAGAACACACCTTCTAATCTTGCCAATGGAAATGAGCAACGTGACCCAAACATTTCTCCAACGGAAAATGCTTCAGCGGCTAAGCAACCAGAAAAGAAGCGATCAAGGTCCAAAAGGCGCAAATCAGGCAACAACCTGGATTTGGGGAAGATTGAAAAGAGCAAGCCTTCGGATCTGGCAAATGGGAATGAGCTAACAGAGCCCAAGTCAGCCAACAACATGGATTTGGGGAACATGGAAGAGAACACACCTTCTAATCTTGCCAATGGAAATGAGCAACGTGACCCAAACATTTCTCCAACGGAAAATGCTTCAGCGGCTAAGCAACCAGAAAAGAAGCGATCAAGGTCCAAAAGGCGCAAATCAGGCAACAACCTGGATTTGGGGAAGATTGAAAAGAGCAAGCCTTCGGATCTGGCAAATGGGAATGAGCTAACAGAGCCCAAGTCAGCCAACAACATGGATTTGGGGAACATGGAAGAGAACACACCTTCTAATCTTGCCAATGGAAATGAGCATGACCCAAACATTTCTCCAACGGAAAATGCTTCAGCGGCTAAGCAACCAGAAAAGAAGCGATCAAGGTCCAAAAGGCGCAAATCAGGCAACAACCTGGATTTGGGGAAGATTGAAAAGAGCAAGCCTTCGGATCTGGCAAATGGGAATGAGCTAACAGAGCCCAAGTCAGCCAACAACATGGATTTGGGGAACATGGAAGAGAACACACCTTCTAATCTTGCCAATGGAAATGAGCAACGTGACCCAAACATTTCTCCAACGGAAAATGCTTCAGCGGCTAAGCAACCAGAAAAGAAGCGATCAAGGTCCAAAAGGCGCAAATCAGGCAACAACCTGGATTTGGGGAAGATTGAAAAGAGCAAGCCTTCGGATCTGGCAAATGGGAATGAGCTAACAGAGCCCAAGTCAGCCAACAACTTGGATTTAGGGAATATGGAAGAGAAGACGCCTTCAGATCTGGCTAATGAGAATGAGCAAACAGAGCTTAATCTACCTAACAACTCGGATTATGGTAACATGGAAGAGAATAAACAACCTGATCCAAGCACTGCTCCAATGGAAGCTGCTTCAGCGGCTAAGCAACCAAAAAAGAAGCGATCAAGGTCCAAAAAACGCAAATCCGTCAACAACCTGGATTTGGGGAACATGGAAGAGAACAAGCCTTCTGATCTGGCTAATGGGAATGAGCAAAAAGAACCTAAGTTAGTCAGCAGGTTGGATCCGGGCAAGGAGAAAGAGAGCATCCCTTCGAATCTTGTCAGTGGTAATGAGCAACCCGACTCAAACACTGCTCCAGCGGCTAAGAAACCAAAAAGGAAAAAGCGCAAATTAGCTAACAACTTTGATTCGGGTAACAATATGGAAGAGAAAATGCCTTCTACTAATGGGGTTGAGCAGCCTGACCTAAACATTGCTCTGACAGAAGCTCCATCAATGGTTAAGCAACAAGAACGATGGGGTGCAAAAACAGAGCGAAAGTCAGGGAACAAGTTGGATTTGATAGAGGAAGAAATGAGCATACCTTCCGATCATGTCAAGGGAAATGAGCAGTGTGACCCAAACACTGCACCAACTGAAGCTGCATTAAAGGAGAACAATTAGGAAGCAAAACCGAAAGTCAAGCCAAGAAGGTTACTCGCAAGGACAAAGAAGAAGAGAAGTATGATGCCCATTTCACTTCGGTGTTTTAATGAGCATTTAGGTGTTTGTCATGAAACGAATTGTTCAAATGGCACACTTACCATAATTTATCTACATAGGTGTAACAGATTCTGAACTTTCAACGATTTTGTTAGATAATTATTATACTCACGATTATAGTAGATTATATGTAGTCATTCTCACTTAGTGCTCCCATTGTTCTATCGTTTAATCATTTAACCAATATGGTTTTTCGGAAGGGTTTTAACATATACGCATGTAATTGAAAGAAGAAAAGCCTTTATTAATCCAGAACTGTAGTGACTAGTGTGAGCAGAAAAAGATTGATCTTAGAGTAAAACACTAAATATGTAGATGGAATCGAGAGCTTGTGAATCTGACGTGGAAGAAGAACAAAGCGTATCTGCCACGTGGCATATTACAAGACCTCTACAACCTTATCTGGACAATCAACAGAGAGATCCTCCAATATCCGAAACCAGCCAATCAGCTTCACTCTTCATTTCACCTCCATACATTAACACGCTCCACAATCCTCAAAAACACTTTCATAACTTAACCACAGAGACAGAGAGAGAGAGAGAGAGAGAGAGACAGAGAATGGCGTACAGCGCGTGTTTCCTACACCAGAGTGCATTGGCTTCCTCAGCCGCACGATCATCATCTTCCTCCTCATCCCCGCGTCACGTGTCACTCTCCAAACCTGTTCAGATCATGTGTAAAGCCCAACAGCCTCATGAAGACGATAACTCCGCCGTCTCTCGCCGTCTCGCTCTCACACTCCTCGTCGGCGCCGCCGCTGTTGGTTCCAAAGTATCTCCTGCTGATGCCGCCTACGGTGAAGCAGGTGCGAATATATATTAAAAAAATCGGATAACCTTGGATCATTTCAGTTTCAGACCAATAAAGAATCTTGAAAACATATTGTGGTTTTTTTTTCCCTCCTTTTTTGGTTTGTTGCAGCAAATGTGTTTGGCAAGCCAAAGACGAACACAGACTTCATGGCATACAATGGAGATGGATTCAAAGTGCAGGTGCCAGCAAAATGGAACCCAAGCAAAGAGATAGAGTATCCAGGACAAGTCCTTAGGTACGAAGACAACTTTGATGCCACTAGCAATCTCAATGTCATGGTCACTCCTACGGACAAGAAGTCCATCACTGATTACGGTTCTCCCGAAGAGTTCCTCTCTCAGGTCTTTGCTTTACTCCGTCATCTATACAGATATTGATTAATCAAAAAGTCAAATGAATCGTGAGACTGAATGGTGATTCGATTTTGGGTTTATGCAGGTTAATTACCTCCTAGGGAAACAAGCTTTCTTCGGTGAGACTGCCTCTGAGGTAAACTTCCCATTGTCGTTTGTTAGAGTAAACCTGAAGCTGATAGAATAGAATATGAGAATCAAACACCCAAAAAGAACACATTCTTTCCCTCGTTGTCAACCGATAAAACAAAGCTTTTGCCAACTGATAACCTGCAAAGATCTCTCTAGTTTGGATGACTCTTATAAGCAAGATTGTATCATCTTATGCACAAAAAACTAACAAAGAGGGAGATATAAACTCTAATTAAATAACGTATCAACATTGTTACCTTATGTGGAGTTAGATTATCAGGTCCTGACTCTGTGTGTGAATCTGATGTTTCTTGCAGGGAGGTTTTGACAACAATGCAGTGGCAACAGCAAACATTCTGGAGTCATCATCTCAGGATGTTGGTGGCAAACCGTACTATTACTTGTCGGTGTTGACAAGAACGGCTGATGGAGACGAAGGTGGAAAGCATCAGCTGATCACAGCCACTGTGAACGGAGGGAAGCTTTACATCTGCAAAGCACAAGCTGGAGACAAGAGGTGGTTCAAGGGAGCCAGGAAATTTGTTGAGAACGCAGCCACTTCTTTCAGTGTTGCTTGAGTGAAAGCAACCTTATCTGCTTGCTTTCTTCATTTGTCTCTTGTAAAAAAAGGAAAATGGAACCGAGCTTTTGAGACCTATCAAGATGATGTTACCTTTGCGGCTTCACTTGTGTACCCCTGTGATAGTGTGATAACAGACTCGTTTTCCAAGTTTTCTAAGAAAAAACCATATTCAGTAGATTATTTCTCAAATTTAAAGACGCTGACTCAGAAAGAAGCTAGAGACAAAATCTAAATCCTTGAAAACCTAAAGATAGTGAAAAATATCCTGCCTGAAGCTGATTTGATAAGTAAGACTGAATTGGGTCTCCTAAATCAACAGTGAGGTTAAAACGCAGACGAATTGAGACGTGTGACTATAACTAGATCTCTTAAAGCAAGTGCCAAAGGCCCTCTTTTTTTTTTTCCAATAATTTGTTTGGCTACTGTAAAATTCTTGAAGAGGCAAAGAGATTTTATTTGCAAATGTATTACAATACTTTACCATCATCTATATGCTACTTTTCATTCATATTGTAACCTTTGAGCTTTACAAGTGCTACAAACAGAGTTTTTAAGAGTTCAGAGATACTCAACAGGGAAACCGGTGACAGGTTTTATCTCAGAGGCCAAGGACCGTAGCTCACTCACTTCATTGTCTGTCAAACTCCAACCTATCGCTCCCGCAAACTCTTTGGCTTGTTCTGCGTTCTTGGCTCCTGGGATAGGTATCACGTTCCCTTGTGCCACCAACCAGTTCAATGCTACCTGCACAGCACAACACAACAAAACAAGAAAGGCATATGATTTGATGCAAATCGAGGACTCTACCCTTAGGTTTACTGAACTTCTAACAGGGCCTTGTTCCACCATATCAGCAAAAGAAGTAAAAATACAAACAAATATGACCTATAAGTGTGTCTGTGTCTATTCACATTTTAATGACTGATGAAACAATATGGTTATGCAAGTACCTAGAGTAGGATGAACATGCAGAGGGTGTACAACTTGGATAGCTCAATGTGGATCACACAACTATACTTGTGTATTTTTCTTTACATTTTTGGACTTCAACTCTGGGCAGGGAAAAAGAAAAATAGAGTGCATAAGGAAAAGAGAAAGAACCTGTGTGGGAGTTTTGCTGTATTTGTCACCAATTTGTTTGATTCTGTTCAATAGGGGTTGGAGCTGTAACGTCACAAGTCATAATTAGTGAAGAAATTTGGCAGGATTATGCTACCTTTTGATAATTTATGCATAGATACATTGATTGGTGTATGTGTGGGTGTACGCTGTATAAAAGTGTGTGCATTTTCTCAAAACAGAACTTCCTAAAAAAATAGCAGGATTAGAGAAGAAAATCGGCAGGTTTATAACAATGAGACGTAAACGTTTCCTAGAAGACTCGAGAGTTATTCAAATGTAACTATAGTTTTGCAGACATATAGGCCTGTGTTAAATAATTTAGATCTGCGCAGTCAAAGCTATTACCTTTGTTAAGAACTCACGCGTATAAATGCGACCTCGAGGACCTGAGGGTGGGTTCTCTGGGGTGTATTTACCAGTTAGAGCACCTGGAAAAACAGAAAAAGAAAATAACAGAAAATTTATGTGTTCATTGGCCAGTTGTTTTAAGTTCATACTATAAGAGACTTATGCAACTTTTCCAGAGATCGATAGACATGACCACAAAGCAAAGGAGATAAAGGCAAATCACCTTGAGCGATGGGGGAATATGCAATTAAAGTAACTCCAAGTTCCTCACAAGCAGCCTTTACACCAGTCTGTTCTGGAGCTCTGTATATCAGACTGTAGTTGACTTGATTTGAGGCCAGAGGAATGCCTCTCTTTTTGAGTCTCTCATAAGCATCACGTAGCCGCTTCTCTGAAAAAGCGTGACCCACAACAGTGAGTATGATAACTTTGAAAGCTCAATAAAGTAACATAAGATGTGCATATAAAGTTACCGAACCCATTATTCTTTCTACTTTCTAAATTTCTTTTAAAATGGAGAAGATCTATCTTAGCATTAACAAGGAAAAGTTGCACATCCTGATATAAATGTATTTTTCTTTCAAGTCCCGATCATCTGCGAGAAAGAAAAAAACAGATTGAAATGATACCGCTGTAGTTAGAAACACCAACAGCCTTCACAAGTCCTTGTTCAACAGCATCCCCAAGACCATCGAGATATCCTATAATATAATTCACGGTTTCATTAGATTTTATATGATTACCAAAAGTGACAAGATTCTTGTTCAAAATAGCTTCAGTGCAGCCCTTAAGAAAAAACCTTCATTTCCCCATAGTCCCGGCCTGAAATTTAACCAAGCAAATAGTGAGATTGTTCCCTTAATGAGTTTACTCCAACATGAATTAGGGGTACATACCAATGGAGTTGATAGAGATCCACAGATGAAAGCTCAAGCCGGGAAAGGGAATCTTTAAGGGCAGTGATAACACTTTCACGACCCAATCGCCATGGCAATGCAGCAAACTTTGTTGCAACTGAAATCTCAGCTCCGGGATATCTCTCTTTTCTCTCACGGATGAATCTGTTGAAAATATCACCAATGACAGTCAAGAAGAATATCTATGAGGATCGGGCACACTGTTACATGGATCCGAATTACAGTAAAAAAAAAAAATACCTTCCTAAAAGAGTTTCAGAGCTTATAGCACCCAGGGAAAACTATAAAAGATGGGAGAGAAGAATGTGAGATTTCCAATTAGTTTCAAAACAAACCACTTTAGGAAGAGTAATCAGCTTTTCAATTCTTACTTTGGAACCATAAACTTCTGCGGTATCGAAAAAATCTATACCGTTATCAAGACTGATATCGAAAGCACCTTTAGCAGCCTTCAGTTTCCTGTCTACCATCACAGAAAGGAAAAAAAAACAAAACTTTCTACATTTCAATACTTGTGGACACATGAAAGAGGAGAAAAAGTAACAATCCAGAGAACCTCACTAAAAGCTCAAAGAAAAATCGATTAAAGAGGAACTCTTTTTTTCACAATATGTAATAAAATTGAATGAAGAGAAACAGTCAAAATTATGCATAGTGTCAATTAGCATAATCAATTTTTAAATAGAATCACAAAGTGTAAATCGAAATGAAGTGAATTCAAGCTCTGTTCTTATCATTGCGAAAACAAATTCTAATACGAAAAGTCCGAAAAAAGGGAAATTGCACGGACCATCCCACTGGAAATCATTCCAGTAGCTGTTATCACCCCATGACCAGACTCCGATGCCAAGCTTCGTCACTTTCAAATCCGAGCCACCCAGTTTCACTTTTGATTCTTCCGACGTCGCCGGAGCCACGGAATCGCTGGAGGCTACAGCTGTGACCAGCTTCCGGACGAAACTTCCTCTTCCCCGAGAGCCTTCCGAAAGAACATAGTTTAAAGGGAAGGTGAAGTGCGTAGTAGCCAAGGCCATGGTGTGATTTGTTTTTACTTTTTTTTTTTTTGGGTTTTGAAATTGGAAGAAGAAGAAGAGGTTGGGGGCACTGAGAGACGGTGAGATAGACACGTAGGTTGTTGGCGGGCCGAACAAATCAAAAATCAATACTTTAATTGGGAAATTCAAAAAATACAATTTTTATCTTAACTAATTACTAGTAATTAGCACTTGTTATTAAACACACAATAAAAAATTCAAAAGTACAATCTCAAACACACAATATTTTAGAGATAATTTACAAACATACCACAGTTATTAGCACTAGCATGTTATTATATAGCTTATTAAAGATGTGTTAAGAAAATTAGAATATTGTTTTTATTAAACATGACAAAGTTAACGCAAAAATGCAATTATCAAGTTATTATCCTCTCTTATAAAAAAGATAAATAATATAAAATGCACAGAAAACAGTATAGTATTTTTTAAGTTAATCGAGAATAATGAAAATTTTGAGGTTATAATAATTATCCAAACAAACTGTGAAATAGAAATAAGAGGTATCATCATCATAGTATTATTAAAAGCACAAGCAAAGATAATGAAACATCCATTTACGGCTAATCATTATACATCACACAGTTCACAAACAAATTTTCGCTTCTAATAGATATAAGTGGATTGGGATATGGAAAACATGAATCAGATCTTTACACATTCCAATTAAACCTAAATTCAAATCGTTCGCTCGTAAAATCGGACGAAGAGAGAGATGTTCTCATCAGATCCCGATAACAGAGAAGAAAAAAAATTCTGATTCCCTTTCTTTCATCTTAGCCATAGGTCTCAAAATATGTATTCTTCAATCCAACGGTCTAATACTAAAAATCACATAACTACACTGGTTTGTTTCTAAGTGTCTTATACGGCAATAAAAGGGAGGCTTAGTTAACTTGTGTTTCGACAAATGATGGGCAAAAAAGTTTTTAAAAGACACAAACAGTAGAATAAGTGCCTACTTCCTGAGAAATGTCTCAATTATACACACTTTTGTTATAAAGTGTCCCATACTGCCACTTTCCCATATAATATTCAAGAGTTCCTCGCTTTCTCTCTCTCTCTCCCCTACTCACCAAACAGCAACAATAAACTTGCCATTATCTTTTCTTCTAGCACAATAAAACTGTGCGCAAAACCAATCATCAAATGAAACATTATATCATCTTTAATATTTATCACTCCCAAAACCAACCTCTTTCATTTGCAGTGAAAAAAAAAGATAAAAATTCAAGATTCTGGTGCTGGAGATGGAGCTGCAGCTGCAGCTGGAGGTTTGAGGAGAGGCTGTAGCGCCTTCACAACTATGCTCATATTTGGTCTAAACTCAGCTTCGTATTGCACACACAATGCTGCCACAGCTGCTAGCTGCATTACCCACATAACATGTTATTTGTATCTTTCGAATAACTGAAATTTATGATCATTTTCAATTTTTTCAGATGTTCATGGCATGGAGAGAGGTACCTTGGCAACTGCTTTTGGAGGGTAATCAGCTTTTAGCTTTGGATCAATGCACTGTTTGACTTTATCTTCACTGAGTCTTGGTGTCGCCTGAGCAGAGCCAATAACATGGAACTGTAAGCCACGGACTAGAAATAAGAAAAATTACAGTCCACAACGTATACTCACCCAGGTAACAAGACTTTGTTGACCCCGAGGCATGGTATGATCCACCGGTTTCCTCCCTGTAAGAAGTTCTAGAAGTACAACCCCAAAGCTGTACACATCACTCTTCTGAGTCAACTGTCCAGTCATTGCATATCTGCATATGAGGGCGGATTAACATTTTTGATGTTTATTAGACATTCATACGTACACAAAACAATAAGGGCTTAAGACACATTACTCTGGAGCATGATAACCGAAAGTTCCCAATACTCTTGTCGAGTGAAGACGAGCAGCATTATCAGGTGCTTGATTCGAGAGATTGAAATCGGCAATCTTTGCTTTGTAGTCTTCAAAAAGAAGGACATTGCTTGATCTTATGTCTCTATGGATTACAGGAGGCTGAGACTTCTCATGAAGATATTCCAAACCCCTAGCTGCTTCAACAGCTATTTTCACCCTCGTTATCCAGTCAAGTGTTGGACCTGGTTGTGCCCCTTGAACTCCCTTCCTACCTGTAATCGCACAATAACAACCAATTACATGGATAAATTCTTGTTTGTCACAAATACGAATACTTTTGGCCAAACCAGGGGGTTTATTTAGCAAGGGAGTGGAGCAGAGAATCTCAAAGTCCAAAAGGCTTATCTTACCATGTAAGATGTCATGCAACGATCCCATTGTTGCAAACTCATATGCAAGGACGCGCAGGTTTCCATCAACACAAAAACCAAGCAATTGAATGAGATTCTCATGATTCAGTCTAGAAACCATCGAAACCTAAGGAAGAGCAAACTATCAGTATGCAAGTTGAAAGAGGAAGTAAACACAAATTTCCTGGAGAAAAAATGCATGGATACTGGTACTCATCTCATATCATTACAAAAGCAAGTGGGTTAAGAGAAATGGAAAGGATATGAAGAAGATTAATAACCTGACTCAAGAATTCGGCATCTGATTCAGCTTCAGGCGCGACATCAAGTTTCTTCAGAGCAACTGCTACACCATCATTTAGTGTCGCATAATAAACTCTCCCGTAAGATCCTTCACCAATCAGTGCCTTTGATCCGAAATTTTCAGTCTTTTCCTTCACCTCATCCAAAGACAAGGGGGGAACCTCGATCGGAAGAGCTTCCTTCTTCACCTCATGTTTTGCAACAGGTGCTGGTTTTGGATTCTTATGATTTGCTACATACATGATAAGCATAAACCGAAAATCAACTTCTTAGATACACATACACAATATGAAGTCATTAAATGTTCAAAGTTTCGACCAAATGCCAACTCATTTCCCTGAATTGGAAAATATAATAACTGCTATACAAAGGTGGGCATGGAATATATCCCTCAAAGAATACCGTAACCGTGCGTAATTAGAATACTTCAGCTACTAAGTAGCATCTAGATAAACATACCATCAGATTGCTGCTGTGAACTTTTCAGTTGTTGCTCTTCATTTGAGTCTTCTATTTGACATGTACAACAGATCCACTTGCGCATCCTTGTTCGCTTTTTCAATAGTAGATCGTTGACAACCTTTGCTCCTGAAATAGATTAAGTAACTGAATATAGATGCAAAGGAGATAGGACCAGATGTGTGAGACAAAAAAGTTATCTTCTACTAGCTCACTACCCAATAAATCCCTAACAGAAACATCTAGGCCCAACAACCACATAAGTAAAATAAGTTTAAAACATGCAGCTTTCATGACTGGTAATCGAGATCTTGGTGCTCACACCATGAGGCAAGAGTCTTACTACAGCGAACCGAGGCAAATAGACAAAGTGGAATGGTTAAACTTATTTTAAATCCACACGTTTCAACATGTTTTTGAAAAAAAAAAAAATCAGAGACTGTGCAAATGGTAATGAGATCGTAAAAGACGAAAAACTTCAATCCAAGTCTGCAATTCCTTACTTAAATCAATTGAAACTAGAATTCATCGAAAATTGACCAGGATAAATATATCTTTCATAGAACATTTACTTCATTCTCATGAACGCACAGTTTACTACCAAAGGTACAGCTTTCACTCACAATCTCCCTATGATAACAACAAAAGCAGCTACATATAGTTCCAAGTCAGTAGACCAAAGCTGATATTTCAGTAATATATTATCTCCGCAGTTAAAAGGTTGGAGATATTAAGAACCATCTAACAGATGAATATATAAAATTCACATGATAAGTCTTCATAAGAGGGTACAATTCCAAATTTAAGCAGAATACTACAAATTGAGATCAAATATATATCTGGATGGAAATTTGATAGCATATTCTATAGGAAGAGAAAATGTAATTCCAAGTTCATCAAAATCAAAATTCTCAATCAAGAAAAACACATGATCCAATATCAACTACATTGAAAACATTTGATATATAGCCAGACAATGGATCCTACATGCAAAATCGAAAAGAAATGGGGACAAACAAGGGCCAGAACAATAATCAAAGATCGCAATTTTTACCATCCAACAGACTCAGAATTTACAAATCAAAAACAAAACCCAGATGAGCGATCTGCCCAAATGTATCACCACAAAATCAGAAACGAAATCAAAATCTAAGACAACGAAAATGCGTCAAGGGATTAAAATGAACCCAGAAGCCCTACAAAGCATGAAACTAGAGACTACACCATTTCTACCAAAATCCAAATTCAGATACAAAAACAAAAAAAAAAACAAAAAAGAAAAAAGAGAATACCTTACCCGTCTAATCACCTACAAAACCCGATGTCCCTCTCAATCTCTCTAGGGCTCGTCGCGTACGCTCGTCTCCTCCGCGATGATGAGAGAGAGAGAGAGAGAGAGAGAGAGAGGGTTGCTTGATGGAGACGAAGGGAGAAAGAAATGGCCAAAAAGAAAAGCAAAGTTAACAGCTTTGGCGTTTTTTGTATCTCTATCTAATCTTAATCCCTTCTTTGTTGGCCTTTTGCTTTTATTGAACTCTCTCTAATCACTCTTTTTGCTTTGTTGTTTCCTAATCATTTTTTTTTTTAATATTTAAATCTTTACTTACTCAATTTCCAGATATGTAAAACCTTATCACCAAATAAAGATATCGAATTATATACCTGACCAACAAAAATAATAACGAATTACGAAAATTTTCCTCTCATTTTCCGGTCAATGGTCATTGTTTTATAAGGACTTAAATTTGACTCAAGTCTTTTACCAAGTTGGGATCCTATACAATACAATAATATCCATAAAACTAATAAAATGGAAAAGTTCAGTTTTCTTAAAAAGTTTTTAGCTATAATTATCCTTTACCAATACTGTTTACTTCTTCAAATACCATTTTGGGATTTTTAAAAATATTTTGTTGATTTTTTTTCTTAATTGAAAAATTATTCAATTAAAGTACCATATTATTTTTATAATATTGGTATCATATTAAATCTAAGCAACTGTAAAGTGTTTCAATGTCAGAAACAAGCATTAACATATATCCAAAACAAGCCAGACAGACATAAACTGAGGGGGGAAGATCTGATGCTTTATTCAACAAATATATCATTGATCTACAGGGGGTAAAAAAAAGTAAGTTGCAAGATCTCTGTTACTCTCTCAAGTATGTAAAAGTATATCTGATGGCTTATCGGGCTTGATTCATCAGGTAAATGTCAAGCCGCGAGTAAGAAACAGATGAGGTTCTGGTTAGGATCCAAAAAGATTTGCAGAAGCTTTTGATGATTTTGTGACCATATTTTACCTGGAAAACTATCGTCATGTACCACCTCTATATGGACTGTCTTCTCACAGGTAAAACCAACAAAAAGATGAGTGTGCCAATCTACTTACCTTGTGTCTTTGGACAGGACTAGATCCTCATCGTAGATTTATCCAGATAGTTTGTTAATGGTTTAAGATCTGCTTGGTCCCTTTCCTGTGTGTCCGTGTTCATCTGTGAATCCATGGATGTTTGGAAGCTTTGATATCTCCTTTCTACCCACGCTGATTCCACAGGACCTGAAACATGTTATGGCTGGATTAGCAGAGAATACAAACTAATAACTTTCAATACCAAGCATGGATTAGATACTACTCATCTATGCAAAGACGTTCTTCTCAAGATACAGCATCCCAAACATCATCAATAATGACACGGTGCACCAGTCAAGAACAAAGCATAAATGGAATATAAAACAACTATGAGTTCATCTTTCAAGTATTTTAACTGAGAATTGACCAGTAAGGCAAAGGTTCTTATAAGAAATTCCTAACAGAAAACACAGCATCTAAAAATGTTTGGGACTTCAAAAGCGTGGGAACTGAGTCACCTCAGAAGCAAATACTCTGATTTGTATTCTGGACTGAGACGAGAAGCTGGGCTCTGCATATCAGATACTGGAAGACAAAGTGCACCAGTCAAAGTGAAAATACTGGAAGACAAAGTGAAAAGAGAAATGCCTTTAGATTATAAAACAGAGCATAGATAGTTCAAAAGAAAAATTCTTAAAAGTTACAAAGGGCTTACTTATTTATGGGTGGGTTCCCTCATATGCTCCAACTTGGAACTTAAAGACTGCTGCCATTATAATCAGTGAGAAATTTTATCAAGGACTCAAGAGTTGAAGCTATTGGCTTGATCTTTTGGTAAAGATCTTACATACTCTACCAAAGTTATGCCTACCTATACAACTCTACTGAGAGTCATTAGACATATGCATGTCACTAATTCATAGGGAAAATACATGAATTTAAGAAAATTTTGAAGCTATGTCATCTAAAACCAATGAACTTACAAAGAATTTTGCTCCAAAAATCCAATGCGCCTCATGCATTATCCATAGCTTTCAACCTTCGAAATATCAGGGTTTGAGTAGGATGCTCAACATCAGATGCACCAACTAGCTGAGCAAATCAGAACTAGACATCATAAATCAATATGCCTAAGTCCCATCAGATGTTTTCTTTTCTTCTATCCACTGAATTTCCTGCAAAATTGAGGCAATTTAGCAATGAAATACCAGAAACAAATACCAACCTGCATCACAATGATGGAGAGATATACATAAACAAACTACCACGTGTAAATGCCTTTTCTTCCACTAGATAATTAGCTCTAATAAAATATACATAGATTCAAATGAACATTGCTAAGTACTAAAGCTTGACTAGCATTAACGATTATTGCACTTAACTCAGAAGAAAGAGTCAAAGAGGACAAACCATATGGGATATGAAATCTAGAAGCAAAAGTGCTTCACCGATCTTGCTGTTTCGGAAAAGTCCCTTGATAAGACTACAGAATGTTTGCATCTCCGGAATGACACCTTTCTTCGTCATTTCTGAGAACAACTGAAAAGCCTTGTCCACTTTATTAGCAAGACAAAGGCTTTCAATCAGCGAATTATATGTGCTATTGTAGTCAACCAACGTGGCTGAAAATGTTGCAACCTCTTCAAGAAGCCTAAGAGCCATTTCCAGCCTTTGAGCTTTAATAAGATTATCTATCAAAAGCCTATATACAGAAAGAAAAGGGGCAGTATCTTCCTGGCCTATCTCATCGAGAAGCCCTATAGAATCTATGAACTCTTTATTGAATCCTTCAATGACTTTGCGATATCCAGCTGCGTGCGTAGGCCAATGTGTCTGTTTCATTTCTTCTAGAAGATTGTGGGCCACATCCAGTACACCATTTCTGCAACAATGATCTATCAAGACCCTATAAGTAGCATAATTTGGAGCAACACCTTTGGAACCCATTCGCTCTAAGAGCTCAAGGCATGTGTCTATTTTACCAATCATTCCAAATCCATCAATCATCGCTGTATATGTCACAACATTAGGCTGACACCCTTTTTCTTCCATCATTTGCATAAGCTTATAGGCTTCATCAGTTTTACCAACCTTGCATAAGCCATCAATCATCTCAGTGTATATAACCACATTGGGCGCACAGGAATTCTCAAGCATCTTAGACAATAATTTTGAGGCTAAATCTTGGCGTTTCACTTTAAAATAGCGATCAATTAGAGAACTGTAAGTATATAAGGTGGCGGGGAATCCATGCTCAGACATCTCAATTTTCACTTCTTGTGCTTCGTCTAGTTTCCCAACCTTACAGAGTCCATCAATGAGAGCATCATATACAATCTGATTCGGTTCACAGCCTTCCATATACATAGCATCCAACAACTTACGAGCTTCTTCAACCCTATGAGATTTGCAGAAACCATCCAGTAAAGCTCCATATGTAACTACATTTGGCCTCTCGCTGTCGTCATCATACTGCTTGAAGTACATATCTACATCTGGAACATCTTTGCTGCCACACATTCTTTCAAAAATTTGGCAAGCTTTCTCCATTTGTCCAGCTTTGCAATGGCCATCAATTAAGGCAGAATATGTAACAATATTAGGGAGACACCCTTCAGACAGCATCGTTTCAAACAGCTCATTTGCATAGCTGACCTTCTTAGCCTTAAGATAAGCATGGATAAGAGCGGTATATGTAACGACGTTAGGTGTACAGCCAACCTCTCTCATTTCATTGAACCACTTACGAGCCTGTTCAATTAGACCAGCTTTACAAAAGCTATCTACCATAATAGTATATGTGTAGACATCAGCAACAAGGCCACCCCTTTTCATTTCTTCAAACAACAGAAATGCCAACTCCATTTTCGAAGCATTACATAAATAACCAAGGACTTTGGAATAGGTACTTGTATCTGGTATAAATCCCTGACCAATCATTTCACGGATAACATTAAATGCCTTTTCATATTTCCCAGCACTACAAAGACACCGTGTGAAGCTGCTGACATTAATCTTATTCAGAACAACCCCTGTAGCAAGCATTTCACTATAAGTTTTCTCAGCTAATTGCAAAAGATCACAAGTAAGCGAGTCTTTGTCACCACAAATACTCCCAATCAATATATTGTAGACAACATATCCTGGCATGTGACCACATTTAACCATTTTCTTTAGCAATTTGTATGCATATGAATGATCTCCTGATGTGCAATAAGCATGTACAAGAGAATTAAAAATCTTAGGACTTGGATAACAACCTTCCATCATCATCATATTAAGCACCCTTTTACACCTACCCAGCTGTTTTTTGTTCAAGCATCCACACAGCAAAGTTGAATATGTTACAACATTTGGAAGGCAGGAAGTAGCTCGCATCCTATTCAAGAAATCCATAGCCTCTTCAAAAAGCGAAGCTTCACACAGACCAGAAATCAGTTTTGTATAAAATACAGTATCAGGGACAAAATTTTCAGTTTCCATTAATGATAGAGCTTCCCTCCACTTTCCTACTTTACAGAGAGAATAAGCAAAGCATCTAAGTGTAAACCCATCCATCCTAAGATTTGCAAGGGACATTTCCCGATGAACCAAAGAAGCAGAGTCCAAACGATCAGCCTTGAGAAATGCCTGAATCAAACAATTATAAGTAGATCTTGAAGGTCTAAACCTAAAATCCTTCAGCCTCCCTAACTCCTCAAGTGCAATGCTAAATGATCCATTCCTGCAATATTTCCTTATCAACACATTCAGAAATTCCCCAAACACTTCCTTATCATCATCTCTTATCTGTTGCAGGAGTTCTTCCGGAATATTTTCGTCATCATCACGTACAATCAGGTCTACCAAAGCGTTATACACAGGTGGAGTATGCTTATAACCTATCTGCCTACCTGCCCAAACGAAGAAGCTAATAACAGCAGACGGTCTTTCTATCAAACGCAACACCTCAATCACCAAACTCTCACTCAGTTTCTCTCTAAATTGCCTAAGAAACTTTTGGGATTTGCTCCCAAACACATCGTCGTCACCAGAAACAGCCTCTGCGATGGCTCTAGCATCAAGAGAGGATTGAGTAATGGGCACTACTTGGTGGACATCAACATTTCCAGAGTCCACAAGAGAATCGTGCAAAAAGGAATACACTTTAGTCAAATCCACAACTTCCCGCGACTCACTGGGGGAGAAAGGATCGTCGAATCCATACATTTCGTTCGGCGGAGGAGTGGACATAAACCTAGTCGTGAGATAACGGCTACAGGTGAAAACTCTGTGGAAAAGAGACAAATTGGTGGAGAAATGAATCAAAGGATGATGCGAGCGAGAAAGAAGACATCTTACGACTGTTTTGTTCATAGCTATCGTATAGCCGATAGAGAGAATTTAGGGTTTAAAAAGAGGGTTTAGGGTTTATATGAAGAAGAAGAAGAAGAAGAAGAAGGGAGAAATAAAATTCAGGGGAAGATGATGTTCCCACCCATTCCCTAACAGTCTAATCACCACATACATGAATAATCTATTTTGCTGCACTTCAATTGTAGGAATGGATGAGGGGTATAGTGAAAAATAGAGGGTAGTTTTGGTTAGTCATCAACCGATAGAGGTAATTGAGAATTTGATCCAATCCGAATCCAAAACATTCATGGATAATTTATTTCACAACGTACAAAAAATTAAAGAGATTACCCAAAATTAAAACCGAATTATTTGGTGCAAAAAGCTTTTAATAATCCTCTGTTGACAAACCGAACACTCGAACAGACCTTAAAATAATTACTAAAGTAATCAAGGCAAAGGTTTCAGTCTGAGTATTGGGATTTTTCTAGAAATGTGTAAATTGTGATAAATAATTCACAAGTTCAGAAAAAAATCAACAAAGAAGAAAGAAGAATCTCAGTGAAAACATGAAAACAAAACTTAAGCATTACAACAGTAGAAAGACTTGGAATAATTAATTAAAATTAATCTTGGCTTCTTCTCATCTTCTTTTTCTGTTTATCTTCCTCACGATATCTCTCACGTCTCTCCTCTCTCCTCCGTTTCTTATTTATTTCCTCATTCTTAGCTTTCTCTGCTTCATACTCTTTCCTCTTCTTCTGCTCCGTTGCTTTTCTCTTCTTCATCTGCATTTTTTTTTTCATCAAGTCAGACAAGATCAATCAAAGATTATGCATCATACCAATCTGCTAATAGTTTTGAAACATTACCTTGTCCTGTTGCAGCAGCTGAAAATGCTGGATGACTGTATGAACTTTTCGTTCTTCCGGTTCCATTATAACAGCTCTTTTATCATCTAGTGATGGTCTTTTCCGCCTCGGTATATCTTTGGGTTTCGATGTAAACGGTAAATCTCTTTGTAGACTCTTTGGAATCTTTATTGGATTGAACTTCTTTGGCTTTCTTTCGATTGGCTGCAAATGTTACACAAACGAGAAATTAGTGAGATCGGCGCTCCTTGGTTCCCCACCTACACAATGATACCGCATTTTATGGGCTTTACCTTGTAGAGTGAATCCTTATTCACCGGAATAGGAATATTCAGCTCTCTACGGAGTTCGCCAAAAGTTTTCATCCCTTTCCAGGTCTTATCGCGGGGTTGCAAGGCTGTCGTTAGAGGATTGTAAAATTGTGGAACTTCCACTGTAGTCCAAGCCCTTAAGAAGACCATGTCGCCCATATGGATTTGATCTTCAAAGGTACACCTTGCAATCCCTTCTTCAGCCTTGTTATCGAGCATGTTTTTTCCAGCCTGACAAAAGGAGGTTGTTAGAAAACCGGAGAGCCAACAAATGTGGAAAAACTAAGAATTACAACGAGATCAAAATCATACCTTTTTAACTTGTCCTCTAATGCCACTAACTGTCCGGACAGATGAACCTTCAAATCGAGCTATTTCAAGGTCAGAAGTGAACATGTCTTTGATAAATGCAGTCTTTTTCTTGATCTTGCAGGGAGTCCCAACCAGCTTGATTTTCTTTACAATATGGGCCTGGTGATTAAACTCAAGAACTACAGAAGTCGCTGTTATCCTAAATCCTGCCTGAAGCACACACCAGGAGAGCTACTCAGCAGGAGAAGAATACAACAGATCTAACCAGAGCAACAACCAATAAATTCCCCCATTCATGATATGTGGGGTTTCTAACTAAAACAAATAAAGTTGACCACTAATGGATGAACAGTTGCATGATATCTCAACACTAAACAATGGAGCAGAATGGACTGATATGAAAACATATTATACATGAGGGAACTGTCATTTTAGGTTGTGACAACGACTATAGGAGGAAGAAAGCATCTTATCTTTTTTCTCACATGCAAGTTTCAAATTTTCAAAACACGCTCAGTCCTTAAACTCACACTACCCATTTCATGAAGATGCACTTCGATTTACCAAAGATAGATTCTCTATCACAAAAGCTCAAACACACTCCAAGGTAATTTGGGATCAAAATCTCAAGCAGCATAGTGCATTCACATACCTGATTGTTTGACAGGTTTTGGAAGGCGACAACGCCGGTGTTGGGTGGGACAAGAGGACCCCAGAACGTAGCAAGGCAGTGCATGTGTTCTGGAGTATACTTGAGCATTCGATGTCTGCCATTGCGATCTTCAATGGCATATACGGGAAGAGTCTGATAGCGTCTCCATCCGATAGACACAATAATGGGATCTCTTGTCTTTAGTACTTTCTTATGCCACCTATGTCTCTTCAACCGGGCCTGCGTACAAGGACACATATGATAAACTAAGCATCATTCAAATAAAAAATCATGTTTCAACTACCTTTATATAAGAAAAAGAAATTTCATCTTTTGAGATGAAATGAGCTGTGCTCATTTGGACTTTCTTCCGGGTCAGAAGAAAAGTAAATCGTTGTAGCCTTACCTGCATATATCCAACATTGTCCTCGCCGAAACCAATACCTCCAACCAGAATTGGATGACAAGGATCAAAGAATTCAACCATCTCATAAGGAACATTGTGAATCTCCAGCCTCAAGTATGTTCCAGTCCGGAATCCTTCTAACTCAATTCGAGTATCCTCGTCAAGATCATTGAGTTCTAACAAATTCATCTGTTTTCTAATTTCAAGCTCTTCCTT
The DNA here is from genome assembly GCA_018361395.1 of Boechera stricta. Taxonomy (NCBI): domain Eukaryota; kingdom Viridiplantae; phylum Streptophyta; class Magnoliopsida; order Brassicales; family Brassicaceae; genus Boechera; species Boechera stricta. The sequence goes on from CM031538.1 coordinate 2,857,057, forward strand.
CAACTGCAAAGCAAATAGAGTGAGTTTAAAACAGTGGATAGATACCTTAGCTGCCTGCAGCAAAATCTACTTACTTTATCAACGTATCCTGGTTCCTTGGCTTGACTACGAGGATTGTTCCCATCACCTTTATCATTGTCATCCTCCTCTAACTCGGATTTATTGCTTGTACAACGAAGTTAAGGTTGAACCAAAAGTAACTTGTCAAAATGCAAACTGAAACAGTAGCATAAAACCAAATATGACCTATAAGACATGCAGAGGAAGAACAGCAACCATCAAACTCACGGACCAAGAGTGATATATGAACTTAGTGACCCATTTGATTTACTAAGCTTTCACCATATATTCAAGTGAGTTGTTTCAGGGAATGATAAACACAGACAGCAGTAGATAACTTGTTGGCGTAACACAGAGATGAAAGACAGCAAATGATATCTTGCTTAGATAAGTTAAATGATGCCATTCGGGTAAAAAAGGATATTCTGCATCAAACTTTGCTCGGCGAGCCAGCTTTTTTAGCCTACGCTCAACGACTTCAGCATCTTCATCTTCATTTTCATTTGCACCCGATTCCATGTTCTCATGGCTTTTTTGCTTCTCTCCCGTCTCTAGATCCTCAAAATCACCATAAAGTTCATCATCTTCTCCCTCACCGCCAGTACCTGAATTTTTGTCTCTCAGAGCAGCTTTTGACCAATCACCAGTGGTAAATCGATCACGAATGCTCTCACAGACTTCTTTCTCTTTCCAATTCTTTAGGTAACCATAATTCACAAATTTAGAACAATCCTCTGAGTTGACATATCCCACATCCCATCCACCACCTAAATTCTGGATTTATATGAAAAAATAAAGATTGAGATATTCCCAAGAACACGAAAGGATCACCAAATTGTGTACGGACTTGAGATGACAAACCTTGCTTTGTTCTCCTTTTGGCTTAAAGAAGTCTTCATCATCATTTTCTTCATCATCACTAATGTCATGGTTCTCATTTATCAAGGGAGTAGCTGATGATCCCGATGCTCCATACACAATTTGCATCAAGTTGGGGTTCTTCTTTCTGGCATTCTCCTTCAAGGATGCTTTCCATTGTGATATGTTACCAAAGTCCTTATCTGACAGACCATGTATGGGTCAATGTTTAGGAACGAACGAAAACTCAAATGGCAAAGGACAACGTACTTTCTCAAGAAAATCTAAAACCTTCTCATAGATGCCACATAATTCCCAGGACATCCATCATCTATAAGTAAGTAAATTCAAACGTAGAATTAACATACCATCTATCTGATAATCCCCTGGCGAATCAGAAGCAGAGTCATCTCCACCATCTTCAACTTCATTTTCGTCCAATTCAACATCGTCTGCTTCCTCAAAATCATCTTCGTTTGAGTCCGATTTAACATCATCTTCATTTGAGTCCTGCGTCACACGCAGCCAGGCATGGAGACAACTATTTAATTTTGAAGATATAATCAGTTGACATCAAATAGATACCGCTTCCCAAAATCTTTTTCACTACAGGAATCCCACTAGAATTGCGATTGACTTAACCTACTTCCACTGTTTCACCATTTCTTTCCAAATTGTCCAACACAAATACATGAAAACGAGCAAATTCACATTCACTAACTCTTGAACTCATAGTCACCAGTATTATCCAACTGAAGATGTGACTGCAATAGTAAATAGAAGCATTACGAAAATCAGATCAAGCAAGGAGATTACCCATGCATCAGTCCCACCAATGTCATCCTCGAAGATAGCTTTCCTCCTCAACCTTCCACCATGAATCTCAGTTTCCTGCTTCATTTCACTGCCATTACCCTCTACATCCATCTCATCATCCTCATCATCCTCGCCAGATTGAGAGTCCTCGTTGTCAGAACCTTCCGACAAAGATTGATACGCATCTTCAGCCTTATGTTTTGTTTCTGAACTGGCACTAGTCTTTTTGCCAAAAAATTTAATGAATGTCTTATCCAGTTTCTCATCAACAGAATACTTCGTGTTCTGCAACGACTTTACCAAATCTTCACCAACATCTCTGCCCTTTCCTGCCAAGAGAAAAAAGTCACAATCAGAGATGCTACAGCTACAAAAAGTGACCAAAAACTATTGGTTTTCTATCATGGAGAATGATGTAAATATGTAGAAATTCTTTAAACATGAGATGAGCAAGACACACAAAAGAGACTACTGCAGATACATATAGAACAAGTATATGACGATAAAACTTGGAAAACCCCATAACTAACCTTTATTAGTAGGTTCTCCCTTTCCATTGTCAGTTTTAGAGAACTGAACTTGGTGATCATTTATGTTGATGTAAACAGCATCTTTGTCATACAAAAGATCTCCAATCCCAGACATAGGAGCATAAAAAAGCTTATCCTTGTCCCTCAGCCCCTTTTTCTTGGCAGCTGAAGGTAAAGGACAAGGATCAGTTAAAGCAGTCACCCCAGCTAAACTATAGTCGCCAACTCCAGCAATATGAACCTGATAATCATAAGAAATTATATCAGATTCATGTTAAACATGAAAAGAAAAGGTAAACTGTACCAGCTAAGATACAATTTTGCACACAAAATCATTCAATTAGATAAAGAAGCAAAGAAAAATTCAGTACAAAGCAGAGGGTATACAAATTTATGCTCTTCCTCTTACAACTTCATTCTATATGGGAACTAGCTACATGTCAATAGAACGGGTTACTTTCGGTTACTGTGATGCAATAACTAGTTCTAAATGCTGTAATATGTGAATCGCTAAGAATCTATGGACCAACACCAGCAAGGAAGACCGTATAGGTTACATCAAATCAGCTCATCTCTAGGCTCAATTTAAAAATTGGTCTTTTCCCAAAATATGAGTATTCTGCGCCACATACTGCTAAGCAAATAAATGGCTCAAGGATTCAGGCCATAGAAAACTCAAAAGGCTAAGATGAACCAGTATCTAAGTACAATGATGACAAAACATCTGATGACATACCTTCATCCCTTTTTTCAAGTTACAACCACGTAGGTAACCATACAATGTGATATTTCTATCGCATTTCTTATCCATCTGAACTTTCTCGGGAGGGGTAACATCTTCCAGGCGATCAGCCAACACATAAGGATGTGATGTTCGCCATGTCAATGGCTGAGGCTTGATAATGGATACAAAGCGGGCGAGGTTGTGAACTTCACGCGGCGAATACCTACCAATAAAAGATAAATCAAAGGTGAACCTCAAACGCTCCTTGCACATGTCATCCATGTTGGTGAAGTATCGATGCAGATACTTACTTCCCATGAATGAGACCAGATAAATAGAACAATTTAGCTCCATTATATATTTCGGTCCAAAACCGATGCTTGAGACGTTGTTTTGTTTTCCTCAGCTTCTTTACATCCTTGAACTTATCAAGGTGTGTGAGGACACCCATAACTCTAGGAAATCCATGTACTTGCATAATGTTGAGGAATTCAAAGGTTTCCTGAGGGTCAAACAGATTAAAAAGACAATTTACTTATCATACCTTTGGTTGATATCACTAAAATATGTAGATTACCAAAATAGGTCCAACAGTGATCTTGTATATAAAAAAGATTCTTCACAAAACCACAAGCAAATGACATGATGGAAAAGAAAACTATACACCACATTTTCCAGGGCATAGGAATGGCAAGCTAGATAAAGCATTCATTATGGAAAAAGGAGAAAGCTACACAAAAATGGTCTCTCACCATCTCAAAACCATAACTCCCGTCTACCAGAAGTAGGGCTAGATCAGCAACCTTTGCACAATCCACCATCGCGTTGATATCATTTGGGCACTCCACAAATTGAAACCGTTGATGTTTACCTAAATCCATGACCAGCCTATCATGAGAACAGGAATAAATTCCAACCCTAAAATTCACGACAGATGCATACAAAAAAAAGAAAGAAAAGAAGAAGAAGCAATAAACAATGCAGCACAGAACCTTGTACAATGGTAATAGGTCCTCGAACCTCCGGTACATTCTGGTGCGTAAATTCCTTCACAAGAGACTTAATCACGAGAGACTTTCCAACCTACAGGAACAAAAACACAGTGGAAACAATCAACACTTCTGAGAAAAAAACCAAATCCGAGAGTGAAAACGCCACATCAGTCTAAAACACAGTACTCCTGGGGGGCCTTGAACAACGACGACGAAAGGAGGACGTTCGCCATAAGTACGATCAATAGTCGGAAGATGAAGTCTCTTTTGCTCCTTCTCCACAGCGTGAGATTCCTCTCGCTTCGCCCTGCGAGCCGAGTTAAAACCAAACGCCTGCAGAACCAAGTACAATCGATTTTTCCCATAAACACCAATCAGCGAACAAGACAAAGAAACTCTCTAAAGACATTGACAAAGAGAGGAGAAGTAGTAACTCACCTTAGGGTTTTTCTGCTTGTTATCGGAGATACCACGCTTCTTCTTATCGATTTCAGATTTCTTCCTCATGGTAGGACCTGCTTTGCGAGTCCTGTGTGACCTGTGAGACGGCATCAATTCGTCGGCGACCATGGTTAAGCACAAAACGATGAAGAAAGGTTTTGGAGGCCGTCGAGAAGTATAAATAATCAGGCAAAGATGAAAAACCCTTTCTATATAAACCTCCAATTTTAATTATAAGGTGGTTTAAAATAACAAACCGTACCGGTTCGATTTTAATTTGACGTTCTAATTTCACTCCGGTTTAATTTTCCACATAAGCCTCCTCCTCAAATGGTGAAGAACAAAAAGTATCTCATTTGAAGAAGATTGAAGACGAAGAGAGGAGAAGCTGAGAGTGAACGACGAAGCAATTCAAAAATCAACTCTCCTTCTTCTTCTTCTCTCTTTCTGGGTTCGTCCGAATGCATCACCACGCTTTTGCCCTAAAATTCCACTCCTTTCCTCCTCACTATGCGTTATCCCTCTCCAATTTCTCAACCCAAAGCCCTAATCCTCTTCTCCCTAATTTCCCGCCATTCGCTCGAGTCCCGCATGTGAGCAGCTCCGTTTGCCTCCGCTGTCGTAGCAGTGCCGCTGATGTATCTCCGGTTAGATACGCTGATGGCTCCTCCTCCATCGGCTCTCTCGGGGAAAATGGAGGTATCGTGGTGGCGGAGAAACCTATCGATGTCACAACCCTGGGTAATCTCTGCGTAGACATTGTTCTCAGTGTTCACGAATTGCCCCCTCCTTCCCGCGGAGAGCGCAAGGCGCTCATGGACGAACTCTCTCTTTCTCCCCCAGATAAGGTTTGGGTCTAATTCTTGTTTCTCTCTTCTTTTTTTTCACATCTGTAAGAGATTAACTGCTTCGTAATGTATCAGTGGCGATCATTTCGAACATTTCATGTATAATTTTTTCTGCTTAATTACAAAAACCTTGGAAGTTCTTAGCTCAATGCTTTTGATGATAAATTGAACCTTTTTTATTCTCTTGTTTAGTAGAATTAAGGTGAAATTATTGTTGATTCATCTTTTTTCTTCTTTTTGTTCCTGATGTTAATAGTGAAGTGTTTTTGTTCCCTGTTTTGCTTATAGAAATACTGGGAAGCAGGTGGCAACTGTAACATGGCTATAGCGGCTGCTAGATTGGGGCTTCACTGTGTTGCGATTGGTCACGTGGGGGATGAAATCTACGGTGAGTTTCTTCTAGATGTGCTTCATGAAGAAGGAATAGGTACGGTTGCATTGGATGGAGGAACAAATGCCAAAGATAGCAGCTCATATTGTGAAACTCTTATTTGCTGGGTTCTTGTCGATCCTTTGCAGAGACATGGGTTTTGCAGGTAATGCTTTTTGCCAGAGTTTCTATGGAAATTAAGTATAATTGAAAATGCCTAACAGGGAAACTTGAAAAGATCTATGATAGCACTGGTTTATGTGAGATAACTGTTTTAATGAATGCATCATTGCATTGATGTACTTTGGTGGGGATGGTGATGTATCTAGAAATAGAAGATTTTATTTAATAGAGTTTTTTGGGAAACGAAAAAGTGCAGACTTGGCAGATTTTTCCCGTCGGAAAGCCATATTTTTCTTGCTGATAGTTTTTCTTAATGCCATATGTTCAGGAAGATATGGTTTTCTTGTTCAGACATCTTAGTTCTCTTAGTTAGACAAACACTAGTGGGTGATATTGTCATACTTGCTTCCAATGCTGTTTCTTAGTTCTTTGAATTCCTTGACTCGAGGAACTTATGTCCCTTTTTGTTCCTAATTCTTATGTCTATTTGTGAAACAACTTCTAGTGGGTAATATTGTTGTATTAACTTCCAGTACTTGCTTATTTGTTTTAAGTTCCTTGAATTGTATTACTAGAGGAACTTATTCTCTCGAGTTGTTTCTCTTTTTAGTCGAGCCGATTTCAAGGAGGAACCTGCTTTCAGTTGGGTCACTGACCTATCTGATGAAGTAAAGATGGCAATCAGACAGTCAAAGGTTCTTTTCTGCAATGGTTATGACTTTGACGATTTCAGCCCTAGTTTTATAATGTCAACAATAGATTATGCTTCCAAAGTTGGGACAGCTATCTTCTTCGATCCTGGACCACGGGGAAAGAGTCTTTCCAAGGGAACTCCTGATGAGCGTAGAGCACTTTCTCACCTCTTAAGAATGAGCGATGTTCTTCTTTTAACATCCGAGGAGGTACATTGCACGCTCTCGATAATACTGAAAATTGTTCTACTTGGTGAAATTATTGCTGAACTGTTTAATGAATTGCTTAGGCGGAGGCTCTAACTGGCATCAGGAACCCTGTAAAAGCAGGACAAGAAATTCTGAGGAATGGAAAAGGAACGAAATGGGTGATTGTAAAGATGGGCGCGAAGGGTTCAATTCTAGTGACAAAGTCTAGTGTCTCAGTGGCTCCTGCGTTTAAGGTACCTGCTTACAGATCATCTAAGCGTTCATTTTGGCATTCACATCAAGATGCTGAAAGTTGAATTTTTATGTATGTATCATAGAGTAACTTTGTGTAATGATCTAATTATTCTTTCCCAAAACATCATCATCAGGTGGAAGTAGTTGACACTGTTGGGTGTGGAGACAGTTTTGTGGCTGCAATTGCCTTAGGTTATATACGCAACATGCCGCTTGTTAATACCTTAACAATTGCAAATGCGGTTGGAGCAGCAACTGCGATGGGGTGCGGAGCAGGTAGGAATGTTGCAAAAAGGCATCAAGTGATGGATCTCATGAAGGCCTCGAAACTCAATGATGAAGAGAAGTTTTTCGAACAACTCCTCGCTGAAAATTCTGAGTCTCCTAGAATCAATCTTCTTTCAAAAAAGATGATAAAAGATGGGAGCAGCAAGCAGCAGATAGAAACAATTTCGATGGAAAAAGTGGTTTCTGAATTGCTTCGAGAGCTTGAACTTGGGAGGTGTTGTGTAAAGGCTTCATCTTGATGTGATTGAAACAAAAATCACACATATATAACTTTGGCGGCGTGATTTGGAGATATTTGATTGCTGTCACAGGATTTTGAATAGAGAATTGTACTCCAGAAGAAGAAAATTCGGCTTATGATGGAGATTTTGTCTCAGCTGCCACTTATTATAGAGTGCAGTGGATGAAGAGATCTAAGGTAAATGATTGGTTGGCAATTTTGTTTGTTTGGGAGAGATGAGAGAGAAGCTGATCTTACAGCAGTAGTGATAATAGTTGACATAAAGAGAAGTTTGGTACTTTTTTGTTTGTTTGTCTTCTTATTGTTTTAAAATCGTTAAATGCGATTTTAGGTCGGCATTTGTTGGAGTTCTGTTTGACAGTCACACATGTTCAGGAAATTTCTATAAAGAAATTTATGAAAAACGTTGAACATATCAAACGCCCCAAAATCTCCATGTTTCATCACCAAATAAATTAATGTCATTAACGCAAAATGATTTCCAACTTAGGAGACGAAACATAAATGATTAAAATACTCTTAAAATTGGAAATAGAACATAAATGATTAAAATACCCTTAAAAATTGGAAATGGAACAAAAAGACCTAAGAGTTTACAGAGTTACCTTTTTAACCTGAAAGAAAGACGTATCAATCGAGTGACAAAAAAAAAATATATATATATATATATCAAACGCGTCGCCTTTGTTTATGCTCTTCTCTCTACTTCTCCAGAAACAGTTAAACCCTACACTGTCTCGAATCTTACCCGCCAAATTCCTTCTCTTTGAATGTATGAATCTTTTCCATTCTCTACTCTTTTCTTCAATTGAGTATCCATGAATTCAGAATCTCCTCAAAATTTCCTACTGTGAGTTTCAAAATCCTCCCTTTTTTTTTTTTTGCTTTTCTGCAATTTGCTTCTGCTCTCTGTTTCTTATTATTCGAAAGCATTGGATTTTGAGCTTGTTTATTTTCTATTGTATGGGCTTGCATGATCAATTTTGTGAATTTTCGACTTGGGAATATCCTCAGCAGCGATGTCTGTAACAATGGAGCTCAAAATTTGGTTCAGTAAACTTGTTTTTTTTTTTGGGTTAGATTGTAGGGTTCTATGTTCCTCAGGCGCTTCAAAATTTTCTTTATTTTATTTTATTTCTTAGGATCATGACTCCATTTTTTTTCAAAATTTTCCATATGCTTAAGTTATTCTGTACTACTTAGTGTTTTAGCTATCTGGGAACTTCTGCCAATGATGTTGTTGGCCTCTCTATTCATATATTGACAGGTAAACTTTTATAAAGGAGACAGCAAGTGACTCAGAATCTTCTGTTATTGCTTTTGTTTTTGAAATGGAAAACGACGATCTGGTGAAGTCTGAGAACCGTGATTTCTCATTCATACAGGATCATTTTACGGGAATTCGACACAACTATGAACTGTTCTCTGGTCATGACTACAATTCCGCATTTGAACAGCTTCTCGATATTAACCTGCAGATTGGTGTTTCTTGTGAGGAAAATCAGGTCTGGAACAATTTCCAGGAACACAAAGTGATGAATCTTCAAGACTCGAGGATTCCTAACGATGATGAAACGAAAGAAGGGGTAGGTTTAGATGGAAACCAAAATGATGGTTCTCTCTCTTTTCCTGATAATGATGACTCTGGAACTTCTGAGATTGATAAATCATCTGTTATTGGAACCAACCATAAGCAAGAATCTCAAGATATCGATGATAAATTAGAGTTGGGGATGGAGTTTTCTCGGAAACCAGAAAAGGCTCCTCCTAGCCCTCAACGCTGGTCTATGCTCGGTGCAGGTGGTACTGAGCATGAAATGGTCGTTGGTATGGAATTTTCAGATGCCCATGCTTGTAGGAGAGCAATAAAAAATGCAGCAATTGCTCTACGTTTTGAGATGCAAACTATTAAATCTGACAAGACCCGCTTCACCGCAAAGTGCATGGGCGAGGGTTGCCCATGGAGAATTCACTGCGCCAAACTTCCACATGCGCCAACTTTTACAGTAAGGACTATTCATGTGACTCACACTTGTGGTGGGGTTTCACATCTTGGTCATCAGCAAGCTTCAGTCCAGTGGGTTGCTGATGTTGTGGCGGAAAAGCTGAAACAAAATCCGCATTTCAAACCGAAGGAGATACTAGAGGAAATTTATCGAGTTCATGGGATTTCACTGTCTTACAAGCAGGCGTGGAGGGGGAAAGAGCGTATAATGGCTACTTTTCGTGGGTCATTTGAAGAAGAATATCGCCTTCTTCCCCAATACTGTGATGAAATCAGAAGAACAAATCCCGGCAGCATCGCTGTGGTTCATGCTAATCCAATTGATGGGTCCTTTCAACACTTGTTTATTTCTTTCCACGCATCAATCACTGGTTTTCTAAATGCTTGCCGGTCTCTTATAGCACTGGACAAGACTATTTTAGAGAGCAAATATCCAGGGACATTGCTGCTTGCCACTGGATTTGATGGAGATGGAGCCGTATTTCCTTTGGCATTTGCTATTGTTAATGAAGAGAGCGACAGTAACTGGCATCGGTTTCTCTCGGAGCTTCGTAAGATTCTTGAAGTTAACTCTGAGAATATGCCAAAGCTTACCATATTGTCCAGTATGGAGAGATTTATTGTTGATGGGGTAGAGGCTAATTTCCCAACAGCATGTCATGGCATTTGTGTCCATTATCTCGCAGAACGGTACCAAAGGGAATTTCAAAGCTCTATTCTTGTGGACCTTCTTTGGGAGGCTGCACATTCTCTCACCGTCCTCGAGTTCAAATCGAAAATGAACAAGATCGAACAGATATCCCCGGAGGCTTCCTTATGGATCCAAAACTTCTCTCCTGCTCTATGGGCATCATCATACTCTGAAGGAACAAGGTTTGGACATTTAACTGCAAATGTTATTACCGAGTCACTCAGCAATTGGATTCAAGATACCTCGGGTCTTCCTATAATACAAATGATGGAGTGTATCCACCGCCATTTGATGAATATGTTCAAAGAACGCCGTGAAACGAGCTCACATTGGTCTGATGTACTTGTTCCTTCTGCTGAAAGACAAATGGTTGCTGCTGTAGAGAAATCTCGTGTTCACCGCGTTTACAGAGCAAACGAAGTGGAATATGAAGTCATGACTCATGAAGGAAATGTCGTTGTAAATATCGAAAACCGTTCTTGTTTGTGCCGCCGGTGGGAGATTTACGGTTTTCCGTGTAGCCATGCCGTTGGAGCTCTCTTGTCTTGCAAAGAGAACGTTTACAATTACACAGAGAGTTGTTTCACGGTGGAGAATTACAGAAGAACTTATGCAGAAACTGTAGAGCCAGTTTCAGACGAAGTCCAGTGGAAAGAAAATGATTCAGAGAGAGATAGTGAAGATGTAATAAGAACACCGAAGGTTATGAGAGGTGCTCCGAGGAAGAGGAGAATTAGGGCAGTGGATCGTGACCTTGTGAAGCGTGCTGTTCATTGTGGTCGGTGTAATCAGCCGGGCCATTTCAGAACAACTTGCACTGCTCCTATGTAATGTAACAGTATTACTATTTGTGGGGTTTTTAATGTTTTAGGAAATTTTTTGGTTGAGGATTTGCTCTCGACAATTAGAAATTAGAATTTATGGCTTTAGGTATATGTAGCATGTTACTTCCTTTTACATCTTTTTAGACATGAACATGATCAATATTTAATTTGACCAATTTCTCCATGAACTATGAAAAAACTTTCTTGGGTCGAATCTGATAACCTATTACTATCCGTACCCTAGACTCCGGACACCTAAAATTGGGACTTGATTTTGTGGATAATATCAACATGACGCCCCTAATATTGAGCAAAACTAACTTAATAAAGAGATTATAATTGCATCATATACAACACTGCACAATGACATCTTTAAGTAAACTTGTGCGTGAAGTAATAATGACAGTGAATTTGCATAAAGCTTTGTTGAATATTTGAGGGGCTCTGCCTATAATTAGTTTCCCAAGACCACCTCAGCTATTTTTAGTACCGTACGACTGAATTGAATGGTGGTAACGAAGTCAGATTCTTTAATCTTCGCCACAGAATACGGAAAACGAAAACACAATGAGACTCAAGAAACAACAACAACAATGGCGACGACGAACAGTCTGAGTTTCATCAAAACACATACCAACTGATCCTTATCAATCCCACTAATCAGTCCATCGTCATGCAGAGAGGTCCAATATTGCAGTTTTTARAAAAAAAAAAAAAAAGCTTATTCCTGCTCTTGTGAAACTGAATGTGTTGTTTGTTTTGACAGAATATTACGGCAACAAAACGTCGACTTACTCGCAGATATTGGTGGTGTCATCGATAGGTTTGATGATAGCAGCCGCAGTGCATTACCGTCTGCGGAGGCTACGTGATTCCAAAATCATCCCTCGTCTTAGATTATCTCACAAACACAAAGGCCATGAGAAACTCGAGAGATTCTCTCATTACGTTGGTAAATACATACATATACACACATTACCCTACATGAGCAAGGAATGCCTTGGATCAAAAGTTAACGTTTTTTTTCTGATTTGGGACGTGAAACGTAGCAAGGCAAATGGGATTCAAGGACAGAAGAGAGTGCCCAAATCTCTGCAAATTAGCAGCAGAATACATCATGAAATCTGAATGTTGTGAAGAAGATATTTACAGCTTTTTCTCTGAAGAGCCTGACGCTGATACCCTCTTCATTAAGCTTGTTGAGGAGTTTGAAAGATGCATTCTTAGCTACTTTGCGTATCACTGGAGCCACGCCGATCTCATGATTAGTCAGGTGTCTGTGAAAAAATCCTTTCTCCTGTTATAACACATTGTAGACCAAAACATTCAGTGTCATATATGAATCTCAGATACTGAGCGCGGACGCTGAGCCAAAGAGGAAGCTGAAGCAAATTGTGATGGCAGCTACAAGGTAAGGAACAAAAGACACAGAAACACGATGTTTTGTATTCGAAAGCTGTGTTTTCTGTTTTAGTGATTGATGAATAATTGATTTTGTTTGTTATATGTGTCTAGGGAACAGAGGATTAAGAGGGTGACTAAGAACTTAAAAGTGGCAAGAGTGTTCAACACTTTGGTAGAGGAAATGAAAGCAATGGGGCTCGCGTCTATGGATGACTCACAGTGTACAGAAGTTATGGCACCAGTGGCTCACAAAGACCGAAGTCCGGTTCTACTCCTCATGGGTGGTGGGATGGGTGCAGGAAAGAGCACTGTGCTCAAGGACATACTTAAAGAGTAAAGAAAGATCTCATTATATATTGATCACTTTCTAGTACACATAGAAAGAAACAAATGTACATGTAGTTGAAGCTAACTGGATGATTTTTCATTATGGATTCAGAGCATTCTGGGCAGGAGCAGACTCTGTGGTGATTGAAGCTGATGCTTTCAAAGAATCTGATGTCATTTACAGAGCCTTAAGCTCTCGTGGCCATGTTGATATGATCCATACAGCTGAATTGGTAAGACATGATGGTTATTCAAGAACCTGTCAAGTAGATCAAAATATTGATTCTGAGGTTTGAAATTTTTTTGTGAGAATAGGTTCATCAGTCATCAACAGATGCAGCTTCATCGCTGCTAGTGACGGCTCTGAATGAAGGGAGGGATGTGATAATGGATGGGACACTCTCATGGGTACCTTTTGTGGTGCAGACAGTAACAATGGCGAGGAACGTGCATCGTCACCATTACAGAATGGGAGCTGGATACAAGGTTGGTGACGATGGGGTTGTCACAGAGAACTATTGGGAACGGATTGGTGAAAGGCAACAGCTTCAAGAGGATGGGCGTAGGAGAAAACCATATAGAATAGAACTAGTTGGAGTTGTGTGCGATGCATATTTAGCAGTTATAAGAGGCATTAGGTGAGTACAAGGACCATCTATCTATCTACCTATCTATCTTTCAAGTTTGTCTCTTAAATTAAAAGAGTGTTTTTGGCTGAGATTGTAGGAGAGCCATCATGTGTAGAAGAGCAGTTAGGGTGAGATCGCAGCTGAGATCTCACAAACGGTTTGCGGATGCATTTCCTACGTATTGCAACCTTGTTGACAATGCTAGGCTCTACTGCACCAACGCGCTGGAAGGCTCTCCAAAGGTTAGTGCTGAGATTGGAACCAGTAAACTCACTAAAGAACTACATTAAATGATTTAAACAGAGAAGTCTCTAACTCTCGAGCAATGCCTAAGGCAAGATCCAAGACTAATCTAGAATTCCCCTGCTCATTCATATCCAATAACTTACACCACTCCTTAGACTAGTTACAATATCTCCTGCACTAGAGTTAACAAGAACATCTTATCAGTTAGACCATTCTCACCTATACAGCAAACCTAGATTGATGGTGCATACATAGTGTAGATAAGAAAATACTAACAGGTGAAGTGTGATTGTGACACAGCTGATAGGTTGGAAAGAGAAAGAAAAGACATTGCTAGTGGATCCAGAGGAGATAGACTGTTTGAAGCGAGTAGGAGGGTTGAACGAAAACGCAGACTCCATTTACGAGCTCTATAAGCAACCCAATCCCGCTTGTGAAACAGGATCAATCTGGAAAGACATTGTTCTTTCACCTTCAAGGTTTAACATTCAACAAGAACTCAAATACTCGATTCAGAAAGTTGAAAGATCTAAACAACGTCTCAACAACACCAAAAGCTGAAAAGGTAAAAAAGATGGCAAAAGAGAGCAAAGTCTTGGGTTTAGTTCTGTCACCAAATCAACAGTGAAGAACAGAAATTTGTTGATTGTATAACTTTTAAATGTTGTTACATACAATACTTAGGTGTAAAAATTTGTTGACTGTTGTATAACATCCATGTTTACCATAATTCAACAAGAACCTGACACAAATTAGCTGCAAGAAACTACTCAGTTTTTGCTTCTTCTACCATTGATGGAAACAAATTTATCTTTATATATATGATTTTAAAGCAAAGTCCAGGAACCATTGAATTACAAGAACACCGAAACAAGAAAAGCAAAGAAGTTACATAAGGATCATTGAATTATACAAGACTAACCTCCTATCGTTAACCCTTCTTCTACCTAAAAGCCTAATTTCACTTCTTCACCCTAGAAGAAGCCCTCTTTGCCGGAGATTTAACCGTCTTTCGCTTCACAACCTTCTTCACCGGGGTCTTCTTCTTCGCCGCCACCGTAGCAACTTTCTTCTTCGTAGTAACAGCTTTCTTCGCCGGAGATGTTACCATGGGCGTTTTGGCTGCCTTGGCTGATCTCTCCTTAGTAGCCTTGGGCTTCGCAGCAACAGCTTTCCTCTTAGGTGCAACAGTGGCACGAGGAACGGCCTTAGCCTTAGCCTTCGCAGTCAATTTCTTAGCAGCAGCACTCTTAGGTTTAACGGCTGATGATTTCTTAGATTTAGAAGCCGCAGTGACCTTTCCCTTCGGCTTGGTAACCGCCGCAGTTGCAGATTTCGTCTTGGCCGGTGCAGATGTCGCCACCGCTTTAGGAGACGATGACTTAGCTGACGCAGACGGAAGTTTAAACGAGGCTTTAACCTTCACAAGCTTCCCAGAAGTAACGAGTCTCTTCAAATTAAGCAGCAACAGCTTTCTGAATGTTGGAGGAAGCTCCTTACGCTTCTCCTCGATGAACTTCTGAATCGCGTATTGGCTAGATCCAGTTCTCTCCTTCAACGTAACAATCGCATCCTTGATCATCTGAAATCACAACAACAAAAACACCAAAATCCAAATCACAATCAATCTCCAAATCTCAGAATCTAAAATCCGGCTTAAGAAACACGAAAAAAGCTAAATCGAATCTCATTACCTCTTCGTAAGTAGGATGAGATGAAACAGTTTTCTTCTTCGGAGCAGCGGAAACAGTCTTCTTCTCCTTCACTTCCTTAACTTTCTTCGTTTTGCGTCCCTTTGCTGCAGGCTTCTTCTCGACAGCCGCCTTCGTCACCGTCGCATCCACAGCTGTGTTTCCGTCGATCGTAGCATTCTCTAACTCCATCTCGATCATCGGCATCGGAACTTAAAGATCAGAAAACTTTGATTGCTAGAAACCGTAAATGTACTTTCGAAATTGATTACGAGGAATGTGGTGAGATCATCGGAAACGTCCGATTTATATAGTTAGATGTGTATTAGACGGCATTTCATATCTTTCTTCTGATTGGTTGAAACAATGAGTACGCGGATCGCTATGCTTTTCCCAAGTTTGAATATTAATCGTTGGATCTAAATTTATCGACGGCTTAGAAAGAAGCAGTGTGGATGGTGGGATGAGGAAGTTAATGGATGTGGATTAGATGCTTTTGGGCATATTTGTTGTGCTTTTAGACTCGATTTATTTGATCATAACTCGTGATGTACTTGACCAAATTCGTTTTTGTTTTTTTGCATTGTGTAGAAAATTCTGTGAGGTTTCGTTTGATTATTTAACCGTGACAAACGGATTATTATGCAATGAGAATTACGGTTCTGAAGCAAGATATGTCATAACTTGTGTTTTTCTTGATAGTATTACATTATATTTGGGTTTTCGAATAATGCTAAAGCGAAGTTCGATGAAGATTATGCTGATACAAAAGTAGACAAATCAAGGAGTGAACTGAACCATTAAACATGGAATTTCAATTACTTTTTGATTCAAAATCATTTGATTGAAAACTATCCTAGATGACCACCTTCTATAATATGTTTCTCACCTCTTACTGTTTTGTGGTATGTCTATGTTAATAAAGTATTTCATACTGTATATTTTGATCTACTAGTTTATGTATGTGATCAATTAAGTTTAATTGATACTGAAACATGTGTTTCATTATAGGTATGATGCATAGAGGTTAGTCAGGTTACATTTCTTAGGAGCAACCTATGTACCTGGGCATCCAAGAGGCGTCTATGTTGTAAATGGACTAATTCACTCATCATTGATCTTTCTTTTCTTTTGAATATCCTCAAGCATCAGGCTAGATGTGAAAACATGAATTAAAAAGAATATTGTATTAGAATCCACACGTATAACCTTTTTGAACATCATTAACAATATGTGATATGAATATGCTACTCATTAACACGATGATCATGTCACGACATAATGGTTCTCACGATAATACAAAATAGTGATAATGAATTCCATTTGTCTTCGTTATATAAGTATTATGTTGTCAATTTGGTAGTTTCCTGCCTCCATATAGGTCATATCCCACTTCTACATTCGTCATCCACTGTCAACACTTGAACAGTTGGAAACTATAGCTTCCATATAAATGATGTAGCGCCAAAATAATTGCATAGAAATCAATCTAAAACATCTAAACTACAACACTTGATTAGAAAGTGACAACAACATTACATGCAAGTCCAAAGAGGACACATATAGTAGAAGAACAAAGAAAGAAAAAAACAAATTTTTTATTTTCTTGGATAGAAAAACTTCTCATGAGTGTATATTTCGTTTATAGGAAAAAAAATTACTACTAATTTCACAACACATTCGACCGCTCCTGCACTTCTAGTAATGTTCTCTCTTGTAATGCTTTGAGAGAATCCATGAAGAGAAAAAAGACTACCCTGTCTCCACAGAATCTTCTACTGCAACAACAAGAGTCTTTTGAAGTCCGTTACTTGTTGCACTCCGGTAGCTTCCGAGCATAGAAAAGCACCATCATAAAATCCTTTGCAGAGGAACCTATCGATGCAAACCGTTGGTGCTTTGAACTTTTCTGCAGCCATAGATCCACAACATTGTGAAGCTTCAGTGTCGGGATCACCACCTCTCCCATACACCTTATCTCTATCTGTACAAAAACCATTAAATGTCTATCTATGATCAACCAAATACAGGCCATACTTATTGTTAGCATTAAAGAACTGACAAGATCCATTACTCAGCTTCTATTACATTCAGACGTTCTATCCTCTACTGTGCCATAGTGCATATAAAGATGCTTACCTCAGTTTCACTCTCGATATCTAGCTTCCTCATGAGGTACTTCTGGATGAAAGAAACTGGAATATTTCCATCCCTGTCATAGAATGAGACAGCGGATTATCTTCCCCAACAAAAGAATTCTTCATAACAGGAAAAACTAGGGACTCCGAAAGTCCGAGTTGCTATGTAAGATGCAGCGACAACACAGGATATATAAAACAAAGAATACTTAAAATGACATGAAACCTACTTTATTCTCAAAAAATTTGCTGGAATTTGAGGCAGAGAGGTTTCTCCTTCCCTGAAACCACCAAGCCCTTGTCAACAAACCAAGAGAATAGAAATAATCTCACTTATGAAAGGAAAGAAAAAGTTTCAGATATGAGAGCAAGAATCTCACTTATCATTGGACGTCACAAGTGAGAACCAAACAGGACCATTTCTCCTCTCCTGTTTTGCACTTGACTCATCTGGTTGTGGCAAATTTCTTGAATCACCAAAAGTGGTTGCAGACCTTTTGAGTCGAGTCCTACGCAGTCTTTTAGGAGTAGCTGTTTCTGATGTTGTAGGATCACCATTATTACTCTTTTCATCCTCACGTTTACATTTTCTCTTTTGATCCTTAGTTTTGGTTTTATTCCCTTGAAATTGATTGCGAGATGCAAGCGCGTGCTCAGATTTTGAACCTGACCCTTGAGAAGCAGAAGACTTCGGGGGCTTTGTCCTATTTGCCACTTCAACCAGAAAGTTTAAAGGTTTCCAATCCGATTTGGAATCCCAGGGTTCATCACCATCCTTGCTTTCTTTATTGGAGAATGTCTCTTTACATGACTGCAAAAAACAAGCAAACTTAAATGAATGGACTACATTTTAGTGTACCAAAAGAAAAGAAATATGCAATCAAAGCTTGTCAGATATGAAATGACGCCATTACGAGAAAATAGAGGATCGCAGTGAGCACCTTCTTTAACTGCCTTTTATTCTGATTGAATTTGTTAAGAGTGCCGGGTGAGCTTGTGCCCTCTAGAAGCTCATCCCCAGAAGATTCTTCTTTCTTCACACTTCTCTCAGCCAAAGAACCATTACGTAACTCTTTTCTTGTTGCCGCTTTAGTTCTTCTTCCCGTTGTTCCAGTTTGTGCTGACACCCTAGGTGTGGTCACAACCAAAGACGATATAGATCTCTCCTTCCTCTTTGCTGGTAAGGACACAATTTCAGGAGCTTTCACTTTTTTTCGTTTAAGAGGAAAGATTTTGGCTCTCAAATCTTGCAAATTGTGGTCAGGCCTAAAACCATGCATACAAGTGGCTCCTTAACATACATGTACATCAACTAAAAATCTCTTATCAGTACATAACGAGTCAGAAAAAGGAAAGTACAAAAAAATATTCCATACTTATCCTATGTTAGATTCTCCTACAACATTCTATAAATGATTTATCTAGAGGGGATAGCATTTACACGAGGAAAAACACATATTTTCACATAAATTAGTGAAAGGGCTACCAGATGTGGTACATTACCAGACTGCATGATTATAAGTGAACAAAATTCCAGAAATTGTGTTACAGAAGTTCATCTCACCAACAAGTCTATGGATAGGAGGAATAAGGAGCAAAGAAATTTATGACTGCTAAATCAAACTAAACAAAATTTTGATGAGAAATGGTGGAGCTGGAGTACAGAACATAGTTAGCTTACCTCAGCTTCTCCAGTGGGGTGCCACCGAGGTCAATATTGCATACTGGACAACTCTCTATCTCATCCTCTGTGATTTTCTCATAGATGCATTTCCTACAAACTGCAATAGGAAAGTAATCATAAGTTATTTCATTCCAGTAGATAGCAACTAACAACATGATTTGTATCAAATGTGACCAAATCTCAAATTTTTTTAAGAAACTAAAATTGAATTGTATACTGTTTGAGATTGCAAGCTATGTTAGCAGCCAGCCATGTTAACAAAAATTTGCGAGATGCATTCATAATCTATGACTTCCTCCACTGCATCCATTTCAGCTAGACTAATAAATATGCACCTAAAGCATCATATAAATTCTCAGATTACACAGTATCATATCCGCTTGTATACCGGAGGTTAATTGGCATTATCCGATTTGGTTAAATAATCAAGTTCATAGATAGTTTTAACAGCCTGAATAAAACGAGATAAGCTTGCTACCAAGACTCACACACAAAGTAACTGCGTTAGTTGATCATACTACAAGCATCCTATGTAATCAAGCCTCAGATCCATTTAAAATACCAAATTTTGAAGCTGGAGTAGATAAATAAAAAACCAGCTTCTGTGTGGCGTTTCTGTTACTGCAGGATAAATGCCACTTCATATCCAAACATGTCTCACGTCACGTGTATCATAAAACTGAGCTCATGTATGCCATCTAACATACGTATCCCCAGAGACGAAATGCTGAATCCAACTAACAATATACAACAGCCAAATTGACGAAGAAGGAGAAATTGAAGCAGTCAAAATTGCATATTTTTTGGTCAACAAAAAACTATTCATTGACCCGCATTCAATTGTATCGATTATAGGACGAGACGGAGACGAAGAAGAAGAAAGAAAGAGATATATAAATTGAGAGCTATAAAAGATCCAAATTGAGAAGTAATTAAAGCAAATGTCAGCGAATTTCGAAACATTTGGTGGGTTAAAAGAGGAACTGACATGTGTGAAGGCACTCGGAAATAGTGGTGGCGTCACGGAGGATATTGTCGCAGAGATGGCAGCTCAGGCATGCCCTCATCGTCTCCTTCTTCACCTTATTCTTCACCATCTCTAACCTATCTACTGGGCTCAATCACCCACACGTGCTATCCCCAATACTGCATGTGGACGAAAACGGTGAAGATGTGTCGTCTCTTATCTCTCTCGTTCGGTCGCTGGTGATGATCTGAGGAATAAATGATATGGTGAGAGAGAGAGAGAGAGAGAGAGAGAGAGAGATGGAAGAATTTGACGTACGATTCGGACACGAAGAGGCCGTCGTTTATTAAAATTTAAGAGACGGATGTGACACTTTATTTTATTGGAACAAGGGTTTTGTGTTCTGTCTAAAGCTCTCTCTCTCGTCGACAATAAAACGAGTGCTGAAAGACGTTCATTTTTTTCCTTTTTTTTTTTTGTGGCCAAAAACATAATTTCATTAATGGTTACCAATAAGTTAAATACAACGTTTCTCATAACCAACCAACGAGACAAACCAAACAGGAAGAGAGACATATAAAAACGCAAGCTAGATTGGAGATTCCTCTATATTTTTAGAAAAAGCATCAGCACACGAGTTCGCTGTCCGGCTTATATGTGCAAACCTAAAGTTTTGTCCATTACCACTCATCCGTCTCAAAAATAACATCAGAATATCCAAGATTTTTAATACACGAGGATGCCCAAAAAAGTGCAGTGGCTTCAGCATCTAAAGGAGAGTATAATAATGGAAAACTAGGTCAAAATATTCTTTCTTTTTTTAAATGTTGAATGAAATAGAAATTTTTTTTTTTTTTTGGGTGAGAAATTCTTATTTACTACCCCTCATGTTTTGAAAAATAAATGGTGGTAACACTTTTGATTTTTAGAATAAAATACTCCAGCTATGAAAATGACATTTTGAACGACAATAATATAGCGTGGATATGAATCTGGCTTACATTTAATGAATATGTAACATGCGTATACACGGCAAAAAAAATAAAGATACTTGTATCGGGGACAAGATATCTCTAGGTAACGTCGCGCATGAGGGTCTTTTCTAATGACTAATGAGTCTCTTGCATACTTACGTACCCGTTCGTCAATTGACGCATGAAGGTAAGGGTTTCAATATTCACACCAAGATTTCTAGTAGTATAGGAATGGAAAAAAAATTCGACGAAACAGAGGACATTCCATGTGTTTGCATTTTTCTTGTCACATGCTGATTGATATTTTCCTATCAAAAAAGAAAATTGGTTGTACATCCTTATACTAAATTCTCTTTCCATTGTTTGACTCTTCAACAGGTTTTTATCGTGCTAGTAACTAACCTAAATGTTACCCCGCCCGGTGTTATGAGACTCGTTCAGTTGTTTGTTCTATCCTCAAGTATATCCATTTATTTTTAATGCTTTGACCGACTTCAAAAGTTATTTAATTTCTTAGGCAACAATTTTGATGATAGGATGAAAAAATAAATCAACTAGGCCTTTTTGATAACTTAAGCATTGCGCATATTAGGTATCTTTATATGATATGGTTCGTGATAACTTTACTTACTATCACGATTTATTAAACCAACTGTGATGTACAACGTACTCTACCTCCACCATTTTTACACAAAGCAAAATAAAATAAAAAGACCCGTCAGTTTTAATATCGAATTAAGCAGATTGCCAATTTCTTCACTAAACAAACAAAACCCCCAACTTTAATCTGACTTAGCACAAAAAAAAAAGAAAAAAAAGGCATTCATTAGTCAATGTTAACACCCGTATGACCTAGTTAAACATCTATAAAACAAACTTTTTACCTAACACATTTTGTTGAAGAATAAAATAATTTATGCTAATTTTGTTCTCATAATAATTGAATTGAAAACAATTTATGCTATTTATTTTTTGGCCGACATGCTAATATCTTTTTCAAAATAGGCTAAATTTTTCCGTGAGACTGAAATTCTTTTCTTGTCTTCTCGGACGGGGAGAAAACTCCATCGACGTGTCTTTTTTTCGACTGGTGAGGATTAATAATAAAAAGACCATTAATTACTTACAGCTTCATCAACGGCATAATCACATGCCTTCACATGTACACCTGCCCGCACCTGATCCGCATCACTGCACTAATATCTTTTAACATCTCAACACGAAGTACGAACACCCAAATAAAGTTTCATTCATAGACCTAATAATAATTCGAATATTTAATAAATATGACTAAACAATTATTTATTTCTGTTCTGTTAATTAAAAAAAAATACATAAGAGCAAAATCCCCCCATGAGGAAGCTCTGAATGTAAACTCCTCTCCGACCCCAAACCCAGAAATTAAAGCGAAGAATATAATCTTCCATTTAGAAGAAAGCAATCCCACAAGGAACCCTAAGTTGTTCATCGTTTGGTCTTTTGCTTGTTGATCAAGTAGGAAATCTCCGAGATTTGTGAGCCACTTTGTGGACGTTGCTGCGCTTCTTCCTGGAGAACGATCCAGGATTTGATCAGATAGGAATAGTCTCGAGGAAGAGAGATTCGGGGTAAAGTTTTTGATTGCTGTTTCGCTTATTCATGAAGCAAATTCGTCGATGGCAGAGGATTCTGCTCCTCTCCTTGCTATCGATATCTGTCTTCGCTCCGCTTATTTTCGTCTCTAATCGTCTTAAGAGCATCACTCCCGTTGGTCAGCTTCGTCTCCAATCCTTCTTATTTTCATTTTATTGTACTGGACGATCGTGTGGAAATGCTTGATGGCTATTGATCTTTGATTGAATCTCATGAAAATCACCATCGGCTTTGCTTTTGTTTGATGTTTTCGTAGTCTTCATTTGAGATTTTTGTTTTGATTTGGATCGCGGATTATTTTCTGGCAGGTCGTAGAGAATTTATTGAAGACTTATCCAGAATTGTAAGTGTGGTTTCCTGGTCTTCAATCTCTAGATTTCTCTGTTTTGATATAGATGGTATCATTCAAGATGTTTAGATTGAAAATTCCTTACTCCGATTAGAGAATCTTCAGCATGCTGTTTAGTTTTGCAAATATTTCAGATCTTATTCTTGTCTTATTATCCTCTTTTATGCTTAATATTTCTCGAGCAATACACTGTAGCTGACATGCTACCATTATTCTGCAGAGATTCAGGACAAACGACCTTAGACTTAGCGCTATTGAACATGTAAGTTAGAAGTTACCGGTTTCGTTGAGCCATCTCCTTAAAACCGTTTGACCATTCATTTAGTTGAAATTGTTTTACTTTGTCATTTAGGAGGATGTAGAAGGCTTGAAGGGGCCAAGACTCATTCTCTTCAAGGATGGCGAACTTAATTCTGTCGTTCGAGATAATTCGTCTGATGAAAGTGATGGTGTTTTTCAATCTTGCTTTGTTTTGCTCTGATGTCATTAACTCCTCAGATTTCTTATCTGTAGTAATCATGGGTTGCAGGTAAAAATCACAAAAACAGGGAAGAACAAGTTATAGTTTCACAGAACATGACAGTTAGCTCTCATGAAAAGGTGTGTATATATGAATCCGACCGGTTTAAAGATAACATGTACTTGATTAGTCCAGCTGATATAAAGTAACATGAGCTTGATGATTGATCAGGATATAAAATAACTCGATATTGAATCCTAGAATCAGATTACAAGACATTGCGGTCCATGTTGATCAGTTTATCTAAGGAATAGAAAAGCCACGTTTTGCTTTCTATCAAATTTTTAAGATCAGATGTTTCAAGATTACAATTTATTGGTTTGTTTTGTGTCAGGATCAATTTCTACCATCAGTCAACCAACTTGCTAATAAAACGGATTTCAATCCCCCTTTATCTAAGGGTGTGAAGAACACAAGGGTTCAGCCCGATAGAGCAACAGATGTGAAGACAAAGGAGATCAGAGACAAAATTATACAAGCTAAAGCCTACCTGAATTTCGCTCCACCTGGAAGTAACTCTCAAATTGTGAAGGAGTTGAGAGCTCGGATGAGAGAGCTGGAACGGTCTGTTGGTGATGCGACAAAGGATAAAGACTTATCAAAGGGGTAAGCACAACTGCTAGATTCAAAAGGAGAGGATACCATAATTGCATTCAGAAAGTTGTTGTTACAACTACAACCTTTTAGTGACAAAAACCGTGCTGTTTAAGCAGATTCTTATAGTAACCTCTGGCATGATTGTTTCTTTCAGCGCTCTTCGCAGGATGAAGCCCATGGAAACTGCATTATACAAGGCTAGTCGTGTCTTTAACAATTGCCCTGCCATTGCTACCAAACTCCGTGCCATGAATTATAACTCAGAAGAACAAGTTCAGGCACAGAAAAATCAAGCAGCATATCTAATGCAGCTTGCTGCAAGGACCACCCCAAAAGGGCTTCACTGTCTCTCAATGCGGCTGACATCAGAATACTTTTCACTGGATCCTGAAAAAAGGCAGATGCCTAACCAGCAACATTATTATGACCCTAATTTCAATCATTACGTCGTCTTCTCTGACAATGTTTTGGCTTCTTCAGTCGTTGTTAACTCTACTATATCTTCTTCAAAGGTATCATGCATTTCATTTACAAATTTCTACTTGGTTATCATTATTTGTTATGTTTCAAGTGTCTTACAGAAGTCACTTAATTCAGCTTCAGTCACTTTTTAATCTGGCTTCTGATTGCTGTTTGCAGGAGCCGGAAAGAATAGTCTTCCATGTCGTGACTGATTCGCTTAATTACCCAGCAATCTCAGTGTGGTTTCTGCTAAATAGTCAAAGTAGAGCTACTATCCAAATCCTAAACATTGAGGATATGGATGTCCTGCCTTCAGATTATGATCAACTGTTGATGAAGCAAAACTCTAATGACCCAAGATTCATTTCTACCCTCAATCACGCACGATTCTATCTCCCAGATATATTCCCGGGTTTGACCAAGATGGTACTCTTTGACCATGATGTAGTAGTTCAAAGAGATTTAAGTAGACTGTGGAGCATTGATATGAAAGGAAAGGTGCTTGGAGCTGTGGAGACTTGTCTTGAAGGTGAATCTTCATTTCGATCAATGAGCACATTTATTAATTTCTCAGACACATGGGTCGCTGGGAAATTTAGTCCTAGAGCTTGCACGTGGGCATTCGGGATGAATCTAGTTGATCTTGATGAATGGAGAAGACGGAAGTTGACTTCTACATACATAAAATACTTCAACCTGGTACGCTATACATGCTCTACACACTCTACTGCATTTGCTCTCGTTATATAAGAAACACTGTAGCCATGCTCAAAGTTTTCAAATGGGTTCTTAGATTTGTTTATATGCCACTATATATGAAAAAGGTTGTAATAATTATTGGGTTTTAGGTTGGCTATCCTTCTAGAGGAAGGTTCTTACGAGTAATTAAGACAGGCTAGTACTAAGATCATCTCCTAGAAGAAGAGTGGTTACAAGCAACAACATATCTTCTCTATATATATACACACGTCATGTGTGTGTAATGGACGTAAACCTAACAACGGTTTTGGGGATTTATTTATTTGGCAGGGAACAAAGAGGCCATTGTGGAAAGCTGGGAGCTTACCAATAGGTTGGTTGACATTCTATAGGCAAACATTAGCGTTGGACAAGAGATGGCATGTGATGGGGTTAGGTCGCGAATCAGGAGTCAGAGCGGTTGACATCGAAGAAGCTGCGGTTATACACTACGATGGGATCATGAAGCCATGGTTGGACATTGGAAAAGAGAAATACAAACGTTACTGGAACATACACGTCCCTTACCATCACACCTACTTGCAACAGTGCAATCTTCACGCTTGATACGAAAAAAATAAATTCAGACAACTTAGGTTCAATTTTCAGATTCTTTTTTGTTAAACAAGCTACTCAAGCATGTTATCAATGTGTTATGATTAGCTTCATTCTTTAACTCACCTCAGTGTAAATCTTGGTTCTTCCTTTTTCATACTTTTCATCAGAGCTTAATTTTAGACTCTAGTTATAGCAACAGATTGTTGTCTTTCTTTGGAGAGCTATATAGAATAATCACTTTATTTCTCAATATTTTTTTTTGGCCATCGTAATTAGGTCTGGACGTTCGGGTTCGATTAAGATTTTCGGGTTTACTGGTTTAGGCTTTTAGATCCTATTCGGATATTTTATATATTTGGATTTGTTCGGTTTATAAGTGGTAACCGATTACAAACCAATCGATTTCTTTTAGTTATAACTTGAAACTAAACTCTAAATTGGTTGGATTTTCGATCTATTTCACCCTCAGAACTATCGTTACGCACCAGGTCCACCTAAACTATTGGCGTAGTGCTATTTCCACCCAAAGACAAAGTTTCAGACCTAATTACACTCAAATCGAAAGTTCGAAACTTTTTTACCCCCAAATCCGGTTATTATTAGTCTATTGCATACCAATTAAGGTTTAACCACTAAAAACAAACCAACAGTGAATTAAACTAATTATACCAAAACCAAAACCTTCTAATTGATTTTAAAAAAAAAAGTGAAAATCTTTTTTTTTTTTTAATTCCTTCTCTTCTCCTCTTCGTCTTCTTCCTCCAAACATTTCAGATTTTTAATATGCAGAACCCAGAAATTTCAGATTTTTTAAGAAGGATAAGTTAACAAAAAATTCAGATTTCTAATCTCATTGAACAACTAAAAAAATCAAAACCCAGAAATTAAAAACTACAAAATAAAAAATCATCGTCTCTCTCATCTTCACCTCTTCTTCGTGAAAGATTAATCACCGCCATCTTCGCCGGAAATCATCCCAGGCTGCGTTTTCTTCCGGCGACGTTCTCCACCGGCGATCTTCTTCGTCTTCTCTGACGTTCTCCTTTGAGGAATCAGAGACTTCTTTGTCTCCTCTGATTCGCATGTGTTTCCAGGCTGAATCGATTCGTCAAGACCAAACGTAATCAAGGCGATGGGGTGAAGTAAGTCGATCTTCTCTTCTTACCTACAATCTCAATTCGAATTCGTTGAATCAAATCGGTTTTTTGTAGAATCGTGTTAGCGAATCTGTGTTCATATATAATCGTTAAGTTTTTTTCCGGTAAATCGCCATTGATTGAACAATCCGCTGTCAAATGTGTAGGACCTGCGAAATGTTACCGTCAGATTAAGGGAAAGCCATACCCGAATCAAGATACTGCCGTGGAGATCCAGATCCAAAAATCAAAATCTACGATGTTGGAATGAAGAGAAAGGGAGTTGATGAGTTTCCATTTTGTGTTCATTTGGTTTAATGAGAGAAAGAAAATGTATTGAGTGAAGAACTTGAAGCTGCTCGTATTGCTTGTAACAAGTACATGGTGAAATCTACTGGTAAAGATTTCCATCTTCGTTTGGTTTCACGAAAGGAGAAAGAGGAGAGATTGATTTGTGATTTTCATTTATTTATTTTTTTGGTTTAGATTATTGAAACTTTCTAAATCAATTAGAAAGTTTTGGTTTTGGTACAATTAGAAACTTTCTAATTCACTGTTTAGTTCGTTTTTAGTGATTAAACCATAATTGGTATGCAATAAACCAATAACAACCGGAATTGAGGATAAATAAGTTTCGAATTTATGATTTAGGTGCAATTAGGTCTCAAACTTCATTTTTGGGTGGAAATAGCATTAGGTAAATAGTTTGGGTTGATCTAGTGCGTAACTACAGTTACGAGGGATAAATAGATCGAAAACCTAAAGGTTTCGTAAAATCTCTCACCCAGCCTCCTTCGTCGCTTGTGAGATTGGGTTAATCTTCTTCTTATTCTTCTTCTTCTTCTTCTTCCGGATCTTCCTCAATCGACTCGGGTTCTCTCTACTCCCAATCTATTCCCAACTTCTTACTTTCGCGTCTAATCTTCGTCTTCATCACCATCTCTCGGAGTTCCGTCGAGCCGATCACGTCTTCAGTTGTTTAGGTATTGTTCGATTTTAGATATTTTCTTTTTTTGTTCTCTCTTATTTTTTTCTTTCTTATAGTTATGATAATGGAAGATTCGTGTACGCTCTGCATGAGGATTAGATGTTCATTACTTACTAGGGGATACAATGAATTTTAGATTTGAATTTTGCAACTTTCGATTATTCGCATGTAATTTTACTCGACTGATCCGAATCTTCTATTCGTTTTTTACGGACTCTACTTCTTTGATTGTTTGTTTTCGATGCATCTGACTTCTGAATTTAAACTTTGAAGGAATTTGCAGAAATGTTCTATCTTAGTGAGCTCGAACATTCACTACGAGTGCCTCCGCATCTACTTAACCTCCCACTCGAAGATGCCATTAAGTCAGTGCTTCAGAATGTGTTCTTGGACAAGGTTTGCTAATTGCCCCTTGTTATTCTTTTATGTTTTCCATCGTCTGCTTATAGACGACACACTGGCTAATTTTATCAAAGTGGATTTTTTTTTTTCATCAAAGGTTTTGGCAGATTTGGGCCTTTGCGTATCTGTTTACGACATTAAATCAGTAGAAGGAGGGTTTGTTTTACCCGGTGATGGTGCTGCCACCTATAAGGTATATTCAAATTACGGATCTTTTCTCATCTCTCTTCTTTTATCAGATGAACATGGTTTTTATCAATTTTATTTCCTCCTAAATTTTCTCTTTCTCGTCTTCTGCAATGCTCTGTTCTGTTGTTAATTTGTTTCTTTTTTCTTCGTGATTGTAGGTAGGTTTTAGAATTGTTGTGTTTCGTCCATTTGTTGGCGAGGTCATAGCTGCAAAGTTCAAAGAATCTGATGCCAATGGCTTGCGCTGTGAGTACTAATTCCCTGAAAAGTTCTAATGTTGTGCACTGTCTACATCCTGTTACTATAGTGTATTGTTAGTTTTTCTTAAGTACATATTTTTGACTTATAAGTTAGCTTATACATTGAAATTATGGCTATTGTTATTTATTTGCATACTTATGAGACCTCTATACTTGACAGTAACACTTGGATTCTTTGAGGACATTTATGTGCCTACTCCACTTATACCGACACCCAACCGCTGTGAGCCTGACCCTTATAATAGGTAAGGAAAATGTGTCCTGCAGTTAATCGAATATTTCTAGCTCTCAAACTATGAGTATGAGCTTGTTGTGCCTACATCTGTATATTTCATTGGATCGCAAAGTATAATGTTTTTTTGGCTAACAGGAAGCAAATGAGATGGGTGTGGGAATTTGGAGAACCGAAAGAAGACTATATTATCGATGATTCTTGTCAGGTTAACTTTTGGCTCTCCAATTTCTCTTTAAGCATAAAAACTCAAAAGTGGTCTCTTTTGTAACGTAGCATTGTAAATGGCAGATCAAGTTTCGAGTAGAGAGCATCAGCTATCCATCAGTTCCAACTGAGCGAGCCGAGGATGCAAAGCCTTTTGCTCCTATGGTGGTCACTGTAAGTTCATTCATCAAATTCATTCTCTAAGCTTTTCCAGTTGTATTTGCATAGTAACAACACTACTTAGGTTAGATAAGCGTCCTGATTTCTTCTTTCTCTTTTCTAGATACCAAAGTCTTCTACCATGTTTTTGTTTTGGTTTTCCCCTTTACGGTACAGTAATCAATCAATGTTGTGAATTGTGAAGGGGAATATAGATGATGACGGTTTAGGTCCTGTTTCTTGGTGGGAGTCTTTTGACCAGATTGATCAAGAAGAAGAGTGAGAGTCTGAGACCGAGTCTACGCGCATATATCAGATGGAATCATAACCAATGATGATAGTCATGGCGCCAAACTTCCATCTCCTCCAATTTTGATGAAAACTAAAAATCTTTTCAAACTACTTTTTGCCTGATTTAGGAAGTTATGAACGATTATTTTGTTCTCTCTGTAATGTAAAAAAGCAATGTTACAAAGTAGAAAGACAAAAAAAAATTACAAAAATTATGATGGATGATGGAGTTGGGTAAGAAGTTCATGTATATCAGGAGCGTGGTGATCCTCTGCACGAATGCGATCAGGTTGAATCCAACGGCCATCAGTGTTCTTCACCATTCCTTTGTTTGCGTCTTGGCGCCAATAGGGAGGGACCATGAAATGGTCTTTCAAAAAATCAGATGCTTTGTTCACCAACGCTGGATCTCTCCCACTTGATAACACAAATCTCTGTCCTTTACCATGATACCTGAATATTAATCATACACTCTTCTCATTATTGATTTTCTCCATATATAAAGACAAAAGAAAGGATATTAAATTATGAGAAAAATCATGAATTGATTCAGTTGAGATATGGTCTGACTGGTTGTGCGGCCATTGAAGCAGCAAACAATCCATTACAATGGCCAAGGTATCGGACTTTTCTTGACAGAATCCAACGATTATCTTCGGCTTTTTGTCGTCTTTGTTTCAAGTGTAGTTCTCCTCAAGCTATTTCGGTTGCTCGGGATATCGGTAAGAGTGTAACTAGAGATGGAAGGTTGCATTCTTATTTAGCCATGGGAGGTCCTGCTTGGCTTCAGTCGCGAAGTGACGAAGATCGACGGGGTTAAGTTATATTCAGCTTTAGTTACTATGTTATCGAGCTTGTTATGTTCTGTTTTTGTTTCTTATACTTATGTTTGATGACAAAAAAAAATATATATATATATATATATATATATATATATGAGAAAAATCATGAATTGTGTAACCTATAGTGTCGTTTTCCAGATTCGTCAAGTCATATTAATAAAATATTAATATTATTATGCTCTAAGTCACGTATACGACAAAAAAGTGATCTATAAATAGCAACCAAAATTTGACATAAAAGATAAAGGCAATTGGCAATTGTCAACTGGCAACATCATTTTAATAGTTTGTGTCGAAAACTCTTTACCCACCCACAAAGCAGTGCCACGTAAATCAGATTAATTACGCTCATATAATTAACTCCTATCCGAAATCCGCATTTTTAATGAAGCAATGCTTACCAATTTTTTAAGATCATACTGTATTAATTAAAAGGTTGTTGGAAAATGTGAAATCATCAAGATACACAGAGATCTAGTCTCCTAAGAAAAAAAGAAATAAGTCTTTGACTTCTCTAAATATTAGCTGAAAATTTTGTGTTCAATACTTCAATGTTCATACTATCTCTCTGATCTTTAAAAACAAAATTAGTAAAGTGATTGTATTTCAAAATGGCAAATTACTTTTTAAAGTAAAAGGATATAAAGAAAAGACTGACCCGTCAAGGAGATGGAGGAGAGCTTCCAAGTTATGAGCAGTAGAAAGATCAACAGTAGGCTTAAGGAACGGCGAGTTCTGATGATCCAACGTCAGCTTCTCGCCCACGTGGCAGTAACACCACGGCAATCCTCCCGCCAATTTCATTAGCGCGTGTGGTGCACGCTCGTTCAGAAACAGTCCCGGCGATTTGGCCACGACGTCGTGCTCGTTCACCACCCTCAACACCTTGACTCCCAATTCCTCAATCCTCTCCTTGAATCGAATGTTCCCAACGCGCGGTCCTCCGTACGTGAACACCGTCACTGGAACCACCTTCCCTCTCTTCGTTCTGTTTAACCCCATCTCCGCCACATCGTACGCGCTTAGCACCGCCAATGCACCGCCGAGACTGTGTCCCGTCACGGTGATGCTCAGATCTTCTCCTTCCTCGTCGCCGTACTTCTCCACCAGCCGCTTCACTTCCGTCAGAACCTGCTCACGCGCCGAGAATTTCGAGAAATTGCATGATCTTTCTTTCTCAGTGTATAGATCCAGAAACCCGGATTCGGCTTTAACGTCCGGGTCGGGGCACTGGATTCCGTTTCCGGATACCGGTTTGAGGAAATCCTTAAGATCCGCTATCCACTCGAGCCGCGTGACGGTTCCTCTCCATGCGATCGCGATATCACGGCGTCCGATACGGTGGCGCGTGGCTTCTTCGTCGTTGGAAACCGCCACGTATCCCATCCAATTGGCGTTATTGCTCCACACCTTGGACCATCTAGCTTTCGAGAAGAAGTTCGGGAGGTTAATGTTCGACGTCGCGTAGAGATAACGCACCACCTCGTAGCCGGAATCGAACATCCCAAGCGATTCGAACAGGTGACGGCGCGTGAATCTACAGCTCCCACAATACCTTGAAAATGGATCGAAATCGAAGGCGTCGTAACAGGCCTGGGCCATTTCCCCGTACCTGATCAGCTCGGATCTCAGAACCGGGTCCATCGGATCCATTAACCCGGCCCAATCATCTTCCCCTTGGATATTCCGCCACGTGTCTCTCAAACTCTTCGATTCTTTAGCTTCTCTGTCCCGCCGGCGAATATCCTCCGCCGTCGTCATCCCATAGTTTTCTGGCTCGAGCCTTGACGATATAGAAGCCTCCTCGTCGGTTTTTGACAAAGCCCTCGCCGGCAATGATCTCGCGTTTGAAGAGTGTGGTTTGAGGGAAAGAGAGTACTGAGTGTTTTGGTTGATAAGATGAGGAAGACGAAGGTAGTAGTGGGAGGGAATGGTCGCCATTGTTGAAAGCTTGATGACTTTCAGAGTCGTAAAGAAATTTATTGCACCCTTTTATATAAACAAAACAATAATAAAAATCATGCTCACGCTGCACGCGTATATATCATTTTTCATATATAGTATAAATATGTTGAACTTAACATTCCTATATATTATTTGGAAAATACATTTACAAATAAAATCTTACAAAATGTTAATAATTATTTCACATTGTTATTACATCAAAAAAATAAATTAAAATCTCTCATTAAAAATATTTTAGTTATTAATTATTATAAAATTTTAAGATTTCCTTTTAAAAAAAAGATATACCTAGATTACGGTTTAAATACTTCCTAAAAATCTTCCAAACAAAATCGCAATTTAAATCAAATCTCTTTTTTTTTTTAAATGAAATCAAAATTTAATTTAATTTAATTATTTTGTTTAATTAAATCAATAAAATCTTCACAAAATCAATTTTTAACTTCTTTTCAAAAAATTAAAAATAAATAAATTTATTAAAACGAAAATTATAATCTAGAAAGAAGTAAATATGTTAACAATTATTAACTAAATTATAATTTTAAAAATACAAAAATAAAACTATTTTTAATTTACATACTAAAAATCATTTCATCAAAAGTATATTATTCTATTTTACTAAAAATAAAATTGATATATATATATTAAACTAAAATTTTTAATAAATTAATATTATAATTTAATAAATTATATAAATAAAAATTTAATGTTTATATATTTGATTTTTTTAAAATTATCCCCTTAATAATATTATGGAAATACTTTTTAGAATCTAACTTTAAAGTTTTTTAAAATTATATAAGAAAATTATTGGAATAAATTATTTAAAGAACAAAATTAATTGTTCTATTAAAAGTATTATTGTAATTTCCAATGGGTAAAAACTACAGAATATCTGAATAAAAATTATTTATCAAATTTTAAATTTTTATTTAACATTAACTAAAGTATACATAATATTGATATAACTAATCTAACATATCAAACTTAATTGAATATATATTTTTATTGATAAATTATCTTTTTATATATTTAGCATTTATCTTATTAATTTATAATTTTTAAATAAAAAATTTATAATATCAAATATTAAAGGAAATGTTAATCCGTGATATAGCACGAGATAAATTCTAGTACAATAATTATTATCTTTGATTCAACATCTATTTCTTTTTTTTTTCTTCTTTTTCTTGTCATTTTTTTCTCACATCACTATCACGAAATTAAAATCAACATGTGCTATAATTATTTACTAGGGGTTGCTCGTTGACAATCACATCACTGTTGTAAATGTCAAAAATTAGGCAGCAAAATTTGACTCTCTTCCGTCAAATTTTGCGTGTATAGGTTGAGTCCACTGTTACTATGCATGCACAGTAAACTTCATCTATTTGCCTATAAATAGGAATGTTTCGATGTTGTAAAATTAAAAAAAAAAATTCAGAACAAACATAATAATATCTCTTCCCTCCCTTAGTATAAAGTTTTCATATTSTCTCTTTTATATCGATATATCCGAGTTTTACGGGTACAATAAATCTTTCTTTCGGTAATATAACTATATATAAATACCGTTTTTATAACAATCACATATTAAACCGAGAAAACATAATAATAAAAGAAGAAAGTACGTTAAGATATTTGTTAGTATTCCATTTTTGAGGAAATCGATTGCTAAGTTTATTCACTGTTATTTGATACAATTTCTAATCGTTTTCTTTTTTTTTAACCGCATTCTCTCTAACCGCTAAAAAATCATGAAAACGGTTGTTATCAATTGGACCCGATAATAATACCAACACCTTTAGCACATGGATCACTCTTTTGCCTCCAACTAATGTCACCTTTAGCACAAGGATCTAAATTTGCATCAGCTTTTGTGGTCTCTTATTTATTTCTCATATTGGGCATTCTCATTACAGATTATTTACTAGGCCGAGTAGTTGAATTGAGTGTGTGTGGGTTCCTTATTGCATCTTGGTCCACCAAAACTCCGGGTTTGTTATTCTCAAAATCGGCAGAACAAATCAAATGGTCCAAAAGCATAAAAACATCAATCAATACTCATCTTCAATTCAATGGCCTCTTTTTTTAGCAACTAGTAGGAGGATCGTTGAGACAGTATCTTTTGTATCTAAGAGGAAACATGAAAGGCAAATCATATACGTCTTATCTATGTGCAACTCTTTCTTGGTCCGTAACCAAAAAAAGGATAAAAAGACTGACCAAAAAGGTTCGGTCTCATATTCTCATCGAATCATCTTGTTCATAGTAAAGCTGCTATCATAGACTTGGGAACATTTCCATTGATCTTGTGATCTCTGTCTCTCGTTTAGTCTAGCCGTTGTAAGTACAACCATCAGTAGAGGGAGTTATGCGAGTGTCCTTAGCCAACCAAGTAAACCAAGAAGACCAATGTCTAGTACCCGTGATTTCTTCTCAAGCCCTAAAAATCAAAGGACGAAAGTGATTGCTTCTTATGCTCATAGTAATCAACCAGTCTATTTAACATATTGCAAAAAGATCGTTTTTCTCACCAATATCAGCAGCTACCCGATGAGCACACATCACTCCTGAGAATGCCACAGCTATAACTCCCTGACCAGGAAAGCAACTATCCCCCACGCAGTATAGACCATCGATAGCCTATTATTTGTCAAACCATTCTTTCATTAGCCAAACCATTCACTAGCAGAACTAACCAAAACCTGATGTTATCTATCTTTCTTTCTTTGGGTTACCGTTGTATTGAACGGCATGCCTAATAAACCTTTTGGGGTTCCTCTAGGCACTGGCCCATAAGTTCCCTTATCCCTAGCAAGAAATCGTCTGTGTGTTCTTGGTGTTCCCACCTGCCTCAAAAAACTTTTAGATATACAGGCTAAATACCCAAATAAGGTATAGGCTTGCTCTCATGCACCTCAGATACAGATGTCTCATATCATGCAGACCTACTATTACAGTTTCTACAATGTGCATGGCAAATCGTAGGGGAATAAAGAACAAGCCTAACCTCCTTAAACGTAATAGATGAACTGAGCCCTGGAAACAGTTTTTTCTCTAGCCTCTGTATTATTCCAGCTGCTACTTCTTCCTTTTTAGCTTCATACTCTTTTGGAGGGAGTCCCTAGTACCGAAACTTGGATGAAATAAGTAATAATAAATGGGCATATCAACACCAATCCCAGAAGATGTTTCTAATGCTGACAAAATTTGCAATTAAAACTAGTAGCTCCACAAAGGTATATATATTTCATGCTTGGTCTCACTCCTCTAAGATCAGCCTTACCTCCCAATCCTCAATGGAAGAAGTTGTAAATATGTGAAGTATATGTCGACCATTCGGAGCCAAAGATGGATCAAGAATGGTTGGAATGCTGAGGAAGATGCTACCATAAGGCTCTTCCAGATTCTTCCAATCGTCCTACATATGCATCAGAAGAACAAGTCGCAATTCAATACTCCCAACTCAGCCAAGGAAATAGGTCTTAGTAGGAAACTAACAAACCTCAAGCACAAAATGATGGCAATCTGTATCTGGAGGGAGAACCTCTGCTTTAACACCCATGTGGATTGAAAGAAATGATGGAGCCTTGACATAGACTTTCTGGAAATTTTCTTCTTCTTTTGGAAGCTTTTCTCCTTTTAACAGCTTCCCTACAGCAAACGATAATACAACTTTAAGTATTCTTACAACAGAAAACACGTATTTGATAGTTACATAAGCCATTGTTTTCTCTTACCAAACGTATCCCATCTTGTAGCATTTGAAATTATTGTTTTGGCGAAAAATTCTCTTCCATCTGCTAGCCTAACACCGACCTGAAAGTTCAGGTCCACCAAAAAAAAAAAAAAAATTCATAACCAAAAAGGAATGTCAAAGAGTTAAGGAAATATATAACTTTAGTAAGACTCATACAGACTTACAGCCTTTCCATCATCAAGTATTATGCTTTTTACATTAGCCTTGTAGAGTATTTCACTGCCCTGATCAACAAGTCCTTCTGCCAAAGACTTGGCAATCCCACCAACGCCACCAACCGGGTAGTTAATTCCTCCATAGTGCCTGTCACATAAAACCTGTCCTTGAACATGTAAGAAAAGAAAACAACAGAAAGGGAAACACGAGTAGACACCAAGTGCCAAAAAAAGGCTCCTACCATACTTGCATTGATCATTGGCGTCTGCAAAGCATTGACTGTGCTCACGATGAAACACTGCAGGAAAATATGAAGGGTGATAACCATGCTACATTCGAGTTATAAAATTGGGTAAATAAACTTGTGCAGGTTTAGACAAAATGTTTTTTCTCACCTCTGCATCAATGAAAGACAATAATTGAGGATCCTTTATGTACTTCCGAGCTATAGCCCCAGCATTTTGCGGCAAGTAATAAGCTGTACAGCACAGAGAAAAACATAAAAAGATTCATGTCAGTAGATTTTGCTGCCAGACTCATATACAATCATAGCAATCAATGTCTACACACACGAAACATGATTTAGAAATCCAAAATATTTTCAGAAAATCTAAATGAATACCGAGTGTCAAGCATTCAAGCGGCTTCTGAAAGAACTGTCCAAAAAGGTAGATAGGCTCTTCTAGTGACTTTAGTTCCAGGGAGTTCAATGAGTTGAAGATCTGTTCAAGTTGTAAACTATATAAATATATAGCACAACACTCGTAAAGAGTTAAAAACAAATCACATCAGACCTTCCAGCAGTCGCCATAGAATCCGAGAATCCCTTCTTTTTCGTGGGGAAACTTGCTCGTAAGTTCAGCGATGAAATCATCGTATTCTCTATGAATCCGAACAGAAAGATTATTGGGAAGATGGAAATGGACAGTGGTAGGATCAGGTATAACCTCCATCTTACGACCAACTGCCTTCAACGACTGAGTTATCAAGTTTAGGTTCCCCTGTTCCCTTCAAATTAAGCCAATTACTTCAACTTAGGACAAAATTCTGATCTATAGGATAGTCAGTAATACCAACAAGTGCTTCAACTTATGTTCAATACTCCTGAAATCATAATTTTTTGAATAAGATGAAGAGATTGGTAAAGAAACAAACCAACCTTATCGCTGAAACCAAACATCACAGAAGAGCCAACATCAAATGTATATCCATCTCTTTCGTAATAACCAGAGCTCCCACCAGGAATCAAATACTTCTCCAGAACTAAAATCCTAGCTTGTTTAACAGCTAGCTGAGTCGCAGCAACCAATCCTCCAATCCCAGAGCCGATGACAATGGCGTCGTAAACACTCTCTCCTCCACTTCTTTCATCTCTCTTCGTCCCTTCTACTGTACCAACCGCACTTGAAGAAACAGATTTCACTGTAACCTTAGGTTGCTTCTTCTTCCGATTCTCTAAAACTCGACCATGAAACCCTAAATTCGAAGTACCCAGCTTGAAATACGCGAAATTCGAGGTCTTCGACGCGGAGAACATGGAACTACGATGACCACTGTTTACGGGATTTTGAAAATACAAATTCATGCCGCTAAGTTCGTTGTCTTCACTGGATTGTAAACTTGGATATTCCCAAAACCAATCAACTCATATGAGAACTATAAAGCAAAATCAAATCACCAGCATCATCAGCTAAGATTAGGCAAAGGGTTTTATCCAAATTTGGAGATTTATTTCATCATATGGAAAAGACAAAAAAAAATGGTTGGTAAATGAGGAACTCGCAAGTGGAAAAAAAAAAATTATGTAAAAAAAAAGTTTCATTCTAAAATATAATATTATCTCAACAAATATCTATCTCTAAATGAGTTTCTAAATTTTCTCTAAATTTTCTAGATTTCAACATCTTCGTAAGTTTTGTTTCTTTCTTTCAAACACAAGTTAGAGATCAAAATATTAGTAGGTTTAAATAAGTATTGTAAAGTCTCCGATCTAGACAACACGATGGTCAATACGACTTTCGTGAGAGAAATCTCTAACAGTGGTTGAGACATGGCTGAGAGTTAGCATCTATGTAGCTCCCTTTACCTGAGATCTCTCACGTTGTCAACAAGATTTGTCAATACGTCTTGGTGAGACTCTACAATACTTATCTAAACCTACTAATACTTTGATCGCTAACTTGTGTTTGAAAGAAATAAACAAAGCTTATGAAGATGTTGAAATATAGAAAAGTTAGAGAGAATTTAGAAACTCATTTACAGAGAGAAACTTAGAGAGATAATATTATTTTTGTAGAATGAAACTTGTAAATTACATGAAGGGGTACACACTTATATATAGGAGAGGATAAGTTTGCTTACATAAAAGCTTACCTCATATACATTCTAGATATTTCTACAATGTCATGCTTAGATAGAGCTGACATTATTTATTGTAGATGATTTCTTACGTCATGTTTATATATTTGCTGACGTCATTTATTTTAATTATACATATATGGCGCCAAAAAAACGATTGAAAGGCTCGATCCAAATTTGTGGTGAATATGATTCTCCTTTCCATTATCGGCATTCTTCATCTTCAATTTAGTTTTCTCAATTTGTTTTTGGTCTCATATGATACGTTGATCATTATGTATGTGTCTACCTTTGATTTTAGAACCACAAGCTGCACAAAAGAAACTGAAACACCACGTGAATTCACGGCACGATTAAGGATACAAATGTGATGTGGGCTTTTGCCTTTTAAGACCCAACAAAGTCCGAATAGCTATGAAAAGTTGAATGCAAGTGGTTTATTTTTGTTGCATAGTTTGGTCTACCAAGATTCCATATGTCCAACATTCATAGAATCTGCGGAAATAAATCAAATGGTCCAAAAGCATTAAGCATCTATCTATATTCAGTTTCAAATATACTCTCTTTTTTTGCAACTAGTAGGAGGATCGTTGAGACCGCATCTTTGTATCTAAGAGAAAACAAAAATGGAATGATCAATTATCTTTGTGGTCCTTACAACCAAAAGGGTAGAGGCTGCCGAAGAAAAGGTTCGTCGAATCATCTTGTTAAATTTAATAGAGACTTGGGAATATTTTCAACGATCTTCTTGTGATCTCTGTATGTGGATTCTGATTCTTTCTCATGTTATAAAAAGCCTGCAAGTCAAGCAACTCCTTTCAATCCATATTCTTCTTCTTCACTTTATTCAAGAAAATGGACAAAGTTATGAGAATGTCATCCGAAAAAGGGGTAGTTATTTTCAGCAAGAGCTCGTGTTGTTTGTCCTACACGGTAGCACTGGGCTTAAGGACCCGTTACTCGCCGGACTCGCAAGACCCGCCCCGTACCCGTCCCTTAAAAGCGGGGATTCGCCTCGTTCCAAGCCAAGTACAAGGTTAGTTTTTAGAATACTTGCAAGTCCAAGTCCAAGTCCAAGTCCAAGTCCAAAATTGTTTTGTGATACTTGCCCCGTTACCCGCCTTGAAACCGTTACCCACCTTGGTATTTGATACCCGCAGTCTTACCTGTCCCGTTTGTTCTTCTTCGCCTCTTATTTTGCATAAGGCCCATCTCATTTCACTGCCCAGCCTAATACCTAAACCTAATCGCCTAACCCTCACACTCTCACTCACTCTCACAATCGCGCAGCCTCTTTGTCTCTCAAATAGGCGAAAACACAAACCCTAATCTTCTCATCTCTTCTTCTTCTTCTCCGCCTCTCATTCTCTCATCTCTTCAATCTTCGCCTCTCATTCTCTCATCTCTTCACTGTCTCTCGGCTTAGATCTTAAAGTTCTGAGGTCATCTTCTTCGCCGCTTTGTGGTTCGTGGTTCCGTCACTTAAGGTTCTTCGCCGCTTTGCCTCTGAGGTCATCTTCTTCGCAAACTAATATTCTTAAGGTTCTCTGTTTCTTATCTTTTTCTCATTGTTATTATATTGTTTAGATCGCTATTTTGGGTTTAAAGGTTATTGATTCTTCGCTCTTGGTATTAGTTTATGCTACGATCGTAACAAAAATGAGATTTTTCATGTTGGTTTATGGATTCTGTGTTCTAAGATCTTGGAGATCTTATATTCCTGGTTGAATCTTTGGCTTTATTTTAGATCAATCATGCAATGAAACTGTTTGTTTTATATACATCACTTGGCGCAAAGTTTAGCTTCTTTATTCATCCTTTGCAGTTTGCAGCCATTGAAGTTGAATTTGCAGTTGTCGCTTCCTATATTAAAATGAGAAATTCATGCGCAATTGTCACTTCCTAGAGGCTGAACTTCAAGACATGGACCGAATTTTAGCTGGCAGGTACCAATCATTGATCCGGGTTTAACTTTTAATGTTAAGAAGTTGACTTCACACAAGAAGCTTTTTGCATTTATAGCCATTGATTATTGCAGAGACATATATACATATAGTGGTTGAAGTATCTCTTGGTTTGATGATTAGAATCTAAAATTGCGTTGGTGTTCTATGTTTGCTCAAAGTTGGGACCTTGATATGTATGAAATGAGCTTCTTTCTTGACTAGTGATGGTAGATGAATATGGTATTGCATTTTGATGGTTAAAATATGATAATTTCATGGTGTTTGATTCAATTTCAATACTGGTTTTTTATCACTACATAATAGGGTTCACTAGTTTTCTTATGGATTTTATTGGGTTTAAGTTACTTTGACTTAAGTTTTAAATCAAATAAACAAGAGCTCATAAAACTGTATGTGTTTTCCTTGTTTAAGACGACACTTCTAAGTTCTAAGTTTTGGTTAAATAATGGTATATAACACAACACATTTGAGACTATGGAACACCAAACGTTGTGTGTTTCTGCTCTGGTCAAACAAATATATATATATATATATATTTATTGTATTCTGACCAAAAAAACCTCAATAAGTATGCAATCTTTATAACGAACTAGGGTCGATTGTAAGATTGCATCAGGTTGTTCATCTTCTAATCATTTTGCTTTTGAGACCGTTACCCTTAGATCATGTGATAACTTATTTGAACGTCTTTGTTTTTCTTAACAGGTTTACCAAAATCTTGACTATGTGGAAGCTTATCAAAAGGAAAATAAACTTAAATCACTTGAAGATTTAGTATGTTTGTCTTTCTGTGTAACTCAGGTTT
The DNA here is from genome assembly GCA_018361395.1 of Boechera stricta. Classification (NCBI taxonomy): domain Eukaryota; kingdom Viridiplantae; phylum Streptophyta; class Magnoliopsida; order Brassicales; family Brassicaceae; genus Boechera; species Boechera stricta. The sequence continues at coordinate 2,898,640 of CM031538.1, forward strand.
AATTAAGACTTAGATAATTTTGCATTTTGGTTGTTTTTTGAATACAAGGCAAGTAATGAAATAAAACAAGGCAAGTAATGCAATTACTTGTTGAGCGGGTACTTGGACTTGCAAGTCCGAGTACGGGTCAAGGTACCCGCAAGTATCAAAAATCTGGGCGGATACCTTGATTCAGCGGATACCCGTTTGGGCGGGTCCAAGTCCGAGTCCAAATTTTCATTACTTGGCGGGGCGGGTCCAAGTATCAAGTATGCCAAAAATAGCAGGTACCCGCCCCGTGTCCAGGGTTACTAGCGGTTCAAGTTCTCTTCCAAGATCTCGGGGTTAATCCTAAGATTCACGAGATCGATAAGGACCCTGAATGCCAAGAGATCAAGAAGGCACTAATGCCTGTCCCAACCGTCTTCATTGGTGGGAAGCTCGTCTGTTCGACCGACTAAGTAATGTCGATGCACCTAAGCAGCTCGCTTGTTCCCCTAGTGAAGCCATATCTATGTTAAACATCAAAGGTGTCTCTTAAGGATTTATGATATTTATTAGCTATGGGAATGTAATTCAACAAGGAAAAAAATTTGAGCCAAATCTTTGTAATCTGTCTTTTAGTATTAGTGGTTGTGTAACTTGGGAAAGTGTACGTATAATTGCGAGATTGTTATATTAATTCGACGGTAAAAACATTTTCTTCTAATTGTAATGTATTCTTGATTCGTATGCAACCTCCAATATGATCCAAGTCAAAACACAAAAGAAAGGTGTCTCAAAACATTACCAGACAAATTAACTTGGCTGCAACATATACTACTGGCTTACAATAATTTTTTTCCTGTACAAAGAAAGAACAACAAAAACACACCAAGTAATCAAACAAAAACACACCAAGAAATCAAACAAAGTGTATGGTGTCTAGAAAGTTGCTATCTAGGTGAAACGGAGGGAGCAACTCCACTGACGAGGTCAGAGCCAGAGACATCCATTGATGAATAAGGATGCTTCATGATTGAAGAACTCGATGACGATGATGGCTGAGTCATTGTCTCTGACAGATCCGCTGTTTTGGATACCTGAGATTCCGGCATCAGTTCCCATATGATTTCCAGTTCTCTTACAACTTCCGCCATTGAAGGCCTTGCATCCGTCTCCTCTCTGCAGCATCGCAGCGCTAAAGTTGCAAACTTTTCAAGGCATTCAGCTGGAACTGAGCTCATTCTCTTATCCACGGCTGACAATATCGAACCAGACTCGTATGCAATGTTGATCTGACAGAAACAAACATTCCAAACAATTTTAGGTAATGTCAAGAAGAGAACAAGCTCTAAGCATCTTATCAACATTACCTCACGAACTATGTTCTTGCCATGTGTGATTGGCTGCATTCCTGTTAATAGCTCTAAGAACACTACACCTAGACTGTATACGTCGCTTTTGTCTGTTAATTGATGAGTCAAGAAATATTCCGGGTCAAGGTAACCCTGCAAGTCGAAAAGATAATTCTCAGGCATGATTTAAGAAACTATTTTTACAGAAGCAATGCAGGATTGAGATCTTACCGGAGTTCCTTTTACAACAGTAGACACGTGATGAGGTGAGATGCCTTCCATATCAGGCACTGGGGCAAGTCTTGAGAGACCAAAATCTGCAACCTTTGCTGTGAATCTGGAGTCCAACAATATGTTGCTTGCTTTGATATCGCGATGGAATATCGGGGGATTAGCTTCTGTGTGTAAATACAAGATTCCCTTGGCTGAACCTAAAGCAATCCGTAGTCTCATCGCAAAGTCTAGAGGCTCTTTTAATTTAACTGCCAAAACACAAATTTGTATATCAATCGTAACGTTTTATTCACGAGGAACAGAGCCCATGAGACCTGGAAATTAACAGCACACAAAATCATCTATGCTGCTTATATGTCATATGCAAAGACATCCACATTAAGAACAGTGAACAGCGGTGGGTAGTCTTTCCTGATCCACATAGAGAACAAGCAGCACTATAGATGACTCAGTGAAGAAGTAGAACATACCAGAGATTTGGTCTCGCAAAGTACCATTTTCCATGTACTCATAAACCAGCATCTGCACGCTTGACAATACAAGCAATAAGAGAAACATATAAAGGTTTTGGACCTCAACCAGAAGAGGGTTTTGGACAACAGTACCTGTTCGCCTTCTTCATCGCAGAATCCAAGCAACGAAACAAGGTTTCTGTGATGCAATCTCGATAACAATCCAATTTCAGTAAGGAACTCCCTCTCACCCTGCAATGATCCCTCTTGTGCTCTTTTAATTGCCACAACCGTTCCACTGCCAAGGGTGCCTTTGTAGACCTTTCCATAACCTCCTTGCCCAATTTGAGTGGAACTATTAAAATTGTCCGTAGCCAGAGCCAGCTCAGCATAAGTGAAGCTCTTCACACCTTCGATTTTCAAAGAAGCTTTGGAAGCTGCACATGGATGAATCAAACTTGTAATACCAAAACCAAAAACATATGACTACTACTAATACACAATTCCGATAAATAATCTACTCTGAACACATATTGGCATCCACAAGAAAATGCTTACATCGCTTTCTTCTAGCAACCGCACTGTATCCTTTCATACGTTTCCTCATAATGATAAGGGCAATTATAGCAGTTAGCGTAACTGCAACTGCAGCTGAACCAAGAACAATTCCCGCAACTGCACCCTTACTTAAACCAGATGACGAAGCTGAAGGAAACACTACAAAACAAAAAAGCATGACAGTCAAAACAAAGCTCAATTATGCAAAAGTTGTATTGCTTCGTAAGAAAATATAGGTAAGCCAGGATCTATTGTTATCAGGGACGCTGAGAAACAAATGACACTTTTGTGTTTAATGTGGCGGAAATACGTCAGCTCGTTTACTTGTACTTTAACCAAGTTCTGTATTGAAATAAATATCAGAGGACGAATACTCTGCTACTAACCATCTCTGTAGACATCTAACAATGTGAAATTCATAAGCTCATAAGGACCAAACAGATCTTCGTCTCGGATATTCCATCCAGTGAACATGGCCCTTATCCGCCGAACCTCGCTACGATTGAATATGAAAGAATTGTTGGCATTTGAACCAAAAACAGGAAAGAACTTCAAGTACATTCGAAGTCTAGGTCCTTTTTGCCACTGGAATGAGTCAAGGCGCAGCTGATACAGATTCAAACTAAGGCCAGAGGTGATGTATTGCTGAAATTCGGATCTGTAAGGAACAAAATCCGAGAAACCAGGACTTTTCAACCGATATCCAACAAGTAGAGGAGCAGCACAAAAGCACCGTCTAAGAGGTTCTGGTGAAAATTCATAAGGGGGTGGGCAGTCAGAACAAGTTGTAGTATTATAATTGGTTGAACCCTGACCCTGATTATTGTCTTCCTCAGTTAGAGGTCCACATAATCGAAGCAGATTTCCATCTGAGCATAACGGATTCCCCTGAAGCCTGGAAAACGAACAATGTCAAATGATACCAGAAAAGTGGACACTAATCTGAAGGAAGGAGTTTATCACATTTTAGAATGAGCAAATACGATAAAAAAAAAAAAAGATGTTATATACATCATTTAGTAGCTAGAAAGATATGCAAAGCAAAATAAGTATGCATGGGCACCTAATAAAGAGAAATAGGAAAGCGCAGAAGCAAACCAGATGGTCACATTCGGGCGAAGGTCGGATCTGCCAGAAATATTTGAAAACCTATTGTTCCGCAGATCCCTAAAAAAACATAAAGGAACTGTCGGACGTCAAGAGATAATATAAAAAGATTTGGAACATGCTGGTAGGTCAAAGGAAAGGAGATATGATTGTTTTTGTAACAGTCATACACAATAATAGTCTCGGTTGAATTCAGCTCTCTTTCTTGCCATATTCTAGAGGGAATCGAACCACTCAGATCATTGTTTGCAAGTGACCTGCCACATTAGGTAGAAAACAAAACAAAACCATCAGCCATCTTCATATCCAAAAATGATAGAACCAACAACAGTATCTCAGAAACCAAAAAGTTCACTACACCAGTCAAACATACTTACAACTTTTGAAGCCGTGGAAGGCCTGAGAAATTTGTTGGAATGGTTCCAGTTAGATTGTTATTGGACAGATCGCTGCAGTATTTTCATCAGAAGCTAACAAAGTTAAAAGCACTTCATTTCCAACCAAAAAATAAAAATAAAGAATACTAATCACAATACATAGCAGTCATAGCCCGGATTAAACCAAAGGCCAGAATTATGAAAAGCGAAAAGTTTACATGGTTGTGATATTATCAGAAAGCTTCCCTGTAGGTATAGATCCATTTAACTGATTTCCACTTAGGTCCCTGGAATTCATGTCGAACAATCAGAAACAGATTATATTAATTCTCCAAGGTAGTTGCAGGATTATATAAGGAAGCGGCTAGATAAGTTATAAGACTTACAAATAACCAAGTTTCGGGATACTGCTAAGATCAGGCACTGGCCCTTGCAAGCTGCAGTTCCTAAGACTCCTGCCCGTGGACAGATAGAAAAATATGCATAGGTTAGCATAGCATTCTCATATATCTTATGTCCAATAGATCGGGAAAAATTAGAAAATAGACTACCAGTCTCTCTAAATTTAGAATGCACTATCCTAATTAACTCAGAATACTGTTGATTTCCATCCCCAGAGCTTAAGATATGCACAGGTTAATTCAAAACCATCTCAAACTGAATTGTTGAATGCATTAAGAGAGGATGACAGCCCCTCCAGCCTCATACTTCAGTGACTTTGAGTTCAAGATACATTGTGAAACTAGCACTTACATCTTCAAAAGTTTAGACATGTTTCCATAAGATTGTGGAATCGTAGTCCCATCAAAGTGATTGTTGTCTAACTGTCTGCCAAATTAAACACGAGTAAAAAGGTCAAAAAGAAAAGAATAAATAGATGGATCACCAGTCCGTATGGTGACAGAACCAGGGAAATTGAAAGAAATCGTGACATGAACTTACAGGATAAGCAAATTTGGCATGTTTGATAAATCAGGAGGAAGATAGCCTGACAAGTTGTTGTTGTCAAGAAGGCTGTAAGAAAAATAAGTAGTGTTCATAAACATTATATAGGTAAAGCGTGTGTAGCATGCTATAGACATGAAAACTGAGTTTAGGTAAAAAACATAACATTTTTCAAGTAAGATCATTTAAGCCTCGCTACTGCTAACAACTCACATGTGAACAATTGACGGTAGGCTTCCAAGCTCGGGTGGTATCTGCCCGCTAATCGAATTATTGTTCATGTGACTGGGAAAAGATAAGATGGACAGAAAATATGCAATAAATGTAACATACTCAGGGAAAAAGAATCACCATTAGCAAAACAGCCATGTATTACTCAACATCCGATTAAAGAACTCACAAGTGCTTTGTTTTGTTTAAGTTTGCAAACGATTTGGGTAGTGGTCCTGATATACGGTTTTCATCAATCTGTATTCTGTCCAAGTTTGGAAGAAACCCAAGCTCCTCGGGTAAGTTTCCAGTTAATAGATTTCCATTCAAGAGCCTGGAAAAGTATAGTAGCACATCAAGTTAGACGCCAAGCAAAGGCAAACCAAGACTAACAAATAAGGAAGGAAGGTAAACAACAAACTCCTAGACTTACAAGAGTTCCAAGGACTTGATATTCCCAATTTCCTTTGGTATACTTCCGGTGATCTTGTTCCACATGAAACTCCTGGCATCAGAGAAGAAGTTGTTACATTACACAAAGAAAGTTATTCACCATTGGGTATGACCAAAGATCAAGGAATATATCGTGTTAAAACACGTACAGGATAGTAAGACGAGTCAACCGGCCAAGCTCCGGGGACAAGTTTCCTGATAGATTCATACTGAACAATTGCCTTCATGTAAAAAAGAAAGCAAGCTACTCAAAACAAGTCTAAAGGAAGACAAATGCTTAAGAATTGACCAAAAAAGGAGCAAGGGTGAAGAAGACAATACAGTTCGCTGACATGAAGATAACCATCATCAAGAGAGGAATTGAAGCACACAACACCAGTCCAATTCGAATTGCACGGGTCTCCACGCTTCCAATTTCTCAATCTATGAACGGGATCGTTCAGACTGTCTTTGATGACTCGCAAAGCCCTCACTGAATCCAAAAAAAAACATCGACGATCAGTACCAAATCAGCGAAAGCAAAGAAAGCCCATGTCGCAGACACAAATTGTTTGAAGATCTAAACCAAAGAGAAGGCAGACTAACAAACAAAACAAAAAAAAAACCTTCGACGGGATTGGTGATGTCGTTGTCTTGAGCAAAAGTAGAAGATGAGCAACAAAGGAAGAAGACGACAAGCAGAGGAAGGAGACAAGAGACATGGGTCGAACACATATCGAGAGAGGAAACGAAACAAAGGATACCCAAGAAACAAAATGGAGAGAGAGAGTTAAAAGGAAAAGGCCATGACCAAGTTAGAGACTGAAGACAAAATAAGAGGGAAGTAGTTGGTGTTCGGTGGTAGCATTGAAGCGTAGTAATACGACATTTTCTTAGTTTGACAATTTCAGCTGGTAGTGGATGAGACTCCGTCGTCATCACTTTCGCCGCCGCCATTACTTCACCTTCTTCTTCCGTCAAAACCATTACTATCCTATTTTTCTTCCTTTGTTTAATGATTCCTCTGTGACCAGTCTTTGACTTTTTTGCCCTTTTCATTCATTTTAAATGACAGTAGATTAATTAATCTTTTGCCAATTGCGATGAATTTACAAATATTGTAAATAAAGTTACCTTTTTATTCCACCTTGTATTTTTACTTTTCAAATGTATAAAAACGCATACCATTAGCAACTAGCATTAAGAGTCGAAAATCAATCATTGGTCTATTGAAATCATTTAATATGATTTATGTGTATTTTTGGTCCCCACGATACTAAAAGTCACGAAATTTTCCTAACAACTTTTATTGGAAAAATGGTGTTGATTATGAACAACTTTCTAGAAGTGCGATTAAACTGTTGTAGCCATTATGTTAAGAGTATGGTTATGATTCCTTGAAGAAAAGAAAATACAAGTTAGTATGTGATTGAAACTTTGAAAGCAATAATAACACATAGCGACGAAGAAAAAGCTAGGGACAAAAATAGCAGTAATAACTAAAAGTGGAAAAATAAGCTACAAATAAATTACTTAAATAAGAAATACAATGTTGCGGCATTATTTGAGAAGCATACACATGAAGTATTATGGATAGAGGGTTTCCTAATATATATTATTCAAATCATTATGTGATGATACAATATAAAATACAAGTGATGAATTATTATAAATCTACTTTGTGGGTGGGTTTCATTACTCTGGAGCTTATCTATGAATGGAAGAAACTATATCTTAATATAATTAGATAAAAAGAGAAGGAAAACAAACTTTAGCTGGTATAAGTAAGCATCATTAAGCATTTGAATTAGCATATAAATGATACCGGTCCATTTCGGGTGTTTTAAGCCGATAAGATAAAGAGACTAAATTAAAAGCAATGTTAAGAGTTAGAGAGACGGTGTCTTCTTTTTAGTTGGACCGATAAATTATGTGATGCCCCATTAGCCAAAAATTAAGAGAAGGCCCAAAAACCCTCATAAACAAATGCCATATTCTAAAGATTTCTATTAAATCGATGATATACATATAGCAATGATCGTGCTTGTTTTACAATCCATCAACTTCGCTGCTTAATCCACAAAAAGAGCGTCAGTTGCTTCTGAACAAGGATCTTTGAAATCGATTTAAAAAAAAAAAAAATCATCTTTAAAATATTTTGTTTGTCGTGTTTCTTTCATACAAGACTTTCAACCTATTTTTTACTTGTTACTATATTTTTTGTGCTGAAAGATATATGCAAATCTTGAGTCAGACGTGGGGAGATGTTATATTATGCAATAATTGTTAAAAACTTGTAATGGTACTTGGAGATTAATTAAGCAGTTAAGGCGAATAATTAATTAGTCACTTAGGAGAAAAAATTAATTAAGACAAAGAATAATAAATAAATAAATAAAAAGAGTGGGGGAGACAACATGCTGCGATGCTTCACGTGCTAATGTGCCTTTTACTTTTCATCACTAATTTCTTTTTAATAAATAAAATCATAATTTTCTCTCTTAACTCAAATGTGCAATTTATAGTTTAGTTAGTGACGTCACTTGTCTCTTCTTCCTCTTACGCTCTTCGTTCATTTTCATAGAGAGAGAAAGCTTCATCTTCATCTTCATCTCCATCATTTTATCTCCCTTGACATTGTTCTCAATTTCACTTCAAACAAATAATAATAATAATTCACACAGCATTCATTCAATTCATTTCTTAGATTTCAAATCCAGACCAATGGAGAAATTAGATCTTCCTCCACCGAAACTCTCCGATCCAATTCCACATCCTAATCCAAATGCCGATCCGATTCCGTCTTCTTCCTTCCACCGCCGATCTCGCTCCGACGACATGTCCATGTTCATGTTCATGGATCCGCTCTCTTCCGGCGCACCACCTTCCTCCGACGACCTTCCTTCCGACGACGATCTCTTCTCATCCTTCATCGACGTCGATAGCCTCACCTCAAATCCCATTCCCTTTCCAAATTACAACTCCGTTTCTGGCGCTAATCCTCCTCCTCCGCCGTCTTCTCGTCCTCGTCACCGTCACAGCAATTCCGTTGACGCTGGATGCGCTCTGTATGCCGGTGAAATCATGGACGCTAAAAAAGCTATGCCTCCTGAAAAGCTCTCTGAGCTTTGGAACATCGATCCCAAACGCGCCAAAAGGTTCTTCTTCGATTTTTTTTTCTCTCTTCTAGAATTGCAAAATCAATGGAGAATTGCAATGATTTTTGAGGAATTAACAAAATTAGGGATTTGGATTTAATTACAGGATTTTAGCAAATCGTCAATCTGCAGCTCGGTCCAAGGAGAGAAAAGCTCGATACATTCAAGAACTTGAGCGTAAGGTTCAATCGCTTCAAACCGAAGCAACCACTCTCTCTGCCCAGCTCACTCTCTACCAGGTTTCTCTTTGATTCCTTATTTGTTGATTTCAACAGATTCAATCATAAAAAATAATAGCTTGATTGGGAAGTTTTAGGAACATCGACGATGTTTTGGTGAATTTGACTAATCCTTACTTTCAATTGTCGTTTGATTGATCCAGAGAGACACAAATGGACTAGCAAACGAGAACACAGAGCTGAAACTCAGGTTGCAAGCAATGGAGCAACAAGCTCAGCTTCGTAATGGTAAACACTCAAAAAGCTTATTCCTTTTGTATGCATTTTCGTACCTTCTGCTTCTGTCATCTTCAATCTCTGCTTTTGATTTTGTGAATGCAAAACAGCACTAAACGAAGCTTTGAGGAAAGAAGTTGAAAGGATGAAAATGGAGACAGGAGAAATATCTGGTAATTCAGATTCGTTTGATATGGGAATGCAGCAGATTCAGTATTCTTCTTCAACTTACATGGCAATTCCACCACCATATCATGGCTCAATCAATGGGGGGCAGGATATGCAGATGCATAGTAGTTTCAATCCAATGGATATGTCGAATTCTCAAAGCGTATCGGAGTTTCTACAGAACGGGCGATTGCAAGGGCTAGATATAAGTAGCAATAGCTCAAGCTTAGTCAAATCAGAAGGACCTTCGCTCTCTGCCAGTGAGAGTAGCTCTGCATATTGACAACAAGGCTATCATGTGGCTGAAATTATCTGTTAATAGGCTTTTTCCAATTCATTTGATTCACTTTTGATTGTTTATTTAATTTTTTTTTTTTTTTTGAGGTGCCAATGTGCAAGAAAGTACGTATAAAATTGTGTTGGTTAAATTGTTGATTGTGAGTTTTATTGTTTGCTACTCCCATTGTTTGTTCTTCAAGGAACTGCCTTATTTCGGGGCCCATTCGCTTTGCGCGCGGGAAGGCAACGAAGTGAAGTTCATGAGACCGCGGCGGAGTGGAGCAGCCGCGACACTCTTTTTCCTTAGCTGGATCTCGCTGGTGCCACCTAAACGGTAAGTAGGCGGCGGATGTGTGACGTTTGGAGTTGTCGTTCGTGCACCTGTCCCCAATGGAAGAATGAGTGATCCGTTCCCCTGCAGATCATGGCCTTACCACTCGGTCCCCGATGGCCAGCGGGGGATTCGGTCTGGAATCAAAATCTTTAGTTGGATCGCTACCATGTGGGGGGGTTCGATACAATACAAAACACCCATGTTATTTGCTGTAGGATTCATGTTTTTGTTCACCATAGGAGGACTCACTGGAATAGTCCTGGCAAATTCAGGCTATTTATACGAAAAGACTGATCGAACCAATGAAGTAAGGCTTTTTAACACTACTTTCAAAGGTAGAGGCAAAAAGCCCACTTTTTAGCGACATGATAGCATGAACTCTTCCCCCGATGTAAACATTTCCTGCCTAACAGATTTGTAGACGTCCAGGTGCTTAACACATGCAAGTCGATCAGTTCGCCCTTTCGCCTATCGGCTTGGCAGGCAAGCTACCTTGCTTGCATTCTATAAACGGTAACTTCCGCGCCCTTCCTGCCTGCTTAAATTGATGTGAATTGAATGATGGTGACAGCTCTTCAAATCCTATTCAGTCTGATTAGATATGTCACTGAAACAATCCGTTCTGTCTCAGTTTGATTTTCGGATTCCGAGGAATCAATCTCATATGCCGAGATCAAGGTTCAAACAAAAACAAGAACAGAAATAGATCAAAGTCAAAGGGAAAGAAGGGATGCTGCTCATGCGGGGAAGAAGGACATTTTAAGAAGAATTGTTCCAGTAGAAAGGCTTATCATGATAAGACAAAAGACCGTCGAGTCTGTCACGAATGAATATAAGTATGTTACGACCGAGATATAAGAAAGAGTTCCTAAACTCTCAAGTGAAGTTCAAACTAGCATTTCAACAAGTGCCCTCTTTACCGAAATTCTTCCATGTTTTGTTTCCGAAGAAGGTTTTGTAGAAGAAGTAGGAGAAGGAGTAAGCTGGAAAGTATCATGAAAAGTAGGCGCAAGGTGTCGAAAGAAAGCGAGTCATCGGGAGACTGAGGAGAATGGGAGTTTGTGGGTTGAGGGTGGCATGCTCCCCAGGGCCCTCTTTTTTTAGATAGGTAGGGTAATGCATTTCAGTATGAATTTGATCTAGCAGTGTAAACCTGAGATTTTCAAGAGTTGGCTTCCGCTGATTTTGATTATTAAGCGTAACGAGACTAAAAGAGCGTGAAGCGAGTCGGAAAGAAAGAGGCGAATCTACAAGAGTCTGATTTTTTATATGTTAACGGGCGGAGATTAAGAGGTGGGCAAGTTGGTAGGCTCCGGAGAATAGAATGCAATGGAGGACCTAACGCCTAGTAAGACGGGGAAGGAGTGTTATGAAAGGGAGGAAGAGGAAAAGCTACTCTTGAGCCTCCTTGCTCAAACCTGCCTTCTTCGGGAACTAATGGATGTCTATTCCGTTCTCCAGCTCCATCAGTCCACTAGCCAGTACCACTTTCAAGTAAGTCTTCAGTACTAGTGTCAGCGGGCAGGTTTGAAGATGTCTTTCCTGGTCTATCTCCAGACTTGGCCGATCAAGCTTTTGTTGCGACATGCTATGTTTTCTCCCCCATTGCTAGTAGGTTGATGGGTCGCACGCCCGACACACATGTTTTGGCCTTGTGTGTCCATAACTCAAAATAGGTGACCTAACGGCCGCCGCCCGACTAAACATACTTTGTGAGTGTGGACTTCCCAAGACTTTCAGGGCAGATGCTGCAAACACAGCTGTGCACATCATCAACAAATACCCTTCCACAGCAATCAATTTCCATGTTCCAGATGAGGTATGGTTTCAATCAGTCCCTACTTATTCATATCTCAGGAGATTTGGGTGTGTTGCTTACATTCACTGTGATGAAGGAAAGCTGAAGCCTAGAGCTAAGAAAGGAGAGGAGAAGGGGAGTTACCTAATAAATAGAGCCTTTCCAGCAATGGGGCTTAGGGACCGATATGATGATTGGTTTGTAGGCGGCCGGCCTACTACGGGCACCCGCCTGTGGGATTAGCGTGAGACCGCGATCCACAAACTGACGCATGGGACTCACCCTTTACTTGAGAATAAAGAGGGAAAGATAGCATGTCCCAAGAGCGAGGCGAGTTTTGGAACCCTAGAGAGGACGCCTCGCGTGAGAAGGACGCCGAGGCGAAAGGCCATGGGGAGATACCGCTCGGATCCATGGATCTCCGATCGGGAAACCGTATCCAAGCTCGTGGCTAGTCTGCGCTTTGGACTTTGAAAACTTAGAACTGAAACATCTAAGTAGCTAAAGGAAGGAAATCAACCGAGACCCGAGAAGCGGCGGAGAGCGGATTTGGGATTTGAAGAAAAGAAAGACGAAGCTTCGCTCCAAAGTGTTCACTTCTTTTTCGCCGGTTTCATTCGATTTATTGTGGATTGGATGATGGAAAACCAGCAAGCTCTTCTTTCAGTCGAGTTACTTCGTACCTTGACTGAAGATTCCTAAAGGGCGCGTGAACTGTAATTGTGAAAAGGTTGGAAGATCTGGCCAAAGAAGGTGATAGCCCAGATTGCTCCTATGGTTCGATCCTTCCCAGAAACGCGGCGTGTTCGAATTCTGATCGCTTACGAGAAAGGGGACCACCCTCTAAGCTGAAGTCAAGAAGTGTATAATCAAATAGTTGGCTCTAGTCTAATTGACTACTTGGAAAGAAAAAGTGATTTAGAAGTCTCTTTGATGCGCCACGAAGGTCAAGCAGAAACAGGGAAGCCCTTTCGACCTAAGCCAGGAGGTTGAGTGACCAGGAGAGTAGACCAGAGAAAGGTTATGTAATAGAGGCAATAGTGAGCCCCGAAGAGTGCTTTTCTATTCTTCCCCTTATTCGCTACGTATTCTTTTTTAATAGTGGTAGTAATAGTGAGACTATACTTGGGATTTAGTTTGTTTATGCCAGCCTTTGATCTGGTAAGCATGGGGTGAGAGGAGTGGTTTTGAGGTAGTGGAAGAACTGTAGATGAAGAAAGCGTATTTGAGAGACTTTCGGTGGACGCGGAGCCAACGAGTTCAGTCGAAGAGCGTAACGAGTCTAAGGTTACAGAAGCGTTCGCCAACTTTGATAGGTATAGCATTGCGAGCAAATAGAGAGCAGAGAGCTTACCCTTTCTTTCTATGAGAGTCGCGAGCTTGTTGTAGTCGGTCCTAAAGAACCTTGCCGACTTTAAGTCAAAGGAGAAAGAGTGCCTACTGCCAACCAGTCGATCAAAAGGCTGTGTTTGGTTAAAAGTCCCATCTTGGGGGAGACGTCTTCTCCGCCCCCCAAACATGGAAGGGGTGTAACAACCTATTATTAAATGGTTGCAGATGTCCGGGACGGACACGACTTCTTCTAACGCTAGAAGACCACTGGAAAACACCCGGAACCAGAGCATGTCGTGCATCCAGCAGGAATCGAACCTACTTGCCTCTTTATTAGGTTGGGCGCTTTAACCATTCAGCCATGGATGCAAAGAGAGCGAGTGAACTAGGTTTTGGTATTCCTTCTCGAGCTTCAATTTCTTCCGTTATAGGAGATTCGAGAAAAGATGGAATAGGAAGACGTGTTTCCAGAACTCTCTTCTCTTTCTTATTAGTAATCTTGTTCAAGTGAGAGGGACTGACATCTTCTTTTCATTTCTTTCATATCTCCCTTGATTCTGTTTCAGTTTGAAGTAATAGGGAGGCTTGCAGACCTTACCACTGCTTAAAGTGATTGTTACGACCACGAAGAAACAACAAATCCCAACTACGGATATATAAGAGCCAAAACTGGAAAGGGCATTCCATCCAGCGTAAGCATCCGGATAATCTGGAATACGACGTGGCATACCTGAAAGCCCTAAGAAATGCATAGGAAAGAAGGTCAAATTCACCCCGAAAAAAGTGATCCAAAAATGGATTTGACCTAAAGTTTCAGGGTATGTCCGACCAAAGATTTTACCCACCCAATAGTAAAATCCTGCAAATAAAGCAAAAACGGCTCCCATAGAAAGTACATAATGGAAATGTGACCACATACTTTAGTAACTCGACTGAAAGGAGAGGTGGGAAGAAAAGGCTCGGGATGGATTTAGGAGTCTTTGTGCGAGCCGTATGCGGTGAGAGTCGCACGTACGGTAACGAGGGGGGTTCGCGTCTATACGTGTAGTGTGGTGGTTGGGCCTGTCGATGAGACAGCGAATCGGAAGTTCCGTTCAACCAGCGCTCTCTCTCGGAACAAGACTTGGATACTTGTTCCACCTCCAGTTAATCAGAATATTCTTGGTTGTAAATGGGTCTTCAAAACCAAATTATTCGATAAAGAAGGGAACGGTGCAAATAAAGCTATTTCGAGTCCTCTATCAACAACCAACCAAACCACCCGCTTGTCGGGCTTAAAGCGAAACTGAGCTTCTCACTAACAAAATCAATCGTAAGCTTCATGTCCGAGACTCGGAAAGAGTGGCGTTAAAGAAACTAGGAGCTGAAGGAACGGCTACTGATTTGGGACCTAAATCATTTCATCCTAGGCTAACTAGACAGACTGGCTAAGCTAACTAGTATAATCTAACTAGCTTGGAGTGGTTGGAGAAGCTACTCACAAAGACGTAAGGAAATGCTCTCTTTGGTTATGCAAGTAAGAGGAAGAGAAAAAAAGATACATGACTGAACATTAAAATAATCCAGAAATAGTAGAACTGAAGAGTGTTTCTTCAATTACAGTGAAAAGATCAACGACTTTCTTACACATCCCAACATAAATTTGATTTAAAGTTTGAAATCTCACCATTAAATTAGTCCCCTCACACACAAATGACAAACCCAACAAGACGTTTCAAAAGAACAGGGGACAGATCTCATCCAAACAGATCCTCACATTGAGACAAAGGATTGAGAGCAGCAATAAAACCATGTTCTAGAGACCCCAAAAAAGGAAGGAAAACTGAAGAAAGTTCATTAAAGAGAGAAAATCAGTGAGTTTTTGAGTCCCATAAAGATAGTTAACGAAAATATCCCACCTTTCAAAGACAGCTAACAAGATTCAACCTTTAAGACTAGACCCATTGTTACAGAGAACCAAAAGTTTCAACCTTTCCAAACTAAGCTAACAAGAAATTGCATGACTTGAGAACATGGAGAGTTTAGAACATTGTTACCATGTTTTCAGAAGAAACATCTACTCTCTGGAGAACCTTGAAGAAGCTCTGTCTATTTCGTTCTTCTTTGCAGCGACCAAAATCAATGTTGCTAGCCTTATCTCTCGCTGGAAAACTTCACATTCAAGATCTTTTTCCTTCAACTTCCTAGTCTATCTTTCTCTCACTCTTTTTTTTATATCTCGCTATTTGTAGTATCTGTTTGTACTTTATATCCAACATCAAATCACAGGTATATAAAGTAAATCGTGTTTTGTTTCCAACGATTACTCATATGTCTATACATAATTACACATATAAAAATGCGTATTCATTATGGTTAACAAAATGAAAATTGGACTTTAACAACCTTAACACAAACCTTTTTCTTTTTCGGATGTTGTTTTAACGGAACTCGGATGTTTCACAAAGAAAAAAAAAAAAGAAGAGAGCTCAGGAGTGTGGCTATTACATCTGAGAAATCAGAAGAATGCGAAGGACCCAACCAACGCTGAAGCGAATTTCATCACAGCTCATGCACCAGCCGGGAATCGAACCCGGGTCTGTACCGTGGCAGGGTACTATTCTACCACTAGACCACTGGTGCTTTTATGGCAGTTACCAAATTTTAAAATATATATAATCAAAACTTCTTTAACTCACATCTGTAAGTTGGTAAGGAAATAGTTAGAACGAATAGTATAGACTCATTAGAAAAAGAAGAAGATATGTTTAGTGAAGATTAGAGAAGGTAGAAGATCACTTTGGCAATTGTAACAGTCTACGTTGGCCTAATATTCTTATACTTCTTACATACACATTTAAAACCATAGGCCAACGCCCAAAAAAATTGTCATAAGTCTATTTTTTTGTTCTATCACCGTAAAAATTTGTGATTGTTATATAAAATCGACATTTGAAAAATTGGAAATCACCAAAATAATATATATATAAACTAGTGTTCAGAAAATAATTTGACCCCACGGACTATTTCAAAAACAAAACATGCAAATAGATAAATTCTAATTCGAATTTAGCCTCGAAACGATGATAGATTCGTGGTTGACTATTTCGGTGAGAAAGTAAAGAAGCTAAAAAAATAAAAAATTGTGAACAAATAACGAAAGAGAATCCATTATTTTAGAGTTAGGTTGTGGTCAAACTTAACCCAACTAAGTTAACCACTAAGTACACGCTGTTTATTTTAAGAATTTCAATACTGATCAATTAAGAAATATAAACGAAGCTTCACAAATCTTATGAGAGATGACGTATGTGCTTGGGTCATGCGCATTTTGTTATGCATTCCCACATACTCCTGCGTCCGGTCCCAGAACCCAACTTTGTTACGTCTCTGATTCATAGCTACAGCCTACATGTATGCAGGTTATTTATTTATTTATTTTGAAATACCACTCCACCACTTACGTTATCTAGCCTTTGATACTTGCATATTTAATTGGGGTTATATTTAATTGGTGGACATGACTTCATGTTGTATATTTTAAGGCCCATTTGGCCCTAAGTAATTTGACTGATACCTATAAATTAAACAAACAAGACTCTTTGCTTTCGAGTTTCGACCAAACCGTGTTCCTCTCCTCTGGGAGATCTCCAGATTTCTCTCCCTCTTTTTCGCTACCCACCTGTAAAATAAAAGCTCGATCTCGCCGGCGGTATAAGATCTCCGTTTTATCTTTCCGGCAGATCGACTCTTCCAATTCTCTGATCGGTTGATTTTTAACAATCGATTCCTCATTCTTTCTAGGTCTTCCTTAGGCCTTAAAAAACCCTTGTTGCTCTTGAAACCTCAATTTACCCTTACCTTGTCCAATTCTTCTTCAAATCTGCATTTATGGCGATTAGGGTTACCTTCACCTACTCCAGCTATGTTGCTAGGAACATTGCTTCATCCGCCGGGACTCGTGTCGGTACCGGCGACGTTAGATCATGCTTGGAATCATGGGTTCGTCCCAGATTCTGCGGTCACAATCAGATACCTGATATTGATAATTCTCCCGGATCCAACTCATGGGGTCCCACCTCAAGCCCTCGTGCTCGACCAGCTTCTATGTACAGCACCATTGCGAGGGAAATTCTCGAAGAAGGAAGCAAGAGTCCGCTTGTGTTGGGGATGATCTCTATCATGAGATTGACTGGAGCTCCGGAGCTTTCGGGGATGAACGTTCTCGGGATTTCGCCTTTTAAGACTTCTTCTGTTATCCCGTTCCTTAGGGGTTCGAAGTGGATGCCGTGTAGTATTCCGGCGACGTTATCAACGGATATTACTGAGTCTGATAGGGGAGCAAAGGTGTGTGATGCTAAAGTGAAGTTGGAGTTGAGTGACAAGGTCTCGAATGGTGGAAACGGTTGGGTTAATAAGCTGTTGAATATCTGCTCGGATGATGCTAAGGCAGTTTTCACGGCGGTTACTGTTTCTCTCCTTTTCCGATCGGCTTTGGCCGAGCCAAAGTCTATACCTTCTACATCTATGTACCCCACTCTTGATGTGGGTGATCGTGTTATGGCCGAGAAGGTGAGATTACTGGCTATGTAAAATTGTGCATTTTGTTATCGTAGAATGGTGTTTGATCTTAAGAGGTTTTAGAAAATGGTTGCTTTAATCCATTCTGCAATATAGGGACTAAAATTTGTTATGGAAATGGTCTTAAATGTGTTTTGTTCTTATATTGAGAAATAGCTAGGATGCACATCAATCTTTTAATTGGTGGTGTGGCTTAATGTCTGAGGGATTGTTCTGCACTAACCATTTTGAACAAATCCGTCTCTTTGCTTTTATATTGGACAGGTCTCATACTTTTTCAGAAAGCCAGAGGTTTCAGACATAGTTATCTTCAAGGCTCCTCCTATTTTGCTGGTAGATCTCAAATCACTATTTTTGGTTTTTCAAATGTTTTAAAATCTGTTTCAAAGGTGCTTGATAGTCTCCTTTGAATTGCAGGAACATGGTTACAGCTGTACTGATGTTTTCATAAAAAGGATAGTTGCTAGCGAAGGTGACTGGGTTGAAGTAAGCCCTTATTTCTAATTCACTTGTTGATTGATCCTATTCATCCATTGAAGTCTTTGTTCACCTTTATCGGTATTACTTCTCTAGTGGCTTCTTGATCACCAGCCTCCTCAAAACAGACCCTTAACCTTTGTTTTCTGTTTTTGTAATTTTCCTGTCTAACCTATCAATGCTGTATCATATAGGTTTGTAATGGAAAGCTCTTAGTAAATGACACTGTTCAAGTAGAGGACTTTGTCTTAGAGCCGATTAACTATGAAATGGAACCGATGGTAAGCAAAATTGCACTTTCTAATTTAATGATTTCTCGACCTAAAAGTTGTTAAAAAGAGAATGCTGCTAACTTGGCTTTTCTTCCTGTTTATGTGCAGTTCGTCCCTGAAGGTTATGTCTTTGTTCTAGGAGACAACCGCAACAAAAGCTTTGACTCTCATAACTGGTAAACCACATTGGAAATGATCTGTTATTTAATGGTTCTTCTGTCTTAAAGTTTGGAAACTCTGTTGATTCATGGATGATTTGGTGAATGTAAAACACAGGGGTCCACTTCCAATAAAGAACATCATAGGGAGATCTGTGTTTCGGTACTGGCCACCGAGCAAAGTGTCAGACATAATACACCATGACCAAGTTATCCACAAGAGAGCTGTTGATGTTTCATGACCAATGCAGATGGTTCTTAGGATTAAGCATAAAATTGAATAGATGAGCCGAGCCAACCATTTTGGCAATGAAGGCAACAGAGCAATTCTTTCTTCCTGTCTACTACTTCTATAGAAGACATGGAATGCAATGGGATATCAAAAAGAAGAAAACAAGAAAATTGATATTTTTTTCTTTGATTTTTTGTTGTGTTGAAACCTAAATGCAACCAGTGTAATTTGCAGTCGCTGTCAAACATAAGGGAAAACTATTTTTTGAGTATTTTATGTGAAGAATCCTGTAAACGTTCTGTTCTCAAGCTCTCTGTACCGTGGTGTTGATTGTTAAAACTTTCATGTGTTGGATTGTTACACAATTGACCTCTTGCATCTAAATGAGATATATCCTAGACCAAAGCGAAAGGAAAGCTAATGATTCCCAGTCCAATCAAAACTGAACAAAAAAAAAGAGAGCTCAGAGTGTGGCGATTACATCTGGGAAATCAGAAGAATGCGAAGGACCCAACCAACGCCGAAGCCAATTTCATCACAGCTCATGCACCAGCCGGGAATCGAACCCGGGTCTGTACCGTGGCAGGGTACTATTCTACCACTAGACCACTGGTGCTTTAATGTACATCGATCTCAGTTACAAAATTATTATAACAAAAACTTCTTTAATTCACATTCGATTAGGTAGGTATTTAACTCGCATTGGATTAAGTAGATAACGAATTAATTAGAATGAGTGTAGATTCATAAAAAGGAGTCTAAAAACCAAACATATGTTTTCAGTGTCCATAAAAAGGAGCCTAAAAATCAAATATATGTTTTCAGTGTTGATGAATATAGCCAGAGACTTTTGAATACAGAGTTGTAAACTTGTAATACTAAATCCAAAACAAACAAAAAAAACAAAAACCTGCTGTGTATAATAAAATGGATCATCAAAGCTGGTTTCCCTTTTCCTCCCCTCTCACTCTCTACTTCTTTTTCCATACGGTGTGGAAGATTGTTGATTTTTCAGTCTCCCCTACTTCTCTGCTATGCGATTTAAAAAGAGAACAAAACAAAAGAAGAGAAATTAAAAAGTTTTTCTTTTGATAAATCTGATACAAAGATAGTTGATATTAAAAAAAAAAAAATAGCGATCATCCAAGCTTTTAGGCTTGAAAATCTTTATTTGAGTTCCATACAGGAGCCACCGTCTTTTGCACTCCTCCACCACCATCTGATAACACTCCGCTTCCATTTTCGACTGCTATTAGCGGATCTTTCTCGCTCTCCTTCATCTGACAAACCCAAAGCACAAGGATCTCACATCAGTTTTTGTTTTTCTTATTCAGAAACAAAATTAAGCAATATAACAGTCAGTATAGTATAAGACCTCAAGGAGTAGACCTTTTACCAACAAAAACAAGGCCTCGGACAAGGATGCTTTCTGATAGTAATCTATTTGCACAATCAATGGTACAATAAAATGAATATGATTTCAGGGAATCATCTAATTATTTATATTTTTGTACAATTGATTTTGCAATTAGACTGCTACCACTTTCCTCTCTTTTTTTATAAATAAAATTACTTCTTGTGGGGAAAAGGGTTTTTTCTTTTGTTTTGAATCATACGAGAGAAGTAGGTGAGTACTATTTATTATAAATCAGGGATCAATTTATGGTGCCCAGATATCAATATATAGAGCCGACAGAAAGATATTAGCGGAAAAGAGAGATGAAGATATATACCTGTGGCAACTGAGTTGATGTTTCACTTGCCTTCTGCTGAGTCTCAATCGAGCAGTAATAGGAATAAACAACCATTCCAATCACAGCCACCAGAATACCGAGAATGTTTCGCCAGTCGAATGGGTCTCGCAGCAACACATAGCCAAATGCTAGAACCAGGCATGTTTTGAGATGTCCCAGAACTTGATATGTGACAGGAGATGTCTTTCCAATGACAAGAAAAGTGCTGAAGTTTACAGAGACTGATATGAGGCAGGACAGGACAATGAAGAACTGCAGTCAACAAACAAGCACTCATAAATATGCAGAATCGACATGGAAGCAAGAAGAATGGTAAATAATTTGGGTAGAATTCCTGGCAGATTGAATCTCACCACTACTTGAGAAGTGTACTTGAAAGCAAACACGTTCTGGTTGGTAAGGAGCCCATCTAAAAATGGCCCAGTGACGAAAAGAGTGATTGCTTGATATGGGCAAGATTGATACAGAAGTTGCGTGGATGAAACTTTGAACTTCTTCTGGATGGTATTTGTCATCTGTGTACAGTTGGTTAAGATAACAGCATTGGTTGGCATAAGACAAGATATATAGAAAGTTGAAAGAATAAAGCAATGAGAAAAGAAAGGCTAAGCATAGGATACAATTTGAGCAACACAAGTTGTGATAACCGCCAGCACTGACAAGACAGAACCCAGCATATTAAGCTGAAGATCTGTGACAGTTGCGATTCCAACACCAAGGAGAAGGATGGTTAATGAAAACTGGATTTTTCGACTGCAAACAAAATAGAAGAGTGTCATTAAGTAGGCCCTTGACCTGAACTAGCTACAGAAACTCATGAAGCCATGATAATCTCAGAGGATGAATTATCAACACAAAGGGACATAAGACTATCACTAAGCTTTTTTTTTTTTTTTGGTTTTAAGACTATCACTAAGTTGCCGAACTATTACCCAGTATATCAAATAAGAACTTTATGTTAACTCAACCAGAAATGCATGACCATGAGAAAAGATAGATGCCGTACAAAATAGCTTCCTCCACATAAATAATCATACACGTGTTGATGGGAGAGATATAAAAAGTAACAGAACTTTGAGAGCTAACCTGAACTTTTTCCTGAAAAAGAGGGTCTCCAAGAGAACAGTGCAGGGGATGATTGCTAGTTTTGTCATCTATTATCAAAGGAAGAGAGAAGCGGGTTAAAACAGCACAAGTTAAAATGGATATCGCATCATGCAGTAGCTGAAATGACAAATATACCTGGTAGAAACCGACGGAATTAAAGCCCAGGCTGAGGTTCAATAGTCCTATGGA
The DNA here is from genome assembly GCA_018361395.1 of Boechera stricta. Classification (NCBI taxonomy): domain Eukaryota; kingdom Viridiplantae; phylum Streptophyta; class Magnoliopsida; order Brassicales; family Brassicaceae; genus Boechera; species Boechera stricta. Next base: position 2,920,544 of record CM031538.1, read on the forward strand.
TATCCCATTCAATATGCCAAATCCCATCACAGCTCGTGGATCAAAAGGCTTGTGTTCAAACATCTTCATCCATAATGCCACATGAAGGGAACAAAATGTGACCAAAAGATGCCAACTTGTCAAAGTAGTCGCTGTACATGCAAAATAACAAGAGTAAGTACAGAAGCTAACGAGATCAATTGCATAAGATGACATATAAGCAGCTACGGGGACGCAGGCAGAAAAATGGGGTAGAACAGCGTCTTGCTCAGTATAATACTACATAAGAACCGTCGGTGTATCCTAGGATAAAAAATTGAGTCCCACAGAAAAGAAGAGTTAAAGAGTAAAAAAGCTCCACATAAAGTAAGAAGACATTTCCAGAAATATCATTCAAAGTCACAGGAGCATCTAAATTCTAAAGCGTTTGTATTACATACCAAGGATATGAAACTTTCTTAAAACACATACAATCATGAAGGCAATTCAGGTTATGGATCATAAGGGGCCAAAGAGATAGTATGTAGTAAAATGATCGAATCTATTCTTCAGCTCATTCCTCAGATTTCATAAGATAAACAGGCTCGAAATGAATCGGGAGGAGTAAGCTAAACACGAATGGATCCAGAGGAAACAATTTCTGCAGCAACATGGATAATCAAAGGAGCATGTAAAAGTAAAAGAAGAATTGAATAGGTTACCGAATGTGAAGCCAAGGGTGCTTATAAGTGCTTTGTTACAGATCACGATCGACACAGACGATACAACGGACAAACTCAAAGCGCCGATTGTTCCCAGCTGGAACTTCTGGCCCTCGCTCATCTTCGCTCTTTTAATAATCTCTCGCTTCAATCACGATCTACGATGATCTAATCAACCAAAAATGTCACATCGATTCCGAATCATTACGCTAGCCAGTAAAAACGTGAAGAAAACAATAGCGATCTGGAGAAAACGAACCTCATTCGTGCATAACGAATATGTAAATGCGAGAGAATCGAAGCTTAAGGCAGCTCAACTGCAGCAAATGGAGAATATAGAAACTCGTTAGATAAAACAGTCGGAGAACGAAGAAGAATTTATTGATAAGCAGAAGCCATAAACCCTAGATCTGCCGTTATGAGACAGAGATCAAGAAATTAGTGGAAAGGAAAATTTCAAGAGAAGCGAAATGAAGAAACGAGAAGATAAGGAGGGAGGGGAGAGAGAGAGAGAGAAAACTCACAGAAGAATTAGAGAACCAGAGAGAATTCTAAACTTCGACGGAGGAGAAGAGATTCAGATTTTGTATAAAAGCCTATTTCTGCAATTTGATGGGTCTGCACTCACCACCGTACAGAGAAAAATAGTGAGAGAGAGAAAGAGGAAGGAAGAAGATAGTTTTTTCGCTTTCTACGTTGATACTTGATAGGCCCTACCAGAAATTAACCGTGGGATATAATCGTAATTCTCATGATCCACGTTGATATTTGATTTTTTTTTTACCGTTGGTTTGTAAGATATTCACTATGCACAATAATTATATCATCTGACTATTGCACAGTAATACTATTTTTGTTTTCATTTATTATTCCAGTGGCCATTTATTTACCTGTCATTACGGAGAAATGTTCCAATTTTGGTTTAGTGGAGTGTTCGATGGTTATTTGGAGAAAGTTTTTCACCAATTGATAACTACTTTCTCTGTATGTTTTTTAGTTATGCTGCTTCTTTTTGGGTAAATTTATACAATGTACATGATAGTTATATTCTAATTCGTAAAGCAAGTCAATAAATTTCAACCTCATCCAGCAGATAAAACATAATTTAAATGCATATTCTCAAATCATAACAAAAAGGGGCGTTTTTGGTGTTTGTAACCCAAACGTATAACTTATCCATTAAAGTTTTTGAAGAAAATTGGGTGAATGAAAATATAACTAGAGAAATAAAAAGAAGAAGCAAAACTCTTGCATAATGTTGTTTCTCATTAGCAAAGGCTGGGGTAAAACTGACAAGTCGACTTGAAAGCCACAGCGTCTGTGATGACTTGCACCGACTTTTGATCTTCTTTCATATTGGTATCGCATCCCCAAACCCTAACCGCAAGCCTACGGCATTTGGGTGAAGATTCTCTGAAATAGGTTTTGTACCAATTGATCACATCTTTCTTCTGTATGCTTCTCAGTTCTTCTGCTTCCTTGTGGGAGAAATCAAACATGTACCTGTGAGGATTAACACCATTTTGATTACTCGGTGACCCATATGGATTGAATTAACTAAGCTTTATATGAAACTACATACAGCTCAAATATTTCAAACCCTTGAGATCATTACCTTTTGTCAACAATCTGACTCCATAACTCATTTGTCTCAGACAAGAGAGAGGGATCCTTTTCCAGCAATCTAGCAATCATACCGCTTCGATAATCTTCAAAGGATTCTTCATCCAGTTGTTCCTGCACTTACATCCCCGAGTAACATTAGTGGAGCAAGGTGGGATAAGCTTTAACAAAACTCGATGTTTTCTTTTCGATTACAAACTTACCAACAGCCCTTCGATGCCTTTTATGAAGTTGTCGACTCTCCCAAGCAAATGGACTGGACCGTACTTGGAAGATTGAACACAGAAACAGAAACCATGGACACGATACGTTAAGCGAGGGCCACACTCGACAACATAACCAAGCTGCTCCTTTGTCCTATAACCAAATTCGCATATATATGACTATACATAAAATAATTTGATTTATCAAACAAAATAGGTAAACATGACTAACCTCAACTGATTGAACAATGGTTCTTCTATGATTTCATGAAACAGATCCAGCACAGCTTTCATTCTTGTTGATTGAGCTTCTTCAGGCTCGATTTGATAGTAAAGCTGCAAATCAGATTCAGGTTCAAATTCAAAACCATGACTATACCCGAGGAAAGTACTATGTTTTTATTCATGGCCAACTCTTATCACAGAAAAGATGATTTCCTTTTTACCTCGACTACTGAGTTTGTTTCAGATTTGTTCTTCACATTGACATCTCTTACAAGTTTGGCACTCACAGGGAAACACGTTATCTGCTCTCCATGTCTACATTTGCTTGGGAGCGGTTCAACCGTCAAACTGTTTTTGAATATGTTTGATACGTTCACTGCTTCGTCTTCGGACAAATTACCATGACATAGAGCCTCAATAAATATCTGAAAACATAACAGAAATTTTACCTATCCTTTGCCCGATTTAAACAAAACTCGAGAACAATCACAAGAGCTGTTTATTAAGTAAATTCGGAATCACACTGATGCAGAATGTTACCTGAGAACGGAGTTCAGGAATAAAGCTGTTGAGGTCATCGAGAGACAAATCATTTAGTACAGACAGCTTTTCGTCACTGTCATAGATTCGTTTACACAAGAGTTGCAGCCTCAAGTATGTGGAATGGTTCAAAGGCTTCATATTAGTATTTCTAAACCCTCTCTCCATGTTTTCTTTGATAACCTACAAGGTTAGATTGAAAAAGTAGCTAAATCAAGAAAGAATGAGGATAAAGAAATGACACAAAATTTGAACTTTAAGATTAAATGAGGATAAAAAGTATGACAATTATACATGCAAATATTCACATACCTTAAATCGCTCCTGGCTTGGCATGAAGGATTTGGCTATGGCTAAGATTTTTGATAAAAGAACTGGAATTTTCTCATTAAAGCCATACACTTTAAGCTCTAGTTTATCACCATACATAGATAAAGAAGTTTCAAGTTTTGCTATACTGGCCTGCAGAAAGTCAGATATTCATGTCAATACAAAAACAAAAACATCTAAAAAGGTCTTCCTAAAAACTAGTTACTTGCCTGGTAGATTATCTCATTTAGCTCGTCTTTCAGAAGGTTAATAAATAATTCTGTCAAAAGGCAGTTCTTCACACTGGCATATGCCCCCTTCAGATTTATGCGGAAGTACGTATTTGCACGAGGAACCTTAAAAGTTTCGTCAAGCTTGTACCAGAACTTCATGAACGGTTCGTCAATTATACATCTAGGAGGAGACTGAGTTTTGGGATCCACATCAGATTTAATGGCTCGGATCGAAAAATCACAAGGGATGAATTGATTTTTCGAGGGGAGATGCAAAGAGTTATCTACTTCTGAAGGATTGGTCCATGTTTCCATCAAAGAAAATGGAACATCTTCCTCAATGTAACGAGAACCGAACCAAGGCTCTTGCTGGAACTCTGAAAAAAGTAAAGTTTGAAAAGAAAGATAGTAAGGATATAAATAAACATCTAAAGTTACATACTCAAGGAATCTTTAACATACCTTCTGACTTGATGGATTTCGAAACAACATCAATCCGCATGTTTTTTGGTGTGAAGAAACCCATAAGATCTTCTATCAATTTTGGATCCCATGTCTGATATACATAATCACCATAAATAACGTGCTCCACCGGATAAGCAAGCATATTCTCTGTACAATAACACTTACAATGATTAACTAAGAAATCCATGGTTAAGACTTTTACATTACATGTACACATCAATGCATGATAGTTCTGCAAAAAATATAGGGTTAACATGCCAGCATAATAAGTTAACCACTATTAGCACCTTGAAAGATTCACTCAAAAAGAACTAGACAAATGACTATATAAGTACAAACCTGAGAGCTCAGCAGCATAATCATCTGCCGGCTGCTCCTCAGCAAATCTAAAGTCCATGTTCCCAATATCTTGGAGTTCCTTAAATATCCATTCTTGTGGTGACACATCACGCAATAGCTTGAGATATTGATAGATGTAGCCAATGATGTCATAAATCTGTTAACAAAAGTTGGCATAAGGTCAAAATGGGAACTAGTAACATAAAATCGGACAAGAACGAGACTATATGCAGCTAGCAATAGGCTATGTCAGCTTGTCAACCAGAATAAGAAACCACTATAGATATTACTTGAAAAGTTATATATACAATTGAAAACGATTGAATCATTCCCTGCATCAAACTTCGGAAAAATTAATTACATAAATATATGTCAAGTTACCTTCTCTAAACCAGAGTCAGTGAGATGTATGGACATGCCAAAAACATAGGCTAGAGACGAGCGGTTAATTCCATCATCCCCAACACCAGCAGACAGTGAGGTTGCCCAACCCTTACCTTTGAGGAATGAATGCAGACTTCCTCTACCCTCTAAAAACACAATGTTAAAAACAACATTCTTCAATATGCACATGTACAAGCACGCTTGAAGAAAACTCTATATAAAAGATAAAATGGATGTGATTTATTACCATGTCCTAATAGATGTGCTAGATAGTCTTCCGGCTTCTTCACATAGGCAGGGCGAAGAGGAGGGAGAGTCCATGTCAAATCAAGAATATGAACATCTTTAACCGCTTCTAGGCGATATAATTTACCGCCTTTCCAAATAGGACCTTCTGCCTCCAGAGTTGGCCTGATTTTGGATCCGTTTTTGACATCACCAAATAGTTCTACAACCCAATTTTCAAGCATATCGAGAGATTCTACAAGATTTTAAAGGTAACCATTAAATTACAACAAATTGAAACAGTAACACAAGCCAATATTTAGGAATGTATATAACGATTTTCCACGAATCACAGCCAAACACATTATACACCTAGAGAATTTTACCTCCCCCAATGACAACGAGCTTCATCAATCCACCATGGTAATATTCCTTGTATAATTTCACAATACATTCCCGTAGATCAACCCCATTTTCCATTGCACCACTTAAGCTCTTCTTGTTACCTTCCAGAGCATATGAAGGACATATTAACATTACATCCTCTCATGAATATTTTTAATGTGGCAAGAAAGGTACTCCGAGATATCCTTACCCCATGCAAACCTATTAAAAGGATGACCCTTTGCAGACGTATAGCACTGAAGTTGTTGCAGGCGACATGCATCATTTTGGAGGGCCTGGTTAAATTCTACAAATTTGGATCTTGTTAGCAAGACACTTTTAACCATATAAAAAGGTTAACTTATCTGAATGTTGATTGGAAATGGATCTTTTGATAGTTTAAAACAAAGAAATAAGAGTAAGATTAACAGGCAAGAGAAACCTGAATCAACGGCAAGGACTTCTCGTTCCATTGCTTCGGTCTTCATGAGCGGTGCAACAAAAAACTGAGAGAACCTAATAACAAGAAAACAATCTAAGGTCAAATAAGCCTTCTGAAGAACACAAACGAAAAGGAAAAGATTAAACCTAACAGAACGCTCAAATATTGCTATGGAAAATGTTTTACAGCAAATGGTTTAGGTAAAATGCAAGTGATTACATATTTAAGAGCACGAAGGATAAATAGAACTATACATCTTCCTTTATTATATCATCAGAAAATTGAACAATGATAACAAACTCAAAGCATGCATACTGATACATATATCGCCTGCCTTGGTATATTTACAGAAATTGACATTAAAACAGATGAGTGGAGTGGCAGCTCAAGCAATTTTTGTACCTTTTCAGAGCACCTTGAAGGAATTCTCTCTTGACTTCAAAGTGATAGCATGTATGCTCCATTTCTGTGTATGCATTAGAGGATCCACCATGCTTAGACAAGTAACTATCATACTGCAAGCAAAACAAAGTCCAACCCAGAAGAATTCAAACATATATCATGCTAAAATTTCTAAAGTTAGCATAATACTTATTTTCATATGAATCTATAAATAGTACCAAACCATTGGAAACATAGAAAATAAGGCAATGCTTACTTCATTCTCATCGGGGAACTCAGTGCTACCCATAAAAAGCATGTGTTCTGCACAAAACATAAACATGAGAGTGATTCAATTAGCAAAAGAATCAAAAGAAGTGCATTCAAACTGTAGTTCAAACTCACAGAAAGATGGAAATACCAAGAAAGTGAGCCAATCCTTGCGCCTCCGGAGGATCCAAGAAGCTTCCCATTGAAACACACATAGCTGCAGCTGCCTAAGACATACAACACAAAACATAGGAGTTCAAAATCAAAGCTTTATAAAATAAGAAAACAACTGATATAGCTTAAATTAAAAACCTTTTTAGTCTGATGATCTCCTTTCCCTTTCACTTCATCTTCATCCTCATCCTCATCATCTTCTTCATCATCTTCATAACTCCCGTCACTATCTTCTTCTTCTTCCTCTCCCTCATCGTCATCTTCATCAATTTGATCCGGAACAGAGCCTTCGGGATAAATATCTGGATCGTGAATAAGCAGCGCACACAATCCGTTCTCCAATTCAATCACTCTGTATAATCTCCGATCGTTCGGTGACTTCACCACTACATTGTCCAAGGTCGAAACGCTTTTCGTTGATGCAGACATTGTTCTCGTTTTGAGAATATAGCGACTCGTGAACAAGTGTTGCTGCTGCAGCTTTTTCCTCTTCTTAGGTCTTGCTTCTCTGTATGCTATGAATCCGACTCCTCCGCTGCTGCCCTCTTCTGAATTTTTGTTTATTTAATTAAAAAAAAAAGGAAAAATAAAATAAAAATTAGAATCACTAAATATCTTGCCGTTTTCCCCGTAAGGATATGACATGTAAGCCGTTTTTATTAGATAAAACGACAGTGAATTGTTATTTTGAGAGATTGAAACGGCAAAAACAGCTACAGCTCTTCCTTCCTCCATCGCTTCGTCTTCGTCCCTGAAATCGAACCCCCGGGAAAGAAAGTGAACTGAAAATTGAAAATTTGAAGTTTTACAAACCTAATTGACCTTTCCTGAATAACCCAATTCGAGAAACGGAATCGACGAGCGAGAGAGTGCGAATTTCTCTGAAAAGCCCTAACATTGATTGGTTGATTTAGCAACAATGGCACTGTCTCAGTGGAAGGAAGCTATACTCGAAGGGATTTTCATGGAGATTGAGGATGGTGTTGTGGAGGAAAAGAATCTCGAGCGGTTAGAGAATCTAGTGGAGATTCTACATAAAGAAGGTTCTAAGGTACCCGAATCAGTGAAGGAAGCGTTCTGTAAAGTTGCTGTGGAGTGCACAGTGAAGTGTCTCGCTCATGAGAGAGATGCAAAAAAGGCTTATACTGAAGCAATCAAATCGATATGGCTCCGTAGGATTATGCCACTATGCGATAAGGTTAGTTGTTTGGTTACTCGTGACCTCTTGAATAGCTGTCGAAGATTATGGACGGCCCACAGTGACGAAAAGACTTGTAAGAGTTTGATGGATGAGAATACGAGAGACAAAGCTTTGGTTAGTTTGAGGAAGGTTGTTTCAGATTTGAATCCCAATCTTGTTTCAGAGTTGAATCCTAACATGGATGAATCGGAAGAGATTAAATCTAGCGAAGAATCTGAAGAGACAGAGTCAATGGTGGAAGCAAGAGAGGTAGAGGTTAATCATAACAGTATGGCTTCTGAAGCTATAGACAAAGACCAAGGTCTACACTATCTGAACTTTGTTTCTTTCATCTCTATTAACTTTGTTACAATGTGATTGTGCTTTTATGGATGCTGAAAGGGTCTGATGCATTCCATTTGTTGTAGAGAGCCTCTCAGATACTGAACTGCAAAGACCCACTTCTGGAGGCTCAAAAGCTGAATCTTTACCCCGTCAAATCAAGACCATTTCATCTGCAGTTGTTGACAGAGCGCTCGGAAAGCTTAGAGCTAGTAAAATGGAGCTGCTGAAAGCTTTAGAAAAAGGAGGACCGTCAAATTTAAACAATGAGTCGACTACAGAACAAGAAAACGATGTTGCTAATTCTTCTGGAACAAACACTGCACCAAGGCCTAGCTTGATGGAGCGACGTAGCACAGCTCATACTTATGAAGTAAATTTGCATTTCGTTTATTGTTTCATCATATCATCTATGTTATTTTCTTCAGTCCTTTCTTTAGATAGCTAGTTCGATGGGACTCCCACCACACACATTTTTACTAAGTTTTCTAAGCACTACTATCATGATTCATTCTTTCATCTTTTCCTATTATTTCATTTTGGCTGACCAACTTGCTGCACTTGGTGGGAAATTCATATGGAGCTTTGTCTTGTTTCAGTTGATCTCTTTGCATATTTGGTTCGGCAGCTATAGCTGAATTAAATTAACGTGCTTTTCATGCAAAAGTATAACGTGGGACCTGTTTTGTTCTAACGAGTTTGTTTTTCACATTTTCATATATTTGATTAGTGGGAAGACTCCATTGATGATTCCGATGGAGAACTGGGCAATGATGGTGAAAGGAATAATAAATCAAAACGTAAAAGAATTGTCGTGTCTCCTTTGAAAAGAAACCGAAGTTCAGAAGGTGCTAGAAGGAAGAAAGTCCCTTGGAGTACTGCAGAAACGCTGGCCGTACTGAAAGGCTATAAAAAGTACTTGAAACCTGAAAGCTCTCTTAGATGTTCATCTGATGAACATCTTTCATGCATTTTTATTGATTTGATGCATACTTTTGTGATTCAGGTATGGTGCAAACTGGAAGCGGATCAAAGATGAGAATCCTATTCTAGAGCGCAGAACTAATGTACACAGCTTCACTATCTTTTTGCACTTTATTCATTTCTCATACGGTTGACTTTGTCATGTTTCTAATAGTAGACACACTATCCCACAGGGTGATATTAAAGATAAATTTCGAGTTGAGATGAGGCGTGAAGAGCGCCATCCTTGAGTAGGTGAGTTAAATATATACATAGTCTAAGGTACTTTCGTCACACTGGTGACCTTGAATGAAGTAGTACTGCATTATCATCTCAGTTCCCTGAAACTAAAGTGTGTAGGTAGGAAAAAAATGATATGAACTCTCACAAACAGTGTACTAAGTTCTTAGAAACCAATATTTGCGCTGATTTCACAAGGTAGTTTTGAAGGGAAACTCTACCTGTGAGCATATGTATAGTGCTGCTTAATACAAAATATAGTGCTCTGCATTCTCGTAAAATACTATCAACGTTACATCTTTACCATGTAATGGGTCGTGCTATAAAAGGGCCAATTTGTATATGCATATGGGTTTTATGGTTCTATATTTTGACCATTCATGTTATAAGTTGATAGTATTATTAACAAACCAAGGTGAAACCCATTCATGGGGCAATCTAACTTTTTAATGGGTTAGTTGAGCCTGTGAGCTTTGTAGGATTGGTGTTGTAATAACTGATGCTCTTCCTTGTTTACTTTTGGCATGAAAAATCATATATGTATTATTTTTATGTATAAACAGTTATTCAGTTTTACATTCTTTGCTTATAGGAACTGGAGTACTGGAGTAGGCAGCAGACCTTTTTTACGTAGACTGAGTAACAAAAGCTGAACAATGACCTATTGTGGCAATCAATGGAATGTAAAAAAACTGGGTAACATTTTGTCGCCTTTTGTCTTTAAGACACGTAAAGTTGTCCCTATGATGATGATAATATCTAGTGAATCGTTTTGTTAACCAAACTAGGCTTCTGAATTAATCTAATAGCAGTTCATGTCGGTTTATATCAAACCTAATATGGTTTTTATTGGCTTGGTTAAAACGTAACAACCAACATTCTTGCTTGAAACAAGCAGTGGCACCAGTGCAAAAGACAGATTAACCAAATATAAATGTCTTGGATCTCAATTGAGTCAGGTGTTCTCCATTTGATGTTTATGTTTGTGGTTGATCAATTCCAGAGAAATGTCCATAACGTACTAACTGTATAAATGGTAGAGGTAGGAGATGGGCACTGGGAAGCAGCAGCAAAACAGTGGTCCCCATCTTCTTCTTCACACATGACACAACTCTCTCTCTCTGTCTCTGCTTTTCCTCTTTAATAATATCCTCTTCTGTGTCAGTGTTACTTTCTCTCTCTAGCGATTATGTTCTTCAGGCTCCATTTTCATGTTTCCAGCTTCATTATTCATTATGACTGGAACCCATTGCTACTAAGTACTTGATGGGTTTCTCACTCCTCTTCGTGTGCTTCTTGTCACTACACTCTTGGCTTTTTAATTATTTTTGCTCTAGTACAATCGTTATTTCCCATTTTTTCGCTCTTGTAATATAACTCATTACTATTGGCTAAACTCATCCAACTCCTAGAGTCTAGAGATTAGGCCCTTGATGAATTTAATTGTAGTTCTAAGTTGTATCTAAAAATGTCACATAAATATTTGAAATCACACATTATATATCAAATTGAAAAAGTACTTGCGTTTCAGATAGAACACCAAATGCGGTTAAGCTGCATATCTTGTCTGTCTCAATGTAATTTTAGAAAAACTGTTTTAAAAAATATATATATATATATATATATATAAACTCAAATTTCCCGTTTTTGTGAGAGTCATGAGATTAATTTGGATATCTCACTCCAGAAATTGTGATTTTGTAAAATGATCAATTGCTGAATAAGTTTGTTTTATTATTTTCACAAATCATAACCATACAGACAAAAAGAAAGCGAGTGAACCATCTGTCTTTATCACGTTATACAGAAAAAAAAACACAAAACTGGTCTTGCAAATAAAATCTCCATAGTTACACCAAACTCTTTAAAATAACTACAATTTACTGGAGAATTAATGCATTGATCATAGTTTATGCTAACAACATTACACGTTCTTACTTGGATGCAAATGTAGAGTTTATGACTTCAAGCCAGATTTGAACGAAAACCTTGATGATAAGATCATGATACTCCTTGGGATTCAAGGTAAGGTAACATGCTAGAAGATCCTCCAAGTCTTTAGAGGCTCTGATGTTGTTCTCTGTTATCATTTCCACCATTGATTCTCTGAAATCCTTCTTGGGATCAAGAGAACTCTTGATTACTGCAAAACTGTCACGAACTTGTTTGTTCTGCAATCTCGATTTGCTTCTACGAGGTGAGACTTGAAGTCTAGGAGAACTCACTCTGTGTTTTATCCTTGGAGATTTTTCAGATGATCTTCTTCCACTAGAAACTAATGGTTTAAGATGGTTCTTCTGGATTCTACATGCATCTTCTTCTTCTTCCTTTTTCTCTTTAATGCCAACCTTCACAGATAGATGATTGGTTTGACGCAATTCCTTGGTTCGTTTACTTCCAGGACAGGCTTTCTCCGTTGAATCAAACACCCTGATCTCTTTGAACATTTTCTTCTTGGAATCTCTGTTATACATGTCGATGATGATATCATCTGCAGAAGAACTGAGTTTCAAGTTGGTAGAGGCGGAGGAAGAGTCTTGGTGTCGAAGAAATTTGATCTTCTTCTTGTTAAAATCTGCAGATAGAGAAGAAGAGGAAGGAGGAGAGGGCTTGTAAACAGTCTTTCTTTTGCTCTGTATTTTGTGAAGAGAGTTTCTTGGTGAAATTTGAAGGGTCTTAGATTCTAAGGAAGTGCGTGATCTATCGGAGAAATAAGAGCTTGAAGAGTAAGGAAGAGACAGAGACTTAGAGTCAGAGGAAGTTTTTTTCTTCTTGGTAGTGTTTAAGGAATAAGGAGGAGAATGCTTATTTCTCAGTTTGGTCATGTTCTTGAGCTTGTGGAACCATTCACTTGGGATCATAGCTGACAATCTGAACTTATAATTCCTCATCTCTGCTTTAAAAAAAAAAAAGTGTGATCTTCTCATAGAAAAGAAAGTAAATCTGTAGTGTTTTTCAGAAGTTACAGAGTTTCTAATCAATGCTATGTGACAGGTAAAATAGAGAAGAAAGTGAAGAATGTATGGACAGAACAATATGGGTCCACTTCGTAAAATGTCTTTTGTTTGTACCAAATCCATTTCGGTTTCTCTCCCAAACCGAGCTAAACAAATCAAATTGATATTAAATATCCCATCTAAACCGGGGAAATCGAAATGAGAACTAATAACCATAATTAAAACCTAACAGAAGGAGAAGGAGAACCAAACCATGAACTACTTGAGTTGTACGTAAACGGATAAATCAAATGAATCAGTATTAAAGAATTAAACTGTTTGATTTTAGTTGAAAATTGAACAATAAGAGTGTCCTCAAAATTTGTCACCAGTAGGTCGATTGGTGGGGGGATAACACTAAACAGAATATTTCTGGTAAGTTGCTTCCAAAACATGATTCGGCGAACGTGACAAAGGATTTTAACAAAAGAGGTTAAACAAGATTACAGGTTCAGGTCCCATCTCTTAATTTAGCCAAGTCACAATATAATAATAATGATGTAAAGACTGTAGAGAATAAAAGACATATTTGCATAAAACTCGGCATGCAATAATTCGTCTCCTTCCCACCAATAAGCTTGTGGTTTCCCCACCCCCACCTGACGACACGTGTGCTTTTGACCCAAACTTTTGTTGGGTCAACGACTCAGACAGTCAAACTAGGGTTCGACAGAGGACCAAGAGAAGTGGCTCGGTTCGGGACAAGAAGAGTGAACATCCAAGACGCTAACGGTTAAGTCCAAAGTTAAGGGTTTTAAGTTCCAAAATATAGATCAATAGTTATTTTTGATTTTTCGAGTCTTAAACCGAACTAAACCGAAATCCGAATTTATTGGAAAAACTGCCGATCGAGTTATTTAAAGAAACAAAACCTCAACCCAATTACGAATTCAGTTCGTTTTTTTTTTTTTTGTACTAACAGATTTATCAATTTTTAAAGTTTTGGAAACCCTTCGTAAACCTCAAGTAGCCGTATACTTTGAGATTTTTGTGGTAATTTTGTTTTTATGTTATTATAAGGTGTTTTTGTAAATTCAATTAATGATATTCAATAAATGTATACTTTTGAATCTCCATTCTGCTTTATTTTTGCTCATGCTATCTATTCGCCACTGAGCCTTCTTCATCTGCCAAATATAATTGACTGAAACGACCCTTTCGTTAACACTTAATTAACCTAATTTAGATCATCGAGATCTTTTATTTAGTACCACCAAAAATCAAAGATATATCTACCTAACAATGTTAGAATATCTAATCAGATTAAAGCTTTAAAATAAATTAGCCAAAAACAATCAAATTAAAGCAATAGGTCTAAAAATTCATGGGACACCACCATTACCACTTCAAAGGAAAAGACGTGAAGACCACGTAACACGAACCACCCTCCCAAAACTAACATTATACCACAACAATAACAAAAATCAAACAGAGTTGCAACGATTGAGAATGAGATTGAAGTCAAGTTTGATTAGCTTGAAATCAAATCTTTCAAGATCATGCAACAGATTCATCTCCTTCTTCTTCCATGCCCGTTTTCGCAATGTCAATACCACACAGTCTTCTTCTACTTCTAGTTTGTTGTCTTGTCTCTGTTTTCTCAATACTAATAAAGAGCAGAGGATGAGCCAGATCAGACCCAGAATTTCCCCGTGTAAAAAAAATTTCCTTTGTTACTATTTTCGTTTTTGTAGACCATTGATCTTAATTTTATTCTACGATGCCAATGCAGCTAGTCTGATCGATGATGTGAAGCTTCTGCATTCAAGGAAGATGTTTCCTTTGGCTGAGACGCAAAGGAACAAGAAAGCGAGGACGAGTCAAAGAGATATGTTAAAGGAAGATGGTGTGAAAGAGGCTTGTAGAAGCTTCGAGAACTATATGATCCATATGATCGTTGAAGATGGGAAAATAGAGGACTTGATGGACATGGAAGAGCTTCTATATTATTGGAAGAATCTTAATAGTCCTATCTTCATTGATCTTGTGACTAGATTCTATGGAGATCTCTGCACAGACTTGTTTCCAAGCGACAATGACAATTAAAAATTATTGAAATGGGTTTTCTATATGTTCACACAGAGCATTGGATGCAGAATTTCTTCCTCTGTGTTCTGTCTTTTTGTAAGCTCTGCAACTTCCAAGTGACAGGAACTTGATTCACTACAAGTTATCTATCAATCACCAACATAGTCTTCAACTTATAATCACAGAAAGAAAGAGAATAAGAAAAGAATTTCACACACACAACTGCAATGTCTTGTTCCTTGTCTGTTTCCCGAAACTTTTATTTTCAAAGCATACATAATATAAAGTCGTCGAAGCTGAGCAGCTCTATAATGGCGGAAAGTCAGAAAGGTGGGGGTTTGGCGCTGAAGAACCGTGCAAAAACCTTATCTTCAAGAATGGCTAAGGCATGGCTAGATCTCATGCATATAGGGGTTTTGTATTGAACTAAAGAGGCACCTTCAGAGATGAAAAAGTTCATGAGAGAATCGAATGTTCCTGGTTGCACCACTCTGATCTCTAGAGCTCCAATTAAACCATCCTTACTCCGAAATTTCCTGTAAAGAAAGCCGAGTGTTTCTTCCAGTACATAGCAACACTCCATCAATAGCTTTTCATCGAGCTCAAAGATTGTCTTTTTGTTTTTCGCTTTGAGTTCCCAGTAAACAACGTAATGGCCTGGAATAGTAGAGATATCTGCATACCATGTAAAATTTGTCAACATTAAATCCGAAGATTCAAGAACCATCCTTGCATTTGTCACTGTCTTTAAAAGCTCTTCCTCGGTAGTTGTCTCCACATCAACGCTTAGAGCCACATCTTTTCTACGTACGAATCGAAATTGAGGTGCATTGTTGTAGAATCCAGTCACTTGTAGAACATCTCCCATTCGATATCTGTATAAACCTAGCAAGAAAAATAGAATAAAGTTAATTTAAAAAGATAATTTAGATTCGAAGTTGGAAACTCATTATTTTTTCATAGACTACATGGATATATATATATAACTCACCAGTATAACTTGTGACCAAGGTCTCGTAATAGCACCCTAACTTCACGTCTACAAGATCAACAATTTTGACCTCGTTTACTTTATCAACAAGTAAGAACTCGAAGTATGCCATGTTGGGCATAAATGTGTAAGACACATCTTGTGGTTTGCATAGAGGATTCAAATTTATCCCAAATACGGCTTCAGAAGCAAGATATTTCATGGAAATAATCGGCAACTTGTTCGAGTAGAACTCCAATGTTGAGATGTATTGAGTCATCTGACCTGTAACAATACATTCAATAAATTTGGTTTTCGGCCAAAGTCTACTAATTATACCTTCCCATGAAATCTGGTTGCATTCTTTTTCTATCAAGTTTGCTAACTCAGGATTAGGTCCTCCAAGGATCTCAGACACGCAGTTTCTGCAACTAGTGTCTTCAATCCACTCGCTCACGTGACCCATTCGGATATTACTGCACAACTCCTTCCAATACTCTTCAAGAAAATTGATTGCTCGAATCAAGGCCGAAGCAAAAAAAGCTTGCACACTCACAACCTCTTCTCTCTGGACAAGTCCACTGAGAAGATGACAATACATGCTCTGCTTACTGTCTCCACAAAAAGTTATTTCGTTGGGACTTGTGCAAAATTTTGATGCCAGGATCCTAAAGTAATCGCTTTTTAAGACGTTTGTACTCGCAGGCGCAGCTGGCAGACCCGAAGGAGTTGTAGATTCCGGTTTAATGAAAGCAAATATGATCCTCTTTCCTTGTTCGGCACCATCGATGTGCCTATAAACCGAAAAATGCATGTTTGTGATAGAAGTTACATTTACAGTCTGCTAAGTTCAAATTCTTTTTGTCAACAACGATGACACCAGTACAAACATTTATTCTATTGATTTGAACTGGGATGATGACACTTAACAAAACACTAAACTACATGTTCCACTAGACTACATGTCCTCGTAAACAATAATGAAGGTTTAATCACTGTACCTGCATAACACGAAGGAGCGTACATTACTAATGAATTTGACATTCTCCAAGTATTTCGCATTGAAAGGCAATAACTTCCGTTTCCCTCCTGAAGTTCCAGAACTACACCCACAAGTCAACAACCGTAGAACATTGAGTCTAATAAACTAGTTGATCCATTAAATCATATGATAAAACTGATTTCTATAATTGGAGAAAATAAAAGGAAAACCAAAAAACTTATACCTAAAGGTGAATCTAGTAATTGGTTCGGCGGATATGACATCTGAAGGCTCTCCATTCGCGACACGCTCGATATAAGGCTCAACATCCTTGTATGTTACAATTGGTACATTTTTCTTGAAAAGCTTTTTATCAGAGCTCCCATGGAGGAATCTCTGGAGGTATTCAGTGTTTGCGTTATGTGTTAGTATCTCCTCTAATAAATCGTCTTGTGTTTGCTTCACATTCGATGTTAAATCCTCCAAAACCTTCATCTTCTCGTCCAAACATTTGTTAACATTGGAGCTTAGACTCATATTTGGTTCTTCAAGTCAACTGAAATCAATAACTGCACATTTGGTTTCTTTATGTGTAGCCAGAAAACTATATAATTGATCACTACAGCTGGATAGTTTGTGAGTCTCGATGTCTATATTATATTTAATAATAATAGTCTAATCTGAGAAAACTGATAAGAAACATAGACTAATCACTACAGCTGACCAAATCTGCACGTTGGCACCACCAAACAATGATCATTCTAGATGCCTTGTATTCTATTTACTGATTGTAATTTAACTACTTCTACTCTATACTTTTTTGTTACAACTTTTTAATTACTTTTTCTATCTCTTCAGCTCTTCCGCTTGTGCCAACTCATTATTAAACACGTTGATATTTTTAATAGAGAATTCAATATAAAACAAGTGAATCGATTCATAAAAAGCTCAAGGTGACAAAAGGTGCTTCGCGTTTATCTCGAGAAGTTTAATATATGTGGTAAGTGGATGGAGGTTCACTGGTTCTAGTTGGTGGACTAGTGATAATATAAACATCTTTTGTATTTTTAATAGATTATACTATATATCCGAATGGGTCACGTGAGCGAGTGGATTGAAACATTAGTTGCAGGAATTGCGTGTC
Source organism: Boechera stricta (assembly GCA_018361395.1). Lineage (NCBI taxonomy): Eukaryota > Viridiplantae > Streptophyta > Magnoliopsida > Brassicales > Brassicaceae > Boechera > Boechera stricta. The sequence continues at coordinate 2,938,266 of CM031538.1, forward strand.
TGAGATCCTTGGAGGACCTAATCCTGAATTAGCAAACTTGATAGAAAAAGAATGCAACCAGATTTCATGGGAGGGTATAATTAGTAGACTTTGGCCGAAAACCAAATTTATTGAATGTATTGTTACAGGTCAGATGACTCAATAAATTTCAACATTGGAGTTCTACTCGAACAAGTTGCCGATTATTTCCATGAATTATCTTGCTTCTGAAGCCGTGTTTGGGATAAATTTGAATCCTTTATGCAAACCACAAGATGTGTCTTACTCATTTATGCCCAACATGGCATACTTCGAGTTCTTACTTGTATATGAAGTAAACAAGGTCGAAATTTTTGATCTTGTGGACGTGAATTTAGGCTGCTATTACGAGACCTTGCTCACAAGTTATACTGGTGAGTTACATATCCATGTAGTCTTATGAAAACTGGTGTAATGTTTCCAACAAATCTAAACTAAATTATCCTTTTCAATTAACTTGATTCTACTTTTCTTGCTAGGTTTATACAGATATCGAGTGAGAGATATTCTACAAGTGACTGGATTCTATAATAACGCGCCTCAGTTTAAATTTGTACGTAAGAAATATGTGGCTCTAAGCGTTGATGTGGAGACAACGACCGAGGAAGAGCTTTTAAAGGCAGTGACACATGCAAGGATGGTTCTTGAATCTTCGGATTTGATGCTGATAGATTTTACATGCTATGCTGATATCTCTACTATTCCAGGCCATTACGTTCTTTATTGGGAACTCAAAGCGAAAAACAAAAATACAATATTGTCATCCTTGAACTGGATGACAAGCTATTGATGGAGTGTTGCTATAAAGTGGAAGAAAAACTCAGCATTCTTTACAGGAAATTTTGGAGCAAGGATGGTTCAATTGGAGCTCTAGAGATAAGAGTGGTGCAACCTGGAACATTCGATTCTCTCATGAACTTTTTCATCTCTCAGGGTGAGTCTTTTGTTCAATACAAAACACCCGTATGCATGATATCTAGCGATGCCTTAGCCATTCTTGAAAACAAGGTTTTCACACGTTTTTCCAGCGATAAACCTCCACCTCTCTGACTTTTCGCCATTTTAGGGCTGCTAAACTTTGACAATTTAGGCATAATCTTTATATTATGTATGCTTTGGAATAAAATTTTGGGAAACAAGAACATTACAGTTGTGTGTGTGAAATGTGCCATCCATTTCTTAGGCATAATCTTATTCTTTTTCATTTTCTTGATTATTGATAGTTGACAATTAGCTTATAGTGAATCAAGTTCCGTCGTTTCGTTGCATAACCCATTTTCTAATCATAGATTGGTAAATAATGTCCATGAAAACTATCCACCATCCACACAGACCAAATATATCCACGAAAAACCATCTAGCATACTTTGGTTTGCGGTGGACAATATAGATGGTCTTTGTAGACATTATTTGGTTTACGGTGGTTGGTTTTTTTTTTTTTAAGGTGAAGATATAAGTAAGAGCTCGATTTTAAAGAAAAATCGGTTTACCTGTGCAAACAAGATGAAGCTTGCATATTCATTATCCTCTCTCTTTCAGCCTCCGAGCTCTAGGGGATAGGATCGTTTAGGCAAAAGTCCCAACATTGACTTTTAACATTGTCCATTTAGTTGAAGAATATAAGAGTGTGAAATTTATGTATTATATAAATAAAATTGGATTAGATGATCTGGAACAAGATAATAATCTCAGTGGCTTCCATGAAGCAGAGTCCAGGGACATCAAACCTCGAGATTCTAATATATTTTTACTCATTCAAAAATATATTACTAAAATAAGACGACAAACAATTCAAAACTTTTGAATCTGAATCTAAATCTTCTTCACCCAATAAATTAAGGAAAAAAAAAAAGTCAAGTCTCTTTGTTTTCATACTTCTTATAATTGAACAAACCTAAAAACAAAGTCACTTCCTAACAAATTAGTGTCCAATGCCTCAACTAGATCGTTCTAGGGTTTCCACAGCCAAACTCCTCACTTTGGTCGTCGACGGCGACTATTACGGCGGATCATCGGCCGCCGTTCCCTTCAAATGGGAATCTCAGCCCGGAACTCCCAGACGATTCTTTAAACGTTCCTCCTTGTCCGGTTTCGATTCTGATTCTGATTTCAATTCTCCGATTTCAGCCCCACTCACACCTCCTCCTTCCTACTTCTACGCTTCTCCCTCCGCTACAAATCCCGTAAACCCTAAAAAATCTAATACTCTCTTTGGTTCCTTGCTCCCCAAGAATCGTAGCTCCCCGTCTTCTCCGGCTTCTTCTTCTTCTTCGTCATCATCAACAAGGTCGTCCTCGTCTTCGGTTACGTCTTCTCCATTGAGGACATCTGCTTTGAGCAGAAGGAGGAACAGAAGAAGACCAATGTGGTTCGAATCTGCTTCGAGTTTAGACTACGGATTGAATCATTATAATAATGCTAAATCTTCAGGATGTTACGCTTCCATCGTCAAGGTGTTTCAGAGATGTTAAATGATTCTGCTTCGTTTTTCATCTTTCTACTAATTTGTTAGTAATTTTCACCTTTTTGTAATCTCGGAAATAATTTCTGTACTATGTTTCCTCACGATTCATATCATCATCTCCATGAATCAGTTGATTGAATCATATCAACTCTGGTCTTCGATTTAACTAAATTAGTTACATGATAATTAAGATGGAAAGAAAAAAAAAAGTGACAACCATCATAAAAGAAATTGAATAAAGAAAGCAGACCAAACTAAACCGAGATGCACCCACTAATATTTTTGTCTTTAGCAGACGTATTTTTGTATAATGATAAATTTCGCCAAAAACAGTACATAGTAGTATAGTACTAGCTATGATGGGATCAGATCTAAACATGTTCAGTATTGCTGTACTTTTGTGCAGTCATGTGAGACCTCAATAAACAACACTAACTTCACTTACGGTCAAATCATTTCACAAAACAAAAAAAAAAATCTCAATCATTGAATTAATTGTTATTCTATCTTTTAAGTTCTTACGGAAACACCCATCACGTGACACCACATGTGCATAATATTTAAAATCTTTCACACATTGGCTGATTCTAAGATTCATAAAGTTTCTGAGTTTTTCATTATTTTGATTTTTGAGCGCTGCTACAAACAGATTTTAATCGTGTCGAAGTTAGGGCATTCTTTGGTTGCTTTCTCTCCCAGCTTCTTATGTACTTACTTTGGAGCACTTTTCTCTCCAAGAATCTTCATCTTGTTCTGCACAAGGAATAGTAAGTATAAATGAGTGTCTAGTATTAGAATATATTTATTGTTTCTAACTAGAGTGATGAGTAATTTTTGATTAATTAAAATTCCAAAATAATTAATTAGAATGATTGAGGGGTATTTTTGGGTTTCTACAAAGATCATAAAAGAGAGATTAGATTAACGAGGAGTATGGTAGATTGTTTTTGAAAGTATAGTTAATGGATGATTTTAAGTTAGTGTTATTATTTTTCTTGCAAGTATAGTTAATGGATGATTACAAGAAAGTATTGTTATTCGACCACGACCTTAACTTCAAAATCAGCTCTTAATCTCCTATCATTATCTTTGACTGAATTATCAATAAATTAACTTAAAATAACAATTTTCTTGAGACCTTTAAAATAAATACAATGTTTTATACAATGTTTTTTTTTTTGACAAGTTTTATACAATGTTTACTTTAAATATAAATACAATGTATTATCTGGTTTCCAATGGAAACTGACAACATTATAACAGATTAAAAATTAGTCCAAAGGCTGATTTATTTATTTTGTTCAACATTTTATTTTGACCGAACACACAATTTATAGATATATAATATTAATTTTAGCAAAAGATTTGTTTTGATTTTATTTTAAGGTTAAGTTAGATTAATCTAAATGTTTAACACCATATATAAAAACCAATTCAAGTTTTACAAACGGCATGCCGAACAAGAATGAGAAAGGGAAAAAAAAAACGTAGATCAAAGAATATAAGGCATACAATTGATATACAACTTAAAAAGATAGTAACATCGATATTTGTCTCCTAGTGGAATGGGTAGAAGGGATTATTACGCATTAGCCGATTACTCTACGTGATGTTGTCAATGGAGGATTGAATTGTCGATGCAAAGATTAGCAAAAGCTTTAAAATAAAACATATATAACTATAAAGTATTTAATTTGCACTATAGGCAATTTATATCATGATAATTAAAAAAAATATAGAATATTTTTGTTTGATGAACGAAATAGATTAAAATATGTTTTAGACGATTTTATTTATATTATTTATATACGATGATGCATGACTTTTTCGTAACAATTATTTTTTTTCTAGGGAGATCATCTAATTTATCAACTATATGTTTTAGGCGGTTTTTGTCATGTCGTTTAATTGTTGCGAGACGTATAACTTTATATTCCCATAGGTTTTACTTTTGTTTTTTTCCTATAATAAAGATAACTTAATGGACAATTACAAGAAAGAGATTTTTGTTTGACCACGAACACGATCACGAACAAAAACTGTCATAATGTTCTAAATGAACTCCCAATATATTATTTTTGAGTCTTTGACTAAACTCACAACAATTTATTAACTTACAATACCAATTTTAGCAAGAGCTAATATTTTAATACAAAGACATCAACGTACGTATATGTGTTTTCCAATAGAAACTTAACAACAGCATAAGAGATTACAAATCATTTTTATTTTTTACTAAACGTTTTATTTTTATTTAGAATACCCATATTGAGATTATTTTCATATCATTTGTATTGGTTGACCAAACTTGGCCTTGTAATCTCTCCAGAGCTGATTCACGTCTTTCCCAAGCAAATCAACAAAGAAGCCATCACTATAACCATTCCTCATCTTCTTGTTCAGCTCGGCCACAAACCCATTCCTTAGACCGTTACAATAATCCAAGAACCTCGCGGTAACGTCATAACCCTGATCCCATCTATCACCACCACCAGGCCCGACCCAATGACTCGGAGCGTAACCTGCTTTCAGCCTCACGTAATCTGCTATCCCTTCGATAAGCCCACCCGGAGCCCGACCGGCACCGTTCCACTGCCAAGAATGGACCACCTCGTGATAAACCACCCCGGTAAATTCCCTCTTAACATCTCCCGATACACCAGCGAGATATCCCGCGTTGAAGTGTATCTCGTTTCCCGAGTTGTACGCTACACCGTCACCGTTCTCCATGAACAGTGTGATCTTTGTAACGGGCTTTCTGTCTGAAGGGTTGGTTTGTTGGAACAAACGCCACACGAATTCTGTGGCAGATCTTAGTGACTCTATGCCATAGCTTACGCCGCCGATCTCTCCTCGGAATCTCCTTCCTCCGGCGGAATCTCCGGTGTTGTCGACAACCGAGTAGTCAACTGCATTAACCAATGAGACAACGAGCATCAGAGAGATTACAAAAAAGATTTTGTGAAACGTCATCTTTGTATTTTTGGGACAATGATCTGTTTAGATTTAGATGGAGGTCTTTATAGAGAGAAAAGAAATGGATTTATGAAAATAATAATAAAGATTGGTGAAAGACTTGTCTTCGGTTGTGTCCCATTATCTAAAATTTTGAAGATACTTCTATACCAAAATAATCTTGATTTGCATTGTCCCATTAGTACTTCTATAATAATCTGGTACTTCTATACTATTTGCATAATAATGCAAAAAATCTTGATTTGCATTTTCCTGTGAATAACTAAATAAATTTAAAATTAAGTAAATATTTTAAAATGAAACTTTCCACAAAAATCAAGTAAATTAAACACTAATATAAAATATTACATTTTCATCAAGTAATAATAACTCTATTCTTAGAATATATTATTTACTTTAATATTTCTTGTTTTTCATTTTTGAAGAACGCGTATTATATAATACGACTATAAACACGATTTCTATCAAACTGATTTAGAGTAAGATGACTCCTGAATTTTTTTTTCTGAATTTAATATGAAGAGTAAGAAAACTAAAAGATAATTGAGAAAATGAATTGTTGAGAGTCTAAATTATTGTATATATAATGAAACTACTACAATTAAATTAGAAAATTAACATAATCGAAAAGTTATCTTTATGTTACTGACATTTTTGTTAAAACTGGAAACTATCAATTTTTATATTTTTATATAGAAAATTACATAAAGTTGTCTTTTTTACTATTTTGACATTTTAGTTAAAACTGAAAATTATTAATTTTACACTTTTTTGTTATTTTTATTTTTGTTTAAACTGACGATTATCTATTAAAAAAAAAGAAATTTGTCTTTTCGGCTATTGATATTTTTGCTCTTTTCTGATAAAATAATTATCTTTTTATTTTTTATATTTTTTAAATTACAATTGATCCGTGTCATAATTTAAATTAGCAATAATACGTGTCGAAATCTAATGAGTTATCTTTTTAACACATGTTGTACTCGCGTTCAATTTTATATTATAGTGAATGGCCTGATTTGACATATAGTTCACGTATTGTTTGCGGATCTTTAAATTATTCCAATCAGGTCAAGTTTTTGGTTCTGATACAAAATTTTCACAGGCTTTGGTCAAATTTAAAATTCAAAAATCGTTTTCCTCCCTCAACCATAAAACAATACAAAATAACTCAAGTTATTCTCCAAAGATTTAGAAGACGAAATTGCCCTCTTCTGCAGCAGAAGATAATGCTCCATCTTCCATCTCACGGAGCGCAGTTGCAGTTGAATCATCTATTCCCAGCAGATATTGCAGCCTCGAGACTTTTTCTGGCGCGGCTTTAGGATCACTCTTTGAATAAATAGCATATAGATCGGATAATTCCTCTGAGACCTCCCATGACATCGGCTCAGCCGGCACAGCTTTGTCACATGCAAGCAAATCATTCAGCGACGAGACCTGTAACCATAGAAGAAGCATACACAAGTCATACCCACGCGCTGAAATATCCAAAGTTTATGTCAAGATAAAGAGAGGGAAAGAGGATTTGCATACCACTCCTTTAGGGTTTCTCTGCCTGAGTAATGCCACGGCTTGGATCAGAGAGTTCGATAATCTACTCTTGGCGAGATCATGGACAACTCTTTTGGCTTTTTCCACATCAATACTGAGATCGGATGGGATTGTCTGGTAGACTTCTATTTCATCGAATTCACCTGTTCCTGATGAGAATATGTCATTCACTGTCTTCTTAAATAATTTCTCTCTCAGGCTCACGGCGATCATGCTGTCAAGACTCACGTTTGCCTCCTTGAGCTCCCGTATCTGCTTTATGTTCAGTCTTCCTTGGTTAACAGCAGTTTCTATCGCGTTAGCCATTTTTGTGGTGGTTATATTCTTTATAACCTTCTCGGCTTGTGGCTGAGGCAAACCAACTTGTTTTTGCAACTCGTCTAGCTGCTCTACTCTAGCCTTTGTCAATTGCCCATCAGCTAAAATCACTTCAGCTTGTTGCCTAAAAGCCTGCTCAGCTAAACCTACGTGAATATTGACTATTTCTTTCGAAGTCAATCCGAGAATCCCGCCAAGCTGATTTAGAAGCAAGTACTCTGAATCGTCTCTCTTTGTTGTGATCTGGGCGCCAAAAGGGATTCTTGTTACCTCTCCGGTTAGACAGTACAGCAAGTACGTTTTGTAGAGATCGATTCTGTCCCTGTCGGGAAGGTCATCTTTGAGAGTTATCTCAGTCTGGCCAGGCTTTCCCATCTTCTCAGCGAGTTCCTTGTCGGGTCTTGTCTTTCTGAGCGATTCAAGGGATCTCCATTCCTCATCTTCACCATCTTCTTCTTTCCCTTGAACAGGCTCCTCCTCAGGTGCCTTATCAGAAGATTCTCCCTTAATGTCAGCCACCATTTCAGTCACAACTAACGTGTTGAAAGCAATCATCTTCTTGAGCTCCTTTGCTGACTCAGTGCGGTTTTCTGCTGCTCTTGCTCGTCTGATATAGTTTGTGAAAACCCTACGAACCTGCATCAATGAAGGGCTTTGTTTTTCATGTCCTGCTATGAGAAGTCAGAAAAATTAACAAATCCTAATACCAAACATGGAGAAAGTAAATAGTGTGATACTCACAGCCTTGCTAGCAATAGACATGGCCGTTTCTCTGGATAACCGAAGACCATGGGCAGCCTTTCTTACTGATTTGCGAGTTTCAGCATCATAACCATCCACTCCAGAAGAAATTGCATCCCTGACAACCTGGAAAATATGAAACAAATAAGTATCTGTAGGTAAAATTTTTGGCAACAAGATTCGAAGGCAATGATGTAGTCAAAATTAAAGTCAATTGAAAAAGATTGAAAACAAAAGATGAGACAAATATGTATTATTAACATATGTTTTTTTTTTCTAAAAGACAGCAGGAAATTGCAGTGCCAAGACCCAAGACCATGAAAAATAGGATAAAGGGAGGAGGTGATAACTGGTTTACCTTTTCAAATATGGTTCCACAGATTTCTGCATGAGCTGTCTCAACAGTTTGCTGGGGAATACAGAGCATGACTCTTAACCTTAATAAAGCAGCAACATTGTCATCGCTCAGCTCTCCATCAGTAACACACTGTTGAAGCTTCTGCCGATAGATTTCTGAGGAAGAGAAGATGCTTGTCAGATAATTGAGAAAAAAAGACCAAAATAGATATAAAAACTGTAAAGTAACAGCATGTAACCCTGTGAAAACGCCGGACTTGTTGGAAGTCTGTTAAGAACCAAATCTACAACACTAAAAGCTAGCTTGCAAGGATAAGGAACCAGCAGGTTTACAAGCCATCAACTAAAATGATAAGATTTTAGTTAATCCATGGACCTATCTTATATTTGGGCGATTTTGTGCAATTCAAAACTGTATACCTCATCCATAACATAACAACATAAGGTTTCATTGGTGAATGGAAGGTCTGCCATATACCTTCATGGATTGCGCCTGCCTTCTGTGCATCAAAGTGCAGCTCTTCGCAGAGCTTTTGAAGGTATTTTGCTTTACTGTCTTGTGCTTCAAGGTCACCACTAGAAACAGCGTTAGCAAGTCTTTTACGGTATGCCTTGGACGTAACATCAACACTAATAGCTTCAGCCTCCCGTTTTCCCAGACCGAGAATGTTTCTAAGTTGGCTCATTGCCACAAGCTACAATTCAGCAGAAAGACAATCACAAATGAAAAAATCATGGGACTGGGATAGAGCCATAGAGGATACAGCATCTGAAACACCTGCTCTCTAAAGTACTCGCAACCAAGCTTTGGTATATAATATCTTATATAAACATGGTGTGAGTTTACCTTATTTTCTTCTATGCGCCCACCAGATAAAGCATCTGTAACATATGCTCTATAGAGGAGCTTTAAATCATCCATTCTCCTCTCAAAATCAGACTCATCACCTAAGCCATAGAGATCCAAGGTTGAGAGCCTATAATTATTATACAGAAAAGAGAAGGTCAAAAGCATCTTCACCTATCAAAGAAATAGGGCCAACCCCGCGTGCAAATTGATCTGCCTCTGAATGACTTTTCAAGGAAATCAGCAGGTTGTTAAACTCCAGTACTTTTTCAAGCTCTTCCACGACAGATGCCAAACTCTTCCTGGATAAAATCAGGTTATTTAAGTGACATGCATTGTAGACTTGCTAGATGATCCAATTTGTTTCCACTATTCATTATCACAAGGATACAAAAATGCCTATAAAATTAAAATCTCACGACTTTACTTCACAGCAAATAACTGTTTAGCCTAAAATCATTTAAAAATACTTATAATAAAAGACAGTTCACAAAAGCAAAGGAGGGAAATATCACTGATCAATTTTTGCAAAAACCAAAACTCAAAACTTCAATCTCTTTTACAGCCCGACCAAACTCAATGTTCAAGCAAAGGGTTACATATACCCACCCAAGCCTACAGCAGAAGTCACAACTAATTGGTACAAGAACAGAAAAGTTGGATGTGCAAACCAAATTAATTCACATGGATTATAAGTATTCCATACGATTTTTCTATGCATGATTCTGTAAGCAATATGTTAAAGTGCTTTACGTTGCTCGTGTGCGAGATTTTAGTATGCTGAGCGCCGATGAAATGTTCTCTATGACTACTTTTCTTGTATGCTCTCTAAACAGGTCTTCAGCAAGCTGTGAGGGAGAAGAAACTGTCAGAAGAAGTATAACCAGAGGTAGCAGGACGTCAATGCCACAAAGAAATAGAGTACCTCATCAGAAAGCTTGAATGATAGTTGTGCTTTTCTAAGGTCCACAAGGTTTTCTACGTTAATATCTGCAAGAACATGTTTAGAAACATAACCATGTAAGTTTCCATGCATAAAGCTGACGAAAAAGCTAAGCTATATCTATTATCAATTTTCAAATGAGAAGGATCCATTACATCATTACAGTCCCATGTGAAGTAACAATTAAGATTGTTATTCAGACAACTTGCTGAGAACGAATATTACAAAACCCAATGGGCAAAGAAGTGCCACAATAATTCATAAAACCAACCCAAGGAAACTTCCTCTGTTCTACAAATGTAACAGTACTTCCCATCTCATAATGTAAAACATGAACAACATTACCTCTACCAACTAATTTTAACCGTTCGGCATACAGCTGCTTTGCGTTTTCACGAATAGCAATCTCAACCTAGAAATGAAATTAAGACATTAGCAGAGAATTTCAGATTACCATGTCGGAGTAAGTCGCCAATATGCAGCTTCCCATAAAACAAAGATTGCGCAAAATGATAAGAATGAAAAAATTGGAGATGCCTACCTGAGCATCTGTGACCTTCAATACTCGCTTCCAAGGCAAAAGGAAGGATGACGCGTCTCCAAACACAAGAGCTGAAACATATACAAGCCTCATAAATGCCTGCACTGGAAGCATACAACTTGTGATCACGCTTGTGCTCTCTCTTACAATCCTACAATAAAAATAACAAATACTCGGGACTGGCGACTCACCCGACGCTGTTCTGCATCACCTTCACGTTCCCCAGTCTCAAGTCTTTGCCTAAAAATCCTGCGGCCAATCTAAACAAAACCAAGGAATTGGTAAATATACAATCAAGATAATTCTGAATCAACGGCAAAAAAGCTAAGGACTAATACAAACGAAGAAAAAGAATCTAGAAAGCACCTCCATGTGCATGGCAGCTGCATCAGGGTCGTCTATCCCCAAAGCATTTTTGAACTTGACTATCTTCGCTACTTCATCCCCTTTGAGAGACTGTCCTTCAGTTGGAAGCACAGAAGTTACGTACCTAATCAAGATTAAGATGCAAAGATTACTACAGAATTCTCCAACTAAGAGAAAGGAGGAAGACAACATCTGACTTTTTCGAAACATGACTCACCGGCAGTATATATCACAAATCTCAGCCTGGAATGCCTCGTCTCCTTTGTTAACACCATACCTGCAACACATAAGAAGGATCGTTAAGTACAATTTGTGTGTAAATCCCAGCAAAATGACAACATTTCAAGCAACCACTAACCTATCAGCTATCTTTTCTACATCCTCTTTCGTCACAGCGGCAGGATCTTCAAATTCGGCAACATAGTTATGCAAACTGATAGCAGCTACCTCCGGTACGGCAGAGTTCAGTGCATACACAACTAAAACAACATCAGAAGTCGCAAGCCTCACCGGCGGCRTCATTTTCTCAACAATCGGTTGCAATCCAGTGAGCTCCTTCTTATTTCCGTGTACACCGGGATTCTTCTCCTGCTTAGATACTGATACTTGGTCGGAGGAAGCAGCTGAGTTACGAGGGAACGAAACTCGATAACGACGGCGTGTCAAACACTCAGACTTCGAGAAACGGTGAGGTAAAGAAGGTAGGAAGTGACAGAGAAGAGGAGACCGAGGAGAAGGTGAAATTGGAGCGTTAATGGCGGCGGCGAGTGAGGGATTCATGGTTCCCTCTACTGTGAAAGATCCTAGCAGTCGTAGAGTGAAGAAGCTCGTAGGGTTTAGCAGAAGGAAGAAGATAGAAATGCGGAGGAAGAAAGGGGAAAGGGATAGGGCCTAACAAAACATCGAAATGCCCCTTTCGAACGTCGAGACGTTTTTTAATAATATTTTAAAAACTGCGTGCTGTTTTAATTATATTCTAAACGGTAAGAAGTTTAAAGTAAAAACAAATTAGACGGCGTGTGTAAATTGGAAACGCGACGGTTTCTCCTCCCTTTTGTCTGCTTAGTTAGGGCAGGGCCGTGTCGTCGTCGTCTTCGCCGAGCTCAGTTGAAAAATGTTAACGGCTGATATACCGCCGAATCAGTCAATCTACATAAAAAATATCAATGAGAAGATCAAGAAAGAAGGTAATGCTTTCCATTCGTCTGTTTTCCATCTCTCTGATTTGGTGATTTTCTGTGAGTTTTGGTATTCATTCTGCTTGCTTCAGATTCTGCAATGCTTAAGTTGCTTGTTCCCTGTTTTTGTCTTGTGAGCTTCTCTTGAATGAGTTACGGTGTCTTAGGTCTGAAAAGGGTTTAAAGTTGCTCGATTTGATGTTTACGTGTTTAAATTAGATGCCTATCTAACTTTTAGGGAGTTAGAACTCTATTGAATCTTAAAAGACCGGGACTAGATACCCTAACGTTTGTGCTTTATTAAGTAACTAAGAAGGAAAGTCGAGTGCTTTTGTCATGAACTCTTAGTTTCCTGGGTAATTTGTTTAGGAGAAAAGTCGTCTTGGCTCATTGCATAGGTAATTTAGATTGTTGGATTGAATTCAATTCAAGACCTTAAAGCTCTTTGAGCTGCTTTGGTTTCGTAGATATTTTTTGTGTGTATAAGAGTAATGCTGTTTAAGCAGGTGTTAATGTTTCAACCTTTTGTTTTTGTTGTTCAGAGCTGAAGAGATCTCTTTATTGTTTGTTCTCTCACTTTGGAAGAATACTTGATGTGGTTGCGTTAAAGACTCCCAAGCTCCGGGGACAAGCATGGGTTGTGTTTACTGAAGTAACAGCTGCTAGTAATGCTGTTCGTCAGATGCAAAACTTTCCATTCTATGATAAGCCAATGGTACCTTTTCCTGTCTTATGTTCCGGGTTTATCCTTTCACTATATATTTGTCGGAAAAGGATTTTATTGTTGCTATTTGAGATTATAAGCTTAGAAAGTTGCAGAGATTAACTTGGAGGGGTAATTGAGTATGCTTGCTGATACTTGTTATATAAAATTAAAGGAAATATGACGACATTAGATGTTGAGGGTATATGATTACACAAGTGATTGATAAATAAAAGACTAGCGATCTAAATTGCCATTACACATTATTATTCACATCGTGGTGATGTGTGATCTGTTTGGGTGCAGCGCATACAATTTGCAAAATCAAAGTCAGATTGTGTTACTAAAGCCGAAGGGACTTTTGTTCCGAAAGAAAAGAAGATAAAGCAAGAAGAGAAAGGTTTAAACTTTCGTGTCTATCACTAGTTCAAACTTTTCACTTCCTCTTTTACTTTCCATCTGATATTCAACAAAACCACACATTTTACTTTCAGTTGAAAGGAAGCGACATGCTGAAGAAACTCAACAACCAAGCATGCCTAATGGCGCAAATGCTCAGAATAGAAGGCCTGTGGTAATTTCTCTACCTCGCATCATTCCAATAACACAACATTATCTTCTGACAGACATCATTGTTGCAGTCTGTAAATTCTTGTTTCCGCATTATTTTCATACCCGTCTCTGCTTTTTGCAGCCTCCCTTCCAGCCGAGTGGGCAAGACACGATGCCACCAAACAACATACTCTTCATTCAGAATCTTCCCCTTGAGACGACTAGCATGATGCTTCAGATGCTGTTTGAGCAATACCCAGGATTCAAGGAGATAAGAATGATTGAAGCAAAACCCGGAATTGCGTTTGTGGAGTATGAAGACGATGTTCAATCTTCCATGGCCATGCAGGCTCTTCAGGGTTTCAAGATCACTCCACAGAATCCAATGGTCGTCTCTTTCGCCAAGAAGTGAAAACCAGAGGTTTGTCTACCTTTGAACGAACAATGCTATGCGGATGAATGGTAGTGATATACTAATTTGTAGCTGTTTAAAAGCAAACGGTCTTATTTTATTTGGTTCAATTTCGGTTAGTGGTGTGAATGACCTAGAAGCTTTAGACCAGAATGTGATGAGATAGCGTGGTTGGAGAAATTCTTATTTTAAATGCCTTTTTATTATTAGGACTTAAAGGGAAATTAAAACCACGAATTTAGAATGAGAAGATTATGGGTTATTAACATCAACCAGCCAAAAAATAGTCGGAATCAATAAATAGAAGCAACAAATAGGCTTCATCTCTCTCTTTTTCTCTCACTTCCCTTTTTGTCTTTGACCTTTTAACAAAACGTAGAAACCATTCTACATTTGATGATAGCAAGATAATCAACATTTCCCCAAAATAAAAACAGAGTCCTCTGTTTTGTTCTTCATCTCACTAAGAGATTCTCAGCTTCCTCTGTCCACATCAAGTAGTTTCTGCATATTTATAGAGCAAACTCTCTTCCTCCACGTTCTGCACACTCATCTTTGGTACGCACAAAAGATCAGAGCGATGTCAAAGCTAGACCTGGATGAGGCGAATTCATGGCAGAGAGGCAGAGTTCATGGGCCGTTCTTGCTGGAAAACATGGTGTGCCAAAAACAACACATGTTGACCTCAAAAGGTGTTTTCTTGGGAAGTGACCCTCTCAAATACGCAATGCCACTTATGTTGCTGCAAATGGCCATCATCATCATCACCTCAAGGCTTCTCTACCGCCTCCTCAAGCCCTTGAAGCAAGGCATGATCTCTGCCCAAGTCTTGGTAATAAGTTGTCTATATTTCTTTCTTTTTCTGTGATCGAAGAAACCCAAAGCAAAACTTAGACTAACCCTATGGAGTCTTGAGCTCTTTTCATTTCTCTCTTTTATTGAATTTTAGGAAATGTTTACACGCAGGCTGGTATAATCCTAGGACCGTCTCTCTTTGGCCAAAACAACACATACATGCAGATGTTCATGCCCATTAGCGGAAAAATCACTTTACAAACGCTCTCAAATCTTGGTTTTTTCATCCATCTCTTCCTACTCGGACTAAGAATCGATGCTAGCATCATTCGTAAAGCTGGTACCAAAGCCATACTCATTGGTACAGCCTCCTACGCCTTCCCGTTCTCCCTCGGCAACCTCACTGTCCTCTTCTTGAAAAATACTTACAAGCTCCCGCCAGACGTTGTCTATTGCATCACCACAGTGATCTCCCTTAATGCAATGACCTCATTCCCAGTCACCACAACCGTCTTAGCTGAGCTTAACATACTTAACTCTGATCTCGGACGGTTGGCCACAAACTGCTCCATTGTCTGCGAAGCCTTTAGCTGGATTGTGGCACTCGTTTTCAAAATGTTCTTACGGGAGGGGACAGTAGCTAGCATTTGGTCTTTCGCTTGGGTCACTGCTCTTATCGCCGTGATTTTCTTTGTCTGCAGACCGATCATCATCTGGCTGACGGAGAGAAGAAGCATTTCTATCGAGAAAACAGGTGAGATCCCATTCTTCCCAATCGTAATGATCTTGTTGGCGATAAGCTTGACCTCCGAAGCTCTCGGGGTCCATGCGGCGTTTGGAGCGTTCTGGCTCGGAGTATCGCTCCCGGATGGACCTCCGTTAGGGACCGGGCTCTCGACAAAGCTGGATATGTTTGCAACTAGCCTTATGCTCCCTTGTTTCATCGCCATTAGTGGATTACAGACCAATTTCTTCGTGATTGGAGAGAGCCACGTGAAGATCATTGAGGCTGTGATACTCATCACCTACGGCTGCAAATTTCTTGGAACAGCAGCAGCTTCAGCTTATTGCAACATACAAATTGGAGACGCATTTTCTTTGGCCCTCTTGATGTGTTGCCAAGGAGTCATTGAGATATACACATGCGTCATGTGGAGAGACGAAAAGGTATAATTAAAAACAAACGCCATTGTTTGTTTGCGCAGACAGATTTTCTCTAAACATAAGATCGATGATCCATGACACTTTTTCCAAAATTTCCACCAATCTCGCAGGTTCTAAACACAGAATGCTTCAATCTCCTTATCATCACGCTTTTGCTCGTGACTGGCATTTCGCGGTTCCTCGTCGTTTACCTCTATGACCCGTCGAAGCGCTACAGAAGCAAAAGCAAGCGAACGATCCTCAATACAAGACAACGAAACCTTCAGTTCCGACTCCTGCTCTGCATCTACAACGTCGAAAACGTACCTTCCATGGTTAATCTTCTAGAAGCTTCTTACCCGAGTCGGTTCAGCCCGATCTCTGTCTTCTCGCTGCACCTCGTCGAGCTTAAAGGCAGAGCGCACGCTGTGCTCGTGCCGCATCACCAAATGAACAAACTCGATCCCAACACAGTACAATCCACTCACATCGTCAACGGTTTCCAACGTTTCGAACAGCAGAACCAAGGAACCCTAATGGCTCAGCATTTCACAGCTGCAGCTCCATTCTCCAGCATCAACGACGATATTTGCACTCTCGCCCTCGACAAGAAAGCGACGGTCATTGTCATCCCATTCCACAAACAGTACGCTATAGATGGTACGGTCGACCACGTAAACCCCGCAATCCGTACCATAAACCTTAACGTGCTAGATAAGGCACCTTGCTCTGTTGGAATATTCATCGACCGAGGAGAAACAGAAGGCCGTCGTTCGGTCCTCATGAGCTACACGTGGCGAAACGTCGCAGTGATCTTCATCGAAGGCCGAGACGACGCAGAAGCCTTGGCGTTCTCCATGAGAATCGCTGAGCACCCGGAAGTGAACGTCACGATGATCCATTTTCGGCACAAGAGCTCCCTCCACCAGAACCACGGAGTAGAAGAGGAATCTGAATTCTCGGAGTCTCACCTTATAAACGATTTCAAGAGCTTCGCAATGAACAAACCGAAAGTCAGTTACAGAGAAGAGATAGTGAGAGATGGCGTAGAAACCACGCAAGTGATTAGTACACTTGAGGATTCATACGATCTGGTGGTTGTGGGTCGTGACCATGACCTTGAGTCGTCCGTATTGTACGGACTTACAGACTGGAGCGAGTGCCCTGAGCTAGGTGTGATTGGAGATATGTTTGCGTCGCCGGAGTTTCATTTCTCGGTACTAGTGGTTCATCAGCAAGAAGGAGAGTCTCTAGCGATGGATAATAGCTATAAATTGCCAGTTTCACCTCCTAGGGTTGGGGATCCAAGAGTCTATCCACGTTTCTCTGTTGAAGAAGGATTTACTTCGGTTGATCTTCACAGCAACCGTTAATTTAGTCTCTTCTTTTGTTCTTCTATTTTTTCAATTTCAACATAAATAAAGGATGTAGTTTTTAGTGTATGTTGTTAACTACTCTTTGTTAAGTAAGCGACTGATATTGTAGAGTACAGTGTTTTGTAATGGTCAGTTATTTTTCATTTTGAATTGATAAAAACAACAAATATTTC
The DNA here is from genome assembly GCA_018361395.1 of Boechera stricta. NCBI lineage: Eukaryota > Viridiplantae > Streptophyta > Magnoliopsida > Brassicales > Brassicaceae > Boechera > Boechera stricta. Next base: position 2,955,723 of record CM031538.1, read on the forward strand.
ATGAATGGGGAAATTACAAAAAGATTAATGAGTTGATGATAACTTGGTGCAGGACTTTCTAAGTCCTTTCTATAATAAGCAGGTAAAGAGAGGGATTAGCTCGCTAAGCACTACAATGAGAAAATGTAAGCAATTTATTGGAGGGTAAGCAATATATTGGAGGATCATGATACCTAATGACTCATCTAAATATAGAAGAGGTGGTCACACATCTTTTATATTCAATATGTTTTATTCTAGAGTTTTTTTTTCTTTTTCAAAATAGTGTGGTTTTACACATTTTATATTTTTTACCATAGACGGGGTGACACAAGTTGATATTAGATAATGTTTGATTTTAGGATAAATAATTTATATTCAATATGTTTTGTTCTATTTTTTTCAAAATAGTGTGGTTTTACACATTTTATATTTTTTACCATTGATATACGGGACGGGGTGTCATAAATTGGTATCAGATAATAATGTTTGATTCTACGATGGATAAGTGCTCGGAAAATTGTCATGGTAAATGATTACGGAAAACTGTAACCTTAAATAATCAAGTATTCGAAGGACCGGATAGGAAAATTAAACGTGAATGTTGGTGAGCCAAGTGGGAGTTGAGGTAAAGACGAGATTACGTGCTTGGAAAGAGAGAGAGTTTGCCAAGACGAATTTGTTTAGTCAAGATAAACTATCCAAGGGGCAAGAATCACACACGTGTTAAGTAAGCTAACCAATCGGAGAGAGTTGCTGATTATAAAGGGTCGTAATGGTATGCCAATTGTTCAACGGTTAAGAGAGTTAAGGAGAAAGTGATCGATACGTTTGGGAACAAGAAGAATTACCAAACTAAAATTTTATTTACCATTTACTTGAAAATTAAATTACCACAACTTAATTAATAGTTACGGAAATAAAAGTTAATTGAAAACATCTGTTATAAGAAAATCTACACTTCACTAAAGTATTAGTACTGTATTACATGCTTAATTTATACATAAAAAAAGGGGATAGATGCTTACATAGGACGAAGCTAAGGAGAAGCTAAATAAAACTATGTCTACTACACTCTTAAATGAGTTTGAAATCTCTGAATTAAAAAGCTTTCTCCAGACTACTTATGCCAATGAAGAAGAGTATTGGATGCAACGCAGTAGACAACTATGGCTAGCCCTAGGAGACAAGAATACAGGGTTTTTCCACTCTATTACAAAAGAAAGACGAACTGTCAATAAATTCTCAGTAATAGAAGATGAAAGTGGAAACACTTACTATGAAGAAGGTGATATAACAAAAACCATAGTCAAGTTCTTCTCTGAGTTATTCACCTCAAACAAGGCGCCATTGGAGGTTATTAGGAAGGTGACAGAACAGAATCTGGAAAAAAAAAGTTACTCAAGGTATGAATGACAACTTGATAAAAACTCCTTCTAGAGAAGAAATCAGACAAGCTCTCTTTGTAATCCACTAAGCAAAAGCCCCAGGCCCGGATGGTTTTCCAGCAAACTTCTTTCATGCACACTAGGACATCACAGCTGAAGATATAATCAAAGATGTTCAGAATTTCTTCATCTCAGGGATCATGCCCCAAAACCTGAACCATACACATGTTAGGCTGATCCCAAAAGTGCTAAATCCAAAAAAAGTGTCTGAGTATAGACCAATAGCTCTCTGCAATGTACTATACAAAGTCATTGCGAAGATACTGACAAAAAGACTCCAGCCCACCCTGCAAGTTTTAATCTCAGAAAACCAAACAGCCTTCATACCTGGAAGAGCTATTTCTGACAACATTATGATCACTCATGAAACCTTGCACTTCCTGAAGACCTCAAAAGCAAAAAAATATTGTTCAATGGTAGTAAAAACAGATATGAGCAAGGCGTATGATAGAATTGAGTGGATGTTTCTGGTGCAGGTTCTGGAACAATTTGGTTTTCACCAAAGGTGGATAAACTGGATACACCAATGTGTATCTACTGTCACTTACTCATTCATGGTTAATGGCTCAGCACAAGGGAAAGTAACTCCAGAGAGGGGACTGAGACAAGGAGACCCGATATCTCCCTACTTGTTCATCCTTTGCAGTGAAGTTCTCTCAGGTTTATGCAAAAGAGCTCAAGATGATAAAACTCTCCCGGGTATCAGAGTTGCAAAAAATAGTCCAAGGATCAATCACTTACTATTTGCTGATGACACCATGTTCTTTGGCAAAGCTAACGAAAAAAGCTGTTCTACACTCTCCAACATTCTCTCAATCTATGAAAAAGCTTCGGGCCAGAAGATTAATGTATCAAAATCCACAGTTATCTTCTCAGCAAAAACCCCTCAAGCAATAAGGACTAAAGCAAAAAAACATCCTAAAGATTGATAAAGAGGGAGGAATAGGCAAGTATCTGGGTTTACCTGAGCAATTTTGGTAGGAAAAAGAAAGATATCTTTGCAGCCATTGTTGACAGGATCAAACAAAAGACCGCCTCTTGATCTACAAAGTGTTTATCCGGTGCAGGCAAATTCACAATGCTAAAAGCTGTGCTCACAACCATCCCCCTTATACCCTCTCATGCTTTAAGATCCCCATCAGCCTCTGCAAAAGAATCCAGTCAGCCCTGACTAGATTCTGGTGGGACTCAAATAAAGGAGAAAAGAAAATGTGCTGGGTTGCTTGGAAAACTCTAGCAAAACCTAAGAAATTTGGAGGGTTAGGGTTCAGAGAAGTACAAGATTTCAATGCTGCCTTGCTGGGTAAGCTCAGTTGGAGACTACTAAATAATCTCCTCTGCTTATCGAGTCGTGTCCTCCTAGGCAAATACTGTGGAGACGCCTCCTTTCTTGAAGTGAAACCGACAAGTAATTCTTCCCATGGGTGGCAGAGCATCCTAACGGGCAGAGACCTCTTAGCTCCTCATACAATCAAGGCTATAGGAGATGAAATTAATACAAAAATATGGAGAGACGCTTGGATCTCTACTGCAGGAAATAAAGCTCCTATGGGACCTGCAACTGAAGAAAATAAAGATTTAAAAGTGTCAGGCCTCTTTAAGCCAAACTCCTTGGAGTGGGATAGCTACAAAATCAGTAAGCTATGCCCAGAAGTGGCTAAGGAAATTCAATGTCGAAAACCAAGTCTCAGAAGAGTTCAAGACAGCTACCACTGGTTGCATACAACTTCAGGAGTTTACTCCTCAAAGTTTGGATACTATGTCAAAGCAGCTCATGAGGACAATCTTGCTACCAGTCATAATGGCCCTCAACCTATGAACTGGATCAAAGATCTCTGGGCTCAAGCTTACTCTTCAAAGCTAAAAATCTTTATTTGGAAAGTAATCCAAAGAGCCTTACCAATCGGAGTGAATTTGAAGAGAAGAGGTATGATCCACCTCTCTACCTGTCCCAGGTGCGGTGAAGAGGAATCTGCAAAACACCTCTTTTTTTAATGCTCTTTTGCAAAAACTCTATAGAACAAGCTCCTCTACAGGAAAATCTACACATACATGAAACAGATACCTTTGAAGATATCCTGCGAAGAGGATCGAAGCTCTCAGCACTCCCACCAACAGACGTTGGATTGGGTCCTCTCTTCCCATGGCTATGCTGGACCTTATGGACGGCCTGAAATCAATTAATCTTCCAAGATAGAATCTTTTCTGAAAGAGACTACATCACAAAAGCAGTGTGTGAGGCGTCTAAATGGGGAAAAGCTCAAATTAGTGAATCTAGAGACCGAATAGTCTAATTGTTATCTTCTCGAAACGATAGGCGAAAGCAAATTCGAAAACCAGGTACCTTCTCTCTTAAATCTGATGGCGCCTGGAATGAACAAGAGGTTGTAGCAGGAATTGGATGGGAGATCTCAAACCCGACGAGTGTTGTAATCGGTAAAGTCTCAAAAACCTTTCCCTTTGTCAACAGCCCACTAATGGCGGAAGCCTTAGCGATGAGAGACGGGATGCAAGCTGCAATCCAAAGCAACATCTCCTCGATTGAAGTATTTTCAGACTCCCAAATCCTGATCTCTGCAATCAAAGCAAAAATAGGGTTTCGCCAGATCTATGGACCAATTCAAGATATCTTAAGCTTGGCTGCAGAATTTTCCTCAGTAGAATTTTATCATATAACTAGATTTGAAAATTTGGCTGTAGATTCATTTGCGAAAGCTGCTTTCAACTTAGAAGTTATTGCTAAACTATTTTCCACAACTATGTATCAAATATTTTAATGAATGAATGAATGTTTGTTGCCTACCAAAAAAAAAAAATGCTTACATAGGAAAAGTTAGTCCATACACAAAAAATAGCCATCCACGTCAACAAAACGATTAGCATCAAATCATATAATCAATCATGACAAATGTCAATATCATCTACCTATTCTGAAAATGTTAATCAATTTGTCTGTTGTACACTTGTACTCGTAGAACCTAATTTATACTTTCTTTTATAAATCATAAATCTTATAAAATAGATATGACTGAGTGATGTGCTTCTAATATGAGACCCCAGTCCCGGCCATACATATATATAGGATAGCATTTTTTTTAATGAATATATAAGATAGCATTAACATAAACCTAATTAAATATTAACATTATTTTTCGTAATTCAACCCTAACATATAATGAAAATAAACTTGTATAGTAATAGTATCACAAATTTTAAAAATACACACACAAAAAAACAATATCACAGATTTGGATTCTATTCATTCGTTCACGTAACTATTTTGGGTTCCATGGACTTTTATTACTTTTTATTCGAATTTCGACAGTCCACGATACTTGCTTTTATCCTCAAGACACCTTTAATAGTATATTTTTGTGTTATTGGCTTATTGTATAGGTTTGCTCTTTGCTGGTGACAAACTTTTATTGGAAAAAATGGTTAACGAACGATCAATTAGTCCTGAAAAAAATCTAAATCTTAGAATAGTCTTCCAAAAAATTTCAATGCTCAAATCATAAAGTGGTTAACGAATCGGATTTACCCTAACTGTTTTCTTTTTATCAATAATTAATATCAGACATGTTATCTTTTGTTTTTTGTCTTCAAAAGAAAGCTGTAGTACTGTACTAACTAGTATTGCACTGAACATTGCAATTGCTTCACGCTATTTTTCCCCAAAAGTTTATTTCGAGAAATTGAAAGTGGGATCGTTTATTCCCAAGATGTGGGGATCTCAAAGTTGCTATTATGTGGACAGAAACAACGAACGTGTCATGCTTTGACGTGAGAGAGAGAGTACGTAGCGTCAGATAATTGTGAGAACGAGTGGGTCACTAAAATTAGTTTACGCTTCCTCGCTCCTATTCATATTAGAGGAACTACGTTAACTACGTTAAGTTTTGGCGGTAGATACTAAGATATAGCATCAGTATATACATGTATGTCTCTTACCGAAAACAAGAAACCCTCAACTTAAAACAAAACAAAATCATTTTAACCGATTGTAAGAATTGATCTTTTGATTTACCATAATATAAACGAACAAAGAACAGATTATAATTGATCATTATGTTAGAGGAAAACCTCAGTTTTGACTTCCATTGGAGAAAAATCTACAGCTACACAAATTATCAAAATATCGGATACAAAAACCACATAAACTTTAACCTTTTTTCCCCTCTCTAACTACGCCTACTGAACTTTGAAATTCTAAAACTGCATAGATTGTTTAAACGAAATATAAATTCAATAGTTTTATAATGTTAACAAGATTTATTTAAAGTAACTGTTATTTTCAATAGATTTCGTTCGTGTTTAAGGCCGTTAAAAACTTGTGTAGTTTTAAGCTGAAAACTTTAGTTTTAGTAGTTCGAAAAAGAGAACAAAATTTGTATGGTTTCATATTCGATTTGATGATTTGTATAACGGTAGACGCTTTTCTATTTATAAAAAAATATTACTATTTTGATCTGGAGTAGAAATATTAAATTCGCTTAATCAATTATAGCGAATGAATTCAAAATTTTGGATATACAAATTTATGTACGTAAAATTGGAAGCATTAATGGCGCAGGCGTATGGTGAAGATGGGCTGTTTGGACCAAACATAGTAATGCATAGTTGCACACACATTATACAAAAAAAATTATTAATAGTAAATCGTCGACCATAGAGGGGAATAAAATAGAAGAAAAAGAAAGAGTGATAAATAAACAAAAAAAAAAAATGAATGTCTAATAGAGATGGGGCATAGAAGAAGGAATACATGTGAAGGCAGCTGATTCAGATGGGCTCGCCAGCTTTCATTTTATCTTTTTTTTGGGGTCATTTCTCTTGAAATGTTTTAATAATAAGAAGAATCATAATTTAGTCTTTAGTCTGATATTTTATTGCAATAATTTCATTTTTCTATAAATATCTTAATTTGTAGTTGTATGCATCTCAAATCTTTTTGTCCAATAACAAAATTATGAACTTCTTTATATTTTAAAATTCCAGCTGAAGAATGCCATCAGACTTATATAAATTTTATTTAACTGGTAACAGTGAAGTAGCTTTTTTACTCTTATAATCTTTCTTAGGTTTGAATTTGTGAAAGTATTATTTTTGCAACCAATAGCAACTGCATTAGCACAGCTGACATGTTTGAACGAGTCGAATCTTAGAATCTTAGAATCTTAGAATTTTTAATGAGTATTAAAAAATTGTTAACTCATGTATATATATAAATTTTAAATATCGGTAGCTAAAAATTGAAAAACAAATCTATACACGATAGAATTCTCAATTCATGGTACATGAGAAGATAAAATTGTTCATTTACTTCTTTTTATTAATTCATAATAATTGATAAACTTTCTTGTCCCTATATGGTTTACATTACAAGTTGTTTTCTTTTTATTTATATGAATAATGATTATATATATTTATTATCAGAAAAAATGTTTATATTATTTGGAACGTATTTTTTATTTTATTTTTTCAGTTTCAAAGGCTTTTTGATTGGTCCACTTACATGTGAAAACCTGCGCACTAACTATTATTATTAATTATTATTTCATAACTACCCAACTTCTATAATTAATTCTAATCATTCAAAGTGGTATTTCCGTTAAACACACATTTTATCATAATCATTAATCATTTCATTGATGCTTTTTTAGTCTAATTATAATTCGATCACACACACTTTTCCAAGTTTAAACACAAATATAACCCAGTAAATTATAAAAACTCATCAATGTTTTCATTGAGATCATACGGAAGAAATTCATTGAATTTATAATTAAAACAAGGCGGTTTTTTTTATATTAAGTTCCATTTTAAAAGTTTTCCTATCTTTATTATTATCCCATGTAAATAGTGTTAACATGCATGTCCAACAAAAATTTACCACATCAAATTTTGGCCATAGTCGATTTTATATTTTCTTCGCTTTTAATCAATGATTATCGGATGAAATACAATCATTCTCAGGTGACTCGAAATTACAACAGCATTTTAACACAGATCCTATCCACATTATATAATTCTTTTCGTGAAATTTTCCCCAAAAAAAACAAAAAAAAGAAGAGAAAAATTAAAAAGAAAATGATCACTCGAAACATAAAAATCCGGCTTCCGGACAAAAAACACCATTAGCTAGAAGCAGAAAAAAAAAAGAGAGGTAAAGGGAAGAGGAATTAATTAAGATCCTCAGAGATACTGTCGAGGTGAGGCCGCCACGTGGATACTGACGCCGATCTGCTGTGCCGCCGGCGATGACGGTGTTCTTTACCATTCGACGCCGACGACACAACTTCTTCTAAGTACTTCTCACACAACTTCACACATTCATCATCACCTTTAACGTCTCCGGTGGCATCGACGTTAGGGTTGTTGAGAGTCTTTTTCCGGCGAGGAGCGTCCTTTCTCCGCCTTTTCTTCTCCGGCAAGGAAGAATCCGGGATAAGAAAATAGATGCTTCCTCGCTTAAGCTCAGATTCAGGGGACAAGATCAAGATTTTGCGGACAACTCCTTGAGAACATGGCTTGCTTAGGACATGGTTTGGGTTTGCTTGAAGGATCTCTCCGGCAGTTATTGACCGTGTGATCTCCTCAACGTAGCCGTTTAGATGAACGATCCTGATCAAATCTAGTGCTCCACATGGAAGAACACAAGCCAGACAACACCTTAGGCTGTTTCCCATCTCTCTCTCCCCTTCTTTTACTTTGTTTTTGGGTATTTATTATATATTGATAATCAGATTTATGGGGAAGAACAAGTTGGAGAAGACGAGGTTATATAGGAGCCAACACTTCACGTAACACCAAAGCGGGCTTTGACCATACGTCTATGGACCAGTAAATGACTGGAATGCCCTCTTGTCTTCTGGTTATTAACTTGAATCCACCCTCATAAAACATGTATTAATATCTAAGTTATCTCCATAAAAGTCATTTCTGTTATTTGAATTTATTCTGAATTATTTAAATTCCTATCTCACCAATTATCTTAGTCTTAGCCCTTAAAAGTTAAAAGTATGATAACCCCATTGAAAAAAGAAAGAAAAAAAAGATGTAAATTCACGAGCCAAAAAACATAAAAAAAAAAGTGATACACACATAATCGTAAAATTTATCCACTCCAAATCAATATAAAATATCCAGATGATCGTAAATTTACAAAACGAATCAAAAATATCACAAAAATACAAAATACGTTATGCACCAAATGATCTATCACCAAGAAATCATTTATTTTAGTATACATTTATCATTATACATGTGATTTTTCTTTACTCTCTGCAGTTCAGTAGTCTAAGATCTCTGAGCTGAATCTCTGATGGAGATTAATATAGTAAATAATTAAGCAACGATTAGAAAAAATGTCGAAATTAGTCGAGTAGAGATATTCTGACGCTATGTGTGACAAATTTTGAAGGGAAAAAACAAAACTTTTATTTGTATTCTTTCTCGAATAATACCAAATCTTGAAACTAGGTACGTGTTGGGATTAGATAAACTACTCGTAATTAATAAAGTGAAACAGTGACCAAAGACTTGGAAACTGAAAAAGGATTATCTATTTAAATTTAAAGCGTACTGTACACTACTACGGATACTTAAGTAGGATTTGATATCAATGTTGGAAGTAACAATCCATTAACTTTTACTCAAGTAAGTTTTTTTCGTTAATATTCATAACTACATGTCCTCGTTGTCTGTGCTCAAGCTACTTCACGTTTGGAGATGTATACTACAGTATATAATATTAATGCTGAACTAATATATTGAAGATTTCTATATCTATAAAGATAGAAAAATAAAAGTACAGAGAATAAGAACTCATTGATGTATATTTTAGAAAGGTTTATGATCCCATATCCCAGCACATTTTGGTTGAGTTTACTATTGTTCGTCTTTTAGAACCTCCGCAATTCTATTTTGGTGTTATTAGGTGAATCACCAAACTTTGCTGTCTTAATTGAAAAAATAATTTTGGCCCTGTTTTTTAATTGAATAATTCAAATTGGTTAAGGAGAAGACTAAGACGTCATCATAGGCTCATATGGCCTTATATATATGATACGGGCAAAGAAGTTATATGCATATCCCCAGAGAAAAATAACAAGTTATTTACTTTTTATTAGCCGTCAAAGTTTTAGTGTCATTTTTTTTTCAAAATTATATGCTGAATAAAAAAAAACATGTTAATAATTTATTACGACGCATATGATATTACAAATGATTTTGAGTCACTCGACATAAAGTTTGTTATGTCAAATTTAAAATTTATATTCCTGCCATTTTTTCGCTTTTTTCGTAATTGTTTTTTTTAATAATTAACTAATTGTTATGTTATGCGTTAATTTACAAAAAGCATGCAAGATCTATACTTATATATATATATAATTTGCAAGATCTATAACATTTATGGAATCTTCTGTATCATACTCACTACTCACCAAAAATAGTGGTGTGCACTCAAAATCCACACTTTATAAAATGTTAATTTAGAAAACTCAGTTGGTCATCATTTGAATAACTGTATGCGGTACGGATCAACACACCCATATTACGGTGGTTCAAAGATCAACCCGCATGAACAATATTTTTAGGAAAAGAAATCCAAAAAAGTATCTGATAATGAATTTTATCCCAAAAAAACCCGCATGAATTTTATCATTCTTTAACAAAAAAAAATGAATTTTATCAATCAATACAATCGTTTGATGCCAAATACATAAATTTACTTACAATTTTAATACGCAAGCATCGGTTGAACGAAGTTAGCATTAAATAAAAGAAGGAAAACAATTTTTTATTTTCCTGAAAGGAAAACAGCTGTCTTCAAGGACAAAACAAAATTATGCAGACATTATTATGAATGTAATTTCCTTTAAAATATACTACACATTAATCACTTATATAGATATATTCGTTTACGCTATTATTCAAATGAGTTAAACCATAATAGTACTGTCAAATGTAGGAACCATTTAAGTATATTTATTTATAGTACTTAGATTAAATTATTAAGTTGCTTTTAAGACTTTCTGTTAATGACGTACGATTCTCGCACTAATTAAAGTCAATACCGTACGTACTTAGTATGTACTTAACTAAGATATCTACAACTTGCGGGGTTATATAGATTACATACAGTTAAAGACCCGTTGGTCTCGGGGTTTAATGAGTAATCAAGCTTACTTGATTAAGCAAGAGAAGGGGATCAGGGGACAAGTAATCTGCAGGACCACATCAATAGTTATATACTTTTAAATTTGAATAAAAGAATTATTTGAAAAACTTCGTAAGAGCACGTAAACCAAAACTGAATATTTACTGGTTTCGAAAAAAGAGGAGCTCAGTCTCTAAATTTTAAGTTAGGATCTTAATGTGAAATAATTAGGTTCTCACAATGATTTCACATGCCTGAAAGTTTACATTCAAACTTCATAAGGTTCCTCGACGACTCATGATTGAATCATTTATACTAAAACCAAAAGTTTCTATGTTATAAAATTTGGTTGTAACCGTTTCTAAAACATATAAGATAACTCTTTGAAGTTCAAACATTATAATGGTCACTTGTGCAAGTCAGCTAAAAAATGATGGAAGACATATTATTTTGACTGCCTATATATATATATATATATATATATATGTTCAAGTGAACTTTGTCACTCTTTCCACAATGAATTGGTTACATTTCGTCTTAAAATTGCAGGTTCACACGAATTTTGTTGATGTGGGCATACATCTCAATCAAGAAAGCGGTTGCCAAATTTGAAGTCTTGAAGGTTAAAGATGATGCAAAATGCTTCTTCATATTAATATTTTGGGTTTCCTATCTAAAATTCAAGACACAGTCGTTTAAGTGTTAAAATAACTATACGTTTCTTTCATATTTTAGGATTTAACAGCGTTATTTTTTAAATATTATTTACATCATTAAAATGTGTTGAATTTAAAATAATACACCATATTTATTTAGGTAAAACTGGTATATGATATGGAAAATAGTTTCGAATTTCTCCCTAATTAATAAAGTGAATTCTAAGAAAACAATTATCGAGCAATACAAACAAACATCACTTTCATTTTTTCGTCTTTAAACTCTTATCATTCTCGTCTATTCAATTCTGGCACAACAATGTAATTCGATTTTAAAATTTTATTTTCTATAACATATTCTCAGAAAACAAAACAAACAAATATTAGAAAGAACATAATTAGCATGCTAAAAAAACAATGTTTAATGATCAACGAAAGCAGCAACAAGATCACATATTAACTAAACAAAAAAAAAATCTGCTGGCAGAAAATAAATCTTGGAAACGAATTAACGACATGAAAGAAGAAGCTTCGTCGTACGGAGGTTTCAGGCACCGACGACGTACGATAGGCGCCGAAAACATATTTAATGGGAGATTAAATTCCTTAATTGATTTGTTTAATCAGAGAATGGCGAACTTAATTAGAACACAGATGAGATTTTGGGTGTGTGTGCGGCACAATGTGTTAAAGACTAAATCTTTCTTATGAATCTTTAAAAAGGTTTAATGGAATCATAATTGAAGAACGTGAGGCAAACCTGTCTTGTTCCACAATTTCACAACTTCCACGGTGGAACTTTAACCACTTAATCAAGTTTGTATTTAAAATGATGTTAAATCATTTTAAGAGCATTTGCAGATTTTTCCGCTTTTCTCAGTTATTCGAATACATTATTAATCATAGGTAGAAGAAGATTAAAAAAAAAATCCAAAGGATATGCAAATGTAATTAAATATATCGAGCAATTATATTATGAGAAGTATAACTAGCGTTTTTGGGGTCAAGATGTTCGTATTAATCAAAAATTATTTTTTAAGCTCCATTTTCCTCTCATTCTACTATCTATACGTGGGGAATACGAATGTCTTTCATAATCGGATTCACATACGAACTCAGTACCCGCACAATCTCCACATTAGCCTTGAATAGCTTGAACGTGAGCTAAGTGGGTTATTCAAACTAATTTTGAGATTTTGTATAAAAAAAAAATGTGTGATATTCTTGTCTTTTACGCAATTATAATAGTTAATCATAATTGAAATTGCGGTCAAATGATTTGGACCATATTTCTTAATTTTTAGGATGAATCACTTGATCAGTAGTGATGCATTATGAATTGGTTGGGAACTATGAATATCAGAATATATATAGCATGGGTAACATCTTTGTTATTAACATGCGTTATGTTGGATTTAAAATTTGAAAAATATCATAATAATTTTTATAATAGACACGTCCTTGTCATTTCCATTTTATTAATAGAAACTAGAAAGGGAACTGAAAGATAATAATAATAATACATTAGTAACAGAAAATATTAATACTACTTAATACTTATCCCCCCAACGCCGAGGAAGATTTGATTTTAGCCACTCTTTTTTTACTAAAACCAACAGAAAGCACTATTATATAGATTATGGAATGAATTGGTGTTTTAGGGGGGACGTACCTGATCGAATAATGACAAACCAATCCAATAATTAAAAGTTTTAACATAGATATTGGAGATATCTCCAGCCTAGAACACACGTTTGTTTAGATTTACCCTCGTGTGCAATATCTCTTTGTTTTGTTTTTTTTGGAGCGTAAATAATTTTCGTATCTTAATAGATATCCGGCTGCACGAACTTCTATTCCATACTCGTTTCCGCTTTAGGACTTTGGAGAATCCTTTTTTTTTTTTTTAAAGTGATTCTACCAAGATATCAACATTAACAACCACATAAATATACAATATTGGTATATAATATTTTTGCATGATCTCGTGGGTTTTCTTGTACATATATTTTAACGTTTCAGAGGATATGTACATGCATTCTTTTGGTTGTAAGGCTTATTACTGACCATTTATCATCTCTCATTATCGGCCATATAAATTGTGTTGTGATCAAGTCACTCCATTTTATAACTATTTTTTTATCTCATTGAATTAATGTAAGATGCCTTTAATTTCCGTAGATGAGTTCGGACAAAAATATACTGGAGTGATCATAATGAGAATTTAGGATGTGAAGGATTATTATTGAAAGAAACTATACAAGTGTTACCTTATTTTCTAATCTAATATATATTCAAACCTATTTGCATCCATTTTCACTTATCTCACGATCGGTCGTGAGGACTGTAAGATGAAACAGTTGTATAATTTTATTATAAGAAAAAGTCACTCTGATGAAGACTTGAAGAGAGATTTATTGTGGGTTACAGAGTTAAATTGTGATACATATTGTGACCAGATGAAGCATCTTTGACTCTCTTTATCTCATGGAACAAGCTTAAGGCTAAGTAGAGGTTGATCTTTAAAAACTCTCATATTCAAAATTCAGGCGTCAGCAAATTGACTATTAAGTTCAACAGTCTTATGGGCTCTCTATGAAGCCCATTTTATTGGCCCAGGTAAAACTGTCGTCAGGAGTTTTTGACTAAAAAGTCAACAATTCAACGGCATATTAATACACATAGTAGAGTCCATAATCAGAAGGTCCTATAAAGGGGGGGAAATCAAAGAGAGAAGAAGAGACAAGATGTTGATCCATGTAATTATATTCATGATCATAACCACAATTCTATTATCGACGACATGCTATACAAATGTAACCAACGAGACCAACATTAACGTATCAATGTTCCCGGCGATTCTTGTGTTCGGCGATTCAACAATTGACACCGGCAACAACAACTACATCAAAACCTTCATTCGGGCTAATTTCCCTCCTTACGGCTGCAATTTCCCCGGCCGAAACGCTACCGGAAGATTCTCCAACGGTAAACTCATCCCTGACTTCATAGCATCTCTTATGGGAATCAAAGACACCGTTCCTCCTTTCCTCGACCCGTATTTGTCAGATTCCGATATTATCACCGGAGTGTGCTTTGCTTCGGCCGGTTCCGGTTACGACAACCTCACAGATCTAGCAACTTCAAGTCTATCCGTCGCTAAACAGGCGGATATGCTCAGAAGTTATGTGGCGAGACTGAGTCAGATCGTCGGGAACGATAAAGCGACCAGTATAGTCAGCGAGGCATTGGTGATTGTAAGCTCCGGAACTAACGATTTCAATCTAAATCTCTACGATACTCCTTCTCCTCGTCACAAGCTCGGCGTTGATGGATATCAAAGTTTCATTCTCTCGAGTGTACACAACTTCGTTCATGTACACAACAATTTTCCTATTATATATATATATATATATATATATTTTTTTTTGCCGAAGTTCTTTTCTTTTTATACGTATACGAATTTTGATTCCACATTTTTGTTTTGATAATGCTAATTTTGTTATGTGGATGTATATATATAGGAACTATATGACATTGGGTGCCGTAGAATAATGGTGTTGGGACTACCGCCGGTAGGGTGTTTACCGATTCAGATGACGATGGCTATGCAAAAACAGAACGAGAGAAAATGCATCGACAAACAAAACTCAGATTCACAGAAGTTTAACCAGAAGCTTAAGAAGTCCCTAACAGATATTCAATCCAATCTCACTGGCAGTGTCATCTTTTATGGCGATATCTACGGAGCATTGTTTGACATGGTTACTAATCCCCAAAGATACGGTAACGCTACGTTTCCTTTAATCCCATGCACATTACGTTTCGCACTAAATCTAGTTCTCCTAGCGTTTTGATCAATTGCACCTCTTTCTAAATTATATTATATATGGAAATATATATGAGGTTTTATATGGGATAGTTTACGAACAAAAATAATACATAAATTGCAAACTAAAAAGATAACAATCAAACTCAAATCAATTTTTATCCAATTCTCACGTATATATAAATAGATCAGTATATACATATATCAGCGTATAAGTGAAGTGTGCGCGGTTAATATTTTCAGGTTTTGAGGATACAAATGTTATAAAAGAAAATTCAAGAGAAATAGACCATGTAATATTTCATTTTTTATTTTTATTTTTTTTGTCAAGAAGAGGATTTCATTAAAATATTTACGAAACAGAGTACATAGCTTTCAGACCATGTAATATTTCATTTTTATTACAAATTAAGTACTAAAGTGATTCCTTTGAAGGGGACAGGAATAAAGGAGACGACGAGAGGATGCTGCGGGACTGGAGAGATGGAGCTAGCGTATTTGTGCAATGCTTTAACTCGGACTTGTCCTGACCCTAACCAGTTCCTTTTCTGGGACGACATTCATCCTTCCCAAGTTGCTTACATAGTCGTCAGTCTCAGTCTTGTTGAACAAATCCTCCATGTACTCTCTTGATTTTCATTTTTGCTTTCATATGTTAATTTGTATTGAGGAGGTTAATCAATCTATATTTCCCTCTTGCTTCACATTAATCTATCGTGTTAGCCTAAGCTAGTCCTTACATTAACTATTTTTATACTACGTAGTACGTATTGTTACCTTGTAACTCTATAGCACAATGCATGTGAGTGGCTTCGTCTGGAAACCCAGTAGAATTTTAACTTCATGGAATTTTTTACATAAAAAGAGCAAATCAAACACTTACAATCGGAATTTCCGACGCTCGATCCATGAACATTATTAACCCAAGAAAAACAAAACAGAATGATTCACAATTTGACAGATTTGTCGATTAATAATCTTTTTCATTTCATATTTAATTTAATCAACTTGAGCTTTCCTTGAACAACCCTTTAATTCTTACCTCCAAATCTTCAACAGTATAAGCAATAAACGGCTCTCCACGCCTCCCATTAATCTCCGGCGACTCCTTCAATCTTGTGATGAAATTCAAGTACGCCGGAGACACAATTCTGGCAACGGAGGTTCTTAACTCCTCCCTCAATTGCACATCAGTAACAACCCATTGAGATTGCACCTTACACACCTCATCGAACTGGGATTTGAACATTCTAAGGTTCTCTATTAACTTGGGATACGGACCGTCGGTCTTAAGCAATCCCACCACTTGGTTCCACGAGCTCCTTCGGTAATTAGAATGGTATTGCCTCAGTTTCGCCGCGTGCTTCACAATCCAATCTTCTCCTAGGATTGAACCAAGCTCGTTATCCGTCACCTTATCAAGAATATACTTGCCATTGTTCATCATGAACAAGAAGCACAAAGACGGATCACGGTAAGTTCTTTTCTTGCCTTCCAAGTTACTCTCCAACAACTCCAAAACCCATTGTATTTGTACAGACAAAGGTCTCGTATCTGATCCGGTTTCGTTCCCAGTCTGGTCAAGGATTTGCTCCAACGACTGCCGCGATTTACACGCTGCACGCAGATAATTCATCACGTACCGTGTGATAGGGTGAATCCCACCGCCAGGAAACGCGGTTTTGGGAGGGTCACGACGGATCAAATTCTCGAGCTCCATAAATATCCCTCTAATCGCTTCCCCTAACCGTTTATGAATCGTGACAGCCTCATGCCTTAGCGGCAAACAGTATCGGTCGGAGAATAGCGTTTCCATTTTGGGAATTAGGTCTTGCAACGCTTCGTATAAATCCATAACCTTAAACAAACGTTCAGGCAAACGGCTCCCTAAAGCGATCGCGTCTGCGAAATTCAGAAGCTGTGTGGTCGTTCCGCGACAAACTTCCATGAAAGAGAGATCAGTTACAGATGAAACAGGGAGATCAGAGAAAACGCGATCGCAGAGAAGACGCTCGCTAGGGAAGAAAACGCGAAACACCAGAGTTACAGCTTTAATCCAACGGTCGATTTCGTCTTCAAGATCTTGCCATGGAGTCTCTTGAACTTCCTCCATACTTAGTCCTCTGAGATGCAACCTCGACAAACTCTCCTCTAGAAACTCTCTTCGTCGACTACTGTACACTCTTGAACACTCTTTTCCAAATCCACCAGCGACCATCCGCACAGCTATCGCGTTGAGATCACCAATAACGCTAGATTGTAACGCCTCGATCACGATTTTGTAATCGGTGATCGGACGTGCTACAATTACCTATTTCAAATGAAAATCAAATTGTAAACCGGATTGTCTACTTCTAATTCCAAGTTATGCAGATATTAATGAATTTGTTTATAGTAATTGTGAAAAATAAATTAAATTACCCCGTAGCTTGTGTCGCTGTCTTCTTCGCCGGAGAACTCATCGTCCGAGTCAAACGACTCAGGAGCTCGGTCCATTACATATCCAAACTCTTCCTGAAGCCTAAACATCACTTGTTGAATCAACTCATCGGCACGGGATAGACAGACGGCGACGAATTTATCTCCGGCCATGGATCTCAAGTCTCCAGCCATCGCAATTAGTTCATCAACAGAGTCGAGGAAGGTGCGCGAGTCAACGGGATCGGACCAGATCGGCCGATCCTCCACGATGTAGCCAGAGATCTGTTTCTCTAAGGAGTTAAGTGATCGGTCAAGGTTAAGGTTTGCGCCGCTGCAGGATGGGGTGGGTCGAGGGTCGCCACCGCGGTTTCCGGAAGCGCCATAGCCAGAGAGAATCTGTAAGATATCTCCGGCGGCACTTGGATCCTTGCCGAGGGCTCTAGCGATGTCTCTGGCGGCGGCGTAAAGATTCTCGTCACCGGCTTCAGCCATATGGTTTTATGGGAATTAATAATATTTAAGGAAATTATGGAATTTGGTGAATAAAGACGAAACTCCATAGATGAAGACTATAATATGGACAAGTCTTCGGAAGAAATATAAGATTTTAGACAGACGCGGGAACCATGTCTGACTTAGTTGTGTGTTTTTATCTTAATAAAATCTGTTATTTCATATTGCCACGACGACCACGACTTTGTCTTCGTTTCTATTTTTGGTTCTGTCTGGTTTGGTGTTTCCAGAACGTGAACGCTGTATGGGCCAATGACTTCGTCACGTTGAACTTTCAGCGTTGGGCCCAACGGACATATCTATTAATTTTGGGATCGATAAGTTTGGTAATAGGTTGAGGAATGGCCCACTCTTTACTTTTTCTTTATTCAGGAAAATATTTATAATTCTATAAGCATTTATTTACTGTATTTAAATAATTGTTGTTAAGAAAAAAAATGGGGATATTTAAAATATAACATCTATATGTACTAATTTTTAAAAAAAATTATGTCTAATAAAAAATAAGTGTAAAATTCAGAACTTAACAAAACGTTAATTTAGAAACAAGATTTTAACATTTTAAGGTTGATTATAGACTATATAGATAAAAAAATTACAAACATATTTGCTTGGAGATTTCCCAACTCAAATCCCTTATCATAAAGAATCCACAAGTGATTAATGATTAGAGAATCCTAGTACCTAATTAGTCTAGTGGGTGCACCAAATCAACTTTGTTGCTCCTCCGTGCTGACTTTACTAGTTCCACATTCTATTTTCAGATTTATATTTAATAGAAATTGTCCACTAACTAACAAACTCACACAAAGCTCTGTTGCTTCCCTCTTAGTCCCAGTGTCATTGTGTGTGTATATATATAATATATCTTCATCCCTTTCCTCTGGACTCAAAAACCAGAGAGCTTCAACACTACGATATGAAGTCTCAGTCTCCAACATATCTCGGGCGAGTCTATGGCGTATCTATCATTTTCGTCTTTGCTTGCTGCACTTTTCTTGCTTCCCTCGCTACCGCTGAGCTTCACGTCCGTGAATTCGTGGTAAGTTAAGCTTCCTTCACTTGATTAATATCTCTTTCAAATGTTTTAAACACGTCCATGGTTTATATCAACGTGACCTAGATCGAGGCAAAACCAGTGAAGAGGCTGTGCAGAACTCACCAGACCATCACCGTGAATGGTCAGTTCCCCGGTCCAACACTCGAGGTAAGAAACGGGGACTCACTAGCCATCACGGTCATCAACAAAGCTCGTTACAACATTAGTCTCCACTGGTAAAAGAAAGATTCAGTCAGCTTTTTTGGTAGATAACTTCTCATCCAAGAAACGTACATTTTGATATATGCTCTGTTTTTTTTGAGGACAGGCATGGAATCCGACAGCTGCGAAACCCGTGGGCTGATGGACCAGAGTACATAACTCAATGTCCGATCCAGCGGGGACAAAGCTACACATACAGAATTAAGATCGAAGACCAAGAAGGTACGCTTTGGTGGCACGCTCATAGCCATTGGCTTCGAGCCACCGTCTACGGGGCTCTCATTATATACCCTCGTCTCGGTTCTCCTTACCCTTTCTCTATGCCTAAGCGTGACATCCCAATTATTCTCGGTAAGTTCAAGAAACACTTTAGAATTCTTATATATCCATAACTATTTTTTAATTTTTGAACAAATATTAATTAGTAGTTGAAGAGAACAGGGGAATGGTGGGATAGAAACCCAATGGATGTTCTGAGGTTAGCCCAATTCACAGGAGCAGCACCAAACGTCTCAGACGCTTACACCATCAATGGCCAACCCGGCGATCTCTACCGCTGCTCTAAACCCGAGACCATCCGGTTTCCTATTGTCCCTGGCGAGACGGTTCAGCTTCGTCTCATCAACGCCGCCCTGAACCAAGAACTCTTCTTCACAGTTGCGAACCACCAGCTCACCGTGGTCGAGGTAGATTCTGCTTACACTAAGCCTTTCACCACAAACGTTGTCATGCTCGGTCCAGGTCAGACCACAAATGTCCTTATAACCGCTAATCAACGCCCCGGCCGCTATTACATCGCTGCACGGGCGTACAATAGCGCAAACGCTGCCTTTGACAACACCACCACAACTGCTATTTTAGAATACGTTAACGCACCTAGTGGACGCGGTCAGATCACACCGGTTTTCCCGGTTTTGCCAGGGTTCAATGACACCGCTACTGCAACCGCTTTCGTCAACCGTTTGAGGTACTGGAAGAGAGCTCAAGTACCACTCCAGATCGACCAAAATCTATTTTTCACAGTTGGGTTGGGACTAATAAACTGCACCAACCCGAACAGTCCGCGATGCCAGGGACCGAACGGAACGCGGTTTGCTGCAAGCATGAACAACGTCTCATTCGTCCTTCCTCGGACTAACTCCGTGATGCAAGCCTATTACCAAGGAATCCCCGGGATTATAACCGCAGATTTCCCGCCGGTTCCTCCCATTCAATTCGATTACACAGGAAACGTTAGCCGTGGACTTTGGCAACCCGTAAAGGCCACAAAGGCCTACAAGCTTAAGTACAAGGCCAGTGTGCAGATTGTGTTGCAGGATACGAGCATTGTCACGCCCGAGAACCATCCTATGCATCTACATGGGTACCAGTTCTATGTTGTCGGGTCGGGTTTTGGGAATTTTGACCCGAAGAGAGATCCGGCTAGCTTCAATCTGTTTGACCCACCAGAGAGGAATACCATTGGAACCCCTCCCGGTGGATGGGTGGCTATCCGATTCGTTGCTGATAATCCAGGTGAATTGATAATCCTCTAATCTTGATTAGACGCTCTAAATTAGTCCAATTGTATTTTTTTTGACAATTCTTTCTAATAAAATGTGTTGTAGGAGCTTGGTTTATGCATTGTCACATTGACTCACATCTAGGATGGGGTCTGGCGATGGTTTTCCTAGTTGAGAATGGAATAGGTCAGCTCCAGTCGGTACAGCCTCCGCCATTGGATCTCCCAAGATGCTAAATATGGTCGTTGGATTTCTCATTTGATCAAACATATCTCATGTTTGTCTCGTTTTTAGGTTATGTGGGTTTTTCTTAACCAGAAAGCTTTTTTCTGCGTCTATTAAGAGGATTTATATGTACATCATTTGAAATTAATGTACTCGTCCGTCTCTCCTATTGACTGTATAACGTTCACATCAGGACCTCAGATCCCAACCCAAAACGATTTGGTTGTTCATTAGCTACCATAAAAATTTCAAAAGAAAAGGACTAAAAATTAAAAAGAAAATGAAAGTTAAATAATTTTGAAAAGAAAAATAAATGAATACTTTGGAATAGTGATTTTTATTTACTTATGTCAAATACAATAATCTATAAACATATTATTTGTCATTCTATTACAAAACATGTGTAAATTTATATAATAAGATTGGATGCTCCAATTTAATATTTAGTCTTACAACATTAATTTAAAGAGTATTTTATTGCAGACTTGTTTTTTGGGTTAATACTGAATATATTCTTGGGGACTTTTCTCATTAAAAAAACTGACCGTCCTTTTTCTTTTTTGGCTTTGTGGTTCCCCTTTTATTTTATTAAACGACAAACAAAAAAAATTATTTGAGGAAAAACCTCAGCCAGTAGATATGATAAAAAGGATTTGATTACTCAGCATGCATTTGGAGACAAGTCACAAATTTGAGACCAGACGAACACAAATGTTAAGTGATTTCATCAAAGCTCTGGTGGATCATTGCTTCTCCACCACCAATGGCTTCCCTTTACCTCAATTCCTTACTCCCGCTTCCTCCTTCTCATCCCCAGAAACTTATAGAAC
Source organism: Boechera stricta (assembly GCA_018361395.1). Lineage (NCBI taxonomy): Eukaryota > Viridiplantae > Streptophyta > Magnoliopsida > Brassicales > Brassicaceae > Boechera > Boechera stricta. The sequence goes on from CM031538.1 coordinate 2,977,550, forward strand.
CTTCTTCTTCTTCTTCCTCTTTGTTGAGCACTTCCAATTGTAACGAAGTGGCTCGGAAGCCGATTGTCATCAATGGAGATCCACCCACTTTCGTCTCTGCTCCTGCTCGCCGTATCATTGCAGGTTCGCCACCAAATATCTGAAAAGTTTCAATCTTTTTTGTTAAAACGACAACAAAACTAAGTGGGTTTTGTTGTGGCTATGCTCTCACAGTTGGAGACCTTCACGGCGATCTGGGTAAAGCCAGAGACGCGCTTCAGATGGCCGGCGTCTTGAGCTCCGACGGACGAGACCAGTGGATCGGCCAAGACACTGTATGTCTTCACTTACCACATTTTCTGATCCTAGTGGAACATAGTTTCAGTTTATATTGCATTACTTGAAACTCAGTCTGAATTGGGTTTTCGTTCGTCAAGATAAGGATATGTACAGATGATATTATGATCCATTTTGATTTGCCCCTTAGCAGTTTATGATGAGATATGGCTTATACTGCTTCGTATCTTTTGAGTTTGACTCCTTGTGAGTTCCTCCAACTTATGTGAAATGAAAAATACAGGTACTAGTTCAGGTAGGAGATATACTGGATCGTGGTGATGATGAAATTGCAATACTTTCTTTACTAAGGTCACTTGATGATCAGGCCAAGGTTAATGGTGGAGCTGTTTTCCAGGTTTTGAATGCTATCATACTTGAATTTCATTAAGTATATGTTTTGCACTTTGCACATTTTTATTTACTAGTTAGAATGAAAATTGATAGGACTAACAATGAGCAACTACTAATCCAAATTTTAAGGTTAATGGGAACCATGAGACGATGAATGTTGAAGGGGATTTCAGATACGTAGATGCGAGAGCATTTGATGAGTGTACAGATTTTCTTGACTACTTGGAGGACTATGCACAAGACTGGGACAAAGCGTTTACTAATTGGATTTTTGAGTCAAGACAGTGGAAAGAAGATAGGAGAAGTTCTCAAACCTATTGGGATCAATGGAATGTAGTAAAGGTACTTCATTTTGCTGTGTTCTTTCTGAGTTTTCTTAATTTTCTCTACTTGTCTGTTAACCAAAAGCCTTGGGAAACTATTAGGACAGAGGCAAAAGGGAGTGATTGCAAGGTCGGTCCTTTTCAGACCAGGTGGTCGATTAGCATGTGAATTGGCGCGTCACGGAGTTGTTCTGCGCATTAATAACTGGGTCTTCTGCCACGGTGGTCTCCTTCCTCACCATGGTAAGGATAAGCAGTCTATCTCAATCGTCTCAGTGTTGAGAGATTTGTTCTTTCGGATTTGATCCATCATGCTTATGATTTACTTGCACAGTTGCATATGGCGTAGAGAGGATAAATAGAGAAGTCTCTACTTGGATGAGAAGCGCTGCTAACTATGAAGACAGTCCTCAGATGCCTTTCATTGCGACTCGTGGATATGACAGTGTGGTCTGGAGCCGACTCTACTCAAGAGAGACTTCTGAGCTGGCAGACTATCAAATTGAACAGGCAAGTTGAAATTGAATAACCAAAATCTCAAAACTGCTAACGCAACAGGTATCATCATCAGCTTAAACTTATGTGATTCCTGACTTCTTTTCTTATCAGGTAAGTAAAATTCTCCAGGACACTCTTGAAGCTGTCGGTGCCAAGGCAATGGTGGTCGGGCATACTCCCCAGTTATCGGGCGTTAACTGGTACATTTATCGAACTCTCTCCCAAAAACTTGTAATAAATCTTTATCACAAGATCCACACAATTCTATAATGAAATATGGGTTTCTCTTGTTAGTGAATATGGTTGTGGCATATGGAGAGTTGATGTGGGAATGTCCAGTGGTGTTCTTGACTCTAGACCAGAGGTACTTAAACAATCTTGGTTCTTGATTCGTCGCTTTTTAAGTCTCTGTTATGTATTCTCAGAAATGATGACTGACTCTGGTGTTGTTTCTTCAGGTTCTGGAGATAAGAGGGGACAAAGCTAGAGTCATACGGAGCAACAGGGACACACTTCATGAACTTCAAGTTGCAGATTACATTTAAAAAGCTTTGAAAGACAAGAAACAGACTCTCATGTTCAAGATTCAAACTTATAGCCATATTTCTCATGATGAACAAAAAACAGGGCAGCAGAAGTTTAAGACAAGACCCAGATGAGAGACAAATGCAGTTGAATGTGGCCAGACTTTGAACTCTGTATGTATATATATGTATGTGAATCATCAGAGACATACTATGATCATCAAGTAAAGGGTTTGTATAGCAAAATACTGGTTAGTGTTACTTTTAGTTTTACAGATAGTATATCACCACCCAGATGTGGATTCTGTGATAACAAGTAACTAAATTAGCCAAATGTTTTACCGATTCTGCTGTACCAACACTCAAGAGAACGTATATAAGCCACAAAGCAAATTGAAATCTCTGGTTTTGTATTTGAATGTTTAGAGTGTCACATTGAGAAAGATGGTGAACGAAAACAAAGTATTGAGTTTGAAAATCAGGAGAAATAATACAGTTTAGTTATTGAGAAGTGGATCTCAATCTTCGAAGCTGATCAATCCAACGATCCTCATTAACATCGGAAGCCCAATCAGGAGCCGTTCCAGGGAAGGAGATTGCGCGCATTGCCTCCATAACCCTAACGGCATTCTCCTCCATTAACGGCGATCTTCTACGCCGTTCGTCCTCTTCAAATGCTCTACGGATCTCCGATTCCGTCTCCGTCTCTGTCGCTTCCTCGCTCTCTGCGTCTTCTTTTATACTAAAAGAAGAGATTCCTTCCTCTGCTTCCGGAATCATACAATGGCCGTTAGAGAGGCCGTGGCTGAAGCCATCTCCACCGATCGGATGATAACTGTCTTCCTCATCGCTTCCGTCGTCATTGGCGGTGTCTAGATCGACGGCTGAGATTGGTTCGTAATAGTCCTGTGAATCGTCGACGGAATTAGAGTCTGAATCGCTCCCGGCGTTGTTGTTCTCTGCAAATAATGTATCCAGCTAACTAATTAAGCAGATCCCAATTCCAAAAATCCAGAGATAATTGGACACAGAGAGAGAGTAAAACAAATCTGATATCCGAATCCTTATAAGAAGTAAACAGAAGAAGGAGCAGAGAGAAGAACCTTCCATATGATCACTTGAAGCGAGGTATAGTAGCTTTCTTTTCCGGCAACTCGAGACGGAAACGTATTATGTCGGAGGTGAAGAAGAGACAAGCCACTGAGTTGACTCGGATCTAAAAAGTATGATCTCTCATCAAATTCATAAATATAAAAATGGTCCTTCAATCAAAGCCCATATTAAAATATAAATGGCCTTCTTTTTAAGGCCTAAATATGAATCTAGATAATGTCAAGATCTGGATCAAATGCTACTTTGCCCTGGACTCTATTCTCTCGTATCCTTACTTATTCTACATGTACTCAAGCGGATCCACATCTATTTTTAAAACCAAAAACCCACACACTATCCTTTCTTTTTTCACATACATCACACACTTCCTCTATTCTTTTTTAATTAAATAATAAAATTAAACAGTAAAATCTTTAAATAAAACACACAAATGAGACCCATATTTAACCATATCATCTTCTTCATAAACAACTGATATAACTGGTAATACTAAAAAAATCTATATTACTGATATAACTGATATTATTAAGAAATTGTCTAATATTGAATTTTATTATTTTCAGGGTACAATAAATAAAAAACAGCGGACTATCATATTTTGATTATGGGAATATTATTTTTAAGAAAGAGAGATGAAGTAGTATGGATTAGGGTGGGTTCAGAAAATTTGGGATTCGGGAAATTCGATAATATGAATATTAGTTCCGAATAAAAATCAAACTTAATTCGGTTTGGTTCGGTTTGGTTCGGAATTTTCTAACAAATATCAAATGAAATTAATGTAATTTCGGATTATTTCGAGTTATTCGCTTGTTTCGGGTTATTCGGTTATTCTAGTTATGAAAGTTTTTTTTGTTTTTGAGTTATTTGATTATTTAGTGATAAATATTTGATTATTTTCTTAAAATTATTTTAACATAATTTAAGTTAATTATGCAACTATGTTTTTACTTAACGTAACTAAAAACTCAACGTCGTAAAATATTAAAAAATATCAAAACATTATTATGAATTCTAAAAAAAAAAAAAAAAAAATTTTAAAAACAAATGAAATAAAATTCCTGATTTTTTCCACAAAATAAAAATTTCATACTTATTGATTTTAATTAAACTAAAATTTAAAATCCTAAATTATATTTTAAATTTTAATTTCAGTTTACCGTTTAACCAATCGGATTTCGGTAAATATATCGAACGGAACCAAATATCAAATTAATTTAAAAATATTTCTGATTGGTTAATTATATATTTCGGTTCGGTTCGGTAAATTACCGTTGAGATGTCCTGATCATGTATGCGATATGGTTGCTTTCCTCCGCATTATGTCAGCAAAAAAGGATGAACCCAAGTAACAAGCTTTCCTTCAGTTGGAGAACACGGAGTAGGAGAAGCAAGTCTTCCAGTGGAGGTTTGTATTCGTGGTTTGAGTCTAGTATTAGCCAAAGAAAGTGATAATTTATGTGTTGGTTAGATGTTGTTTGTGTTTTATTTTTAAAACTCTGTATTATAGATTATTTGTCACAGGACGATATGAGTACAATTAAGTATTACTGATACGACTATATATTGAAATACAACTTGGTATTATTGATACAACTACATATTAAAATATAACTACGTATTACTGATACAACTTTATATTGAAATACAACTGGGTATTACTGATACAACTTTATATTGAAATACAACTGGGTATTACTGATACAATTATATATTGAAATACAATTGGGCATTACTGATACAACTATTACCAAGGTATATAACATATATTACTATTATCGAATATTCTGCATACTAATTTTTAAGAAAATTTCAAAATGTTTTGTTTTTATTTTGAAATATTTTAGACATGTATGAGTATTTTCTAAACAATTAGGCCATTATGGTATGAATCATACAAAAATTGTAATTTTACAAATGTTTTTCTGTCAAAGTTTAATAACCTTAATTTTATTACCTATTGTAATATGTACAACTAAAAAATGTTAATAAAAAACGAAGTATAACTAGTTAAACCTAAAAAAAATACTATGAGTAAATTAAAATTATTACTAGAATCTGTAAATGAAAATATAATAATATTTTATTACAGTATAAACAAGTGTAAACTCAAATATATTAATATTTTATTATTTTTAATAATTTCTTAATTTTTTTTAAATAATATTTTTAATTTTTTTGAAAGATTAATAGTATAATAATATTATCTCTGAACATTTTTTCAGTTTAACCTAATAATCGTATAATCATAGTTGTACGTAGTAATACATCGTCAAAAAAATGTGCAAATACGCCGAAAAAATTCCCAAAGTTTACGAACCCAACAACAAAACACTTGAAAATGTTCTAAAAACAACAAGATAAAGCAAAAACATATAAAAAACCTTTAAAAAAACATATTGTTGCACAGTCTACCAGCTTTTTAACAAGTGAGGACATCCTGAGTTGGATGCGATTCTTTCTTCAGCTCATCAATGGTACTGAGTTGGAGCTCTTGCGATAGCCTTTTGAGGATTTTAGGGTCAGGATCCATCACATTCTCTGCAATGGCTAGATCATGGCTAAGCAGAAGATTAGACTCCTCCCCTCTTTGTTTTGCTTTCTTGAACTGAAAATGCAGAAGTTGTACCTACAAATTCAGAGAGCATATAGATTTAATTAACAGAAAAAACTCTCTGAATTTCCAAAAATTTTATTTGCAAAGACTATATTTGCCTTACACCAACCGTGAATGAATATGTTAAACGTATGAGCATTTGGTGTAATGTGTGACTTAAGCTCTAACAAAATAGCCCGCGTCTGCTCGACTCTTTTCTCCTTGCAAAGCGTATCGAGCAGTAGATTCATCGATTCCGTGTTCTTCTCCAATCCAAATTCACCCAATTTATCAAATATTCCCACTGCTTCTTCCCATTCCCCTGCACCAGCAAAATCTCCTCATGATCTTAGCAATTGTATTCAAAGTAACAAGTTTATCTCCTCTCATTCTCTCCACAAACTCCTTCATCCGATCCCATTTCTTGGCCTTCCCGAGAATATCAACCGCCATATCGTAAGAATCATTCGAATGTTTGTGCCCTTTACAAGACTCAGCCCATTTCAAAATACCAAGCGCAGATTTCCAGTCATCTCTAAACCTATGAAGCAGCTTATGAACCAAACCATCAGAGAGATTAACTCTGTTACAGATTTCATCGTTAGATAGACGATTAAAAACCTCATCTTCACTGTCTCTATCACCGACTCTACCGACTCTACCTACTATAACATTCCATATCTCCTCAGACTGTGAAGAATCATCAAGTGTCTCCGGTAATTGCTCTGAAGCTGTAGAAAGATTCTTGATGAACGTAGTTGCAAGAGCGACAGAAGACGAAGGTTTAAGGCGTAACAAGGTGTTTCCAATGCGATTTTGGGTAAGCCAAGACATTTGGAGAATCATAAATTCTAAAACCCAGAATAGAGGGTTCTTCAACTGCAACCACAGAAAAAATCCAATTTTTATCTTCATCAATAAAATTTGAATCTTAACGGTGACATGAGACATGAAACTCAAAAGCTCGTACCTGAAAGCTGGAGGCAAAGGGAAATTGTGAGAACGACGACAGCCGTCTTGCCAGAGAGATTTGACGAGGACTAACTAATCGCAGAGAAGGGTTTGATGGTTTGAGAGATTAATTGAGCTTCTCCCCACAAGCTTTTATGACGACGAAATTGAGAGATTAATTGAGATTTCTGTTTGAAATCGTGTAACGGGAGTAAGGAGGAAGAAGAAGGTAAGTGGGACCGATTTTATTGCAAAGACCCAGTTCTGATTTTGGATGATCCAAATTTCTTGGATTGACCCGATAAATTGCTGGTTGGATCGTAATAAAATCAAAAGCCCTTAGATATTTTAGTCTTTTAAGCGTTTTTTACTTAAGAGAAAAAGGAAAAAGAAAATCGATTAAAGCTGGGGGCAAAGGAGAATGAATTTCAACATTTTAGGGCATTCCAGCAATTGGTTGGAACTTGGAAGACGCAAATTATCTGAGAAATATCCGAATTCGAATGTTTTTATGGGAGCAAAAAATAAGTTGAAAAAAAAAAAAGATGAGAGCTCAGGAGTGCGGCGATTACATCTGAGATATCAGAATATTGCGATGGACCCAACCATCGCTGAAGCCAATTTCATCACAGCTCATGCACCAGCCGGGAATCGAACCCGGGTCTGTACCGTGGCAGGGTACTATTCTACCACTAGACCACTGGTGCTTTTTGATTGTCTAATTAAATTTATAGTAATAATCGTAAATATAATTTCTGCCTTTGCATTTGCCAATAGAACGCAACTGTTGTTCAACACTTCACATGTCCATGAGTGTGAAAACGAGGTCGCTCGATACAGCGGACAGAGACGCCCAGGCATGTAGATGTGTGTATCGTTGGAAAGTCTGGTATGTGTATGTTTTGTTAAGTTATTATTGGAAGTTTCAAGTTTGGAAATTGGAAGGAACATAGTTTTGTACAACTTTTACCAAAATTTCTCGACGACAGCATCATCGACAAGCTGGACAAATTTAATCTAACATAACAGTAGTAGAAACCCTGACAAAACTAGTTTACAAGCAATAAAGAAAAACAGGATCCTCAATCGCCTAACCCTTTGTCTTTTTTTTCAGGCAGTGATTGAATCGTCATTGAAGTCTTGAAAGAAAGATTTGACCCCTTCGTAAGTGGACCAACAGATTGCTGCAGCAGGAGCATGGAAGAGCATTCTCGGTAGCCATCCCCTTATAAGTCCTCTGTATCCGTCTTTTTTCACTATAGTTCTCAGTACATTGCTAATCGAACCACTAGTGAAGCGGTCACATCCACACACACCCTGCACATCACCACAGATGATTGAGGCCATATTTCACACATTTTAAAGCAAAAAAATTATTTGATCCCTCCTCATCTTTCACCTCATAAGACCACATTTGAAACGAAACAAATTGAAAACATATCTCCTACATTCTGTAAATGCTACAGTAATAATACAAGGCGTGCCGCAGTAAGACTGAATTAATGATAGCTCAACTGGGAAATTTCATTGCCTGAAGGCTGAAACCATGAAACACACTCTACCTCACAATATTACACATGCTAACCAGAAACCTACTGGTTACTTTCAACATAACTCTATACGATTGTCAAACCTTGAGAAACTTAAACCGCAACTATAAAATTATGTTGCAGCTCTAACATGATTACCATCTGCCAGTAGTCTGATAGCTCTTTTTACACAAATCACTATTCACAAAATACATCATCTAACCACTCAAGGTGAAACATGTCCATCTAAGAAGCTTTAGACCTTCACATAGATTCGAAATCCTACACATAAGTATGAGTTTCGAGACTAAAAGCATCATCTAAAGAAAGCATTCTGCAGCACTGCACACATCTAAAGAAGCATACCCATCTATCGTTTACCAGTAACACCACTGTGCACCTAATCAATCGCCTCCTATTCCAATCCAAAACTATACAGATAAGAGACAAAGAGCAAACAATCCTACAGAGTAAGAATCATTCACCTGACACTGCAACTGCGTCTTGACAACATCAAGCGGCGTCGTCACAGCAGCTGCCAATCCACCAGCAGCAGCTCCAGCGGTGGCATGAACCAACCAACCTTCCTCATCACTAACTCTTTCCGGAGAAAACTCCATCAATCCCTTCTTAGCGGCCTCGTAAGTAGCGAAATGAACAGCAGTAAAAGGCGCGTTCATCAGAACAGTCGTCCTATAAGAGGCATAAAACGCACCAATCCCTTCCTCACGCATAACTCTCTTGACACAATCCCAAACACCTTTATACGTCCCTTCACCCATCTGCAACCTCTGCTTCACCATATCCATAGGAGTAAAAACCGCATCGCTTGATATAGTTGCGAAAACGCCGGAGATCGCATGAGCGGCGGAATTGTTCTGATTTCCGGCGGATAAGAACTTCTTCGATACCTCGTAGAATGAGAAATAAACGGCATGAGCAGGTCCAGCGCCGAGACCCATAGCCCAAATCCCGCGATACAGAGCTGAAGGTCCTTCCTTTTGGATTATCGAACGGAAAGCTTGCCGGATTCCGACGGGTTTTAACGGACAAGGTCGGAGCGCTTGCAAATGGGTCTTCACGGTGTCGACGGGAAACATCGCCATGTGTTCGACGGAACCAGCAATCGAACCAGCAATCATGAATTGCCAGAATTTAAGGCCATCGTGAGCGATTTCCTGTTTAAAATCCGGTGACTGAGAAACCGATCGGAGATCTGGTTCCTGGAATTTGGGAACGGTTGTAGCCTCCGTAGCCATCTAAGGATTTGGCTATAGATCAGGGCACTCGGCGGCGGAGACAAAATCTTGGGTGAAAAGTAGGGTTTTTTGCGGAATGCTTGGGAGCAAAATGATAGCAAATCGGAATGTGAAACACCGACTAAGAGAGACGGTGGTGACACAGGCGTGATGGGGAGATTGGTGTGGTGCGCTACATTATCCCATTTCATAAGTTTTGTTTTTGTTTTTATTTGGGTTACCAACTTACCAACTCCTTGATGTCGTCAAAGGTTTGATTTGAACTTTCTTCCACAATTTTTATTTCAGGTGGAAAATTCGAACCGGAACTCTGTTACTAAAAAATTCGAGACTTTTATTGGTTGACGTGTTTTTTTTTTTCCTGCTTATGAATTGTAAAGCTGATGAGAGAAAGAAAGAGATTTTGGACAAAGAAGTTACCCAATCGGTAAAACAATAGCTGAAACGGAACAAGAACAAAACGATACAACACAATTTACCGTTTTATGTTTTGTAAACTATTCAGTAATCATCGTTTAACTCTTTCTCACCTCTAGGAAAGTTTTATCACTTTCTGTCACCCAATCGGATAAATTAAGCTTTTTTTGTTTTGTTTTACTTTCTCTTGTATGAACTGACGCCAAGAAAAGTTATCGGCAAAATTTACACATAAATATCTGATTAAAAGTTCTTGGATTAATATCTTTACTGATCAACATTACAAACAGCTTGGAGCTCTTATTTTGCTACATATATACGAGGCATGATTGACATATTGCCAAAGTCGTGGCTACTGTTTGCCATTAGCCGGTTCTTCGGGAAAGTTGTTCCTGAAATGTGCTCTCAAAGATCTTGTCAGCATTTCCGACCTCAAATCCATCACGTCGATGAGACTCTCTTATCTGCGTTTTGTAGGTTTTAGAAGTGTCAATTCAAAATGTTTGGTATATTATACTGGTAACTAAGAGGATTTCTCTAGGCAATGAGAAGCAAAAGAACGCATCGATTCACAGTAAGCGGATTCAATCAGAATCGTCACTTACCTCGCTTTCAGGTACATTTTGGTATTGGGGAAGCACAAGGCGTTCAGCAAACTCAATGTATGAACAAGGGATAGATTTGGTGACACCATCAGAGAACTTGAAAGAAATTGAATCTGCTACAGTTGAGCTTTGCAGCAAACCACCATCAGGGCTAACTGAAAAAAAGTGGAAAGAAATGTGTCACTCATTGTAAACCCAATTAGCTTAAAATCTAATCTCTCTTTTAATCGAGGAGTTAAGATTCGTTGTGAAACCTTTAAGGACTCCTCCTTCAGAATTCAATTTGAAACCTTTTTCTTCCAGGAACTGATTGAGCTTCTTAATTTTGTTTAGATGAGATTTAAGTCGATGGACAGAAATCGTTACGTGGTTGAGTGCATAGCCATTGACAAGGGTCCATGCTGCGTATTCACTTTCCCTGTAGATCAATTTAGCCCAACACACCTTCAGTTAGGAGTCACTACTCTAGCTTGATCTATCAAAACCAGGAGAATTAGACCATGTACCTAGCCAATTGCTCAAACTCAGAAGACAGAGGCTTTTCCCAAGTTAAGGTACCCAAAGCACCAGAAAGAGCAGCATACTTTTTCCCATTGGGTGATGCTTGGATGTATTTTTTTATCACATCCTAGAAACAAGATGTCTTCAAAGCTCATAACACAAACAACCATCTAGGGTTAACCCAATGACAGTATATTATTACCTGAGTCTGAGAACTCATCTGGTCTACAAGAAGCTCTGAGATAAAAACTCTTGGTAAAGGACCGTTAACGCCGTTTCCACCAGGAATAGCAGAAACATCAGGAGGTGCAAACCACAAAGCTCTAAGCTTTTTGGCCGGAAATTTCAGCTCATCCATCGGAGTATACCCATAGTCAAGGAAAAAGCTTGCAAGGGAGTCAATCCCATAACCACCAATCTAAACACATTTCCACAGACAGAGTCCAATAATGAGTAACTGAACTTGGTTAAAATGTTTAAACTTTGAGACTGTACTTAGTGAAGTGTAAGATCCCAATTCTGTGAAGCAGCCAAGAAAAATAGGGGTTCAGGAAATTATTATACCCCGAATGTTCTGAAAGCGAGATGATCATAGCAAAGTTGGTCGTCATCAACGGATCGGACAATTTCCAAGACGGATTTAGGCGTCGGGTTCCGATTTAGGTAAACTGTTTCCATCTGCGCTAAGACACTCCTGAAGAAAGATTCAGCAACCTGATCAAGTGCAAATACCAAAGTTATCAATTTAAGTAGGCAAATTAATTGCACCCACAAGCCAAAGTATCAAAACTAACAGAAATCGTCAAAAAAAAACAAAAGTTTTGAAATCATTCATGACCTAAATCAATCGACGGTATATACACTATGAGCAAATTTGTTCTTGTGTTGATTACGATTACAGAGAGATAAACATAAGAACAAACCTTTGAAGACGATCCGCAAGAATCATTGTTTGATGATATCGAGGAGTCTCTTCCAGAAGCAGCGATAACAGAGAGATCGCGCTTTCCGACGGAGGGAAGCCTAATAAGAGATCCGGCAGAGAAGGAAACAGAGAGTGTCGATCGTAACGAAGAAGGTAAAGAGCGGTGGAGAGAGACTTTAATGGCGGAGGAGTGGAGTGAAATCATGGTGGAGAAGTGGAGATGGTTGGTTTTGTCGCCGGGAAGCGTATGATTAGTAGTGAGAAAGCACCCGATCATATTAATGGAGCTTTCGTGATCATCTTCCTCTCTCATAGAGAGAGAGATTCGTGTCGTATCAGATACTCTCATCATCCAATGAGACGTGGCGATATTATCATTGGGATTATTTATTTTTTTTGGTTAACATTATACTAAAACTAGAAATTGTTCTCTCCACGGATTAATGAATTTAAACAAATCCAATTTTTTTTGTACAAATTACCGATCGTGCAAATAAATTTAAATCAAATTTAACAAATACTTTTTGAAATATTAACAAATCCTATTAAAAGATCTGATTATTAATAAATCTGTTTTTTGGAATAGTAAAAAAAAAATTTGGAATATTAACAAATCCGATTTTTTTTTGTAACCACAATAATCGATTATTAACAAATCCGATTTTTTTGAAATAGTCAAAAGTTCTTTTTAGAATATTAACAAATCAGATTTTTTGTTAACCATAAATTAAATGATTTCATTAAATAATCACATAATAACTAATAACTAAAATATCCTTAATAAAATATTAAAATTTGGTTTTTGAAATAATTACAATGTGATGTTAATACTTTTTAATGTTTATTTATAAATGTATTTTGGATACTTTAGTTACATCATTGAATAATTTGTAATTTATTTATTTTCAAAAGAAGAAAGTACCAAGTAAGAGGTTTTTGTGCCTGAGACTGATATTTTTGTGGGACAACTACAGGTATAACGTATAAGCATGCTTACAAAGAGCAAATCCATTATATAATGGATATATTATAATAATTTTTGAGTGAATTTTAATCCCCACCTATAGATCTCGTCGTATTATATATAACTTACTGTCACTGCCCAATGCAATGCACTTTGATATGGAGAATATAAGATATAGCTAATGGCCTGTTCATCTATTATTTGGGCTCTTTTTAAGTATGAACGGTTTCCTAGTGGGCTTCTTATGATCTAAATATAAAAAGAGGCAAGCAAAAAAATCATGTGATACCTAAAAGATGGTGAGATTTATCTTGAAGTTGTAGAGAATAATACTTCTTCTCTTATTGATTAATGATGAGATTACAACTCTATTTATACAAGGTAGATGACTAGGTAAGATAGATACAAGAAGATTACAATCTCAACAGAAAAGTAAAACTAACATATTTACTTTAGATATTGCATATATACTCTATATATAAAAGTATGTATGTCAAGAAAGTTTTATCCGAAAAGTATCAAATTTTGAAAAGTATATATTTCGTGGAAATCGGTGAAAGGATATGGAATCCGTGATATTCAGTTCCATCCTTTTGGGGGTTAGGGTTATAATAGTCATTAATAGACATTTTATGCTAATGATTGAATCATATGGGAAATTTACAGTAGTTATGAAGATTAATATCAGAAAAACGTGGTAGTTGATATGAAGTTGGTCCCGACAGAGAGGATGAGTAGATTTCGATTCAAACACATGTGGTGAACCCATTTTTAGCCTTACGACCCCACCAATTCGGCAAACACTTGCCATATACGTCCTCTTCATGTAATCTTAAAGATATTTTTGCATCTCTTTTTCTTTTTTTTGTCAATAAGATATTTTCATTTCAATTCGACAAAGTTGTAAAAGTCGATAACGATACCTCAGAACTACAAATAATAATAACAGAAATAAAGACACAACCAAGGTTGGAGATATTTTTCTTCCAGATATTTTTTTTTCCTTTTTAAGTCTCCCTTTTCACGAACCGACCCTACAAATAATTCAAAAGATTTCCATCGGAAGAAAATTCGTAAGAAAAAATATAAAGTTAGGCTTCTCTAGCACAAAATTAATTAGAGTCATGAAACTAAAATAAATATAGTTAAAATGAGTTATGGTTAAGACTTAAGAGTGTACGTAGGAAGAAGAAGGAATAAGAGAGAGACCTTAAAACGTGGTCGTTTATCAGCGTTGAGTTTTCGGACTTGATACCTTATCTTCTTAGAGAAGAGTCTACTCTGTCTTTTCTCTTTGTACCTTAACACACTTGCTTCTCTTCTCATGTTTCTCTCTTCCTCTATCACTGGAACTTCTCCCCTCTGCATACACTTTAAATCATTAGCACTGATTAAATCACTAGTTATAACTTGCACAACAAGTAAAAGATTCACACAAACTAACATAAAAGGAATTGGCCGGAGCTGAAGTATCTGTCCACAGAGTTTTCTGGTGATCAGGCCAAGCATCGATAACTTCTTGATGGTTCAGATTCAGCTTCAGACCCAACTCTTTGTCTTCATAATCCGTAGGCTTATTGTCCCAAAACCCAAAACTTGAGCCTTCTTGATCAGTACTAAAGCTTTTTACTTCTTCCCCTATATATTCATCTTCGTCTTCTCCCCAGAAATCCCATGTGAGTTCGTGAGAGCAGCTTAAATTGTCAATGGTGATGTCGAAAGAATCGAAGGTTGAAGAAGGTTGATGATCTTCTTCTTCTTTCTTCGGCAACCTTTGTGTATCCATAAAACTCTTATCTTTTTCTCTCTCTTTTTTTTTGTTCACTCTAATATTTTTTTTCTTTGTAAATCCGTCATCATACGAAAAATTATATATAGATACAATTTTTACAGAGTTAGGTGTGTGATGGAATTGATACGACGTTGTATCTTATCCCAAAAGTGATGGAAAAATCCCAAGCTGATTGGTTTTGAGAGTCCAGCTTGGAACCAATTGTGGGACCTTCTTACTGGTCCTTTGGCTCTCACCAGAGACCATTTCACCCATGTTTTTCATCTCTATACTAGTTGCCGAGTCCTACCCTCCCTCCTAGGGCTAGGAAAGAGAGAGAGCTGTAATATGAATTCATTTCCCATTTACTTTAAATAATACACATTTGAATTTGAAAAGTATTCAAAATATCTACGGAAACACTTGTATACTTGCGTTGTGGAGCATATACATGACATGAGAAATTTAATATTACTAAGAAGAGAACAAGTTTTATGGCAACCTTATTATTAGATCTTGAATGGTTGAATATCCTTTCTAGAATTTTTGGCGATAACTTTCTGAGTTGTTAGTTAATTTTTGATTTCTAAAAACTGACTTAAAACTTTTTTTTTTTTAATTGAAAATGCAAACTTGAAAGCAAAAACTAGTTTTCTTACTTTTAAGAAATTCTTTTAATGGAAACTTTTGAAAAGGTCATATGGTAACATTTTGAATTTTAAAAACGAAAAGCTATAACAAAACTATCTCCATTCAAAGCTCAAATTGGTTGAAAAGAATTCATTGCAAATTTGTCGGTTATAGGAATTATGTCGGACGGGTTTATTTGGATTTGCTCATAAAAGGCATCAATGAGGTTAAACTGCACTCTGAACAAAATAGTGATCTTCAGTAACATCCAAGTAGTAATGTTTAATCGAAAGCTAATCTGTATTTCAATGAACATGAAGCAG
This sequence comes from Boechera stricta, assembly GCA_018361395.1. Lineage (NCBI taxonomy): Eukaryota > Viridiplantae > Streptophyta > Magnoliopsida > Brassicales > Brassicaceae > Boechera > Boechera stricta. Next base: position 2,993,148 of record CM031538.1, read on the forward strand.
CAAAAGGCAGTACAGGTTGTAGCATCAATTGCGTTAAACACAGCGTGAATCTGTTTCTGTATCTCGGATCATCTGAATGCTACGGAGATCTTCCAACATTCGTAGATTACGCTTCTTGATTCCTTCTCTGAACAAGTTGCTACCTGTGCAGTCTGGATTTTTAGTGTGTTGAGTCTGCCTGGTTCGTATCCTCAGTTCCTTGCTCCTCAAGTACTCTGCACCTTGTGCCTGAACTGTTTGTGATTTGAGAATTATTCAGAACAATCAGGCACTTTCTAAGTAACACACTGTTAAAGTTTCTACCCATTCTGATGGATCCACACAATAGTTGGTAATAGTCAGTTTATAAATCATCAATCTTTCCAACCAGAAGATTTCCAAGATCATCTACAACTCAAAGGGAATTCCAATACATTATACATGACTATTACATCTACATGCTTAGGAGTTAGGAGGAAAGAATTTCATAACTACGTTCGCACAGATACCACTATATTGAAGGAAAGGGAGGATGGGAGTAAAACTACTTTTAAGGTTGAGAGAGTTAAGACCAACATCTCTTCAAACAAAAATTGAATGACACGAAGAAAGCAATACAAAATCAGAACTCTGTTCCAAGCAATGGACATCATTTACAGAAGACACCTTATCAATGAATGTACCTGAATGTGAAGATGTTAACGAGGCAGCTGAATCCCTTAGTCTCCTTACTTTCTCAGAAGCATCCAATATTTCAGAAAACTCTTCTGATTTTGGTTCAATAAGACTATCCTTCTTAAGGCTCAATAGCGCATTTTCAGAGGCCTGCGTCATCACAATGTCATATCGTCATAGTAAGGATAAGTCAAAAGCAAAAGAAGCAGATATACTCCACAAAAGAAAAGGCACAAGCAATGGAAAAGAACCAAAGTGATCCGTACTTCCATGTGGAACAGAAAATGTAGAAACATAACATTAATTAGTAAAAAAGCCAGAAACACAAAATATCAGATTGCCATGTATCCAACAGTTGAGCAAATTGGTAAAGCAACATTCTGATCATCCAAGCATGAATTTGTTAACAATTGCCTAGTAAGTTCACTTTCGATTGAGCAAGTCAAGAATCTCCAAAACTTCCTCTGATGTGAATTTCTCAAACTATTACTAAAATCAACGAGCTCATAGAGTAATTTACCTTTCCTGCAATAGAAGGGAATCCATTTTCCATAGATTGGACTGCAAATTTGGTCCATTCTGAATGTGAAACCCTTAACCACAAACATCTAGGAGACTTGAGCTCCCTCAAATTTAACGCCTCATACCTCATAGCCAAACAACTCTACTCAAAATATAACAACACATACATTAGAAATTCTAGAAAAGAGCACAAATCAATCGGCAAAGCTTCACTCATATATGGTAAACGAACCAGAAGCTCAAAGATAGTTTCGAATTTATTGAAATAGACAAGGAAAGGATACGAACCTCCAAATCACCGATAAGAGCAAAAGCACGAACGAAGAATTCAAGTACGGAGAGCTTTGCAACGATCGATTCTCCAGAGAGCTCACCGAATATAGCAGCCGATTCAGATCTCATGAAATCTCTCAATCGGGATTTAATCTCGGAAAACGATTTCACATTCATTGCGACCAGAGACAACTGGAGAATCCGAAGAGATTCTTCATCGAACCTGCAAAAGCAATGAGAACATTGAGAAGAGAACCCAGTTCTAGCCAACAACACAAAAGAGAAATTGAGAGTTCAGTTGATTCGGAAGAATCGAATGAACTACCTTCTATCTTGTATCCGATTGAGAAAGAGATAAGTCTGATCAACGATCATCGACTTCGACATTTTTCCCAGAGAGAAGTTGTGGCGGGTCAAATCTTTTCCGGTGTTTCCTTTGATTTGAATTTTATGGCGCATTGTTAATTTTGACGGCGCATTTTAAAAAACTCATTAAGGAAACGATTAGCAAGGGGCCGTGAGCGTGTAGACGTTCGGCCCATCGGTAGATTTAGGCCCATTAATGTTGAAAACGATGTCGTTCCTCTTGTTAACTAACCTCTGCGGGTGATAAGGATTCACCTATTAGGGTTTTTTTTTTGAGTTTCGTCTCCGTTTTCTGAAGGCAACTGCTAATTTCTTCCACCGGACGATTCGACAAAAAAATGGTGAAAGGACGTCAAGGAGAACGTGTCAGGTTATTCATCTTCTATTTTCTCTGATTCAGTACTCGCTAAAACTTCAGATAGCTACTGAAATTAGCTGCATCATTTACTTTTCAACACTTTCTGTGGATCTCGCCTGTTAGTTTTTTTTCAGCTGATATTCCGATGAGTTTTAAAACTCCTTTAACCTTTCTTTTTCTTCCATTAAGGCTTTAATTAAGTTTTTGCTTCACTCAATTTTGTTTTTTTTTTCTGTGATGCAGACTCTATGTCAGAGGCACCATACTTGGGTACAAAAGGTGCGCCATTGTTTACAGATTTTGTTTTTTTTGTTTTTTCACAAAACAGAACTACTTGTCCACTTATCTTCTTGTACTTTGATTCCGAACTTAAATAGTTATTTTGGGAATAGGGTATACATATAAGCAAAACAATCTACCTTTAAGTGTGTGATAGGTTGCAAAGTAGTGGTGTTGTTTCTGGTTTGTCATTAGTCAGAATTGTGTCCTTAAAGACGTTTTATGGTTATATATGAATAGGTCGAAGTCGAACCAGTACCCAAACACGTCCCTAATCCAAGTCGAAGGAGTTAACACCACGGAGGAAGTGGCGTGGTACAAAGGTAAACGAATGGCTTACATCTACAAAGCCAAGACCAAGAAAAATGGTAGCCACTACCGATGCATTTGGGGCAAAGTCACAAGGCCTCATGGTAACAGCGGCGTGGTTCGAGCCAAATTCACCTCAAACTTACCTCCTAAATCAATGGTAATTCAAATCATTTCTTTATATATGTTGTATATCGTAGCTCTCCTTGTGATTTCTTTGGGTTCTAATATCGTTTTGGTGATTGTTTTCGCAGGGAGCTCGAGTAAGAGTGTTTATGTATCCGAGCAACATCTAAATCTTTGTGTACTCATCAACTGGTGGTTTTTTGTCTGCAAAACCTTATCACTGAGACCTTCTTAATTATTTGACTCTTCTTATATTGAAGTTTTTGAGAAAGAAATTGGTTTAATCGAGCCTTAACTACGAGTTAACTATTTTGTGTTTGAGCTAACGACGGTCACAGTATCAATTTGTAAACAAGTTTTACAAATTAGTAGACGACAAAAACGAAACACGTGGCTTTCGAAGCTACACGTGTTCGTAATTATTGGTACCATACCAATTTAAGCATGACGTGTACCAAATTACCGAGCATCAAGATATATTTAGTGAATGGTCTTTAAAGAAGACGTAAGCGACGACACAAAACCTTGCATTTGCGTTCATGGCGTCGATACCGAGCAAACTTGCTGTTCTCCTAGTCTGCTACGTTTTTCTTCTCGGCTGTGCATCATCGTCATCATTATCATCTGATATATCTCTTCCATCTTCGTCTCCGAAGGTCTCCTTGGGCCTGTACTATGAGTCTCTCTGTCCGTATTGCTCATCCTTCATAGTGAACCACCTCGTGAAGCTCTTCGAAGACGATCTCATATCAATCGTCGATCTCCATCTCTCTCCGTGGGGTAATACTAAGCTCCGCCCCGATAACGTCACTGCTGTTTGCCAGGTCCTCCTTCGTTTTCTTCAATTTACGAAATTGATGTCTCCGATTCGATTAAATTAAGCTTTATTAACCTAAATTTTGATGTTGTGTGCATCTGAGATTTGACAATTTGGTATTTTTTTGCAGCACGGGGCATTTGAATGCTTCTTGGATACCGTAGAAGCTTGTGCAATTGATGCTTGGCCTAAATTGGTATGTGTGATGATGAGATCTGACTGTCGCTGTCACAAGTTGAAACATTTAACTTTCATTTGGTGAGGCATGGTTGTGAGATAACTGCAAATTTTGTCACTTTCGATTGCAGAGTGATCATTTCCCGTTTATCTACTGTATCGAGAAGTTGGTGACTGAACACAAGTATGACAAGTGGGAGACGTGTTATGAGAAGCTCAATCTCAACTCAAAACCTGTCGCCGATTGTCTCAGCAGTGGACATGGAAACGAGGTTAGTAGTTCCTCCTCTTTGTGTAGCTTGTTCGCTGCAAATTCTTGTTGCTGTTTGCTTTTGAAGCATTGGAACGTTACCATTATGCAATGATGTTGCCTGGTTAGGCAAGGAATATAGGGTGTGATTGGTTGTGGCTATGAAATCTCTCTAAAGCTATATTTGGATCTAAAACTCTAAATTCAAAGCAATCATGTTTTACATATACTTTTTTAAAGCTAAAGTCATTTTTATTTTTGTTCCTGTAGAAAGCTAAAAACCTAAAACCATAAATTTTGGTCTTTGGAAAATTATAGAAAGTTAGCTCTACAAACATTTTATTATGGAAAGTTGGCTCTACAGCCTAAATTCTAAAGATACAGCAAAAAAATCCACAAATCAAATTTTACAACGAAAATCCTAAATCTACCGCCAGAACTAATCATGCCGTTAGAAGAATGTCATCACCAGTTTTATAGGCTGGCTCCTACTTATCCGATTTACCATGTTCTTGTTTTGAAGCTTCTGGGTTATAATTCACATACTTGTACATTCAGTTTCTAATCTTTTTATTTGCTGCAGCTTGCGTTGCACTATGCTGCAGAAACGAATGCACTTCAGCCTCCTCATAAATATGTACCCTGGGTAGCCGTGGATGGTCAGCCACTTTATGAGGTTCGTTTAGTATGCTTCTTTTCACAATCTCCTGAAGTACTGAATTCTTAACCTTAGCCAATTCACTCTCTCTCACTCCTCATTCATGAATGATATCGCTATAATTCAGTTGTCAGTCATTGAGACTTAAGATATGCGTTCATTCCATGGATTGGGTTGGTCTTTCTATGAGGAAGCCATGTTTTATAGGGGTGCAAAACCCTATGAGAAATGAATGTTCCAGTTTCCAAATGTGAAAACTCCTTGTTCTTGTGAGTTAGATGGGCCTATGCAGTTTCGAAGCAGGGTATAGTCTTTAGCTGTGGTCAGCATACTGGAAGTGGAATTACCCCTAGGCTTGTTGGCAAAAGCTGATGAGAACTGAACTGTCTTGAGGAGCAAACAGTTTGATTATAACTACCTGTTGGGATGGTCCAGTTCGCTTTCATTTATATCCTCTTCACAAAATGCATCCACTTGTTTAAAGTTTGAGATTCTCATGATCTATGAAGATTGAATGCGCTGCATAATAACCCATTGATCAATGGGAAAAGTAGTTCTCTGTATGTGTTTGTGCTCGCTGTTTCTTGTCTTTGAACCTAAGCTCGTTGTCTTTTTCTCTTTTACTGCAGGACTATGAAAACTTCATAAGCTACATCTGCAAGGCTTACAAAGGTAATAAAGTGCCTGGTGCGTGCGCCAAATATTCATCTGGCAACTTAATTCGCAGTGTCAAATTGAAACGCTTCCCTCTGGTTTCCCGGAAAGGAGTTAATAAGGTGTCAGATGTGTTGGAACGTATCAAAACCTCTTTATCGTCATACATCAACATTGCAGGCCTGCTATAAACACTTCCTGTTTCTTTCACCTATGTAACAACAACGCACCCTAAAAAGCTATCTAGATTTTGAGATTTGATGAATATGTATAATCAAATATGTATCAGAATGTATGTTACTATGTTCACAACCTTTGAAGAACCACATTAGTCTTATAATGTGTTATTAATTACTAGACTAGTGGGGGAAAAATATACCCCTTCTATTAAAAATGAAGGGGTCTTAAACTTTCTATACAATTTTATTAATTACTAAATAGATATTCAAATATATATCATAAATGTACACTGATGGAAAATATATAGTAAAATACATATCATAATACTAAATATATATATCAGAGATAATTTTGACTAATTGAAATAATTATTAATATTTTTTTAATAAATTATGTTTTTATAATAAAAAATTTGTAAAAATAATTTTTTAAATATAGGTTTTTTTCAAAAACTATCTATATTCTGAAATAGAGGAAGTATACACGATTTCCGTTCTAACTTTAATAAAACTCGGTTTAGACGGATTTTGTTTTCTATTATTCGGTTCGGTTCAATTGTAGACTATAATAGAACCAAAATTTTCTCTTCTGTTCGGCTCTAGCAATTAATTTTTGGCATGATTTAATATAATTTTCTTAAAACTTGCCAAGAAGAAAATGCAGGGGTAGGCGTACGATTTTTTGGTTTGGTTTCGGTTCGGTTTTACTGTTTTACAAAAATTGAAACCATATGAAAACCGTATGTAATTCGGTTTAGTTTTTTGGGTTTAACGGTTTATCGATTTTATAAAAAATAAATCCATATAAAACCATATGTGATTCGGTTTGGTTCGGTTTCTGTTTGGTTTCGGTTTGATTTCGGTTTGGTTCTGTTTTTTTAGGTTATTCCTTGTTTTTACAAAAAAAAAAAATGATGCATAAAAAGTAACCAAATATCGTATGACTAGACTAATATGATTTAGGGTTTTGTAATTTGTAAATTTTTAATATAGATTTTTTTTTATTCTTAAATTTTTGGGTTTTAAATTAGTAAGAGTTTAATAATTACAACTTATAAACCCAATAAAAACATGAAGTTAAGAAAATTATTAAAAACTTATAAACTAAACAAATATAATTATATATAATTTTTCTAAATTTTATTAAAAACTAAAATAACCATTTGGTTTTATAGTTTTTAACCAAACCAAACCTAAACCGAAAACTTAATATAAATAACAACCAACTAGA